>CM067220.1:112474200-113716311 GCA_034190945.1 Octodonta nipae
GTTTTGTGTTTTGGTTGTATTAGTGTGATGGTTATTTGTTGTCTGGTTTTGTTGTTTGCGATTTATTTTCTTTCTAACTGATTTATAGTTTTATTTTATAAAGTCTTGGGGATATTCGTTTTGAAGTAGATGTTCTTTGATAATATTGACTTCTTTGTTAAAGATTGGGTGGATGAAGATATGTTTTTTGCTCTATCATATAAGCACTTACAACACCTTTCTTTACATTTAAAGGATGGTTGGAGTGAAATTCAAATATCTATTAGTATTTGTAGGTTTTCGATAAGTACTTGTACTTATTGTGTTGTTTGTTCTATCTATAAGTACATCAAGATAAGCAAGTTTATGCAAATTTTCCATCTCCATTGTAAATTTTATTGTGGGTTCTTGACTATTGATGTAATCTAGGAATGAGTGCAGTTCTTCAGCACCATACTCCCAAACCACAAAAATGCCGTAGAAAAACTTAAAAAAGACAACACAATTAAAATTCTACCTGCCGATAAAGGTAACGCTACGGTTATACTTGATAAAAATGATTACAACACCAAAATGATGGACCTTATTAACACAGGATCATATCTAAGCTCAAAAAAGATCCTACGCAAAATATAGAAAAAAGCCGCTAGAGACATTATAACAAAACACAAACAAGAATTCACTCCATTAGAACGAAACACTTAACACCACACTATAGTAAACCTCCACATTTATATGGCGTTCCAAAAAATACATAAAGACACAATACCAATGAGACCCATTGTAAGTTCAATAAATTCACCATTACAAAACATATCAAAATTTTTACTAAATATAATTAAACCTTACGAAAATAATCCAAACAATTTAAAAAACACTAACGATTTTTTAACAAAATTAAAAAGCATTATTATCAACAGAAATGATATACTAGTAAGTTTCGACATAGTTAGTCTTTTTTACAAATGTACCTGTTGATAAATCATTACAAATTATAAAAAATAAATTACAACAAGATATTACCTTACACAACAAAACAAAATTAAACATTGACACAATTATGGAACTAACCGAACTTTGCTTAAACACTACATATTTTCAATTTGAAGGAGAATTTGGTATGGCCATGGGTTCTTCTTTATCTCCTATAATCAGTAATATATTCATGACATATTTTGAAGAAAGATTCATAGGCAAATATAAAAATAAACCAAAAGTGTGGTGGAGATACGTTGATGACATTTTTGTGGTTTGGGAGTATGGTGCTGAAGAACTGCACTCATTCCTAGATTACATCAATAGTCAAGAACCCACAATAAAATTTACAATGGAGATGGAAAATTTGCATAAACTTGCTTATCTTGATGTACTTATAGATAGAAAAACAACACAATAAGTACAAGTACTTATCGAAAACCTACAAATACTAATAGATATTTGAATTTTCACTCCAACCATCCTTTAAATGTAAAGAAAGGTGTTGTAAAGTGCTTATATGATAGAGCAAAAAACATATCTTCATCCACCCAAATCTTTAACAAAGAAGTCAATATTATCAAAGAACATCTACTTCAAAACGAATATCCCCAAGACTTTATAAATAAAACTATAAATCAGTTAGAAAGAAAATCGCAACAACAAACCAGCACAAATAACCATCACACTAATACCAACCAAACACAAACAGACAACCAAATTATGAACATAATTCCATATATCCCAGGTGTATCGGAAAAATTAAGCGGTTAGGAAATAAATACAGCGTTAAAAACTGTTTTTTAAACAAATAATACCTTGCGCTCTATCCTCACACATACCAAACCGTTTAACGCAACCCAGAGTTCTAAAAATTGTGTGTACAGTGTTTTTGTGTGACTGTGGCCATTCTTATACCGGTGAAACTTCAAGACCTTTAGAAGTAAGAAAAAAAGAACATCAATATAACATTTCCAGAAGACATGTGGACAAATCAAATTTGGCCAATCATGTATTAACGAGCACCGGCAGCCATAGGATAGACTGGGATAAAACAAAGATCTTGTTGAAAGAAGAAAACTTAAAAAAGAGAAAACTTAAAGAAGCCAGCTGTATGATGATAAACAACACTGAAATCGGAGCACCTTCAGCCGACCTTCATTTGGACTGGAAGAATTTACTGCTAACAGAACAAAAAAACGGTAACCTCAGCGTCAAGTGATCGCCAAACGACAAATTGTCAGTGTCAAATTTTTTGACAAACAATAAATTCAAAATCAAAGCGAAAATTTTTTAGAAAAAAGCCTCGAAAACAACACTAAACGATTGACAACGACTCCAGACTCGGAGTTGAAACGTCTCCATACACAGATAAGTATTACACAATATACAATACATTACTTATATACAGGAATACTGGTTGATCATTTTATAGACATCTCTTTCTCTCAGAAAAACTGTGAGGAAGAATCTCTGTACAGACAACCAGTAATCCGGGCAATTTTACGAAATTGCCTTACTACACTTTGTTCTACATATACAATTTTTTAAATACTTATCTGTTACAGGAAAAAATTTGGAGGAGAGAAAACCCATGAATAGACAAAATAAAGTTAGTATGTTGCCAATTTATGCCAAACATGAGGTTTTTTACACATATAAAACAAATTCATTAGAAAAATCAACTGAAAAGTCATCACGTGTATAGTTTTGTACAACTATGGTTATATAATGTTAGTCTTTTAATAAACTTCTTTATCTGTGTTATGTAGTTCAGTATTTACTTTGTTCCTTTGGAACATACACCAAAAAGTGCCAAATGTATTGATAAAATGTAATCAGATTCTATTTATTATATTAAAATATTTATATTTTGAATGTTTTTTATTTTACACCTTTCGTTAATGAAAGTTCTAATTCTATATTGTCGATTAACCAAAGAGGCAGTGGTAAGTAATAATGTGTGACTTTTTGTTTGTAACATGAAAACTTATAATGATTGTGTCAACAAATCTTAGTAGGTATACCTAGTAGACTTGATATTTAGAGTTTTCGTTAAATGGATTCTAGATAATATGTATAATAATTTTCTTAGTTCTTGTTCTATAAATTTGTTTTTAGAGGACATAGAAAAAAGTTTCATAACGAAAGTTTTTTATTAGATTTTTCGAAAAATAGAAATATCGTAAAATATGTGAGAATTTTAATGTTAAGAGTGATACAGAAGATTTATCCAATTTAATTTGTTGGTCAAAAAATTGTAAATTGCAAGAGCTATCAAATCTCGTATCCCAGAGAAACATGTGTATTATATTAGGATAGAATATATTTTACATGTTCAAATATTAAAACGAAAATTTGTTATATTTTTGCACTGCGTTACATCGTTTTCCCATTTCACAAATGAGAAGCTTATAAATAACTATAATTTGTACAGAATTGAAAGGAAAGGTCTTTCTCAGACATTTAATTTTCGAAAAACATTTTACCAAGAAAATCAAAAAAGGTAAAAAGTTGTAATATATAATATAATCACTGTTTATTAACAATTCAACATACTTAAAAAATTAACAAGAATTTGAGATTTTTTATTTTAAACGATTGTGATGATATTGCTTGTTACCTCTCACATTAAGCTTCGGTGTAATGATAAATTTGAATTGTTATATTAATATAAAAATGAACTAAAATGATATTATTATGCTGTTCATTTGGGATTTCTCATGTAACGATTTGGAAAAAAATTTCGGATTATACTGATTATAATAGATGAATTAATAAATTATATATAATTTTTTGAGACGGTCATTGAAAAGTTTTCCTATATTTAAATTAATTTAATGCCCAATGCGTCGCTTTTTTCCTCACTTTTGAACTGAACTATAACCAGAGCTATATTAATGTCTAAGTGTTTATTGGGAAATAACACCACACTTTAAAGGACATTGCTGTATATTCCAAATGTTTCGGGGTCTAGATCAGACCCCGTTGTCAATGGCTAAGAAACTACGGATTAAAAAGGTACAATTCCGTAAATTTAATTCTATAATTTGCCCCCAAAATTAATATTAATGGTTTCTCCTTATTTTTCCTGTAAAGTTCGGGCAACGTTCTTTATTTCCTATTTCTTTAAAATTTTAGGCTCAGTAGTTTTGGTGATCAGGGGGGATTATAAAGTTCATTTTTCAAATTGGAGGAATTATCTTCAGAATTTTATGTGGGGCTCCTAGGTGTGATTTTGTTACAAGAGAGTGCATTCGTTAAAAAAAAGCGATCAGTGAATGCTGTTGATTCAGTGATCTCATTAAAATTATCAGGGAAAACCTAGGAACAATTTTATTAACAATAATTAAGTACGACGTCATGTCCTTGCGAACAATCCAATATAGTGAATAATTATTCGAGATTTCAGGTAGTCGAGGGAAGCGCAACTGATGAAGGTTCTCGACAAGAAGCAATACTTCGTTTTGTGCTCAATAGGTTCTACGTAATACATAAATAATTATTCGAGATTTCTATCAGTGGAGGGAATTGCCACTGCTGAAGACTAGAAACAATTTTGATTCGTTCAATGCACTCTAAAATTTCATAAAGACAGTATTATAAAAGTTGTAAAAATATTTTTAAACTGAGTCACAATTTTTTGCTTCCCACGTCTCACGTGGTGACAGTAAAATATGTTTGAGTTAATGTCAAGTACTACACTGACACTTTGTCGATGTCATTGCAACGTCCTGTTTATCATTTTAATAATTTTACACTCTCAATTTCTATTTAATTCTTCACGTAATAAAATTTGGGTGGTCCTTATATCATTTTTAATAATTCATTCATTAACACTTCAGTGTTACCTTGCCCTAAAGACTACTTTATAAACAAACCACTTTTGTAATCTGGGAAAATCGGTTTTTAATTATAAATATTTAACTTGTGAAATTTTGTGTGCAACAGTTTCCCATAATTCCAAATTTTTATAAGTGTCATCGCACATATAAATTTCTCTCAGCTATCCATCGCATCATTTACGATTTATATAAACAAAAGCGAACGGCCCATAAATAAAACACAACATTTTACCTACCAAGATACATTAGCATTCAGGCTAAAGCTCATTAAGGAAGTAGTTTGTCTTAATAGGGGTTGTCTATGATAAATTACAAGGAAGTAACTGGATACGCACTGAATAAGTCAAACAAAAAACTGACATAATTCTATCTTGCCCTTGCTTATTTACTTTGCAGAGTTTACTGTCTCGTTCTTGCCAAATGAGTTATAGTTGGTGGTTTGAGAAGTAAAGTCCACCTTGTCAAAAGAATTTTATATATTAACAGAGCATAAAATATTTAGGTATGTTCGATTTGGGTGGTTCGTTTCCACGTAAATACATTTTTGTTTTAGTTCACAAGGCATTTATTAAATAATGGTAGTCATTTAAATAAAATAAATGCAAATTATACCAAATGTAAAGATTTTTTTGGAACGAATTGGTATTGGTCTGAAATTCGTTTGAACCATTCGATGTTTCAAGGAAACACAATAGGCTTATTGATTAATTAATTTATTTATTTTACAATGTTAAAGATTACAATTTTTTTATTACATTATAATGCTTTACATTAGATTAAATTACATAAATTATATTACAGAATGTCAATTGATATATTTAATATTACAACACATTCCTCCACTTCTTCACTCATTATCAAATTTAAATTTGATTTTTTTTAGTTTGATTTGATTTATTTCATATTAGATATGTTATTATAAAGACTTTATGATTAGGAAGCAGAATACAAATTTAAGGATTCAAAGATTATTAAAAGAAAAAGATACATACGTACAAAGGTACAGAACTAGTTTACCATTTACATTGTTTTCTATTGTAAGTAGTGATATGTGAGGAATTTGAAGAAACAGATAGATAGAAATCCAAAGGCTGGGTTACCTGAGGTTGTGGTATTGTATGTGTTAATAGGTATTCTTTGTTTACATTACTAGTAAAAACTTAAATTTTCTATAGAGGCGTTGACAGTGAGTTACTTGTATTTGGAAAAGTTTTAAATTACTGGTCATGTAAGTATGTTAATAATTTGTGAATGAGTAATTCGGTATTTTTTACTTCTTTTTTTATATTGTTTATACGATTTAATAGCTTTTATTTTTACATTTTTTTTATTAAGTCGAGTATTTACGTTTAAGTTTGTTGTTGATCTTGTTCTATCGTCTGTCACTTGTTCTTTGTCTTGATCATTGAAAATTCAGAGCAGATATTGGTTTGCATAGTTATTTGGATGCTTAAAATATGTGTCTCCTTATGAAGCAGTTCTGTTGAAAATCTTCGAGATTTATAAAAATTTTTTTCATTAGTAAATTTTGAGCAGTTTGTAATTTGTTAATTTTTGTTTTATAGGCTCCTCCTCAGGCCAGGCAGTTATGCAGTATCTAATTATGGGTTCTGAAAATGTACAGTTTTGTTAAAATGTTTCTGCTTAGAATATCTCTGATATTATAGAATCTGTGAATTAACATCCTTATCTTTTTAACCGACTTCCAAAAAGGAGGAGGTTATCAATTCGTAGCGTATTTTTTTGTATGTATGTTACCTGATTTCTTCTCCTGTGGTGAACCGTTTTGTATGAATATGGTCTTGTTTAATAGAGTATATATCCGGATTGGTGAAACTTCAAATTTTGGAAAAGAATTCTATTGGTAAAGTGATGAAATTTGTGAATGAACACATGCGTGCATGGAAATCGGATATTGGTCGATTTTTCGAAAACTTCTTATAGATGTGTATAGTTTTTTTAACGTTTAATCTATTAAGGAAGATCCCTAGGTGATCTCATATACTTTTCTGCGACGTGAAACTTGCAGTTTTGCAGATAATCGCCGAAAATTCCAAAATTCTTATCAAAACTTTCATCAAAATGACATAGAGGACATTTCCTCATAAATATTTTACTTCCAAAGTAATAGTGCCGGAATTTTAGGCGAATTTGAAAATTTTCTATGTACATCTCAAGCATTTAGGTAGTAAAGCATAGTATTTTCGGCTCCTTAAATCAATGAGTACCAAGCTCGTTTTATTTGTATACCAGGCAAATATCTAAATAAATGAAATTTTTTTCATTTTGGGAAGACCCTGCTTTTGGTTGTCACATTCTCCCGGCCTAATAGAAAATTCATTGACAACAGATGTCAAATTCTAAACTGCTCTTTGGTGCGTTTATACAGGATGTTTAGTTATAGCAAACAAAATCATAAAGTAAAGTGATAGAAGGAGTTGCATTTATATGTTGATTGAAATATAGACAAGGCCGTTTAGCCGTATATACAGGATGGTTGAAATTTATGTTGAAGTTGAATGATATTTATACAGTGTTATTAAAAAAATATTTATTTTATAGCCCATAAGAAGTTGCATAAAGTGAGGAACGATAATATAAAATGTTAAAAATGAATTAATTTATGGGGTAGTCTACAAGGAGTTATATACTATGGTTGAAATATAGGACGGATTTGACTCCGTAAATATGGGATGGATTCTACTCCGTCCTATAGTTTGCAGAAGGCAGCAAACAAATTTAGGCTTGTTGAAAAAAGCTACATGGCGTGGTCCATAAGGCATAAATATATTTTGGGCTTATTAAATCAACGCGTGCGCGTTGTTCGTAAACATTTACCTGTCAATTTAAATGAAGATGTATCATTGTGTAATGTTGAAGCTTTCGGTGTTACCTGGTCCTGTCTATTAAGGTTATACATACAAAATAAAAAATAAAGAATGAAAACTACCTGAGTTCAAAAAAACTAAAAAGTTGAAAATAAAAGATTTTTTAAAAAAATATATCCGACTTCAACCTACAACTAAAAAGCTAAAAATAATTATAACCAAATACAACTCTAGCAAATAAATAACACATTCAATGTTGTTAGGTACCTATCCAGGAAGTAAAAAATGTAAACATTAAAAGGTGCCCATTCTGTACAAATTAATTACCTACCAATCTAGTATATTTTTGAAGTCGGTGCCAAGCAACAATAAAGTTTGATGAAGTAGTAGATAAGTACGCAATGAAGGATTTTAGATTTGCTTGGCACCGACTTCAAAAATATATTAGATTGGTAGGTAATTAATTTGTACAGAATGAGCAGCTTTTAATGTTTATATTTTTTACTTCCTGGATAGGTACCTAACAACATTGAATGTGTTATTTATTTGCTAGAGTTGTATTTTGTTATAATTATTTAGATTTTTAGTTGTAGGTTGAAGCCGGTTATATTTTTTTATTAAATGCTTTATTGATATGTCCATTTTAGATGTTGCTCGATGAAAACTGCGAGATATTTGATGGAGGAGGTTTTAATTAGTGTTGTATATTTGCAGTTTTTAGTTTGTGTACAGGATGTATTATGTAGTTATTGTTGGCGAGAACGTAATATATTTAGTTTTTTCTACGTTTATTGTTAACAAATTGCTATTTAGCCGTAAATACACGTTGCTCAAATCGTTTTTTATGTTCTGTTTTGCCAGGGTTTTCCGGTACTTATTAGCACAGTATCATCTGCATAAAATATGAGGTGTCCACTAGCATTTTTTATTTTAGAGATGCTACTTGGGTATATTAGAAAGATGATTAGTCCTAAAACTTTGCCCTGCGGCACCGCAGTGTTTATAGTAGTTTCAGAGCCTATAGTATTTTCAATTTTGTCTTTTTGAGTCTCTGATAGGTAGTTTTGCATAAGTTTTATTATTGGTCCTCTAAGGCCAGGTTTTCCAATTTAGTTATTAGCTTTGAGTGGATTACTGTGTCGAATGCTTTGGTTAGGTCTATAATAATCGCTATACATTTTGAAGAATTAATCATAGCCCTTACTGCTGTTTTTAAAAATTCATGAATGACATTTTAGGTTTTTGAATTTTTGATAGAGGCAAATTGCCTATTTATGATGATTTTTTGTTTGTTTAAAAATTAAATTATTCTTTTTTACGGCTTGTTCCAATATTTTCGCAAAGTTATTTACAAGGGAGATCGGTCTGTAATTATTTAGATGTGAATGGTCTCGATCTCCCGGTTAGAGACCGGCATTATGTGTGATTCTTTCCACTGCTAGGGTATTACTCCATAACTAAAAGTATGCTTATATATTTTTCTTAAGGGGAAGAAATAGGTTTGTAAAAATAAAATAAAGAAGTAATTCGTGAAGCTAAAATTTGACAGGTACGCAGCTGATAGATAGCAGACATCAACTAAGAAATGTATGAAATTTTTTATGGCAACGTCTGGTTTGGTTGACAGTTTACACATATGCTTTTGAGAACAAATTATTAAGATTTATATATTTTTTGTTAAACTACTCCTTAAAGGGGGTGAAAATTCTATCTTAAAATGATTGCATTCAGCTAATTTAGCTCTGTCCCGTTAAGGTAATTCACAAAAATATAACATTGGTAGTATACAGTAAAATCATATTTTTACTAAAGTACTTATTACGTTTAGTACTATAACAATTTGATAGTTGGCACTAAGCAACTTTTAAACGGCGGTACAGTTTTTTTTATCAGACTAAGTACTTTTTTTTGAACATTGATTGGCTACAGGAGCGACCAGGGCCAAAAATATGGGAGGGGAGTAGCAAATTTTTCAAAATGATTTTGAATACCTATTTTTGATTATTTTATTACTGGCAAAATAATCAAAGACTTCATCAACAATCTTTCAGAAATTACTTGACTATTTTTAATTTAATTTTGGTATATTTTTTAATGTAAGCGATTTGTCAATGTGACTTGTACGATTTTGGGGGTTCATGACCCCTATGACCCCCATTTGGACTATCGCTGATTGGTTAACAACATTGGTTTGCTACTGTTGTATGTATTAGCACCAAACTGAGGTGTATAAAATGTATTCTGTGGCTCTGATTCTAACCGCCGAGGAACAGAAGAGTTAATAAGAGTTAGTCATTAACTGAAGATATAAGATGGAGTTGGACCTTCAATTCGCGGCGAGGCAGAACCTATAACTAGGTAGTTTTTTTCTTTTTGTAACTAATTAATCTCTACCTCAGTAGACCAACATTCAGAATTTGTTGACAAAATCAACATTAAGTCGAGTCAAGCCGCGGCTTGAAGCTAGTACTATACAACTTGGATAAGCATACCAACATTATTTTACTTTTTTCCAATTTTTACTACATTAAATGTTCGCTAGATTTTTTTCAAACATTAGGTACTTAGAATCCATCAGTTATCAAGGTCTACGATTTTCCAATTAAAGGAGATATGTAATTTACATAAATTCATACATAGATTTTTACCGTATAACCACAACACATGTGTTTGACTTGTTTAAACATGAATATTCTGACCATGTCATCTAGGATTTACTTTCGAACTTTTTGAGTCGAAAAAAATTATAAAAATCAAAATGACTGTGGAAAATATAGTATTAAAGAATATAGTGAAGAATTTGCTGCTATCATAAAACATTTTTTTAATATAACCGACTTACATATATAACTAAAAAGCTGAAAATAATTATAACCAAATACAACTCTAGCAAATAAATAACACATTTAATGTTGTTAGGTACCTACCCAGAAAGTAAAGAAATGTAAACATTTAAAATTACCTACCGATCTAGTATATTTTTGAAGTCGGTGCCAAGCACTTCTAAAATCCTGCACCGACTTCAAAAATATACTGGATAGGTAGGTACTTAATTTGGACATAATGTGCACCATTTAATGTTTACATTTTTTACTTTCTGGGTAGGTACCTAACAACACTGAATGTGTTATATTGTTATATTGTTTTTAAATGTTTTATTTTAAACTTTTTAGTTTTTTTGAACTCAAGTAGTTTTCATTCTTTATTTTTTATTTTGGATGTATAACCTTAATAGACATAACCAGGTAACATCGAAAGCCCCAACATTACACACTGAGGCATTTTCATTTAAATTGACGTGTAAATGTTTAAGAACAAAATGTACTAGTACGCGTTGACTTAATAAGCGCAAAATATATCTATGCCTTATGGACCACGCCATGTAACCTTTTTTCAATTCTTTTTGAGAACCCTGTATAACTATAGATAATTCCACTCCACCCTATGTACCAACCATCCTGTACATACGACTGCCCACGGACAAGCATAAATTTGTTAGCCGCCTTCTGTAAATTATAGGACGGAGTAGAATCCATCCCATATTAAGGGAGTCAAATCCGTCCTATATTTCAACCATTGTATATAACTCCTTGGGGGCTACCCCATAAATTATTTCATTTTTTTACATTTTATGTTATCGCCCTGTGTAATATTAATTCCTCTCCACACTTTATGGGCTATGAAATAAATAATTTTTTAATCGCAATGTATAAATAAAATTCAACTGCAGCATATATTTCAACCATCCTATATATGATTTGTTTACGTCCACATCATATAACAGTTTTTTAATCACCCTATATAATTTGAATTCCACATTTTTTCTACATTTTTATACCACCAAACATCTACTACACCCTATTTTCCAACCATCTTGTATATACGGCTGCCTATGGACCACAAACATTCTACTCCGTCCTATATTTCAGTCATCATATAAATGGAACTCCTTCTATCACTTTACTTTGTGGTTTTGTTTGCTATAACTAAACACCCTATGTATAAATGCACCAAATAGCAGTTTAGAGTTTGACATGTGTTGTCACTGAATTTTCTGTTAGGCCGGGAGAATGTGACTCCAAAAGCATCGTCTTCGCAAAATGGAAAAATTTTCATAGCTTGGTCCTCATCATTTAAGGAGCCGAAAAAACTATGCTTTACTATCTATATACTTGAGAAAATTTTCAAATTCCCGATTAAATCTTCCAGTGCCAACAATTCCCGCACTATTACGTTGGAATTAAAATATTTATGAGGAAATGTCCGTTACGTCACTTCGATGAAATTTTTAATAAGAATATTGGAATTTTCCGAGATTTTCTGCAAAATTGCAAGTTGCTCGTCGCAGAAAAGTATATGAGATCACCTAGGGATCTTCCTTAATAGATTACATGTTTAAAAACCATACACATCTATAAGGAGTTTTCGAAAAATCGACCAATATGTTAGGGATATTGGTCGATTTCCATGCACGCATGTGTTCATTCACAAATTTCATCACTTTACCCATCGAATTCTTTTCCCAAATTTGAAGTTTCACCAATCCGGATATTTACTCTATTAAACAAGACCATATTCATTCAAAACGGTTCACCAAAGAAGAAATCAGGTAACATCCATACAAAAAAATATGCGATGAATTGATAACCTCTTTTTGGAAGTCGGTTAATAAAAAAAACACTCAGATCAGAAAACATCTTAAATAAATAATATATTTCTACATTAATAATGCTAACTAAAGGACTGATAATTTATGAAAAGAGAACCTCAATGCGTTAAAAATCAAAAGTGTCAAAAAGTTCTTTAATGTGAACTTAAATTGTGTTGAAAAATATCTTAGCTCACCAACTGGTATGAACAAGATATTAACGTTTTTTCAAAATGACATGATACCTACATACCTATCCATTTGGTTTCTTGCAGGCTAAATTAAAATATCATTACGCTCGTGGATGCTTATGATGAAATAGTTAAATGTGAGCATAATCTGCTCTGGTTCTAAAGCAAAGACCACCTTTTTCACAGACGCCTTGTCGCTTTCTTCCCCGACTAATGATTAATTAGCAAAGACGACGCTTATAACAGAGCGTGTGACGAGTTGTCAGATGCCATCGGCAGTGATTGATGGCACATACAGGGTGGTAATTTGGATCTTACACTTCAGCCATTTGTTTATGATATTGGCTGGAATTCTCGGAATACTCGGATTTAAATATAAGGTTGAGGGAAACGTTTATTTTAACTGTTTTCATACTGGTTGAGAAAGATGAAAATAGGAAACTGCGACAACCATAAAATATCAAAATTTACGTTACCAAGTGTTAAGTTCTGTTATGCAAGTTTGGTTTTCCGTATTAAAAGGTTCTCTCACTCAAGACGGTGGTTGGCTTCAATCTTAAGATCATATTAGCTACCACTGAGTAAATTATTTATTTATTGAGAAAACATTTTATTAAACGAATATAACTTTTTTCTTCCTACATATAGACTTCAGATAAAGCCCTAATTAAAAGCGTTATACTAAAGATATCTAATCCAAATCTTCATTCTTTATAATGATCCGTTAGCACGAAAACACTACTGAACTGATTTAATCCAAAAAAACTTATTATACTAAATACTACTCACCCATTTCTGTAAACACTAGCGAAGCAACATATTGGACATAAATTTATCTGTAAGAAATTTCTAAAACATTGTTGAGGACGTCTTTAATTATTTTGCCTGTTCATTAGGATTTCCTTTCCTCAGATTCTTCCTGCCACAGATAAGTATTTGCAAATTGTAACTGGGGAACAAAGTGTAGTAAGGCAGTTTCAAAAAAAATTCCGTATTACTGGCCTGTTCAGAATTTTTTACTCACATATGTTTTTAGAGAAAGAATTGCCTACAATGGACATCGAAAATATACATAAACTTGCTTACCTTGATGTACTATGTACTTATAGATAAAACTAACAATACAATATGTTTAAGCCCTTATCGGAAATCTTCGAATACTAATTCACCGAAGAATTTAACAAAAGAGTCAACATTATCATAACAAAGATCTTGTTCAAAGAAGAAAATTTAAAAAAAGTAAAGTTAAGGAAGCGACCTGTATGGTGGTAAACCACGCGGAAATAAGGGCAACTTGTATTGTCCTGGATTTGGGATGGAGTGATCTATTGCTTAATGAGCAAAGAAGGTACCCTCTATATCAAGTGATCGCTTGTATCAAAACGAAAATTGAAGAATAAACATTTAGCTAAAACACAAAACGATTGACAACGACTCTAGCGTTGGATTAGAAACATCTCTAAACATAGAAAAGTATCACAAAATATATAAAACACTATTTATATAAAAGAGTACTGGTTGATCATATACTCGTTCACTAAGAATATCCGTGAGGAAGAATTTCTGTACAGGCATTTCAAATACTTATCTGTTACAGGAAAAATTTGAAGATTTTGATTTTCTGAATAAAATCATCTGCAGCGAGTCCCATTTTCATCTCCGTAGAGGGAGATAATAATATGGTATATATTGCGATAAGGAGAAATTATTCGATCATTTTTCTCTGAAAGAGGATAACAGTATACGGGGGTGTTATACCATACATAATTTCCAAGTGTGTGCCTCATAAATCGATAATCAGATCAATACTGTACAACAACTCAGGTTTTATTTAAACTTTATATCTTATGCCCCTATTTTCATACCATTTACATAGGTAGGCTACTCTGATTCGCTGTTTATTTTAATTGAAGAGTATCATATATCTTGTTGGTCACAAATATTTATAAAATCGTTATATGTTATAGAGGTTCAGGTAAGTGGAAACAGATTAAAAAATGTTTTATTCTTTTCGTGGAAGGAAGTGAGATATTGGGGTGTTCTCTTGATTGGTGCTTCAGCGAATCCACAAAAGTCATTAGCCTCAAACTCGAAATATTTTAGGCATATATATTTAGCAATTAGTTAGCAAAAAAATTAAGATTTCAATTCTATGAAATCGACTTAATTGATTAAGTGAGGTCAATTAGTTGGCAATAAAATGTTGATGTCAATAGTAAATTAAGTAACTGGTTGTTACCAGAAAAATGGGGGGTAAAGACAAAACAAAGAACTACAAAATTAAACAATAAATTTAAATACATCTTTCAAGCCGCAGGTACTTAGTGTATATGTAAATGTTGTGGAGTTCGAGTATGTATAACAATAAAACAAAATTAACTTAAATTTTTGCAGTTAACTTTTGGTTTCTGTGACAGACAACATATCAGTGATTTTTGAATAGTCAAGAGGAAAACGTTTTTTTTTGTTGATACATTTTGTGGAAAATTTTATATAAGCTTGGCGATCTAAACTTTAAGTGCCGGTTATTACAAACATACAATCTTAACGACACAAAAAAAACTGCAAAAGGTAAAATAATAATTGGTTTTGATCCTTTAAGATTAATTGATGTAATAATATCAAATGTGAAAAGCAATCCATCTTTAATTAGCTTAATATTTAACATTAATGAAGGAATGCTACTATTCCTATTTAAATGTTATTCTGTATGGGATTTTTTATTTTTAATTTAAGTTTTATTCCAGGCTCTTTAAACTGTATTTATCAATAGTAGACATACTACGATTGAGACTCTCTATACTAACAAAAATGCTTTACAGGGTGAAACATGAAATTGCTACACGTATTCTGCCAAGAATTGTATATTCATAAATATTATTATAGAAGTTGTAAGATTTTGACAATTAAATGACGCACCTGTGAGTTGTAGTATCACCCAGAAATAGTTTTTCAGATTTTCTCATTTCTTTATTTTGCTAATAAACGTAATTAAGTTCAGTTCAGTAAGCGACTAGTCTTCTTAGGTTCTGTTTAGTTAATAATAATTTAAATCAATTACAACTGTATTATATTTAGCACTGTACTATATCAATACGTGTTTATTCATTGACTCAATCCTATCCAGTCATTCATTCTTTTATTCACTTTACACATTTTTACATTAATTTACCTCAAACGGTGTACCAAGATTACCTATTGATTGGACAAGTGAAAGTAGCTTAGAATATCTCATAATTTTATGTATAGCCTGTTTATTGAACCGATCTCAGTCAGCCCAAATACAAATCTCCTGCTGTAACATATTGAGAAGTTGAAAGGGTATCCTGAGATTTCAGGTTATGTAGCTGCATCAAGTTAAGGTTACATTGTTCTAAGTTCTTACACATCACTGAAGTAAAAGGTTACAAAATTTCCAAACGGCTCTAATGTTGCTTAAATATAAAATACTACAATTTTTGCAAACAATTCATTATCAATTGTCAATAATTTGAAGTAACTTAGTTCAAGACTACCATTTTTGAAAACTATGTCACATTTAGAAACAAAAGTATTCGCAAAACGTAATTCTTGAAAGAACCCCAACACTTATGAAAAGTATTAAAATACTAGTTCCTTAAACTATAAGAATCAACTATTTTGTTTATTGTAGAATGAAATTTTTAATCTTTGTTTAGATTATAATATTAATTCTCAAATATGTTGATCTCAATGTAGCATCTAAGAACCACCCCTATTCACTTTTCTATTACATAAATAAAATGCAAAATTTGTAAAATGAAAATAAGTTCCAAAAAAATGAAAAAATATCATAAACACTGAAATGTTAAATACACCAAACCTCATATAAATATAAAAATTGGCAAAATTGTCTAAATTATTCTGACAAAACTCTAAAATGAGCAAATAAACAAATTATAATGTAAAAATCGTCAATAATGCCAAAACTAATAGAAATAACTAAAAATAAGAAATAACTGAAAATCAGAAATAACTAAAAATGTCAACGTCACCGTAAATGTGGAATAAGTCAAAGGCGGCAAAAACGACAAAAACGTCAAACCTAAACTGAATAATTTATATTTAAAAAAGAATCGAATTCAGACTTAAAATATAAACTGTTTAGAAACTGTATGCAATCAATCACTATTTTCACACATGTCTTCTTTTTTATCTGATTTAAGGTACAATTCGACAGAAAATTTTAGCGTATTCTTTTTCTTCCTTTCTCTTTCTCCCTCTCTAATTTATATCCTTTGTCTATTTTTTCCAAATGTATTTTTTTATTTGTTTTAATATAAATATATTATATATAACTTATTGGTCTATCATTTTCGGAGTCACCCTGTACAACTATAATTCAACTCAATACAATATCACAACGGTCCTGAAATCTTTAAAATCACCCTGTATAAGTATAAATCGTCTCTACACTATTGACTCTTTCTATTTTTCTATTGTTTAAATTATTCCTGTATACCAATGATTTTATTTCGCCCTATATGTCTAGTATTTCATTTATGCAACTGCTCATGGTCTACCCTATATAACAAAATTCACCTTTTTGAGCCACACTTTATGACTATAATTTTACTCTACCATTTATTTCAACCACCCGGTATATGCAACTGCTTCTAAAATGTTTTGAACCCAGGTCTATAATTATACTCCATCCTACGTTCTATAATTCAAATATCCTAAATGCTTATGCTTATATAACAAATTTTTGATACACCCTGAATAACAATAATTTTACCCTTACTTCAAACACCTTGTATAAGCAACTATTTATGCTCCAAACTACATAACTATTTTAAACCGCCCTGTATCACTGTTATTCTACTCCAATTTATATTTCAACCATCCGGTATATTCTAGTACATTTTTTAAAGCCTTTTGTATAACTGACGGAATATTTTCTGCCAGTTCACGCGACTATAACTTCGTCTCTAACAGAAAGTGACTTTCAAATGCATTAAATTGAAAACCATTACAAACACCCTGTACGATATACTTTCATGGCATAGCATTACATTTAAACTAGATATTTATGATAAAAATTTGCAATTTACCATAATGTTTACAGTTTTTTTGCACATATTTCAGAAAAATGATATGTTTTGCGTTATAGAAAAATCTACGGAATCAAGCTGGATCATATCTTTGTATAATACAATGTATGATATTCAAATTGCGTGAGCACTTTTAGAGAAAACAGTGAAGATTCATCGAAAATCGCTGAAATCTAGTCCCTTATTGACTTTTTTTCCGATTTTCTAGAAAACCGTAATTCTCATGTTATAGACAATTATATGGGACCTTTCGGTAATGTTCCTTATTATAATGCAGTTTAAATCATCAAAATTGCCCAAGCCGTTTTTGAATAATCGCCCCATTTGGAAGTCGGTTAAAAACTGGAAAAACATAACATCAAGGGTCAAAAATCTCAAACAGGTCAAATATTAAAATTATTATATTAAAACCGAAAATAATTAGATTTTTTGAAGCGGTTGTTGTCATTTAAATTTCGCACATGAATGATAAGGTTAAAATGGTTTTCATAAAAAAATCTAAAAATGTACAGGTTGTGAAAATTACTAAATGAAAAAAGTTCAAGATAAATACGTGAAATATTCCGATTTGTCTAGTCCGTGCGAGTAAGTCTAGTTTATATTTAATTATCAAACTATCAACATAAGCATTCAAATTTACTCGAGCTAATTGCATTCACGATAATGCACATATCTTGAAACATTTTTCGTGTAACTGTTCACAAAATATTTACTTTCATCAAAGTTAATTGCTCAGCTGGTTAGTGCTTTATTGATATTGGCGAAATGAATTCTAAACTATTATCACTCAACACTACCAAAATACCTACGCAGCACTTATTGCCTAGCCATACCAACACTAAAATAAATATAATTTTAAAGTCATTAAGAAACCTAATACGTAGGAGTTGTCGGTTTGTTCACATCATTTCCGAAACCGAAGTGGATATTAATAATTTTTTATAATGAAAATTATTATTAAATGAATTTTAGTCTATAATGTGAGTAATAGAATATAGAGAATAATTTGTGCCGTTTTTTGCTGTTGTTATTTCTTTGAAGGAAATTTAGAAATGAGACATGCTTTACTCGCTTCAAGTGCTTCTGTTGACTTTATTCATTTATAATTAATAGCACCCCACACAAATAAAGTTGGCTGATCCAGACATGCGACAAATGTTATCCCAAGAATTTTTAATCAGTTGGGCGTATGCAAAATATGGCTCTTAAAGAAATTTATTCATTTTCTGAAGCTTCTTCAGTGTTTTGCTGAAGACCAATTCAGTCTATAAAGCAACGAAATCCAACTCGTAACTGATCTAAAAAAAGACGGAAGTTTTCAATGTTTTTTATTTGTGTTCAGCGATTACTCGACACCGGCTCAAGGAATTTGATTGTTTTAACTGGATTCTGTTAAGGGGCATCCCGAAGTGGTCTTATATTTTTATCATGCATATAGCTTATAGCGTATACCATTTTTTATACACTAAGGATGAGGGTGATAGTCTTAAAAAAAAGGAATGTCTTAAGTTCAGAACCTAATAAATTGAATCAAAATAATTGCCATTTAATCAACTTCAAGGTAGAGGTTCTTAATTGCTCTCTACTTGTAGTGTGTGTTCATAAGTTGGAATCCAGTGGAAAACTGCCTTATGAATAATATTTAGAGAAATAGTTATTATTTATGAAGAGATTTGGATGTTCTAAAACGTACACTATTGTTTTTAATGTCTCAAAATGTTATCAAGGTTTATTAGAAGTGAAATGTGCATCGAATTATGCTATATTACTAAAATTACTTTAATGACTAATTTATTTTTAAAAAGAAAACTGATTTATTATAAAATTATTATTAAATGAATTTAATTAGAATTAAATGAAAATGTCCAACAGTTAACACACTTAAAAAAGTTGAAGATTTTTAAAATCTATTTACGCTATTTTGTTTAATATAGTTGAAATTTTTGATAAAAAATTAAAAATTATATCATTTCATTTTTTAAGGTATATTATTTAATTCAAGAAAATTGGGAATTTCGCAGATTTCCAATTTTCATAACAATTAATGGGTTCTAGATACGATGATGGGTGTGAGGACTTTTTTCATTCGAAATATTGTAAAGAATATAAAAAATATTTAATTGCAAAAGCAAAAAATGCATTTTTTCTAGGCTATATAGTTTTTCGTTGTTTAAACAATACCGTCAAAAGATATCAAGTGTCATCTTACACTTTTATTATTAAAAAAAATTATGAATTAAAACAATTTTGCAAACGAATGCGCCGCTATGCTCTGGTCTACTATAATATTATTATTATACTTTGCTTCATAATTATTGCTTCATTTTTCAAGTTCTAATGCAGTTAGGGTTGCAACTTCTCATAGACGTTAGTTTTTAGCAGTTATGTTTTTTTAAGAACATTTAGAATTTGGGTTAACATCAAGTTTGCTCAATTTTCATTTATATTTGAACTTGTTACTGAATCTGTGCCTTGCATATACTCCATTGACAAACCGGTACATTTGTTATAATCAGATCTGTAGCATTTATGTGTCCCACCTTTATTTTGACCTACCGCACCACAAGTGTGCCCTTTTACCCTTAGTGCCAATACTCCAATTGATTTATTGCCTTAAGAGCAGTACACCATGTGTTTTTCGTAAGGGTCTTTTGCTTGTCGTGTGTTGTGTTAAAGAAATGTACACTAGTTAATAACTTTTTTTATATGCTGTATAATAAATCAGTGGCTGTAAAACTGTTTCACAAAATAAAACTGCATTTTTGAAAAACCTTTTGAAAATTTCTGAGCAAGAAATTAACAGTATTTATAGGAATGCGTTTCTGTTAGAAAATGGAAAATCTAGGGTTATAAATTTTATAAGTGTTTTCTTTCTTAGTTTGAACAGTATTGTTGATTCAACTGCAAATCTTCAATTAGCTTCCAGTATTCACTACATATTATCATGAATATCGTGTTATATTAATTTTTCTAAACATTTAGCTCACGAAAAAACTAATCACGTAATTTAAAAAACAATCTTCAGCTATATAGAGCAAATAGTTTTTTCACCGACGGGGTAGCATACCTACCTGACGAAAAGTCCCATAAATAGATAAAAAATGGAAGTTTAAAATACCAGGTTATTATCAATGATGTAACCATTTTTAGAGATCAATATTTATTATAGTACATATCCAAAATGAAGAAAACAAAGTTCTTTTTGCAACGCATTATAAATGTTCAATATGTCCACCGTTTACTGCACGGCAAACATCTATACGGTCGCCGAAGTCGTCCCACACATGAGCAAGTCTATTGGATGTTACTGAGTGCACAGCCGATGTGATACGGTGATACGTAAACATCTACTTAACATAACCCCGTAAGAAGTCGTCTCATTAGGTGAGATCAAGAGATAACGGTGGCCAGAAGTTTAGAGCCAAGTCTTCAGTTCCCCTGCTACCTATCCAGCGCTGAGGAAGGGATCCATTCAAAAAGCCATCATTGCCCGCCGAAACTTTGAAACTTACTCTTTCCATTGGTATGAAGATTTTTTATTTTGGATTTGTACTTTAATTACTACAAATTTTAAAAAATGGGTCCATCATTTATAATAATCCTGTATAATAAAAGAACGAAATGAACAATTTTGTGAGTACTATTTACAGTAAAGTAAGATACTAGAGATACCAGGACAGCTCTAGGCAGTAGAAAGGCAGGTTCAATAAAAACAAAACAAAATTAAATAACGTTTAAATAACATACTTAAAATATATTTCGGAACAATGAATTCGACACAATCAGACAAATTGGAAGTCCATCAAAGAAATTGCAGGATTATTTATACGCAACAACAATTGAATATGATTAACATAGTTTGTCTTTTTCTTACACTCAAATTTTATTGAATAAAATGTTCTTGAATACTTACTCCATCCATTAGCTTAGGAGTGTTTTGTGGTGGGTAAGGCAATTACCATTTTTTATTCTGTATTAGGAAATACGTAAAAGCTCCGCCATTTTAAACAGACTTCAACAGAAATAGAAAACAGATACATTCCTACAGGAAATAGGTTTACCTGGCAAATTTTCTTTCCAGTTAGACTGCATTCAAACTATTACAGTATCCGTAGTTCTGTATGGGATTCTATTGGATGTTTTCAACAAGACTTTCGAGATTTTACATTCTATTTAACGTCAGCTGCCCGCCCCCTCTGGACCTAAAGATCCTCCCGTGAGCCTTAACAGCTTCCATAAATTTGCTACCTTGCCCCCCTGGGCCAAATAAATTTATTATTTATCCCTCTGCGTCAGACAATATACTGTTTCTAGCCAAGAACGTTCATCAGTTGACTTGTTGACTTCCTGGTGAACACATCCAGTAGAGTTCCATACAGAACAACAGAAACTGAAATAGTTTGTATGTAGATCTTTTTTGAAACTACTGCTACTCTAATCTAGCGAGTTTTCTGTATTGGAATTAATGGAATATCTCGTAATTGAATGGATTCTAAATAGACCTAATCTGTGGGCATGCATCTGTTTCTATCGTAGTCCCGTAGCTATATTGAAAATATAAAACTTAATATTTCGCTTAGAAACTTGTATGGATAAATATGTGGATAGACAGCGACTAGACACTAGGTTCCTTATACACTTTTTTATTAGAATTTACGACATTTTTTCCACAGGGCTAGTTTTTACAGAAACTCCTAGATAGCCACATTGAATCAATTAGTCGAGAGAAGCACAAAGCTGAAATTACGCCAATGTCCATTAGGGACATGATTGAACATTCATAAGAGTCATGATTAGTTTGGTGATGTATTTCAACATATGAATCTCACCTTTAGTTGGTTTTATATAAGCACAACGATTTTAATCGTGTTTGTACTAGCAATCCTGGCCTTCGATAATATTGCATGTTGTACAAAGAAACGTGATTGTCAATATCTTCATACTTTTGTGTCCACAAAATAAGTTGTCACAACCTAAATTCTGTCTGCACTAGTAATACCCCAAACTTCCAGATTTCAAGTACATAAACTAGATCAAAGGGTCCTCCAAAAAAGTTAATGTGTCCGCGAATATATTAAGAACCTGTAAATTATCCAAACTTTTAGATAGTTTCAACAGAAAACCTCATTTTAAGTTTCTTTGAATTTCGTAGATGATTATATTTTGCTCATAATAGAAATAACCGATTTTACAGTTTCTGATTTGCCGACTCAAAATTTAGATTGATTAGTTTTAAGTGGTGCTTACGTATTAATAAATCGTTATTTCTTAAGTTGTACTTAATTTTAGTAGGTACAAAAACTTTATTTTATAAATTAAATAATTATAATTCACAAATGGACTTAGATGAAAGAGCAAACTTTCAAATTACCTCAATTAAATTAATTAATTAATATTAATTAAATATCAATTAAACTCTTTATGCTAAAACATACTTTTCATCTTTCGACAAATCGTTTCAAAGTCAGAATAAATAAATCAAGTTTTGCCGTTATTTCAGAACTTCTGGAATTTGTTTCTAATGTATCAGGGGGAGAGAATAGTCATCAATAACCTAATCTTCGAAGACATTTGGACCACCCCAATTTCATACTTGTGTCTTTTTTTACATCAGTTGGATCCGCAATAATTATACACGAATGGTATGTTATGTAATCGGTTTCAATTCTACATTTTTTTATAATGCCTAATAACTAGAAGTAGGCTAACACTCGTTGAATGAAATTACCAATGCACTAAAGCTGCAATATGTAAATGATAAAAAAAATATTTTCTGTTTGTGAATGGATGTTCTAAGCTGGTAACCAGTAGAGACAAACACAGAATATTGACGGATAAACTTAATCCAAAATTGTAGTTTTTTATGAAACACTAACTTCTTGATGATTGAAAATTTTTGAATAGTGATAAATTTGTCAATAATTTCAAGTAGCTATTAAAAGCAGTGTGTATTTATTATATTAGACATTTCATAATATACGTTCCTTGAGTTTCAGTGAATTGGTATAGGTAAATAAAAAACACACTTAGATTTCGGTGTAATTAAATATGCATTTTCAGAATACATTAAAATTAGTTAGTCTTCGTTCTTCTTTTTGAAGTTCGTTTTTCCATAGTCTGTAAAAATGTTAGTTTGTCTTCTATTCATTGTCTTCCAAAAAGTTATTTATTTTTAACGGCTGCTAAACCCAGGCCGTGGTACAAATATAAACTTGATATTCTGACTGTTTTTTATGTACGTAACTAATTGACTGAAACCCAAAAAATATTTATCAAATAACTTTTATAAGACTCAGGAAATCAAGCTTAGGCATATTATATTAGATATTTTAAGAATAAACTGATTGATTTTTCAAAATAACTTAACCATATTAAATAGTTTAAATTATACACCTACTATTAAAAACAAAACATTACACAATAAGCATTTATATAGGTAGATAAGTACTGCATAGCTATGCACATCTCAAATAATAATCGCACATTCAAACACTGTTAAAATTTTTTGTAAAATTTCCATTGTTTTACTCAACATAAGATGGCTAAATTACTAATCAGGGTTCACGAATTTAAATTATAATACAATTTGAGTAATTTTCTCAGACATATGAGAAAATTTTCTAAATTGAGGAGTACGTTTACAATCGTTGAGCATAAATTTCACTTGTTTAGTGATTTTATAGAACTGTTTGTTAGTTTTTATCAACAAACTTCCGATATTTAACAAAAATCTTAGTAATTTGATTTACTATATTTTATTGTAAAATTACAAAAATATTTGTAGATTGAATTACTGTGAAAACATAGAAATATGAAAATCTTTTTATTATTTTTACCAATTTAACGGTAAAGTTACACAATGCATTGTAAGTTTAGTAAAAATATTATTTCTCTTAAGCCATTTGTAATTTTACCTAACAGGTTGTCATATTTCTTTACCAAGCTTTTTAAATTCACAAACATTATTTGCGTTTTAAATTCTTCTTTTTATTGTAAAATTATAAAAAATATACTGCAATTTAAATTACCAGAAAAGCATTAGAAATTTAAAAATATTTTTGCTAGTTTTGCAATTCTACATGTAAAATTACACAATGCATCGTTTGTTGTCGCAGTTTTTCGTTTAACACCGGCTAAATGCTTCTGTTTCCTTGTTACATCTCCATATATGGATATTTAGTATTGCTTAGAACGTCATTGGGTGTAGGTGTGTGCTATGCATGTAAAAGTGAACGTTGTTTCAGTAATTTCACTTCTTGTTTTATTATTTTAAAAGTTTAATAAAAGTAAAGGTGTAATAAGTATTTAGAAAAATACAATATTGCTAATGGTTGAACAGAAGTTAAAAAATTAAAAGAAATTAGGCTCAAGTGTAAATACAATAGACAGCCTCCAGTGTTGTGAGTCAGTGCGTGTTAGTAGTTGTTATATTTCGATAGCTGGTGGAGAGAATTACAACTTGAAAGCAAGTGTAATTGTTAAATAGCTTCAACGCTACAATAGTGACATTGTAACGGGGACAAAAGATTAATAAATTTTTGGTAAGTAATTTACAATCAATGATATATTATTCATGTCGTTCTACATATCTAATATAATTATACTTATTTATTGATAAATCCATTTTTATGATTTTATATTATTGATAGTTTATTTATTATTTAATTTTCATTGCAGATTATTTCTACATATTTGTACTCCAAAAGGTATAAAGAAAGGTAGTAAGAGGAAGGCAACCGAATATTCATCCTAAAGTCACTAAACTGACAAAAGACACTGACTCCTAACTCGCTGATGATTATGAATAGAATATAATACACTTTTTACTTTTATATTACATTGCTACTACATTCCGAAATTGTTTCAGTCTATTTGATGTCATTTATCATTATATTTTATTTTATCACATTATTACTTATAGCTATATCATCCGCAATATTTTTCTCATTTTGGAGTTAATTGTCTATCTCTCTTTCAGAAGGACAACCAATCATTTATACTAGATACTAATATTACTACTATTCAATTTTATTGAATAAAAGTTTTTCGAAGCAAGAAATCTAATATTATTTATTTATATCTTAGTTTGAAATTTATCAATCAGTTTTTCAGTCTCAGTTTTAACAGCAAAATCATTTCAAACAATGACATTACAGGTTATCTAGAAGTAAGTATAATAATTAATTACGTTTCAGAAGCTTCAATTCGATTGTGATGGAGAGATATTCGTTGCAGATATTTGGGCGAAGAAATTGCTACATCAGCTCAATTTCAATTGTGAACAATTATCTGATCAACTAATTTGTATACTGCGAAACCTCTTTCAAGAATATCTTGATTAAAATAATAAAAAATATTTTGTCATGTTTTTAATTACTAATTAAATTTTCTATTACCGTTGAGTAATTTTGTAATTTTCTCAAACTGTATTTTGTTATTTTCTCAAACTGAGTTTAACTAAAGTGTACAGTTACTACACTAGTAGTGAATTTACAAAGCATTTGCCTAATAAATAAATTAATAAAATTACGAAACTGTATAATAAAATTACTAATCAAATTCTCTATTATTGTTTAGTAAATTTCCAAAAATATTTTGTAATTTTCTCAAACTGAGTTTAAATGAATTGAGTAGTATAGATACAACACTGCATAGTAAATTTACTAAGCATCCTTGTGGTAAATCATTAAATAAAATTACAAATCTGTAGAGTAAAGTTAGTTATCAAATGTTCTATTAACTCTTAGTGAATTTTATAAAAAAAATGTAATTTTCTCAAACTGACTTGAGTAGTACTGTTTAGTACCTTTTTGGTAATATTACCAAAGAAATTTTTAACAGTGCAGCATGTTGTATCCAATTAATTAATTACCTTCCAATCTAGTATATTTTTGAACTGAGGATCCAGCAAACCAAACGACTATTACTCCTATATCTACTATTTTAACAAACGTAATTGTTGGTTGGCACTGATGTCAACAATATATTGGATAGGTACATAATTAATTTGTACAGAACAACTCTGAGTCTGCGATTATTACTTGCCTGTCTAAGTCCTTATTGTTTTAGTTTTGAAGTCGTTTTTTTTTAATTTTCTCATTTTGCTTTCTATTTTAAACTTTTTTACTTAACTCAATTGAAATGGTGTATAGTAACTTTGGCAGTTCAGGCACTTATGCCCACCTAAATATAATTTATTTTATATATTCGATATACATTTTTTGAGATTTATGTCACTATTCTCCCATAGTCGTTATTCATTCTTAACCCTTAAAATTTACCCTGCTCATGATAATTAATTCTGGAGTGGATGTACTTGAAGTAAACAAATCAGGTAGGGTAAATTTGTCTGGAAAATCATTATCGTATAAACACCACAAATCATTTCAAAAACGTACCACTTAAGCCAAACTAATGGGCTTGACTGTTTAGGGATACATTTTTCACTTCACTTGACGGCTAATTTAGTATTGTACTCTGTAAACAAATTCTAAAGTTAATGTACATCGTGTGTGGCTATTTTCGATCCGTTTCAGGCTATAAACCAATCGAACGACACTTCTAATGTGTCATAAAAAGGAGATTTCCTTGCTAAATTTGAAGCATTTGTACCGTTTTTGTTTACTATATAAAGATAACGATTTGTTTTTGTCCAAAAGAGTGTGTGTGAAAAAATAAATACTGAAAAAATCAAACCGTTTTCAATTTTTACAAGCTTTTATTAAACTTAAATTTGTACTTACAGATATCTGATTAAGCTGAAAATTTTCTTGTGAATTTATATCTGATGAGAATACAAATATACTCACTGACAAAGAAATCGCAACATCCAGATGGAGATGTTCAAATATTATTGTTTTGGTAAAACATGGATGCTAGTAGAGTAAGTGATTAAAATAAAATACCAAGAAGTTTATTTTTTTATTAAGTTTGTTATTAATGCTTTTGCCAACCGCGGTTATCTATAAATACTGTCCCAAGCTACCCATGTCTTAGAACCTCCAAAGTCTGGGGGCTGGGATAAATTTCCAAGCCTTCTACGCAGCATATCCCAAACATGATCTAGGGGGGCAAGATCGGGGAATCTGGGCGACCTTGGAAACAGATTCACATGGGTCTCTTCAAAAAAGTTTAAACTAACTCGAGCAACATGAGACCGAGCATATCTTGTTGAAAGAAGGGATTCATGAGCCGTTTGAGGTGTCGGACCAGTTGCTTAAACTAAGTTAAAACTGGCACTAGTATCCGAGTCGCTTGCGGCACTACGAGTCCTTAGGGAACTGGGGGCCGCGCCGCGCCCCAGACCTCCCGCTGCGGTCGTAACTATGACTCTCTCAAAGTAAGCGACCACATACGGCTCCACTACTTCCTGAAGATAATGTTGCGTTGTGACGTTGCCTCGAACAAAGACGAAAAGCTATCTACTTCTATGTGCAATGGCACCCCCATCAGAGAAGACGACCTGATGCCATTCCACATTTCAATGTATACTTAATACTAATATACTGCCGAGTAAGAGAGAGAGAGAGAGAGTGCAGATTTATCGTTTTACTGTACTTAAGCCGTTGCGCGCAAGAGTTGTGACTCTGTGGAGAGAATGTAAATGTGATGGGAAATCACTAACCACAGATCAAACAGAGCGAGAATAAAACCCCAACGACAGTAGAACATTTTCCAACATGCGCATAAGACACAAAGTACAGCAAAATGCTATAGAAATATGTATGTCTGAACCATGATGTTTGTGCCTTTCTCTAGACTCCTCTAGCAGTATATTAGTATTAAGTATATGTCTGCACTACTGTAGTCGTTGCCGTCAATTTTCAGTCATCATGCTATAGTCCAAAAGACCTTATACGGCGGTAAACTGTTGGACACTTACAAGATGGTCTTGTTCTCCTAACCACTTATCAGCCAAATTTCGAGTCTCTAAAGGCCATAAGTCTTAGGCAGTTCGTCCACGTATCGTGCTCGTAACTTCAGTATCATACGAACATACTACGCGTTGCTCGGAAGTTTCTGCCATAAACTTTCGAGTATGTTCGTACACACGTCGAGGCGATCTGTATCTGATGGGACTTGTTAAATACTAGTTGCGTGCGACTCACATTGTTCGTTTCATGTGATTAGTATCATAGAAAATATCCTTGAAATAGTGTCAAGAAAAATGGCGTCTGAGAAAAATAATGTATTATTTGTACAATAAGTAGAAAAATATCCTTCTTTGTACAATTACAACCTTCCAGATTATGCAAGAAAGGATGGTACTGAAAAAGCGTGGTGCAAAGTGGGAGAAAAATTCAATATGACAGGTTAGTATTTTGCATTTTTTTATTGTTTTATTTACGCAACTATGCATTGTATGTAATAAATTTAAATACAATAATTGTATTGCCAAGAAAGTGAAGTTTGCGGAGTGATAAAATAATTAGATAGTTTCTCAAATTTTACTGTAATGTTTTCAATTTCTATATTGTGATTGTGGTAATTCATATTCTGTGTGTTTTTCGGTGTATATTCAATACCTTTAGATTAGCGTATAAAATTGTACAAAACACATACTGCTTTTGTAATATTAATAACTTTCTCCATACTACGACACAATATGGCTCTACTCAAGACGGGGAACTTTTTAGACATCATGCCGAAAGCACATTCAATTGTTTTTTCGACGTCGACTCAATCTGTAGTTAAATATTCTTCTTACTTTGTTTAATGCTCTTTGTGGGAATGGTCTCATTAAATATTTTGTTAAGGGGAATGCTTCGTCACCGGCTTCTTCCGGCGTACCCAGTCTTGATGAAAATAAATCATCCAGCATCAGCATCACTACAAGCCAGGAATATTACAAAGTGATAAGCTTTGTAGTTATAATTGCTAGATCCTGTGATAGCAAGCTTCTTTATGCGAATACGCTTGCCGTCCAAACTTCCCAAACAATGGGGCAAATTCCAAAGAAGACTGTAACGATTGGCAATTTTTTTCCATTGTTCCAAGTCTGGAATCGGCATATATGTAGTATTTAAGGCATTCCAAGTAATAATAGTAGTTTCTCCTACGATTCTTGATATTGTACAATTTCCTCTTGCGAAGTACAGTGCGAGGCTTCCAAATGTACACCCAGATCCTAAATATCTGAAATAAAAGAGAGTTGAAAGCTAATTACAGTGAAAAAGCAATTATGTATACCTAACTGGCATTCATTCGTACTTAAGAATTTTTATTTTTTTAAGTTCAGAATTTAAAGAAACCTGGAGAAACATACGAAGTGTATTCCTTCGAAATTTGATACCAGTAAAAAGTATCTCTTCAACGAAACAAAAGAAACCATATTATTTACATGACGTAATGCAATTTGCACTCCCATATATCAGACTAAAAAAATCTTTAATATCTGGAAATTTAATTCAGCCACCTATCACTGCAGAAAACGAAGATACAGATGAACAGGAATGTTTGATATCAGAATCAGATCAAATAATACAGTCATTAGAATCTGCATGCGAATCACAATCAATCCTCCAGTCGATGGTAGCGGGTCCATCGAATTCATCATCAGGATCGCGACCGGCGTCATCTTTACACCTGCACTAACCTCGACCTCGACAAAAGAAAACAAATAAACGACACCTGATGCTGAAAATCAAATTCTGGAATATCTGAACAGTAAAAAAACCAACACATATGAAGATAATCCTAGGTAAATGTTTTTGCTGAGCCTTCTTCCTGATGTAGAAGCGATGACAGATGTTCAAATGAGATGCTTTAGGAGTCGCGTTTTGAATGTTATTGACGAAATTTTTACTGTTGCTCCTTCTGATCCTGGAAATCCAAGTCCATAAACAAATCCCAAGTCACCGACGCAAATTTCAATTTCAGTATTTATTGTGAAACAGTTGCGGAAACATCGGAATAAATAAATTGTACATTTTAAAAATTCTTATAAAATAGAAACTTTGTAACTTACCTAAGTGCTATTAAAATCCTTTCTCCTGCACTTACACATTCTGGCATTGAGGTATTTTGCTTACACAAAAAAGTCAAATAAGTTGCTTTAGTCATTCTGTAGAATTCCAAAAATTTGTCATCATTATTTTGCAACTCTTTTGCTGCTACAAATGCTCTGGAGTTTAAATTTTTTTGAATATACGGATGTATCCAAAATTTCATACTTTTCTTTTGTTTAGAGGTTCTTCTGTGGCAAAGATAGACTTAAGTCGTCACGTAATCGACTCTTGTACCAGCGTAGTGAATAAATCGTAGGATACCTGTTACGGTCGAGTAGCGGTTAAGTCGTAGTCTTGTACGACTAGTCGACACGTGGACGAACTGCCTTAGACGTCGATCTTGAACTTGCCACCTTGACAATATTTCATGACAGTGGTTGGATTTCTGTTTGTGCGGTTAGGGGCCGTTCAAGTATTACGTAAGCACTATAGGGGGCGGGGAGGTGTTTGCTTTTCTTATTTTTGATGACATTGGTGATAAGAACTTTGCTTACTTTTGCTGACAAGGGGAGGGGGGTAAATAATTGTAATAAATCTGGTTACGTAATACTTGAACGGCCCCTTAGTAATTACTCGGAATGAAAAACCCGCTTCCCTTAGACAGATAATTCGCCTCTTTCAAATTCACTTAAGCTGGCCATACATTCGGCATACACGTACTGTAGGCATTTTAACATTACCATTAAATTTAAACAATTCATTCTGGGTATTGCGATTTCTTTGTCAGTGAGTATATACATACACGAAAGTGTGCAGTTCTAGGTTGTTTATATTTGTTGTAAATACCTTTTTTGGTATCTTCTTCAATAATCGAGATAATGCACTTCAACACAGTATAATGTCGTACTCTTTATGAATGAAGGTATGATAACAATGTAAATACAGTGTGCACTTAAAGTATTGAACATACCAAATAAAATCCATTCCGTTAAAAGAAAAAATTTTTTTCGGATACTTCAACCTTAATTTAATAATGCGCAAATTTGGACATAAATAAATTTCTCATTACGTCATTAATATGGTCTGTATGGCGTAATTTTTTTTAATGCCAACTCCAATATTTGATATAAACTGCAAACATTCTGACTGAAAAATGCTGGACTACAGTAAAAATGTCATTTACGAACAAATTAAATAATAACAGAGCGCAATGTGATCCTTGAGGGACACCAGATAACACTTTAATTGGACTAGAGATAAAGTTATTGATTTTAACCCTTTGCATTCTATCTGTGAGAAAGCTGTTCAACCATTTGATAAGGGAGGGGCAAAAACCTAAAGCCTCCAGTTTAGCCAACAGTAGGTTTACCTTGCCCAACGCCTTAGAAACATCTGTGTAAACTGTACCGGTCTGAATTCCGTTCTCTAGAGCATTCAATATGTCGATCTTATACAGCACTAGATTTTCAGTGATAGATCACTTTTTTTTTGAAGCCAAATGGTTTTCATTGATGATACACTTGCTATTCCAGGACAGTTGATCGTATATCAGACTATCCAATAATTTTGCAATTGAAGATTGATTTCAAACTTCTCTATAATTTGAAATGTCATTTGAATTCCCATTTTTTTAAATTGGAGCGATAAAGCTTTGTTTCCATATGTCAGGGAAACATGAAGTATCGATATACCGATTGAATAAAATATGTAGGGGTTTACTCAGAGTACAAACACAATTTTTTAGAAATATACAGGGTATAGAATCCGGACCGCTAGCTAAGGAATTAGGGAGTTGAGTTATTTTCATAAAAACTTCTTGTAAAGAAATTCTGCCAAGAGTAATATTATAAGAATTTATTGAGCAGGGACAAGAACTATCTTCGTAGACACTGAAAAAAAATGTAGCGAATAAATTAACAATATCTTGACCAGTATTCCAGATTCCGAATTCAAAAACATAGAATTAGGATAGCAATTGGATTTTCGGAGATTTCTAACATATTTCCAAAACTACCTGGGGTTACCAATAACAGAGCCTTTCACAGACTGGACATGTTGAGAACAACAGTTATTATATTCAATCTTGCATAACTGTCTAAAGTTAATGAACACTGCGTAATCTTGGTCTCTTTTTGATTCCATATAGGTATGTGAGCAGCCTCTTTCTTGCAAATTTGATCCTTTAAAGTAAGACTAAACCAGTTAGGAAAGTGGAAGTTCTAGTTTAAAAGGCATGAATAGAGAGATACAATAATTAATGATAGAATGAAATTTCTACGCAGCTGAGTCAACACTTAGATTCCGGAAACATTCCCTCCAACTGAAGTAAGCATTCTTAAAATCATAAAAGAATTCCTCTAGTCTCAGAGGTTGGAAGTTGATATTAATAACGAAAGAATACGCTACATGATGAACACTATTTGGTAAAATATTATTAACAGATAAATACACAGTTACATCACTAACATTTGAAAATAGTAAATCGAGGAACACATCTCTACTTTTGGGACCACAAATCACTTGACACATGTTCATATATGAATACCCATTTTGCTAAAATATTGGCATGAGAGTTTCCTGGGCATTCCACAGCTAAACCGTTTTTATTCATTGACGAATTTGCTTCAGGTAGATTGAAGTCACCAAAAATTAAAATTTGGGAATTTAGGTATCTGTCTCTAATATCCATTATTGATTGTATATGCTGTTCATATTTCTCCGCGCTTGAAGTTGCAGGAAGGTAAATCCCCCAAACAACAACGGACTTCTTATCGACTGTAATCTCAACTAGGGATTGGTCTAGAGAATCTGTACATAACATAATCCTTCTAGATTGTAGCATTGCAGAGACTGCTATAAGTACACCCTCTCCTCTAGTTTTCACACTCGTTACTATAGCTGTTTTCGCGGTAACGATCCGTTATCGATCCAGGATTGAGCGCTTGCGCACAATCATTCACGGCGTTCATGGTAACAGAATTTCGAATACCAGATGGGAAATTCAGTATTCGCGGAGCTCAAAGGATGCATCTTGGATCGATTCACGACGAGTGAAATGAATGCGCTGACGTGAGGAAGAACGAAGAGTTCGAACATGCGCATTATGAGTATTTTTTAAACACTTTTATATTTTTGTGACTTTGAAGCTTTATACAGAAACGTTTAATTTAGAATCCATTCGTCTTTGTATGATATGTAATCTATTCAACGATTCCACTAATTGTATTCATATTTGTCGGATTGTTTGATATGTGTTAGCTAGCATGTGTCTTGTGTTCACAACCTCTTTTATTTGAAGTAATAGTTGCGTTGTATATAAATACAAAATCTGCTCTTTCGAATTAATTACTACTACAGTGTCGTTTTATTGCAGTTCTGAAATTGTTCGTGGTACAGAGAAGTCTAGTACGTCTCGTAACTGCACTTGCGCATAAAGCAGATCCGGGATTCGTCACGCATCCATTCCGGATGCATCCTGAATCGACACCGTGAAAACAGCTTATATTTCTATCAACCCTGTAGATTTTGTAGCCAGGAATATTTACCATCAGAAAAACTGTCATTTAACCACGTTTCTAACAAAATAATTACGGAATACCCAGTCAGCATCACACCCTCTTTTAATTCAGCAATTCTAGTTCGCACACCGCCCGCATTTTGACAATAAATATTTAAGTCTGTTACTCGTGTTTTGAACGATCGCAGACTACTTCAATTAATTCAACTAGACTCCCTTAAACAAGCAATAGTACATCACAATTATTGAAAAACAATACTGCCAAGTAAACTCACTTTATGTTTTCCTCTGTGAAAACTATAAAACTAATTATAGCATTCAGACAAAGGATATTATTCCAAAATATTTTGAACTCTCAAATATAAAACAATACGAATGTTTTACTGTTTTGTCTCAGCAACCACAATTCTATATCTGAACACAATAATGATTCTTTTGAAGAGAACAAACATTAAATGCTTTAACTACCATATTTCACATGTTCATGAGTGACAATAAAGATAAATGCTTCATAAAATCCATCGAAGGATGACCAATGAACATAAATTTGCATTTTAATGAATGACTTTTACAGATTGTAAAAGTTGCAAAAAAACGGGGGACAATTCTTCTAATTTTACTTCTATCAGTAGTATAACAATTACTTTTATAAGAAAAAAAAACATATTAACACCTTCAAAAATTTCGTTTCAAATCTTATTATGGTGCATATTTTAAAACATTGTACGTTCTAGTGTTTTGTCTTTTAAATGTTATTTTTCTATTTAATAATCTAAGAATACACTGAAAGGGGAGTAGATCAAGTTTTTTTTTGCAAAATGAAGACTAGACCTGTTTTTTTAGGGTTCCGTATATATACAATATACAGATACCCTTATAATATCACTCCGGATTTCACCCTCTTTCACATTACAGTAATTTTCTCCTAAACTACTGGACGGAAAAGGTTGAAATTTGGTATCAGTGTTTAATTTGGTGACCCGATTAGTGGTACTTATCGTAAATGAAGAAATTTTGATTTTAGGGGTTCTTCTGGAGGGAAAAACTAAAAAATTCGACGCTTCCTCCCTCGTGTCTCCGAAACAATAAGAAATACTTAAAAAAAAGGAGATATAGCCTCATCTGAATTTTACCGGAAAAATAAGGAGAAACCTCTACTATTAATTTTGGGGGGCACATTACTGAATTAAATGGAAAATATACAATTAAAATTGTTTCTAACACATTATGTAATATATCAAATGAAAGGATTCTTATGGCGAAAACAAATATATTTTTTTCATATTTTTAAAATAAATTATTTTAATGATATTAACAAAAATATAAAAAAACTTCTCCCTACCTTATCTCTGAAACTATAAGCCGTAAAATTGTGAAAAAATTAAAGTTATAGGGCTTCACCTGAATTTTACCGGAGAAATAAGAAGAAGCCTCTAATATTAATTTTGGGGGGCAAATTACAGAATTAAATTTTACATATTTTTAAAATAAATTATTTAAAAGATATTAACAGAAATATAAAAAAAATATCCATTCGCCCTTTATCACCGCAACTATAAGACGTATACATTTAAAAAAATACGGATATAGGACTTCATCTGAATTTTATGGAAATATAAGGAGAAACCCCAAATGTTAATTTTAGGGGTCAAATTGCAGCATTAAATGGAAAAACATAAAATTAAAATCATTTCAAACACATGATGTAATTATTAAATCAAAGGGCTTATTAAGATGAATACAAATAATTTTTTTTCATATTTTTTAAAATGAATATTTTAAAATATATTAATAAGAATATAAAAAAAATCCAATTCCCCCATTTATTCCCCAAACTATAAGAACTACAATTTTTTGTTTACATGAATAAAACATTTTTAAAAAATATATAACCGACTTCTACCTATAACTAAAAAGCTAAAAATAATTATAACAAAATACAACTCTAGCAAATAAATAACACATTCAATGTTCTAAGGTACCTACTGAGGAAGTAAAAAATGTAAACATTAAAAAGTGCTCATTTTGAAGTCGGTGCCAAGCAAATCTAAAATCCTTCATTGCGTACTTATCTACTAATTCATCAAACTTGATTTGTTTCTTGGCACCGACTTCAAAAATATACTAGATTGTTAGGTAATTAATTTGTACAGAATGAGCACCTTTAAATGTTTACATTTTTTACTTCCTGAGTAGGTACCTTACAACATTGAATGTGTTATTTATTTGCTAGAGTTGTATTTTGTTATAATTATTTTTAGCTTTTTAGTTATAGGTAGAAGTCGGTTATATTTTTTTTAAAAATGTTTTATTTTAAACTTTTTAGTTTTTTTTTTGAACTCAGGTAGTTTTCATTATTCATTTTTTGTTTTGTTTGTATAACCTTAATAGACAGAACCAGGTAACATCGAAAGCCTCAACATTACACAATGATACTTTATCATTTAAATTGACAGGTAAATCTTTACGATCAAAATGTACTAGTACGCGTTGACTTAAAAAATCAAAAATATATTTATGCCTTATGGACTACGCCATGTAACCCTTTTTCAACTTTTTTTTGACAACCCTGTATAACTAGATAATCACACTGTATAAATATAATTCAACTCCAGCATATATTTCAACCATCCTGTATATGATTTGCTTATGTCCACATCATATAACGGTTTTTTAATAACCCTATATAATTTTAATTTCACATTTTTTTCAACATTTTTATACCACCAAACGTCCAGTCCACCCTATATTCCAACCATCCTGTATATACGGCTGCCTACGAACCACTATCATTCTAGTCCGTCCTATATTTCAATCTTCATATAAATGAAACTCCTTCTACCACTTTACTTTGTGATTTTGTTTGCTATAACTAAACACCCTGTCTATAAGCCACCAAGTACCAGTTTAAAGTTTGACATGTGTTGTCACTGAATTTTCTATTAGGCCGGGAGAATGTGACAACCAAAAGTACCGTCTTCGCAAAATGGAAAAATTTGCATTTAAATAGGTATTTACCTGGTATACAAACAAAAAGAGCTTGGTACTCATTAATTTAAGGAGCCGAAAATACTATGCTTTACTACCTATATGCTTGAGATGTACATAGAAAATTTTCAAATTCGCAATTAAAACTTCCAGTGCCTAAAATTACCGCACTATTACCTTGGAATTAAAATATTTATGATGAAATGTCCCTTATGTCATTTCGATGAAATTTTTGATAAGAATTTTGGATTTCTTGGCGATTTTCTGGAAAACTGCAAGTTGCACGTCGCAGAAAAGTATATGAGATCACCTAAGGATCTTCCTTAATAGATTAAACGTTAAAAAACTATACACATCCATAAGGAGTTATCGAAAAATGGACTAAAATATTAGGGATATTGGTCGATTTCCATGCACGCATGTGTTCATTCACAAATTTCATCACTTTACCAATAGAATTCTTTTCCAAAATTTGAAGTTTCACCAATCCGGATATATACTCTATTAAACAAGACCATATTCGTTCAAAACGGTGCACGACAGGAGAAGACATCAGGTAACATACATACAAAAAAAAAGTGAAAAAATACGCGACGAATTGATAACCTCCTCCTTTTTGGAAGTCGGTTAAAAATACGAAGAAATCCCAAATATTAATTTTGGGGGCCAAATTATAGAATTAAACGGAAAATAAAAAAATAATGCATCATGCAATACATCAAATTTTTAAAATTAATTGTTTACAAGATATTAATAAAAATATATAAAAAATTCTCATTTCCCGATTTAATTCCGAAACCATACTACCTAAAATTTTGAAAATAATTAGGGGTACTGGAGCTCAATTGAAATTTATAAGAAAAATTACAATATTAATTTGGGGACAATTTACAGAATTAAATGGAAAATAAAAATGAAATGTAATTTATCAAATAACAGGCTCATTATGTGAATTACAAATATATCATACTAGCCGTTACCCGCTGTTTCACCCGCGTACGGAATGTTCAAGCCTTCGCAAAAAGAAATAACTTATGAAACATATGGGTTATCCTATATAAAACAAATTCTAACTTGTTTGTACCACCCTACTTAACCATAAATCCACCAATCCAGAATATATTTCACCCAAACTGCAAGTACTTATGGGCCACCCTATATAACTATTTTAATCGACATTTTTTGAATCACCTTGAATAACTGTAACTCTACTTCTATATTGCAACCATTCTGTATATGCTGCTGTTTTATAATTTTTTGAACACCTGACTATAACTTTTCTCTACCCTATATTTCAGATATGCAACTGCTTATGATGTACCCTGTATAAAAATTATTTCTGATATTTTTTAACCACCCTTTAAAGTAAAATTTCTCTAATACTATAATCTTGCTTCTCCCCATATTTCAGATATTCCAGATAGTAGAATACAAGTGTTCAGGGTCTACCCTATATAACAATTATTTTTTAACTTTTTTAGATCTACCCTGATGGAAATACCGGAGGAACCCTTCGTGAGTCACAAATATAAAAACACAATTTTGCGCCTTAACACCAAACTTTTATTTAAACCCTCATCCAAACTGCAACTTCTTATTGGCCACCCTATAAAACAATTTTATTCAAAATATTTTTTAACCGCTTTGTATAACTAACTCTATTTTCATCTACATTAAAAAAAGATATATAGTGACATTTTTATTGATATATATGTGTATGTATGTGTATATATGTATGTAAATATATATGTATATACTTTATTTTGTTGGAAATGTGAAAGAATTGAGTTTAGAAACTACAATATCTAAAATTTTGAAAAATATATTTTATTTGTCTAAAAGATTTAATAATTTATTATTTAAAATTTGACCTATTTCCCCTTTATCTTCCAATCTACAGATCCTAAAATTCAGACTGTAGATTATAAAAGGCTTCCCTGGAAGATTATTAGTAAAATAAAACTCTAATGTTATTTTTGGGGGTCAAATTAGAAAATTAAATACATATTTTTATAAAAATCAGGCGAATCATGTAAATACAAGAAAATGCACTCATTCCCTGCTTGTCGGAAACTGGAATATTAAAATCTTGAAAGTGGTACGGAACCCAAAAGCCTTCGCCACACAGAAAGCGTTATAACGCGACGCTCGGCGTTTTTGTATCATCGCGTTACGGCGTTATGTTTGTTTTACTCAAGTTTGCATCATCCATGCCACACTCACCACGTTATGACGTCACGTTACCTTCTCTAACGCGACGTCAGGCGTTCGGGTTGTCACAAAATACAACATAACGCGCATTACTTGCCTTTTTTCAACCGAGATGTATGAACAAACAGCAAAATTAATCGAGCACGTGAGAAAGTTTGTTTATTTGTGTGATAATTCCCATAATTTGTACAAAAATATCGTCAAGAAGGAAGAGGCATGGATTGTGATTGCTGACGAGCTGGGTATTCCAAGTTAGGAAAAATGTTATTACCATTATTACGTATCATAACATTATTAATAAGAAATTGGTTTACGACTGCATGCTTGTGTTTAGCCAGTCTTTTTCTATGAATTTTAGATTTTATCATCTGAAGATATTTGCTACAGAATATACTGATTGTATATAAAAAGCTTTAACTTATACAATTATGACCTACTGTCAAAATAATCAGCAAATTTTTCCCGGACTTCAATCTTTTTTGGCTTCAGTATATTATGTAGGTCTTGGAAACTTGCCGTGACATGCGGAAATATACAAAAAAACAATCTTCATATGAGCGCAGCTCCTGATACAGTTCATGACTCTTTTTATTAATAGGGTGCACCCAACATCGTCTTTTCCTTTCACAACTCAGAGCGAGAAGAACCACAGCTTCCTTCTCATCCAAACTAATCATTGCTTTCTATTCAGATATGTACTTGCAATAGAAACACACACACAGTACTGAATCCTTTTCCCAGATATGTGTGTCGTAGTCATATTGCTGAACGACGAGGAAAACGCGTGTTACTTGAGCGTCGCGTTATAACGCATTCTGTGTGGCGAAGGCTTTAGTATGCGAGTCCAACTCGCACTTGACTAAATTATTTTTGGTAAAAATGGGCTTTAGACAATATGTATAATAGGCTTCTAATTCCGCCAAACCAGATGGTTGTGGAGCGTTATTTACAAATAAATATAAATTGTAAAATCGATTTTTGAGGTTTTGTCAATAAATTTTTTGCTACAAGTTGCAGACAACAAATTGATAATCATAATGATATCATGCAATTTTGGAAAATTATGAGGTTTACTCCAAAAATTATATCCCGATTCTGAAAAATAAAGATTTTGATAGGAATTAGTCATCCGTATAGGTGTGTTATTAGAGAATAAATTAATTTGTCGGTTAAAAAACCTGAAAAGTGTTTTTGCTACTGAATCCGAATTAATGAATGAAATCATTTGAAATATTGTGTGTATGTAAAGGTAGATTAAGTAAGAAATAACCTTACAAGCATCTTTAAACTCCGTTTATGACTTTGAATTTACAAAAAAATATAAGGTTTAAATCTTTAACTGTTGAAACAAATCACTACATATTATAAAACAAAGCCCTCCGCCGCATCTGTCTGCCTGTCTGTTAGCAAATGATTCTCGAGGAAGGTATAGTAATTTCTTTGACAGGTTTTAGTAAACCTATGAATTTTTTCGTGTGATTTCTATCCTAGGAATCACAGGGAAACGGCGTTATACAGAGTAAGACTCTCGATTTGGAGTCTCTGTGAGTTAGATTTTCCTGAAACTTCTTCAGGTCGGAATACATTTCGCGATAAAATAAATAAATGTAGTTATATGTACTGTATACATAAATAATTATTTGAGAATTTAATCATTTGAGGGTGTCTATTGTTTAATATCTTGTAAACAGAAAGTCAAACAGCCATGCAAAAATTCAATTATCACGAAGACAGGTGGAGAAATTGTTTTTTGAAAATTTTCTTATTTTTCCGGAATCTAAAATAATAGAGTTATGAGAATTAACAGGTTGATTCCTTTCTTTAAGTGGAGTAGTAGAAGATTCGTCATTTGTTTTACGGAGAATTCAATATCTCCTAAATAGACAGTAATACAAGTGAATATCTGGATATATATAGTCGTCTAAATTGAATAGAAGTGGCTTTTACCATTTTGCGAAAATTCAGTTTTCCGATAGGGGTAAGTGGGGTGTTTTTTTTTATGAAAGTATCACACATATAATACAGATATTAGAATTGTGATATTAATTCTTTAAAGTGTTAAAAATATTAATAATTTCAAAAATAGTAAAAATGTCAGTGATATCAAAAATGTCATAATGTCAAAAATGTTAGTATGCCTATGAAGCAAAAAATTTCTATTATATCAAAAACATAAAAAATGTCCAACATTGCAGTAAAAATGCATGTAACAAAAAAAAATGGAAAACTGGAAAACCTCAATATTAAATATCAAAAATCTCAAACATATCAAATATGTGTAGCTTTTCGTATTAAATCCCAAATTAATGTATTTTAAGAAAGCCATATAATGTATTGGATGTGAAAATTACCAACTGAAAAAATGTTCAAGATAAATACGGCAAATACGCCCATTTGTCTGGCCCCTGTGAAGAATTTCAGTTAATATTAAAAATTAAAAAAATAACTCTTTGTAAAACGACTGATAAACCCGAATAATTCTCCTAAGAAATTTGCATGAAAATAATTTTGTCTGTTATCTTTCAATGTTGGGGATCCGAACTTGGAGAACCATTCCTAAAATTGAAGCTGTAATTTTATAAACTTTCCAAAATTGCACTAAAATTTCCAGAAATCTACCCTGTTATAAAACAAAAAAAAATCGGAAAAAAATAACCGTATTCAAAATATAACTAAGAAGTTGAGATAATTAACAAAACATAAAATTATAAAAGAAATAGCACATTCACTGTTGTTAGGTACCTCTACACAAAGTAAACAATATAAACAATAACGGGTGCTCATTCTGTATAATTCAATTACTTACCTATCTAGAATATTTTTTAAGTCGGTGTCAAGCAACAATGACTTTGATGAAATAATAGACATGAAAGCAATGTAGGATTTTAGGTTTGCTTGGCACCTACTAGATTGGTAGGAAATTATGTGGGTTAAAAAAATGGACTTTTTTACGATTTTCTGTATTTTCTATTCGTAGGAACCTTCCTCGAACTTATTTGAAAAAAAAAATGAGCTGAATTGTGCAATCATTCTCGAGTTTTGCGCTTCGTAATATATTTACGGATTCTTTTTTATTTATATAGACCGATTTACGATTATTGAGAATTCTTAGTATTAGTATATCTAGTGACTCAGGGGCATTTTATTTCTTTAGTATTGAAACCAATAAAACTTTAAGACTTGCTTATCATGTTGAATTCTCAAGTGATTTATTTTTATACTGTTTTATTAATTATGACAAGTTCTAACTGGCATAATGATCTGGTTTTAAATGGACATAAATCAACTGTACACGTTTTGGAAATGCAGGATTTTCATACAGTTTTAAATGATTTGTTCTAAATTTAACTGTAATTTATTCACAATCTCAAAACTTCATATTATTTATTTAATCTATTTGTTAAGTTTTCAAATAAAAGCGGATTACCCTCTCTTTGTTTCACATAGATTAAATAAATAGTGTGAAGTTTTAAAATTTAATAACACTTAAATCAGCTATGTAACGAGTATGAGAAATAAAAATTGATTTTGTGGTCCTTAAAAAGGACAGAATGATGAAAGTGCACGTTTCTTCTTTGGGATTAAAGTTAATATTCACAACAAAACATCAGTGCAGGTCGCGACACTGGCTGTTTTCCAGTTAACAGAGCACAAGTGACTTTGTGCCGCACAGTGCGGCAATTTTTAGGACGTTAATTGGAACATGGTTGTTTTAAAACCAACCGGTAGAGTACACTGATCACCATAAGGTTAAAAGTGTATTACACATAGGTTATCAATTGACGTTTATGTGTAAGTAAATTATTTTTTACAGAATAATTCAATTCCAATTATAAGAGCCCAAAGTTTTTTTGTGACGCCCTGTACCGTAATTTTCGGGCGTTAATTGGAACATACTTCATGTTTTATGATAAAGTTTTATGTTTACTTAGTAAACCTACATAAAACATCCCAAAGGTACACTTATTTCTTGTGCTCATTTGTGCGAGCCAGTGTTATAATTGGAACACTCAGTGGCTGTTTTCCAGTTAGCAGAGCACAAGTGATTTTGTGCCGCACAGTGCGGCAATTTTTAGGACGTTAATTGGATCATGGTTGTTTTAAAACCAACCGGTAGAGTACACTGATCACCATAAGGTTAAAAGTGTATTTCTCATAAGTTATCAATTGACGTTTATGTGTACGTAAATTATTTACAGAATAATTCAATAATGGTTGTTTTCCAATTATTAGAACACAAAGTGTTTTTCTGTCGCCCTGTACCGTAATTTTCGGGCGTTAATTGGAACATACTTCATGTTTTATGATAAAGTTTTATGTTTACTTGGTAAACCTACATAAAACATCCCAAAGGCACAGTTATTTCTTGTGCTCATTTGTGCGAGCTAGTGCTGTAATTGGAACACTCAGTGCTAGCACTGTGCTCAATTGTGCGCTAATTGGAAAACAGGGAGTGCTAGCACTGTGCTCAATTGGAAAACAGGGAAAATTGCCTAAAATCCAGACACGTTGATTCGTCATCAGGCACAAGAACTAAACATAACAAAACTCACTTTTTGAACAGTTGATCCTGCTTTTTCCGGATTTGGACACCGTCATTTTTTCGAATTAATTTATTTATAAAGGGTGTTCCAATTTGAGGTTAATTTTTCAATTTTTAATAAAATACACAAACTATTTGAGAATGATCAAATCTTTTATTTTAAATGATATTACAATTGTTTCGGTTTAATAATGGAAAACAATATCTTGTGAGTAACCACCTGCTGCTGTACGACAAGCTTCTAATCTTTTGCCAAAATTTTCGATAACTCTCTGGCACCTGCGGTTCAATTACTTGAAAACAGTCAATAATATTCTCCTTTAGGTCATCAATTGTTTGTGGATCGTTGGCATAGACATTTTCTTTCCAATAGCTCCATAGGAAAAATCTAGAGGTGTTAGATCGCAAGATCTAGGGGGCCAATTAATTACTTTTATGTTTTTTTGGGCAATAACACCACAATCAAAATAAAACGACGTATATTGAAGGAAAACTAAACGTTTCAAAGTCTATTCTGACTTCGTTGTCAATGGCTTTATATTTATTGATGTAAGTTGCAAAATGAAAATTTTGGAAGTCAGAATAGACTTTAAAACGTTTGGTTTTCTTTCAATATAGGTACGTCGTTTTATTTCGATTGTGGTGGTATTTTTCTGTTGCTGAAAGACATGTTGCACCGTCCTGTTGGAACTACATGTTCTGCATATCAATATGCTCCAATTCATTCCACAAAAAGGTAGTAATTATCGTTCGATATCGATCACCATTCACATTAAAAGCATTTCTATTGTCATCTTCAAGAAAGTATGGACAAATCACTCCACTAGCCCAAAAACCACACCAAACAGTTACTTTTTGTGGATGCATCGGTCTTTTCAATATTTCTCGTGGATTTGCTTCACCCTAGATTCGACAATTTTGCTTTTTAACAAATTCACCCAATTCAAAATGTGCTTCATCGCTGCAGATGATTTTGTTGAAAAAATTCACATTTTCAAGTTTCTGTTGTATGGCCCGAGTAACGAATTGACGACGTAAACCAAAGCCTGTTGGCTTTATGTTTTGCTTTTTTCATCTTTTACTGAACCAGTTTACACAAATTTTAACAGTTGACGAACAATTTTCTCTTCCATATTCTGTACGAAATTTTCTTCCTACTTCTGCACAACTTACACCAAATTTAAAATAGTTTTTAATAATAAACACACGTTGCTCAATCGTATATCTCTCTATTTTAAATAATCGGAATATTTCTACTTGTCGTCTGTCAAATAACATATGATATTCTAGTACAAAAAAAATTGTTCCGGTAAATATGGCGGGATAGCCATATGTCGGTATATATTTTCTACTTTTAAATAATTTTTTAATTTTTTGATCTTAATTATAATCGACATTGAATTAAGTGTAAATAGTGGAGTATTTGGCCTAGTGAAGTATGAATCGTGTGTAAAAGTATGTAATTATTGAAGATTAGTTTGGATTCTATATTGATGGTTAAAGAAACTCCTTTTCCAAATTACTGTTTGCCTTATTTATGGACATCCAAACATTTAGGAACGCTTATAAAGTGATCTAGCAGTGATTTAGTTTACAAACCTTAAAAGTGAATAGAATAAAAATATTAGTATACCGGAAGTCAAGGGCTGTCCCGCCTTTGTAAATAGAAGAGTAGAGGAAAAGAAAAGTTTATTTAATTTAAAAGTCTATTCATATCTTAGTTCAAAATTTAAACAAGATTGTACTCATTGTGGAGCTCAAAACATATACATAGTTTAAGTAAACTCTTTCTTAGTTAATCGCAAATTCAATCTGGTCACTGTTCAAGACCATAATGATCTCTTATGGGATCGCTTGTTGAAGAAGAAGAAGTACAAAAAATATAAATAGCGGCACATTTAAAGAGTAACCTCAAATTGGAACATCCTTTATATCTGAAACCAGCATATAAACAAAGTTTTCCGACGTTTCGCCCACACTTATAAGGGACTTTTTCAATGATGAGAAAACAAAACAAATGTTACTTACCTTGCGGCGACTCCATTCTTTTCGCCTTTTTCTTAAAAATACACTTTGAAACTCCACTTTTTTAAACTTTTCGTACTGACACGCCCAAATTCTAAATTTACAATTGCTAGGTGCAGCCAATGAGAAATCATTGGATGTAGTTCCCACTCGAGGGAAATAGCCTCTTACCCTCTCTATTGTCCTCTCTTTTTAGCCATGGCACGGATTTATGCACTTCAGGCTCAATGATATTTTACAAAGGATTGCTTTGTGACGTATGCGTTCGGAAAAATTTACATCTATCGAGCATTCCTTTGTTAATTATCCTGGCTTCAGGCTATCTCTATGACGTGAATGCTCTAAGACTTAAGTCTGACAATCTCTTAGATCATTTACCATCTAGATATAGCCTGTCAAGCATAAAATCGTGGCAACGCTAGAAAGAGAGGGCAATAGAGACAGTAAGAGGCTATTTCACTTAGTGGGTGGATGGTCGGTGGATGCAGCCAATGAACAACATGCGTTATTGGAAGCAGCTCCCAACCGAGGGAAATAACCTCTTGCCTTCTCTATTGCCCTCTCTCTCCTTAGTCTTACCACGACATTTGTGCACTGCAGGCTATCTCTAAAAAGTAAATGCTCTAAGGACAATCTAATGAAAGATAAGTGACAGTTCCGACAGTTCTTTCTGTCTGTTCTTTGAGTGACAGTGATATAAACGTAAGTAACCTACAAAAATAGGCAAAAGTTTTAAATATATAATAGATGGGAATATGGATAATTCACCAGGTAGACAAGCACTTGACGCGATGAACAATTTACATAAAGACATTGTTTTCAAAATTCCAATTGGTACAGCAAGAAAAAGAAAGAAAACAATTTTAGATGATGAAAGTTATGTTGAGGTAAGGGCTAATAACTTTTAGAAGAGAATTTCTTAAATCAAGCAAATTGTATTTTAGGCAATTGGTAATATAATTCAAAGAGATTTCTTTCCCGATTTGGAAAAGCTTAAGGCTCAAAATGATTATTTGGAGGCAATGGAAAGAAATGACATTATACGAATGAGGGAATTATATCAGAAATATAGTGGTAATACACCACCAACTACAAGAAGTAAGTTTTTTTTGAAACGAATTATTTATCAAAAGATAATACCCAAATCAATACAATATATCCATATATACACATATATACATATACTCATATCAGCAGATACATAGTCACATATAATATACATGTATGTATATGTATGTGTATATATATATATATATATATATATATATATATATATATATATAATGCACAATCACAATTATATTGGACACCAATTAAATAATGATTATTTATACTTTTTTTTCAGTTCCAAGCCCTGCAACTTTTGAAACACCAGCTAATATACATAATACTCAAGCTAGTGAAGGTACACCTCATACACCCAAAGATGTTATTGATGTTGATACAGAAAAATCAAGAGATAAAAAACTTAGTTTGGATCAGTACCTAAATTCTCACACCTCTGAAGATAATGATAGCTTTGATGAACTTGTTAAAGAAGCTGATAAAAAACATAAAGAAAAATACTCATATTTATACAAAGATGAAAATGTTATTGAGCAAGAGCACAATCAGTTGCTAGCTTTACCTACAATTGAAGAACAAGCTAAACTACCAGAGAAAAAATTAAATGTAGGAACTTGGAGTTATAAAAATAGAAACCATATAATGTTTAATCCTGATGGTGTAGAATTGACTGCACAAGATGAAATTGAACTTAACAGAAAAAGACAAGAAATTGTGCATAACAATACAAGATTAGTTGTTAATCCTTTTAATGAAGTTCAAAGTAAGGAGACTATTACCCATCTTGCTAAAACACAAGCTAAGGTATGTTCAGAAATGTGCTGTTTGTTGTGCTATATGTTCTAGTACCCTTGTTTCTTCTATTAAAAAAAAATTTGCTAATTAAATTTCCCAGAGAGTTTAAAACAAAATAAAATTAGGTGTTTTGCAGATTTTTTTGGTAAATAATGCTGACTAAAGGCTGTATCTTAAAAGTCCAAATGTTTCATTGCATGGATGGGGCCTTCTTGTCAGTGGAATTAAAATAAACTTTTTGTATATATAATTTATTTAACCTAACTTTATACTTTATTGGCCAACAATCTGTCAGATTTGTTGGCACCTCATTCCTCACATAAATAGTACAGTAGCCACATATTTGTTCCAAGTCACATGCCTACTTGCCCAGAATTGAATTAGTATACTGAAGTTTACATTCTGTAAATTTTTGTGCAGTAACTTTAATAGGGCACTTTCATCCTCTATGTCTTATCTGTGTTTAGAAACATTACCACTATATTCTTCAAATATAAAATTGTAATTATAAAAATGTACAGGTTTTGATTATAGTACATATAATATATTCATTTTTGTTGTAATTTAAAGAATTGATCAATGAAACAGTTTTTATTTAAGAATATTTTGACTGCTATAAAAAATATTTATTAAGGAAACATAAAAATAATAAATTTTAATTAAAATTACATGATTTTTATGCAGAAATAAATAGTTCTATTACTATTAGTGAGAAAAAATTGAGAGAACATTTATCAATTATCAGTACATTCAAAAACAAATAAATAGTTCTTCTCAATATGTTTTAAATGTATGCCACAATATGTCTAGATAATTGATGAAATTGTGAGAAAGTTTGGAGAGAGCACACTTAATGACAGTGGCCAAAGGGTAATCCAAGTGTGTAAAACATATAAACTGAAAATTATAGATTTCTTCTTGTCATAAAAATATTGGTAAATATTTGAAATTTACAGTTCATAATTGGCAATATTAAAATTCAAAAAAGTGAATTTATAATTCATGATGTGAGAGCCTATTAACTGGTTAAATGAAAATTCTCATTAATTAATCAACCATAAATAAAAGAGGAAAAAGTGCAGATGAGAAATGTATGATATGATACAGAATGTCTTAAAATGGGTATAAAGTAATCTTACTGAGGGACCTGGGAATTTAGAATATAAATGGTTGAGAACATAACAGAAAATTGAAGTTTTGGCAGGATTTGTTCAAAATAAAATCATTGGAACCTATTGTTTTAATGGAAATATAGATGGACTAGTACAAATAATCCCAGAAATGTGAATGAATCTATGTGGTTTTAACAACTGCTGTCTCATCATGCTGCCAATGTTTGAATTTATCTTGATCAATTTTTTGCAAATAAGTGGAACAGTAAACATGGACTGAAATTTCTTTTTATTGGGTCATCTAAAAATTTAGTATATGCAAGTAAACCTGAGATCATAAATGATTTAAAAGAGTGAAAAGACAAGAAATAACAATTTCACAGGTAACATAATTAATAATATTCAGCAAGAAATTAGTGATTTACAAGGACATTCAAGTAGATGAAGGAAGGCAGTGTGAACACTTACTGTAATTTATTCTTAGTAAATTTAGTTTTAATATTGATTTTTTGAGAGTTTGTCTACAACACTGATTTTAGAAAAATTCTTTTTTCCCCAATAATAATTATTGAACACAAGTATGACATAAAGTAAAAAAAATATACCATTAAATGCCATTAATAAAATTATTGATAACTTTGATAGTCTTACATGTTTAACCCTATATATTTCATTATTATGTAAAAATACATTAAATTAAAATAAAAACAGGATTTTTCTGAAAATTGTTTGTTTAGTTAGACATTAATTTATTCCATACTTTATCTCATACACAATCTATTGTATATGTATGCCCAATTATTTCTTTATTATTGTAATAATATTACAATGTTTAATACATCAACTTTTTTTTTCAATAGGTGTTGGATGGTAAAATTGGTGTGGATGGTAAAGAGGTTTTAAAACCAGAGACTCCAAAGGTTGGAGGTTTTGGTTTTGTGAGATCCCCTTCTCCATCTCCTAGTGTTATTGGGAGTCCTCTTATGACTTGGGGTGAAATAGAAGGGACACCTTTTCGACTTGATGGTAGTGATACACCATTACCAAGGTACTTCTCCTGTAGATTTTTTATTTTTTTATGCTTATTTTTTATTATATTATGAAATATAAACTTCTAGTTTTTATTTTACTAACCATAGAAGATAACAACCTTATAAAAACAACCTTAAAAATGTTTTAGGGGTCAAGGACCTTCATTTACGATGTCAGAACCTCCTAGAAGGGAGCAACTGGCACTGGCATTAGCAGAAAAGGCTGGCGAGAAGAATAGAAATCAGAAAAAGAGAAATCTGGATGCTCAAAGAAAGCAGTTAACTTCGTAAGTATAAAATTACAAGTTTATTATATACTCACATCATTTTGATACAAAATTAATTTTAGGGATTTTGTAAAAATATTTGAATGGATTTGGAATTAGTTCCAGAGTCCATACAAAAAAGTAATGTCTGTAAAAAACATCAATTAATTCTAATCTTATCTGTGATTTATTTTGTTATGCTAGTTTTTAGAGTGGTACTTGAATTTTACTTTATGTTATTAAAGAATTAATAATTCAAAATAACTACTAAATGAAGCTGATATCAAAGATATTTTCTAATAGCTCGGGAATATGAGTAAGGTGTATTTATTTTCAAAATTTGGTTACTATTTCAGAGCTCACACATTCAAATAAGGTGCCATTAAGAATAGAGGGCAAGTTTCTACATCGACTCACATAGGGGACAAATTTGTCCTGCATATTTGTGATCTCAATTTCCTCTTTTACTAGTCTCGATTTCCAGTGTTCTATTTTTGCAAACTCTTGTATCTTCAAAGTCTTCTTGCTGCGACGTCATGGTAGCGTGTTCCTTGATCGATATTGTTTTATTTTTATTTCTTATGGCGCTCTTGTGCTCATCACGTTCAACTTAAATTCTTCTTTCAATATATGGTGTGTGAGATCTAGTTTGACCTTAGATTGATTGCTGCATTAATTTCTGACATTAAAACAACCTTGAAAGATCCTGTTTCCTTGCCAAAATAGTATTTGTTTTTCACTCAAAGTCTATGACTCACTTGCTCAATGATGAGTCTTGCTCTCTTTTTTTGTTATTTTTTGGGCATTTTTTGCAATCTACTGGTTGAAACTGCCTCAAAGAAGAGTCTTCCCTGATAAAAACAACTTGACTCTCCTCAAGTAGGTTGAATGTGGTGAAAGGACTGCAACTTTTGCAATCAGTGTAAGGAAGTGGACATTCTTCGATTTAACTTAGGTGCTCAGAAATTCTAACAATTTGCTGCGTCTTGATGAGTGGCAGATTGAAATCCCAGCCTCCTAACATTTCCAAAGTAGTAAAGGCTACTTTGCCTATCGTCTATGGTGACGCCGATATTGAGATGAGCTTCTTGGAGTTAAAGCAGCAAATGCAGCCAAATCAAGCCCTTATGAAGGACTGCCTCTTCAATGCGAAACTCTGAGTTCGAGATGGGCTTCAAATGTACGACTGTTGGCCAGATTTCGCCCTCATGACAAAGAAGCATCTGTTAGCGCGTATCGGAAATTTAAAGTTTTTCCGATACGCGCTGACAGATGCGTTATATACATATCGTTAAATTAGAAGACGCGAGATGTAAAGACCGACATCTAGGATTTTTGGGGAAACTAGCATATAGAGATTCCGAATCTGGAGCCGTTCCATGTAATTGCTGTTACCCGTAATTCCTAGAAACGAAATGTATCAAATACATAAAGAAGTGTTCGAGAGGACATTCAATTGTAGAAAGCGCAACTGATGAAGGCTCTCTAATCAGAAACAATATATATTATATATATTGTCTTGTACAAAAGAATGACATCTCGAAGAGAGTAAGTACACTCTAGACGAATCCTCCAGAAATAATGTTTTTTCCCAGATAAAAAGCAGCTCATTCTTCTTCTTGTTCAATATTGAAACCAGTTGGGTAGAAGGATTTATGGATGAGATATAGTTGCACCAGCTTTTATTACTTTTTTTAAATATATTTTTTGTTTGTTTCCCAGGCGTTAAACATGTTTACTTGCAGCCAGAGCAAGTGTGATCTCATTTCTTCATGGTGATCTCTTTTCTTTTTCCAGGCTGCTGGTTCTCATTTGCAAGTTTTTTTGTATAGGAGATGATGTCATTGTTTGGATTACATTATTTAAATATACAATATTTTCAATATTGGAAAGTTTCCATTACAGAAAATTTATCTTCTCACCAAACTATTTAAAATTGGAAATTTTTCACTCTGATATAAGTAATTCAACTGCATATTCTTTGCTCCATTGTCACTATAAGCGGTTCATGCTACCTACCATAATTTTTTCTGATAGGATTTCCTTAATTTAGTTATTTAGCGGCATCCAGCTCGTTTATGTTTGGCAAATATATGTAGGCTTTTACTTATTATTGTCTTGTGTAAAATTATTGAAACCATAACAGATTGAAATTAATTACCTTTAGTTTAAAGGAATCTCATTTGTCTCAGGAACTGTGTAGTACAGATGACTACACTGCCGCTAGAAATCATTCATATTTTTGACTTCGTCAAGGGTTGTTTAAAGTGGACACCTTCTGCATATGAATGTATATTAATTTAAAGGTTTTATTCGTTCCATTTGGGTACGTTACTAATAAGCTTACACTGAATTATAGACACATTATTAATTTTCTTAATTTGTTCAGTCATGTTGTTTTTTTGTGTAATTAAGTAATATTTCTTGAGGTAAATTAATATTACTAGCTGTCGCCCAGTGGTCGAAATTCGACCAATTGTGTCAATATCTCTGGCAGGTTAAGTAACCTGAAAATTTTATCGTGACATTCTAACCTAGGTCTTTAGGGAGAATAGCAATTACACGGAACGGATCCAGATTCGGAACCTCTGTGTGATAGTTTCCTCGAAAATCCTAGATGTCGGTATTACATCTCGCTTCTACAAATAACAAAATTCAAGTTTTTTTCAGATATAATTCATAGGACTTTATTTGTGTTCAAATTCGTAATTCTTAATTTAATATGACAATTCAACCGCTAATGGGCTACTCTACTTATTTATTTTTTCTAACCTCCCTGTATAGCTATAATTGCACTCAATTCTCTAACATTTATTAAAATCCTCATTATAATAATTCCATCTCATTATATATTTCCACCACCCTGTATATGCAACTGCTCATGGACCACACATAATATTTTTTAACATTTTTGACCACCCGGTAAACCATTCTGTATATGCCACTGCCTATGAGCCACTGTATTTACTCTTTTTGTTTATGAAATTTTTAACTATCTTCTGTAACTATAATTCTACTCCGACGTAAATTTCAATCTTCATATATATAACTCTTCGTGGGCTACTCTATAAATCATTTCCTTTACTAACATTTTTTATCATCATCCTCTATATCTATAATTCCTCTCACCCTATATTTCATCTTCCCTATATATACAACTGCTTATGGGTTACGAAATGTTGCATTTCCATTTCCGCCACCCTCTGCATCTCTGTATAATATTTTTTGCATCACCCTGTATAACTGTAATTCTACTGCACCTTCTATTCCAAGAACCCTATAAATTCAAGCGCTAATGGGCTAACTATATATGCAACTGCTTATGTGCCACCCACGAAAAAAATGATTTCTAACATATCTGTAATCGCCCTGTATAATTATAATATACAACGATTACTTTACCACTAAACAATAACAACGCTTGCATGCTACTTCCAGTACTACATGCTCTAAGTATATAACAGCATTGGTCCCTCTATATATAATTACTCAATGTTTTGAGTCTGGCGGTGGCGGCACATTCAGTTGTTTGGCTTTGACATTATGACGTAAATAATGAATTTTTATTATATTTTATTTAATGAATAAACCAGTATTATAAATTAATATTAGCATTCTGCACTGAAGGTCGTCAGTAGCGACTAAACAAAACAAAAATGAAGAAAATCGTTTGAGAGACACAGGAGAAAATGGTACCTAATCGTTTTGTCTTTGCCTATTTATATATAGATATATGTTCATTAAAAAAGCCCAATATGTGATTTTCAGAAATAAAACGTTCAAATTTATAGCTTTTCAACTTCTTTTATAAAATATCTGCTAAAAAAATAGAGGATACTGATCTTTTTTGCTCCGCATATCCAAGATTACCGAAGTGACTGCAATGTGGGTTCGTTTCGGTGAATATCCTAGCTGTAGATCACAGTAATATCATATTAACCTACTTTTTCACTACCAAAATACTTTTGATTTATATTGAAAATTTATAAATACTGAATTTTATATTGTTTATTTTTTCAGACCATCACCTAGAGCAAATACAAGCGTTATAGACAGATTAGCAACAATGTCTCCAGCTGCTAAGAAATTAGCTGTATTAGGTTTGAAATTAGGGTCAACGACAGACCTTAAATACTCAAGTCCTGCAATTGGGTTAAAATCGCCAGGCGTTCGAACACCTAGTAGACCGACTACTCCCTTGGTTAATATCAAATCTAAACCAACTACTGAAGTATCCACAGACGATTTGTTGAAAATTTGTTTACCGAAACGGCAGAGGGCACAAGACTTTTTCTGAAGTATTTGTTTGAATTTGAGACAGGTACTCCTCACCTTAAATCCGTTAAGTGAATTCGTCTATGAATACTCATGAAATTCATATTTATTCATAAAGAGACATGAATATGTAGACATTTTATTATTTGTTTATTTTGCTGTGACTCACAACGACGAAAGGGAAGCTCTAACTTTCAGGCCGGATGTCCTAGATATAATAGTCGAAATAAAACTTGTAAGAGGGGTTTCTATTCTCCTCTTTTGATCAATAAATCTATCTAAGGCACATTAAAAGTTTCCTTATCCTACTTTAGGCTGTATTAAAACATTAAAATTTGGTTCCATGGTGTCAAGTTTCAACAAGTAAACTTGTAAGAGGGGTTTCTATTCTCCTCTTTTGATCGATAAATCTATCTAAGGCACATTAAAAGTTTCCTTATCGTACTTTAGGCTGTATTAAAACATTAAAATTTTGTTCCAAGGCGTCAAGTTTCAACATAATTTTGGAGAACACAACAGCTAAGGTGTATAGTCTTTTTTTGCTTCATCTGCTCCTACCCCTCTTTCAAATATTGCATCGCCTCTAGTTCTATTAAATCCTGACCATAATGCACTTGTTCAGCAATGTCTTCTGCTTCAAAATTTAAATTAAAAACATTGGCGAGGCCTTTAATTGCTTCTATTACATGAAGTTTATTTAACATTTCGATATTGATAGTGAAACTTTAAAATTTTTGTTCATCATTAGTCTGCATCACAAGTCGATTAAATGTTTTTCAATAAAATCTAAAATATTGGATTTTCAAAGCCATGACGGTTTACTTTATCATTTTTTGTTGCTTCTATATCTTGGGGGAAATTCATGTGCTAATAAAATGATTTGTGCTATACACTATCTTTACATTTAGGTGTAAATCGTCTAGATGTTGGGGATGGTCTGGACCATTATCAAGCCAATCATTTATTGTAAAAGGGACTGTCATTGTAAATCAATAATGATGGGATGAGATATAAACCAGTGCAAGAACCAGTCTGCTATTAAAGGTTAAGCTTTTTCGCCCAATAAGAACATGGTACTGTTTTTAAAGGTCTTTTGTATCACCAAAGCTTATGTTCATTTATCTTGAATATTTTCCCAGGGAAGTTAACTAACTGCCTTCTAATATTCCATCCAATTCGACAATATAATCTTCTGCTTCTATATCCGAGCTTAGCGCCTCTGGATTTATGCAGGTTGAATCATCACCTAAATCATGGATTGCATCTGATTTGTAAACTATATTGCCATTAATTGCTCCATGTGGTAAGTAAGGCTTTTTTGCTGTTCAGTTATAATCAGGGACGCACAAATCAGAAATGGCGCCTATCGCAAGCATCATTATTACACCGGTTCGTAAATTATCTAAATATGAATGTAACAAATACACCAAATAATAACAGTCATAAATCTTTTGTGGAAAGCTTACCACGTGTCTGAATTCTATTGTTGGTTTATTGTGATTTTAAGTTTATTATTTTGTGAAATTTGCGCTTCTTTTGAATGACACCCATGGTACGTGCCGTCCTTACCCCACCCTAGGTATGCCACTGGTTATTATAGATTAAAAAGTCCAGAACAAGTCTTTAAAATCATCAAAATTTTCGAATGTGCCAATTTCAAGCCTATATGATTTTTATTTGCATTTTAAGGTCGTTTCTTAAGAGGATGCCACACTTTGTCTTTTCGTTGACATCTACACTATTTTGTGGTGACAACTTTGTAATAAAAACGTGGTTAAAAAGTGACACCCTTCGAATAACAATCAGTGAAAAAATTATCTCCAAACTTGGTTGTACGTTCGAGTGGTCGTTAAGCAAATAGTTCGTAAAGAGAGGAGTACCTGTATTAAATTTCAATTATTTATTTAATTATGAACAGTATAGTAAAGATCCTGTCCATTTTCTCTATTATTTAAGTTATAAAGTCTATAGAGTTTTCTGTTCATGTTTTTGCTTTTGTTTTGACATATTGTGATTCCAGTCAGATTTTGTAGGAGCAATAATCCTAAATGCGAACAGTATATTTTGTAATAGAAAACTTGAGGTGTATAAAATTCTGTCTTTTAAGTTTTACAATTTCTGGCAAGAATTGTTCCAATCTGAATCAATAAATGAGTATAGGATAACTGAGTATGTATACATACATATGCAACAAAATATGTGTACATAATGTATAATAAAAATTGTAAAAATGGAAACATTTCAAATAAAGCAATATTTTGTAAACTCATTACTTGTTTTCTTGAAGATTTTAATTAAAGTTTTAATGTAATGTAACAGCAATTTTGAGAAAGTTTGTAGATCATCATTGAGAATAATAATAAATTATTAATTATTATTAACAAAAAGTTTTTAAAACAAACTATTTCAGTTCTATTAAAATCAAAATAATCCACCATTTTGGTGCATCCGCCATATTGAATTTATAGTGACGTCGATATATTTTTTATAGTAGGTATTCTCATACAACTCTTAAATTTCATTTTTGAGAGTCCGTCGTCACAGATTTAGAATGGTGTCATTTACCTAACCATGCATTGGCATCCAAAAAGCTCAATTGGTAGAGACAACTGGCTTAAAATGCAGTTGTAGGATTTGACCCACACAAGGAAGTTCAAATAAAAGTTTCTCACACTTGAAAGATTTTCATATTTTTTGGCCTGGTCTGTATGTTGTTTGCATATTCTAAGCACACATAATCAAACGTGCGCCAACTTTTGACAGTATTTTTTTTGGATAAAACTACAAATAAAAAAATCTCATACCATACTGTTATTATTATTTACAATACGAAACATGTCTAAACAGCGTTTATAGGGAGAAGTTATAAATAAATTAAATACATTTGAAAGTAGAGAGGATAAAGTTTATCAAAATGAATAATTAGATATCTGTGAAAATACTGACAGTGGGAATTATGAAGAATAAAGAGAAAATTATATTAGCACTGATAGTGATGTAGTACTCAAAAAATGAGAAGATGAGGAAATGAGTGAAAGAAAGAACAATTTTGGATCCTGGGAAGACGTTGCTATGCAGGACAATGGCCATATAGAATTTAGAATTGATTTAACTGCCGATGACAAAACTAAATGGCCGTAAATCCCAGATAACTGCACAAATCCTTTCTTGAAACTTTTCTGATGAACTACGAAATCATTGTGGAAGAGGAAAATAATTATGCTGAAAATTAAATTCACAAAAAAATTCTATGTGGCATAAGCTAGTTGAAGAATTTAACGCATTCATTGGAGTTGTCTATTACTTTTAGTAGCAGAATTACTTTTAGTATGCAAAATTGTCCCAAAATTGCAATGAGAAAATTCCTTTCTTTAGTGATTTATTTGAGAGAAAGATATGTATAAATATTTTGGTTGCTTCATTTACAGAAAAACATCCAAACGACCAGATTATTAGAGTTCGAATATACTGAAAGTTAGTCGTTATTTCGAATTTATGAACAAAAAATTTAAATTACTTTTATGTTTTTTTGGGCAATAACACCACAATAGAAATAAAACGACGTATATTGTAGGAATACCAAACGTTTCAAAGTCTGTTCTGACTTCGTTGTCAATGGCTTTATATTTATTGATGTAGATTGCAAAATGAAAATTTGATTCAGAAGACAAAAAATTCTAAGTTCATTTTGTTCTATAAGAGAGGTCTCGGTTGATGAGTCAGTGGTGAGAACAACCGCAAAATAAACAGGACGTGGGGAATATCTTCTGAAGTTTTGGCACGACTTGATCTTCTTGGAAGTACAAAATTTGTTGTTTTCTTAATGATAGTTGTCACATATATATATATATATATATATATATATATATATATATATATTTTATATCTTGTAAATCACTTTTGAGTTTTTAAAAAAAATTATTTATTGAAATATAAAAATTAAAACTTTGAATAAAACATTAAATTGAAAATTAAAATTAACTAACTAAATGGTACAAGTATACTAACGATAAATGACGACCGTGGGACCGCGTCGCTCTGATTTATAACATTAAGAAAGCTGACTAATCAAAAGAACGGTCAAGTCGATGCGTTCCCACGTTTACATTATGAAGCAGGAAACTGGTCAGCGAAATATGATACTTCGTATCATACACGTGCATGATAACAGCTCCCCTTTACCAAGAAAAGTTGATGCTGTAACATCAACTTTTGGAATTTACTGGATGCTAGCTAAATAAGCAAAAACAATACAAATATGGAAATGAAATAAAGTTAAAGTGAACATAATGATTAAGTTTAAATAGATTACATAAAATATGAAAAATATACAAAACATAAAAGTCAAATAAGAATGGAAATGTATCAAAAAGGTTCTCAATTCTATAAGTCTGGATGTTCAGGTTCCTCTTCGATTTGGGGCCTCAGTTTTGGTATCAGCCTGGAAAACGGTTTTGTCAGGGTACTCAGACTCTCTGGATTGGAGCTGTCGTTTTTCGGAGGTCTCTTAACGTGCCTTATGATTTTCAATGAGCTGTATACAACAACAATTGTTACAATGATAATTATTGTAGCATACATGCCAGGAAATGTTTTTATTAACAAATGGTTGGTTGATGAGATCGTCGAGATCCCTTGAATACTGGTCCAGCTTGTGGTTGGCTATGGACAGTTCTTCCATGTTTAAGTCGTCCAGCTTCAGGGGCTTAAGGTCCGGAATTGCAAGTTTCTCAGGATGAGAATTGCAGCAATTGAATGGAATTAAAACTGGATGAGAATTGTCCGAAATGTTCATGAATTTTTGTGGTTCGGCCTGGATTTTTGTAATACCAACAAAAGCACTACATTCCGTTTGTAACCGAATGATAGAATTGTTCGTTAGCACTAAAGTTTTAGCGTCAGTTCCTGGACAATTAATGGTCACATGTATGGGTTCCGATATGATTACAATCCACGCATTTGTTTCAAGTTTTTGAACATTGTACCCTTCACTGAAAATGATGGCACTTTTACAAGTTTCGGGGACACTACGAATGTTTTTCAGGAGCTGCGCCTCACAGGGTGCATTTGAGTCTATGGGATATGCGTATAAATCGGAGCACAGTTTTCGGAGTGGAGTCAGCTGTTTGCACGCACTCAAGTCCTTGATTGGTATGTACATAAGAGCATCATCATTTCGCGCTACATATTTTTGAGTAAAAGAAAGGATGTGATGAAAACCAGTTCTATCATCTAAAATCGGAATAGGGTATAAATGGTAAGCTGTATAAAGCTGTTGCTCTACTAGAGGGATTTTTAAGATGAATACTAGATCTGAGTGAGTTTGAAAAGCTTGTAGTTCAATTACTTCTAAATACTGTGCAACACTTGAAAATCTGACTGGTAACGGTAAATTATTTTTAACAAGGTTTTGAGAAATCTGTAATGCGGCAATCAAATGATCCGGTGTAATAATAGATGAGTGAATAATTTTCAAACGTGCAAAAGTTATTGAATTTAAAATATCGTTAAGGTTATCTTCAAGAAACAAATAACTGGCCATTAGTTTTTCACAAATTTCAAGAAATGATTGTTTGGCTTGAATAGTGGCTATCCGGTCATTTAGTTCATGTATCGTGAGGTTGATTTCGTTAATGTCTTCGTTAAAGATTTTCTCGTCTATTTGAAGTTTCTGAATAGTTTCATTAAAGTTTTTAATAATAGTGGTTGTAACGCTCATTTGATTCTTTAAAAGATTTTCGACTTGTAGTTGTCCTTGGTTAAGTCTGTTTATGCTGCTAGTATAAAATTCGTCATCGGATGCGTCTAGGTTACCGGTTATTGCTTTAAAGATGGTTCCAGCACCGTCTATTAATCCGCGTTTTGGTCTTTTAGTGACTAGAAATACTTCTGAAAATTTTGTTTTGATGGAGTCGGAGATTTGTGTTAAAAGGCTAATGTGTGTTTGGACGTCCACACGAAAGGCACCTGTATCGTGAAATTTGAAGCCAGGTAAAGGATCGACGGTTCGTTCTAAAGTATTGAGGATTCTGTTATTATTTTCAAATAGTTGATTAAGGGTTGTTAAGTTCCGGTGAACTAATAGAGTCCATTTATAGTTTGATACAATTATTCGACTTTCGTCATGGTAGTAGATACCGAGAGTGTTGTTAATCGGTTTGACGTCGTACTGTGAAACTGCTGATCCAAGCAGCAGAAGAAACCTGAAAAGAAAGTTAGTTTTCAGAATATGGTTTCATTCTGTCAAAGTTCACTTTCGTTCGTTGGTTAGTTCTTAGGTTTAGAAGTGTAGCAGAGTTATTGTGAATCTCAATAATTTGGAATGGGCCATTAAATTTGTTCTGGAGTTTGTCTTTTATTTGTGACTCTTTTACGTATACCTTGTCACCGATTTTGTAATCAGGTGGGTTTTTCGAAACGTGTTGGTCAAATCTTTCTTTCGCTTTTTGTTTCTGTAAGTTAGTCTTTTCACGTGCAATTTTGTAATAGTAAGAAATTCGGTTATTTAGGTCTCGTACATATTTGCTAATTAGTTCTTTTTGATTATAAAGAGTCTCTGGGGGTCTGCTGGAGGTATGTCCGAAAACGAGTTCGAACGGGGTGAAGCCATGGGTCTTATTGGTTGAATTGTTATAGGCAATAATAGCATACGGAAGTACGTTTAAGGGGTGTTCGTCGGGATTTTCAGCTTTGTGAATGCGAATCATTTCTAGTAGAGTAGAATGAAATCGTTCCACGGAGCCGTTTGTTTGCGGGTGTCCCACGCTAGAGTAGGTAAGTTTGATGTCATAAAGTTTGCATAGATCTTTTAGTATGGCATTGTCAAATTCTCTGCCATAGTCGCAGTGGATACGTAATGGTGTACCGAAATGTTGAAAGTACAACATAATAGTACTAACGACAGATTTGGCGGATTTATCTGCCAAAGCATAGGCTTGTGAGAATTTAGTCAGTTCGTCTCTTATCGTCAAAATGTGATTTCTATTAGGAATTTCTAAGATGTCGATGTTAATTCTTTCAAAGGGTGTTTTAGGTGTCTCAGTTATGACGAGGGGATTATCTAAGTTTTTTCGACAAGCTTTCGTTTGTTGACAGATTACGCAGTTCTTTATGAAGTTCTCAATGTCTTTAGTAAATCCCGGCCAGTTGAACCTCTCTTTGACACGGCGTATGGTTTCGTTGATGCCGCGATGCAAGTTGTTTTTTCCGTTATGATATTGCTCGAGTATTAGTGGAATTTCGTCTTTGTTAGGAGTTTTTGTGATGTTTTGGCAAATCTTCCACTTAATGTCTTTTTCAGAGAAAATAAAGGATAGCATTTCCAGAATTGGAAGATCAAGGTTGTTTTCTACACAATATGTTTTCGATGGGGAGAGAACGTCTTGATTTTTGAAAATAGATGCGAAAAGGACTTCATTTACGATTTCGGGATCGTTTGGAAGCGGGACTATGAAGTATTGTCTCCTGCTAACAGTTTTGCTAGCGAATACGTTGATTTTAAATGTTTCAAAATCAGCGACTTCTTCGAAAATATCTTCGAATATGTCGTGATGGAATTCCTGAAGGTTGGATGATTGGGGAAAGATTAGGATATTTTTATTTGCCTTGTCTAGGAGTTGGCAATTAGAAAATTCGATCTTACTATAGTCAATTAAGGAAACAGTTTTGTAACGTTCAACAAAAGTTTTGAATTCTTGGGATATCGTTTCGGTAGTTATTTCGTTTTGTTCAGGTTCGGAGGTATTGTCATCGTCTTCGTCATTTAGGGGTAAGATTTTGTGGGGTGTTAGTTTAGTTTTAGCCTGGAATAGTACGCACTCATCAAGGTGGTTGATTTTAATGCGTGATAAGGCGTCGGCGTTTTTGTTAATTTTACCCGGTTTGTAAATGATCTCGTAGTCATATTCTTCGAGTTTAAGTCTCCATCGGGCTAATCGACTTCCGGGGTCTTTTATCGAGAACAGCCACGTCAACGGGCGGTGATCGGTACAAAGTTGGAACTTTCGGCCATAGATTATTGGTCTCCAGTGTTTCACTGCTCAAACAATAGCCAACAGTTCTCTCTCAATAGTCGAATACCTTGTCTCGGCTTGACAAAGTGTCCTGGAAGCATATCCAATGGGTAAATCTTTACCTATTGGCCCTTGGGATAGTACAGCGCCGATTGCAAAAGCACTGGCGTCAGTGGTTAGTATGAATGGTTCCTCGAAGTTCGGATAGATCAGTATTGGTGTCGAAGTTAAAGCACGTTTGAGTTCGTTAAAGGACGTGACGCATTCAGCGTTGAAATTAAACGGTTCATCCTTTTGTAAAAGTTTAGTTAGGGGTTTCGATATTCTCGCGAAGTTTGGAATAAACCTCCGATAATAACCAGCAAGTCCCAAAAATGACTTAATATCTTTGGGGTTCTGCGGTTGAGGAAAGTTTAAGATACAGTCGACTTTCGACGGGTTGGGTTTTACACCGTTTTTAGTTATTAAGTGTCCAAAATAAGCGACCTCCTTGCGGAGAAACTCGCATTTGTCAGGCTGTATTTTGAGGTTTGCCTTCCTAAGTCTTTTAAAAACGTCAGTTAGTCTTGCTAAGTGTTCGTGAATGGTGGGCGAATAAACGATTATATCGTCCATGTACACCAAACATCTTTCATTCTGGATTCCTATCAGAATATTGTCCATCACCCTTTGGAATGTTGAAGGGGCATTTTTCAACCCGAAAGGCATGCGAACAAATTCAAAATGACCGTTCTCTACAGTGAAAGCGGTTTTTTGAATGTCCTTGGACTCAATTTCAATCTGGTGGAAACCAGAAGCTAGATCTAGGGTGGTAAAATACTGGCACTTGCCAAGTTGGTCTAACAGATCGGATATGTTGGGTAACGGATATTTGTCATTTATTGTCAGTTCGTTTAGTTTTCTATAGTCCACGACTACGCGCCATTTCTGTTTCCCGGAGGCGTCGAGTTTTTTCGGGACAACCCATACAGGGGAAGACCAGGGAGAATTTGAGGGACGAATGATGCCCTGTTCTAACATTTTCGAAACTTGGTTACGGACTTCCTCTTTGTGAATTTGGGGATAGCGGTACGATTTAGTGTATATGGGTTTGGCGTTGTTTGTGTCGATGGAATGTTTAATTTCATTCGTGAAACTAAGATGGTCACCTTCTAAGTAGAAAATGTCGGAAAAGTCAAGACAAAGTTGTTGTATTAGTTCGGCCTCTTCCTCGTTAAGGTGTTCGAGTCGGAGTTGATTGTTAATCTCCGTTTGTCTGTCGAAGTTAGGATTAGTTGCAAACGAAATTTCTTCACAGTGATTTACAGAGTAATTTTGAATGGGTTCTAATTTGATAGTGTCGAAATTTACAGTTTTTGGGCAGGGGTTAGCGTTTAAGATGGATGTCAAAAATTCGCCTTTGTCGTTGACTTGGACTAAAGCATTCGGAAGTCTCACATTTTCTAGGATGGTAGTGGTTAGTATAGCTTCTGTGTTACGTAAGTCACATTTGAGTTTGCAAATCCTTTCTGTTCGCGGCTCAATAGTAATTGTGTTTGAAATTGTTGGGTTAATTGTTGGAGATTGCCTGTTTGAAGATATTGTTTCGTCTGTTACTTTCATAAGCGGAATAGTTTTGAAGTTGGTTATAAGAAGTTTTTTGTTAAAGTTAATCACACAATTATAATGTTCTAAAAAGTCAGAACCTAGTAGACCATCGAATTCGATGTCTAAGTTACAGATGTAAACTTTGTGTGGATCGTTAAGATTAAATGGGACTAAGGTCGATTCGTTAATCAGGATTTTTTGATTAGTGATACCTTGTATCACAACGTTTTCTGGGTATCGGTGTCGAAATTGTTTACAAGTGTTTGGTTTAAAAATTGATAAACCGGCACCTGTGTCTATTAACAGTTTATATGTATTAGTGGCGTCGTTGATGTAGAAAAGGTTCTTAGAATTTACCGAAAGTGAGGGGCTTATAGGAAAGCTTGTTCCGGAAAATTCAGGTTGGGGTTGAAGTCGTCGAGTAAACTCATTGTTTCGAACTGGGTTTGAAGATTGCAGATCTGTGTATCGGGTGGTTTGTCCACTGTAAGTACCTCTTGAAAATTTTGTCGTCGGTCTTCGGGTAATTCAGAAGGGAATTCTGGGTAATTGCTTTCAGAAGTTTCAGTATAGTCATTTTGAGAGTATTCGAAATCTGTATTTTGGGGGTCTGAATAAGAACAATCGTCTTGGTAGTATGAATTTGTATAAGGGTCATTGTTTGTTAAATTGTTTAAAGGGTTGTAGAACTCATCTTGGTTGAAGTGGTGGGTTCTTTGCTGTTGGTTTCTGTAAAAATTGGGATTTGGTCGAGATTGATTAGGACTTTGATATTGTCCACTGGCAGAAGGTCGGTTTTGTTGTGCGGGATACCTATTGGGATCAGTATTGGGCCTAGTTTGATTAGCCGATTGATAAGGAGGATTCGGTCTAAATTGTTGCGGGTTGTTATTGTTGAAGTTTTGGTGTGGTTGTTGGTTTTGTTGTTGTTGTCGTTGTCGTGTTAGACATTCGTTATACAAATGCCCGGTGCGTTTGCAAAACGAACACTGTTTTACAAAAGTTTGAGGAGGTGGTCGTCTTTGTGGTTGATGTTGTTGAGGGTTCCGTACATTTGAGAATTTTTGATTTTCCAAGTGACAAAGTTGGAGTTCTCTTTTTATTCGGGAAACCGCGGTAATTATATCGGGAGGGTTACTAGCGCGAATAATTTGGCCTATTTTTGGTTCAAGTCCGGTCAAAAGACTATTTAGAGCCATGGAATCTATAAGACAAATTTGCGCGTCTTTTTATTTGGTTGTTAGATTCTGTCTGTTAACAGCCGCGTGCATTTTTGCCTCGTGGCTTTGTAGTCTCGCTGAGAAAGTTAGTGGGGATTCAGTTGGTAGTTGTCGCATTCTTTGTAAATCCTGAATTAAAGCGGACAAGTCGCGTGAGTCACCGAAATGGTTTTCTAACAGTGTTTTTATTTCATCCCAAGTCGACGCATTTCTTGAACTAACAAGCTCGGCTGCACGGCCTCTTAGCTTGTTTTTAATGTGCAAAACTAAAAGAGTTATTTGATTTGCGACAGCCATATTTTGTGCTGTCGAACAGGAGCTGATGAAAGTATTTAAGAAAATTGGATTGCCGTCGTATTCAGGGATGATAGCGAAAATTTCCGCAAGTTTGTAAGGTTCTACCGTTTCTTGGCGTGTTTCAACCATATTTAGAAATTTTATGAAATAGTTTATAAAAACAAATATATCAAATTAAATATTAAAAGGAAAAAAACAATGTAGGGGTATTTTTGTAGGTAAATTTGTTACAGCAATTAATAAACAGGTCAATATAAATGTAAAAACATGAAGGTAAAGGTAAATGCAATAAAGTAAATAATTGCAGTATTAGAAACAATTAAAATAATATCGAACACAAAAGCACAGAAGGCCTCTATGTGTTTAAGTATATGTTTCAAGAATTGTTTTTAAAATAATAGAGATGAATGTAGGTGAATATTAAATGCTAGAACTGTATGTTCAAGATACATAAAACTCGTATCGAATAAATCAATAAAATATTAAAAATCAATAACGTGATGATTGTAATAGTACATACGTTAATACTCCTTGCATGAGACTGTTCTGGAGAAGCTGAGGACTGGTTAGCTGTAAGGTTGCGTGTTCCGGGTTCTCGCTGCCACAGTTGTTGTCTCGGTCTGGAAGTTCTTGTCCACAAGGATTTGGAAATCGACACAACTAGTGAGTGTACACGTGTTCTAGCTGTGTTGGACAATCCTACTGACTGCGCCAATTTTATATCTTGTAAATCACTTTTGAGTTTTTAAAAAAAATATTTATTGAAATATAAAAATTAAAACTTTGAATAAAACATTAAATTGAAAATTAAAATTAACTAACTAAATGGTACAAGTATACTAACGATAAATGACGACCGTGGGACCGCGTCGCTCTGATTTATAACATTAAGAAAGCTGACTAATCAAAAGAACGGTCAAGTCGATGCGTTCCCACGTTTACATTATGAAGCAGGAAACTGGTCAGCGAAATATGATACTTCGTATCATACACGTGCATGATATTTACGCCTAACATATATATATATATATATATAGTTTGTATTTTTATGGTTTCTTGGGAATAACACTACAATTTCTGGAAAATCTGCGTAGTTCAAATACTCCATACAATTCAGTGTCCAAATCAGACCCCGTTTTCAATGGGAAAAAAAATAAAAAATTAGCACAACCGAATAAAGACATTAAAAAGTAAAAAGTTCGCTATGACTAATTTAGCATTCACAATGTGAGATTAAATGTTTGAGTTTACATGTCAAGTTTTGAATATTAAATTTTTCATTGCGAACTGTTTAATTTTCATTTTCGTTTTTCACTTGTGTTTATTTTTGATTATTGTACTGTTTGTTTTTTTCACACTCGGGTTCAGTTCAGTTCTTAGATTTATTTAAAAACACAGTCCAACTCACTCTAATTTATTTCCACTACTTTAAGACAATTTATATTCACAAGAAACTATTTACATTTTATCTTAACTATACAATACGACCGACGAAAGATGAATGCCTCCTATCGCCAGCTGTTCTTATTTATATATTACTCTTCGAGTTGTCTGGTAAGTCCAGGAACCATCGGGAAACTCTTTCATGTTCTGGAAGCTTTAAGGGAATTCTCAGTAACGGCAGCGGTCGGCCTGTTGAGATACAAAACATTTCGGATTTCCAGAATTCTCGGAATAATGGCCCTTCCACGAATTGGTTGATGGCCGATTGCACCAGCTGTCGGATGAATTCTCGTAACATTGCCCCCTCCTTAAGACCATTTCGTCCCGGAATGTCCCAGAATCCTTCCTGGTGTGACGATATTTGCAGGACTCTTCATTTCGACATCGGGAAGTTTGGTGGAAGTAACAGTCAACGCTCTTCGAATCTGGGCTGCGAATATTGAGGCAGCATACCAGGATGCCGATGTCACTGAATCGAAAGATTGTTTATTATACTTCTCACCACCCTCCAATTCAGTCCATCCAACCCGCAGGCTATCTTTGGGACCGCCAATTTCATCAGATTCTTCTCCATCATCACATTCCTCAATTCTACCAGAGTCTTCCAAAGATCGCTATATTTTGGGTTGTCCTGAGAGAATGTTATCGTTACCTAATAAAAAATGTCTCTGGTACCCACTGGTTGTTTATCTTCGAGATGAAGTACCCTCCCTACCACTGGATCTTGCTCCTGTAGCTTCTGGAACTGTCCGTACTTTTGGCAAACACGTTGGCTATTCCTCTGGACATCCGGAGATCTCGAGCCACACAATGAGCCAGGCCATATTGTATGGGCACCTCAAACAGGTCTCGGGGTTCCTCTTTCGTTACGTCGTGCTGCACTTTCTGCCCATTAGAGTACAGTGCCATAAACTGCCCGAAGGTCATCTCGTCATCGGGTGGTTGGATGCTGCGGACTTGGGCTTGGTCAACTTCGCTGTCATGACTTCCGGCATAAGGGGCTAACCTGTTGAAATGTACGACCTTTGGTTTTCCCCGAGGTAGCTTCTTTATTCTGTAGACAACATCGTTGATTTTTTTCACAATTTGGTACTGCCCCTCCCAAGATCTCTGTAGTTTGGGTGAATATCCACGACGACGTTGCGGGTTATACAACCAAACAAGATCATCAACTTGGAATTCTCCGCCCTCGGCTTTGATGTCGTAGGCTTCCTTCATTCGGGCACTGGCATTCTCGATGTTTAACCGGAATGTAGCTGGCTGACATAGTCTTCACCTGCGATCTCTTCTCCTGGGGGACATCCCATGATAATACTGGCCGGGGTCTGATCCGTGGACTCGTGCACAGCGAACGATATGCCATTAGAAACAAGTGAAGATACTGGTCCCAGTCTCTTTGCGGGTGTAATGCTGTCGTCTGTGTTTTATTGATCTTCAGAAGTTTGCAGACATCTTGGAAAAGGGTAGATTCAAAATTTCTACCTTGGTCTGAGTGCAACTCCAAGGGAACACCAGAACGACTGATCCATTCCTTGACAAGGACATCAGCAACGATCAAGGCTTCTTGATTCGGCAAGGCATATGCTTCGGCCTATTTACTAAAATAATCCATCACCACCACAATGTATTTATTTCCAGAGTCGGATTCAGGAAATGGACCGGCAACATCAATGGCTACTCTTTCGAATGGACTGCCCACGTTATATTGCTTCATGGGAGCTTTTGGTCGCTTCTGAGGCCCCTTACTTGCTGCACAAACCGTACTTTTCCGGCACCACTCCTTAACATCTACCTGGCAGTTTACCCAATAGAAGCGTTCTCTCAACTTCCCCAGGGTTTTCGTTACTCCCAGATGTCCTCCAGTTGCACCATCATGTAGTTCTCGTAGAACCTCTGGTCTCCTATTTCTGGGAACTGCAATCTGTTTTCTGTCGTTTCCCTCCTCTGGAGTTTCCAGGACGCGCTTGAGAGGTCCATTTTCCAGGATGAGGGAGTTCCACTGAGCCCAGTACGACTTTATGGTTGGTGAATATCGGGAAATCTCTTGCTACGTAGGTTTGCGATGTTCTTCCTTCCACCGGATAACTTCATTTAGTTCTGGATCTAATTTTTGGTCTTTCTGGATCTCCTCAGGTTGCCAATGGTCATCGACGGCGGTAGTTCTACAGAGAACAGCCCCTTTTTCTTCAGCTGACAATGTTTGCAGTCATCAGCGCATGGTCTCCTCGATAGAGCATCAGCATTCTTATGGCTTGTTCCAGCCCGTTGTTCAGTCTCGAAGTCGAAATCTTGCAACCGCTCAATCCACCTTGCCACCTGTCCTTCAGGATTTTTAAACTGCAAAAGCCACTTCAGTGCTGCGTGATCAGTCCTTAGGAGGAATCTTTTACCATAAAGGTATTTGTAGAAATGTTCTACCCCCTTTACCACAGCCAGGAGTTCCCTGCGAGTAACGCAGTAGTTCCGTACAGGCTTGCTCAAGGTCTTGCTAAAGTATCCGATAACTCTCTCCTGGCCCTCCTGGATCTGCGTCGGTATCCAATACGAAGTTTCCTTCTGGCAAAGGATAACTTAATATGAGAGCACTCGTCAAAGCTCTTTTCAATGTCTCGAATGATCGCTGACATTCTTCGTCCCATTGGTACTGCACCTTCCCCTCTGTGAGTCTAGTAAGTGGCTTGGCGATGTTGGCAAATCCGGCTACATACCGACGATAGTACGTGCATAAGCCCAGGAAACTTCTTAACTGGTGGATATCTTTAGGTTTCGGCCATTCCTGGACAGCTTTGATTTTCTGTTTATCAACAGCTACTCCCGCTGCGGAAACCATATGTCCAAGATATTGCACCTCTTCTTGGAACAGCTGACACTTCTTCGGGCTCAACTTTACTCCGGAACGTCGAAGTCGCCGAAACACCTCCTCCAGGTTCTTGACGTGGTCTTCAAATGATCTTCCAACCACGATAATGTCACCAGGCATGTTTTTCATGAAAGTTCATTACTCTTACGGGCACAATCTCCTTGGCACGAAACAGGGTCATTCCCAGTGCAATTCCTCTGCCTAAATTTCCGTCGTTAAGTTAGGGATCAAACATCATCACTGTTCCAGCGTTAGTTTTTCCCTCGAGGCAAGCATCTATAATGATTTCAGCTTTTTCCGGAACATTAACATCCTCTGCTAAAATAGCTCGCAGCATTATGTCGTCTTTTCCATGAAGCACCACTTCTTCGTCATTCACTCGCAGAATTCCATCTTTGAAGTTTAACTGGAATCCCTTGGAGCTCATGACATCCATTCCAATGATTACTTCGTCTTCGATGTCTGCTATTAATGCCCGATGTAGGAAGGTTGTGTTTCCCAAGGTCATTTCAACCTCTATTTCACCATGGACTTTCGCTGCTTCTCCTGTCGCTGTTCGCAGTTGCCATTTTGTTGGTTTTATCATTGTCTCTAAAACAATGTTGGGCCTTATTACTGTTTTCGTTGCACTAGTATCCAGCAGCATTGCAAATTGCTTCTTATTAATAAGGCCATCTACAAAGACACTATTAACGTGGTTGCGTTGCGAAGCGACATATGCGTTGGTAGTTGACACTTGTTTGCTACAGGTCGACGATGGTCCCTTTACATAGGCCTTCTTTAGTTTTCCCGGCGAGGAAGTCTGGACTCCGTTGCTCTCCTTGCAACGACTCTGGACATGTCCTACCTTACGACACTTCCGACATCTCACTAGTCTTTTTTTTCGGTAAGGACTTCTTCTACTATCTTTCTTACAGAGGCTTCATCGTTTCCGCCATCTTTAGATTTTCCATCAACGATTCGGACTGTGGCTTGACCTCTGCAGGTATTTTTCGCAGCCTCGAATTCTAAAGCTCGAGCCAGTGCATCTACTAATTCAGTCGGTCGAGCTAGGGTCAATGCTTGTTTGGCTTCGTGCCCCGAAGTCCATCCAAAAATGCTTACACTGCTAACCTTTCTATTAAATTTTCTGGTGTGGCTGGATAGGCAAGGCGATCCAGACGGTCAATATCAGCTTCAAACCTTGTAGGGATTCATTAGATTTCTGGTGCAGATTTTTCAGTTGGGAGTGATAAACGTGCTCCAAATGTGTTTGCCCATACCTCAGTTCTAATGTTTGACCAATTTTTCATAGTCTTCTTGCTCCGAGGTATTCAATGTTTGCAAGATATCTGTAGCATCCCCTCTTAAGGCTAGGGTTAATGCGATTGCCTTCTCCTCTGCCGACCATGCGTTTAACTTTGCTGCAGCCTCGAATTGGCGCCTATAATTAGTCCATGACGATTTTGATTGAGTTTCTCCCCTTTGTATAGTGACTATCTGTTCTTTTATTTTGCTGATCTCACCCTCCATTATATGCTTTAGCTCTTCTATCCGCGTTTCATTTTTGTCTGACTCTTCAAACATTGTCTGCTTTAGCTCTTCTATCCGCGTTTCACTTTTGACTGACTCTTCGATCATTGTTTCCCTTAGCTCTTCCATCCGAGCCTCATTCTCGAATATTTTCTCTTCCAGCATTTCTGAGTTTTTCAGTACCATGTTTTTCAAATTTTCTTCTAGGGATTTAGAATTTTCTGCTAATTTATCTTCTAACGCCTCTTTCAAGTTTTTAGAATTTTCCAGTAATTTGTCTTCCAAGGTTTTAGAATTTTCTAGCAATTTATCCTCTAAAGACTTAGAATTGTCTTGTAAGGTTTCTTTTAAATTTTCAATTTGCTTTAATAGCATACTCATGTCACCATTGCCAGAAACTTCGAACAAATAAGTATCGGGATCGTTACCTTTCATTTATTAGAGCATCTCGTAACCGTTGTATTAATTCACTTTTCTTCCCACTAATTTTTAAATCCCTTTCCTCAAGTTCTTTTTTTAAGTCTGTCACTTTCAATTGGTCCAAATTCACTGTTTTAAACATTTTCAGTCAATTTATTTTTCACTTCTAAAGTTCCACAAATACATCCCACACCTGACACCACTGTAATGTTTTTATTTTCACACTCGGATTCAGTTCAGTTCTTGGATTTATTTAAAAACACAGTCCAACTCACTCTAATTTATTACCACTACTTTAACACAATTTATATTCACAAGAAACTATTTACATTTTATTTTAACTATACAATACGACCGACGAAAGATAAATGCCTCCTATCGCCAGCTGTTCTTATTTATATATTTCTCTTCGAATTGTCTGTAAGTCACGAACCACCGGGAAACTCTTTCATGTCTGGAAGCTTTAAGGGAATTCCCAGTAACGGAAGCGGTCGGCCTGTTGAGAGAGAAAACGTTTCGGATTCCCAGAAGTCTCGGAATAATGGCCTTTCCACGAATTGCTTGATGGCCGATTGCACCAGCTGTCGGATGAATTCTCGTAACATTATATTGTCATTGGAAACTGTTTGTGATTTAAACCCTGAAACGTTTTGAGTATTTGAAATATACATATTTCCAGAAATTGTGGTACTATTCCCAAAAAATCATAAAAATACAAATAGAATAATCTTATTACAATTGCACTAACGGTTGTTGGATACCATTCTTGGGCGTAAAGGATACCATATTTTTTTAAATATATTCTACCCAAGCCTACCACTTGCACAGAAAATTTAAATCTAAATAAACACCTAACAGAAATAATACAAAATAATAAAGTAATAGAATGTTTATACTAGATTCAATAAAAAAAGGTAGTCAAACTTTTAATTACAGTAAATATATGGGAGGTGTAGATCGAGCTGACTTCTAAGAAAATTATTGAAGTGATAGCGAACATTATTTTTTGGGCGCTTGAGATATGTAGTGTAAATGCATATTTATCTATATATAAATAGGCAAAGACAAAAAGATTAGGTACCATTTTCTCCTCTGTCTCTCAACCGATTTTCTTCATTTTTGTTTTGTTTAGTAGCTACTGACGACCTTCTGTGCAGAATCCTAATATTAATTTATAATATTGGTTTATTCATTAAATAAAATATAATAAAAATTCATTATTTACACCCATAATGTCAACGCCAAACAACTGACAGTGCCGCCACCGCTAGACCGTCAAAACACAAAACATTGAGTATTTATATGTGCAGGGACCGATCGTTACATGCTTATATATACTTAGAGCATGTACTTCTGGAAGTGGCATGCAAGCGTTGTTATTGTTTAAAGGTAAAATAGTCAATGTAGTATATCATTATTGATTTTTCGGACACTTTGCAGTAACTTTGATATTAAATATTCTGTTTTTAATGTGAATTTAATTATTGGATTAATATATTATTATCACAACCTTCCCGAAGAGAGAATGTATTAAATATTTAAGTTCTCCTAGGGTTGTTGGTCCTCTCTTTTCTTTAATATTGCTGAACTTGATTAAAACTGCAAATGACGAAAACTTTTAGGTTGCAAAAAACAATCTTCCAATTATTATATCGAATATTTTGTCAGGAGCGGTTACAGTCAAAAATTTGGGGGGTCATTCGTTTGTCAAAAATGTTTCGAATACCGATATTTGATTACATTTTTTTTTCTTTTTATTTCAATAGATTTGTCAATATGAGTGAACAATTTTAGTCATTACATCTACTTCTCCGATTTCTCCACAACTCTGTTTCTTATAAAAACATACATTTACAATTTCATGAAATAGGGTCGAATTTCGACCACTGGGCGACCACTAGTTATCATAAATAGTCAAGGCCGTAGCCAGAAATTTTTTTCGTTGTGGGTTTTCGGGGGGGTTGGATATTTTTTTTTTGATTGGTGCTGTGCAGATTAAGACTACAAAATGTATATTTTTGATCATGTATTTCCAGGATATATAAAATTGAATAATTAAAAAATTATTAAATTATTCTTATGAAAAACATGATTAATTGGTGTTTGAACCCTCGGATCCCCCCGCTGGCTACGGGCTTGAAAATAGCTCAACGTTACAAAATAAACTTATTTAGGCGTAAAGTTTTATGCACAGAGCCGAGGGAAATATTTGTTAACCTGGAGACTTTTGGTATTGATGTTTGAGGATCCATAGCAAAATGACTTAAATCGCAACCTGTGCAGTTTCAGTTAAAACTCTACGATTCTTGACAATTTTATTGCACACAATTCCAGTTTCTTGAAATTTATGAACTAAATCCAAAAACATACTGATGCCTAATATTTTTATATGTATCTGATGTAAAACATGAACAGTTCGCGTGCACAGCGTTGTTCTTCCCCATAAATAAATATTATTTCAATTCTTTCTTGTAAAGAATAAACCATTGTCGAAATTTGATGGTTAGTATACAAGGAAACCACTACTAATAATAAATTGTTTAGATTTACAGTCGCAAATATCTTGTTTTTCTCGGTATTTTTACTTATGTTTTTTTCAATTACAATTCAACATTTTAAATTTTTTACGGTTTCTAGGTTATTACTCTGTAAAAAATAATCGTATTTTAAAATTGATGTATTAAAAGATTGTCATAAAAGAGACTTTTAAAAAGAAGTATCTCATGATACCCCTTTGTATTTAAACTTATAGAAGTGATATTTAAGCCCGCTTAGGGGTTGAAACTGCAGGGTGACCGATACTCGTAAAATGTGCCTCCCCGTAAATATCAACTAATGTGTTTTTTTAAATATTTTAAAAGTTATTTTGGATGGCTAGTTTTGAAATGAAAGCCCTGTTTATTATTTCCCAATCATGCAATAGAACGTTCTTACATGTCTGGTGAACTCATGATTCCTCAAAGGCGAAAACTTGTGCAACAGTGCAATTCAATTTTTGATTAATGTGATAAGGTGAAGATGAAGGATCAATTTATACAATTTTTTTTATAATTTAAAGAAAAAAACTTCAATGATAGTTCATTAAAACCTTGACTATTCTTCCCGGTATTTTATTTTCCAATATCACAAAGTTTATAAATTAGGTAAGAACTAATTGTCCATTCGTTCTGAGAATACCCCAATAAATAATTCGTGGCTTATTCAATAAATATTTTGTTGGGAAATTCTATCTGGTCGAGCCCAGTAAATTGACTGAACACAAATTATTAAATTAATTTTGTTAATTTAACGAGCAGTTAGTTGCTCCCAAATACTAAATATATATACGTCAAGAGGGATTATTATTATTATTAAATTAACAATAATTCATTCACTCTTCATGTCTTTAGAGTCTGAATATCGATTTTTTGATAAAATCTGAAAATATATCGCAGTAAAAATGCTAGTGAAAAATGTTTTTGTTATTTATTTGTCGAAACATCCAGTAATACGCGGAAGAAAATTCGTGATTGGTTCATTAACCTACTTAATTTACATATAGAATCACTACCGAATTTTCATAACACTAACAACTTAACGGTCTGCATTTGTTATTTATTAACCTTGCGAATATCGTCGAACTGAAAACAACATAAAATGTATAAAAATCAAAATCTGATTTTAGTCTTATTGAATCACTTTAGTCTATAGGGTCTATAGATTTTTAGTGACAAAATGAAATTACTTTTAGTCACATTTGGATTAGTTTTTCTATCCGCACAGGTATGTCACCACTTTCCATTCCAAAATTTAAAACTTTTAAATTATATTCATAATCAATTTATAACAGATGATAAGGAAAAAGTTTCGAATATAATCTTGTTTTTAGGTTTTAGGGTTCAGATTAGGGTGCTCAGCACCATGTGGACCGAAATGCGCTCCTTCGAGTCATTGTGGATGCCTTAGTGGATGTGGTCTTGAAAATGAGGAGAGCATGTGTACCAAATCTATCTCTGGGACCTGCATGCCGATGGTGGTCAGACCTCAAGAACTCCCCAAGCCACCAACATCAGCTACTGCTGCGCTATCTTTGACTCCTGTACCTGGCCCTTGCCTTTACAAAAAAGTTATTGTAAAACCAGCAGTCCTACCAAAACCAGTTTGCCGCCCAATGAGTCATTCCACCGTTGTAGATTCATGCCATTCACACAGCCATGTAAGCACTGCAATATCACACTAAAAGAACCTGTTTTGATATTTATTTTTTTAGAGCTACAATTACAATTCAGCTAGTTTAATCGGAACTCCAGACTGTCATCCAGTTCTTTCCCCCGCATTGGGAGGATATGGATCTAGTTATGCAGAAAATCAAGCAAACTGTGCACCAGCAGATGCTGTATCTATAGCACTGGCATTTAAAATGGCCAAAGAACAAAACTGCTTGGATGAAGATAGGCTTGCTTTCGGATTTAGAAAGATCCCGCTTGAAGCTCCACCAAGACAAATCACTAAAAATAATATTCCAGAAGAAAACATCTTTGCACTGAATGGACAAATTGTTGAACTAAAACCAGTTCCTTGTGGTTGTAGAAGATCATTGGAAGATGAAGCTGCTGATGATCTTTTGGCCCTTGAAGCCGAAGATGCTGAAGCAAGCGACGTTGGCTATCATCATGGACCACTTAAAAGAATTAGCTTAGGAGAGATTGGTTTCCGACCAGCGAAATGTAAGTACAATGTGAATAAGCTGATTCGTATTCTTCTCTTTGGTTATTGATACACTATAGTAGCTTCTTTAATGTTGACTGTCAGCTGTAACTCCATCGTTTTGGAGGTTTATCAGAGTAGGTCTTTTAGTGTGGAGAACGTTATTTCTTACTATAGCAGTAAATATATTTATAGTTAACCTTCTAGTTGGTTGCAATCTCATGTTCGCAGTGTATAGTGTGATAGCGTACTCAGGGTCTTCATTTAGTTGTTCTGTTGATTACAGTTGTTTTAGTTCACGTCTTTATATCAGATGTCATGATTGGTCTCAACCACGTTTTGTCTTTGCAGTTTTATTGTATTGGTGTATCATATTTTCTGAGTATTGTATTTTACTTATCTTGACTGATCCTTCACTTGTGATTTCTCGCAAGTATTGATAAATTCTATAAAGCAGATGATTCTCTCCGTAACTTGTCTGATTGTGAACAACGCGTTGGTGGTGACAATGTTTCTCCTAAAATCTTTTTGCTATTCATTAATGGGCATTGTTGAGGTTTTCTCACTTGAGGTTATGTTCCAAGGTCTCGTCTGTGATTGTTATACGCTGGTTGGTATTGTTTGTGTCTTTCTCCATGCCACTCAATATTTTTTGTGCCCCGTACTGTGTTTTAATCACCAAGTTGATGATGAACCATTGTAATTTTCTTTTTTGGTTTTGCGCCATATGCTGTTTATGGTATTTTTTATTTCATTCTTTTGAGTTAGATTTTCTGGAGCTGTGGCTTTTATGAATTCTAAATAAGGGCTTTCTTGTTCTTTGGGTATACCTTAGGCGTATCTAGTTTATTATGCCTTGGCGTCGGAGCAATTATTATGATGGGTGAGCATGTAGTTTCCTTGTGCTTTCCTGAGTGAGAAACTTAATATTGAACTTTTCAAGCATTGTTTCTGGTCTTTCTGTTGTCATTCTGAACTTTTCTTGCAGTACCCGTTGGTCTGTGGCATTTGTTAGTAAATATAATATTAGAAAACCGTAGTAAGTGGTAAATACAAATACTTAATTTAATTGTTCTATTTTAGTGACCACACCAACATTCGAAGATATCACAGCCTCCACTACAATTGCAACTGATGCATTGGACAACTACAAATGTAGCTGTGGAAGTACTAAATGTACATTAATTCCTGGTGATATTGAATACAGGACAGTTCCCAAACCGGAACAGATTTGCCTTCCCCAAGCTCCTTGTCCAGATAGTTGCGAATCTGGTGAAATTGAAATCGACACCGAGCCAGAGGGATGTACTTGCAGTTGCGTACCAATCGTAATGAAAAAATGTCATCAGTGCCACAAGAAGTCCAGTATAACAATTCAAAAACTTATGAGTTAAAAATATAATACTCCAGTTAAAGCAGTTAAACTAACATAATATTGTTTTTAAAAATTCTTCCAACTTTAAATTGTACATATGATCCTAGCGTTATTATATTTATTTTTAGTCCAGAAACGTTAATACAGCCCAACATTCCGTGAAGACTGAAGCAAAATAATTCATTTAACAGCAATGCAATAGAAACCAATCTCAATACTTTTATTTTTACAATTACTATTAACGTTTCTGTTTTATCTGTGATCCATAAGTTTAAGATACATTTTCAGAAATATTCTAATATTACAGTAATAAAACAATTTGTTGTCTACAAATGCCTAATTAAAATTTGCTGTAATATATTTTACTAGTTAACTGCATCCAGTTATTTTTTATTAGTTTCAAATGGTTTAAACTTCCTCCGTTATGTCACTATAACGCAAAAAGCAGCGTATGAAGCATTTGGGAGTTACAAAATATTTAATAATTATGCGTTCTATCGTAACTAGCGAGTTAGGGAATACGGTTCCTGCCTTATACAAGGGAAGGGAGAAGACTCGTAATGCTGCCACCAAAAGTGTGCCGTTTGGGCACCAATTTCTTATAAATTAAATCATTCTATAGTTTCCCGTAAAACGTAATTTATGGTTGTTACTTTTACACTTGTATGCCACACAATAAACTATGCTAACAATGCAAGTTTTGAATGCTCTTTCATTCAGGAATCACACATTATTCATTTAACAAATTAAGGAAATGGGCACTATTCCGCCTTAAAACCCACCTTTCATATCATTGCTCACGATGTACATTAACCTGTCCTCTCCCTTCTCTTGTCAAAATGCAGGAGCATTGGGATTCTGTAACTCGTTATGGTCGAAACAGAACAGGAACATAATAACTTTGTTGATAGGCACGAGTTCCAACGGTTTGAAAAAATGTCCGCAAATCGAGTATGGTATCAGGCAACTGCTGAGTTCACTGATTCGAGAAGAAGTTTTCAAAATTGGAATATCAGCTGTCTTCTGTTAGTCGATATAATTATACCGTTATGATAGAAAGCAAAATTATTAAATGTTTGGTGCCTCCAAATCGCTCTTTACGTTATAATGATTTATGGTTTGTTGGGCAAAGCCCTCTGCAATAATACCAATGGTTTGAAAACTTTTTCGCCAAGCAGCGAACTCTGCAGTTGGCTGTGCCAAAACGCGATTGTAATTAGTGGCAAGCGGTATCTATGAACAAATCTATTACATTCGTTTCGACCTTATCGAGTGACAGAATCTAGAAGCGATCTAGAAACTCATATTCACAACATGACGATAGAGAATTATTAAATGTTTTGTGACTTGTTAGACACGCCTGCAGTGGGACTCCGGTCGATAGAAAACTTTTGTAGAATTGAAAAGTGTAGAAATTTTGTTATCAGAATACGAACATTTCTAAAGTGATGTCACTTTTCGATTCTACAAAAGTTTTCTATTGATCGGAGTCCCACTGCAGGATGGAACACCACAATACTATATGGGACTAGGCCCAGGTAATCCACAACGAAAAGCTCTGAGAGTTTAAGTTTCAAGTACATCCAGATAATCTGGACGAGATTTACGCCATGGTTCCTGTGGCCAAATCACATTGAGTCTAGATAAATGACCGGTAATTTCTACAGTTCAAGGTGATACGGTTTTCTTAGAAGAGGAAATATTAACTTTTTTACTAACAACTAACTAATAGCACTAGTGCTATTTCTTTGATAGTGAGTTCTTACCGTCCAGAAAAAAGATCCTGTATCCACGCCAAAAAAATTGCAAGAAATGTCTTCTGCACCCGAGCCGGTAATATTGACGCAGAAAAATTTGAAGACGTAGAACTGAATGTGGCAGAAGAGTTCCTATAAATAAAGACACAAATGTATTTTTAAGAAGTGATAGGATTATTTTCTACAAGTTTGATCCTCCAACGTCATTTAGTCGCACTTACGAATGCTCGGTCTTCAAATATATTTTTTCAGACGCTTATGAAGCCTGTGACTTATTTACTTGTGTGTTTTTTGTCTAAAAATATAGCATACGTGTAAAAATTAAGTAAATCCCAAATGCCGAGAGTAGTTTTCTTATCAATATAGCTATAGGTATCAAAGTATTTCGAGATAAACGATGTTAAGCTTTACCACACTTATGCCTTTTTTTTAACAAAGTAGGCTTTAATTTTTTGTGTTTCAATATAGATAAATCGATTTTCAATTAGCTTGGGTGTGTAATATGTTCTGATGGTGAGTATATCCAAAGTGGTTATGATTGATATATAACCGAATTCATGAAATACGCGACAGGAATATTTATAACTTGCAGTTTTTGATGTAGAAAAAGGCAAAATGAGCCTGGACAAAAAGGACCGTGGTTACGGGCAGAATTATCAGTGTAGATATGTTTTGTATTGGGACAGATGGATCTTATATGTCACATCCATTCATATCTCTACGAATACTGAATGAAATCTGAATTAATGATACATGCATCACGTGAATCAAGTGCTGAATATCAGCAATGGCTGGATACGCAGGCAAGTATATTCACTTCATGGTTTCTTAAGAGCCTCCAAAGATCATACATTTAATATTATATTTCTGTATAACGATACAGCATGAGAAAGTAGGGTGCACAATATCTCAACCCGTCCACATTGCACACACCGTCACTTATAGCAATATGGAGTTATGAAATCTTTGTCAATTTATGAAATATCACAGTCCTACTAAAAAATATTTCAAAGTTTGTATTTATGTTAAAAATAAGTGAAAAGTTAAAAATAAGACTATATTTATACCAAACTATAAATTTTCCTCATTCTACCCTGTACTGAGGCAATATTAGTAAATCTTAGAAGTTATTGATTAAGTTTGTCTATATAAGAGAGTTTTTAACAATTTTTTGTCTCTTTTTATTTAATTAGTTACCTATTTATAATTTTTGTACAATGCAACGGATTTGACTTTCTATGTTATACTAAATTGGCTATGCAGCCATGGGCGGATCCAGAATCGTGCTTCCGGGGGCGCGATCCTTTACTAAATTTACCTAAATATAATTTTAAACTCAAATTTCGTGGGTTATTACATTAAAAATAGTCGTTATGAGGTTCAAACCCATAGAAGCGACCTTCTTCTATGCTGTTGGAGTTAAGATTAAAAAGGCTAAAACGAAAAACATGGCATGTTTCTATTTTAAAAAACCTTATTTTCAGTTTTTTAGCATTTTTTGAACTAAGTAAAACCTGTGTCACTGTCTTTTCGAGATTTTACAATTCATTGAACCCAAGTCAATATGGACAAGCTCGAGAAGTTTCATCAGTTGCGCTTCCCCTACTGACTGAAATCTCTATTAATTATTTATGTATTTAATACATATTGTAATATTTTAATAATTTCGTGATTTCAGTCCGTTGAGAGAATGGCAAACGATGAAGGAAAATTTCGAAAACAAAGTGCCATAGTTTCTTTGAGAGGTTTTAGTTTTTTCTATCGTAGGTGTCAGAGAAAACACACAATACGACTCCTGGATTGCTGTCCCTGTGTGCTCGTTTTCCCGGAAACTCCAACATATTCATATTCATTTCGCATTAGATATTAAATATAAACATGTTTTAAAAATATATTTTGCTTTTAGTATTTAACAATTATTATAATATATTTCAAAAGAGATCTTTTATTGTGATCGAAACTTTCGGCTTCATGACCCTATAATATTGTATTGTAACTTGGTTGGTAATGTGGGTCAGCTGGTGACAGATTTTGATCCAACATTTTCTCGCATCTTCCTCTAAGAGGGTTGAAAAGGCTTGAAATTGGAATCTGATGCTGTAAGGAAACGTAATAATTTAGCGACGATTTTGTCGCTTCTGCCTAAAGGTAGAATGAAAGTTGATATCGAGAATTGTCTACAAAAAAATTGGCATATCGTTTGCGAATGTCCAAGTCATATTAAAGACAGAAATCTTTCAAGTTTCCACAATATTTTCCGTTCCTTATTGGGCGATTCCCAGACCTAATGCCTTTTTTAGGGTTCCGTATATTCAATATACGGATACCCTTATAATGTCACTCCGGATTTCTGCCTCTGTCACATCACAGCAAAAAAAAATACAGGTATAGCGCCTCTCCTGAACTTTACTGGAAAAATAAGGAGAAACCCCTAATATTCATTTTGGGGTGCAAATTATAGAATTAAATGGAAAATAAAAAATTATAATTATTTCTAACGAATCAAGTAATATACCAAATCAAAGGGCTCATTATGACGAATACTAATATGTTTTTTTATTTTTTTAATAAATATTTTAAAATATATTAAAAAAAATATTTAAAATATTACCCATTCCCCCCTTTATTCCCCAATACTATAAGACCTAATTTTTTTTCATAACACTCACTGGGACAGGCGAAACTAACTAATGTATGGAAGAACTTTGATACATGTAATTTTTACCTAATACACCCTAGTAAAGATTATTTCGTCTCTTAAGCTAACACATTCTGAATAAATATGTGATTACATAACTTGAACGCCTGAGATATATAGTTTAAGGTTGGTCACGAGCGGATTCAGGATTGGTCTGTAGGGGTGGTGTAGGCGCAATATGAAAATTGTTATAATAAAACTGGTTACGAAGGCTTATTATATAGAACTAAACTTATTCTGTTTATTAAATTAAGTATTGCTTTTCTGCCTATTGTTTACGATCGTATCATTTAATTCTCTCGCTTTTTTAGTCTACTGTCAACTGTTTATTGATATTAATTATTTTTCCATAGTTAATAAGCTTCAGGGAACCCGCCACTGATTTACCGTGCCTTAAATATATTAAACCTATTAAATAAATATTATTATATAGATATAATAACAATATTTATTTGACAATACCTTTAAACATATTTATAAATGATGGCGTTCTCTTTCCCTCTCCATTATTTTTGTTGTGCGGTTTTTTTACATTTTCATTTGTTTTGATGGTAACTGTTGCAGTATGGTTTAATTATTTATCTATGTTAGTCTTTTCCGATATGTCTTTCTTATCCCCATAATTGGGTCTTCTCAGATAGCAGCTTTTAATTCCTTATTACAGGTTGAAGTGAATCTTTACATTGATCTAATGTAAGGGTGCTAATTTCAAAACCAAAATACATTATTAGAAAGGACACGTCGCCAGCAGTCCTCTACTTCTGGCCATATTAGCCACCCCCTTTTATCCCAGCAATTTCTTAAGAAATTTTTTCTACCTGTTTAACGATCTGATATTAAATTGTCCGACTGTGGCAACAACAGGATGGTTCCGTTTTTGCAATCCTCAGCAAGTTTCGGAACAAATTTAATTCGATATTTCAATCTTGGTTAGAACATTTTCAGTGGTATCCCAAATTTGCAAAACCTAAGATAACGATTGCAACAGTGGTTGCTTCTTGATTGGGAATAGAAGACAGTTTGTGCCCGTTAATAAAGAGATTACATCAACAAGAACATATATGTTACTCCTTTTAATTTCTGCGAATCGCAATGCATTGAAAATGATTATTCATGTTGTATTGCTCTCTTTTTTCTAGTTATCAATTGTTAAGCATCTTAGTGGCTGTACATACACTTCTTTGGCACTTCGAGCTGGATTTGATGCCGAACGGTACATTCCCGATTCTCTTCAAGATATCATTTTCGACTCAAGGCCCACAATAAATTCGGAGTAATCTCTTGACCCAATATTTCGCCCCACCGAGGTCAGTTTTCTCCTTAGTTCCCATTTCCTAAAACAGATGGGACATTTGGATCTTCCACATGGTTCTAATTAATGCGATAGGAAATTCCTTCGAGCTGGTAAATTTTTCTACAATGATTGCAATAATCACGGTCAGGCCTTTTGGATACAACATCGACGTTGTTATATCGATGATCTACACTGTAGATCATTTCCACAAATGTAGATTCTACAGTTTGAAGACGCGAGATGTAAGATCAACAAAGGAATGCTACCTCGAAGAGAGTATCTACAGTTATTATTGCCAATAATACTTTCTGGTTAGAGCCTGGATTTGGGATAGACCCACACCATTCGCTAAGAAACCTTTCTTATCTTTGGGGACCGCCAATACGAAGTTGTTTTCAATCACCTGATTACATGGTTGCAGCTTTGTTTCCAGAGAAACGACTATTTTTCTCCTGTCAGTACTTGTGAGGGAAAATGTAATTTTTGTACCTGGCGTGTACGCCAAAATATAATTGAAGAAAATAGCCTAACAAAAACATGTAAGAAATTATATAAATTTGTTCAGTTGACTGAATGTTATGCACATATAAATTTTGATACATTTTATTTATTTTCTGTATATCTCTTAAATTTATTTTGAAGAAGATTGCTAAAAAATTAAACGGATTTTGAATATTTTTTATTTATCTTTCCTATTTCAATATTTTGATGACAAATACATTCTGTTGATTTCCTATTTACCTGATTGACCTCAATCAGTTGACCTTGCATGAAATAGGAATACTCGTCATTTAGATCGACTTGAATTCGCTGTAATTTTTCTTGTATGAAAATAAATCACGCGCCGTTGTTTACAGAAAATATTTACCATTTTCAAATATTTTGAACAAGCGAGACATGCCGTCTACCTAGTCATTGCACTTAGATTATAAATATAAATTTAAATGAAATATATAAGTCCAAATTTGATAGTAAACCGATTATTTCGCTATATACTTCACACAGTGTTGTTTTCAGGCGAAAAATGAAATTCATTGTTCTCGTTATTGTTGCTGTTATAGCTTCCGCTAGTGCAAATTGTGGTTGCTTGAAAGTGAGTACTAGAATTCTTACTCATATTAACTAATTGTTGCATTAAGATTCTTAGAAAAATTATCAGCAGTTCTGTACTGATACCTTATATTATCACGATTGCATTTAAAGGAGCAAACTATGCTATTTCATTAGAATGGCCTGGTTTTGCGTTATATTTTTTAGTTAATATAAATATACTATCACTTTAATGAAACATGATCCTCTTTACCAGATTCTTGTTCCTTTCATCATGAACAAAATAAATTCTGAATGTCTCTCAACCTAGCCGATTTCAAAATCTTACTGAGATTTCTATAAAATTAAAGGAAAGAATTTGCCCTATTCCCTCCTTTTCACAATTGTTACCTTTCCACTTGGTCTTCCTGTCATTCTTCTGTTGCCTGGAGTCTAGTTTAGTGCTTGATTTGATCATCTGTTTTCTGTCATCCTCATTACATGTCCATACCAGTTGTCTTGTATCAATATTCCTTTTGGAATATGTATCCTTGTTGCATGTTTTACAATTTCTATATTTGGAATAATAATTTCGATACTTTCCGCCATTCTTTTATTTGCAGCCATCAACTGCCAACATTCTGTTTCATAAGTCAAAATGGGCTCCATAATAACTATGTGGATGGTCATCATTGTATTAAAATTGATATGATTACAGTAGCGAGTTTAATACACATATACATATTTAATATCCCTTTGTTATGTTCGTTCTAATGATATAATATTTCCTAGGTGGTTATATTCTTCGTAGTTTCCTAGTTCTCTTAGTTGCAAGTTAGGACCTTAGTCTTCGTTTCCTATAAGGAGATGTTCTGTTTTTTGTAAATTATTATTTACCCTTCATGCCTTATGCACTGGCTAATCTTGGGTGTGACATGGATTTATTTGTGCAATTTCCCTTAAATTTTAAACCGAGCTATCTTTATAAGAAATCAGACTAATGTCAATTAAACAATTATTTTTAGTTGTCTGGTTTATTCAATAGTAACCTTTAGCTAATTATTACAAAGTCCGGAGAACTCCGATCTACAGAAAACTTTTGTTAAATCAAAAGTGACGTCACTTTAGAAATGTTCGTACTCATAACTCGTATCATCGTTATACCACGGATATGCCTTATGGCCAGAAAATGACACTTTTCGGTTATACAATAGTTTTCTATTCATCAGAGCCCCTCGGCAGGAGTTATGTAATATCGATTTTTAAGAATTTGATCTTTGATAGAATTCATTGCGGTGACACCTTGGGACTAAATTTTGTTAAAGGTGTTAAATTTTTCACAGAAATGAAATCGTAAAAATACTGGTGTGGCCTAAATAGATTTTCAACATCAATGTTATAACGTTTACTTCTTCAGTGGTTTCATTTTCTTTAGTAGGTATATAATCTTTTGACCATTTCCCTGTAAAATTTCGTTTATCTTTACTTTACTTATTGACATGAGGTTTTTCCGTATTTTTCTCTTAATCAATGGAATTTTCTGTCGCTTTCCCCATATTTTCGAACTCCAAAAGAATTTTTTTATTATTCTCGATTTCTATTAATACATTTTCTTTTTGCTCATCTATCATACTTCGTTAACATTTATTAAATTCGGATTCAAATCTAGTAATGAATTGTCTTCTGAATTCAGTGAATATTAAGAGATCGTCCTGTCTTTTATTTGTCAAAACGTTAGCGGTCTTTTTATGGCTTCTTCGGTTGTTACATTTCTGACGATATGGATTTTAGTTCTATTCATCTTCATTTATCATTACAACACTGACAACTTCTGGTAATGCTAATATTTCATGTACTACTGCGATATCACACTATGTTTCAATTGTATTTATTAAAATTTAATTATTAATCATTCAAGTTGTTGATTAATGTAATCACCTCTTTACTTCCTGAAAGAAATAAAGCCTTTCTAAATAATGGCGCACATGCTAAGTGCTTACATAGGAAACCGGTGGACTGGGGTTCGATTCCCCATCACTGCGACTGTTTTTGTAATATAATTATATAAATTATTTTGTACATCATTGAAATTTGGCGCGATTGAACAGATCATGTGGTCACTGTTGACCAATGAGAGCTTACTATGGCTAAGCACGTGGTAATATATCAATGAGAGAGCCTCAAGGGGTAACTGCTTATCTATTACGTCATAACCCGTCTGTAGTATAATACGTCAGCTGTCAACCGTGTTCCGTACGTCTGACTCTATGGCCTACCTGTCAGCTGTCAATGTTCCGTGCCATCGTTCTATGCCATACGTCAACGTCCCATACTAACGTTCCGTGCCATACCTCAACGCCCCAACTCTATGGCCTACCTGTCAGCGTCTAACCTATATGCCGGCTCCATGAACCATAACCTCAAATAAAGCCAACATAACCTAACCTCTACGTGGGTCCCCATCCATCCATGTCACAGCAGCCCTACACAATAGTACATAACCTCCATTACATTACAGCCTGTCATCAGCATCCTAACCTATACACGGCCCCCAACCATCTTCATAGCAGCCCTGGGGCCCTGATCGGAGCCCTAATTGGGGCCCTCGCAGTCCTGGTCGCTTCGCTACGGTCCGAGATGCACCCCTAAATATGCCGTTTACACCCCCACGTTAAGCCAAAATGGCACTAATTGCACCGTTTCTCACCCCTAAACCGCCAGCTCACCTTGGCGATTTCAAGGTCACCGAGGTAAATTTTCTGCAAAATGAACCTTAGAATCTCTTATGGGAAATTACATGTATTTTTGGTCGATTTTGGGCTCGAACTCTCATAGCCTATATACCAAGACTGTGGACTTCCATACGTTTTTGTATTTTTTTCTTAGAATAATTTGGCAGTCTAAAATTATTTTGAGTTAATTTGTGTAAACCGTTTGGATTTCTCACAAAAAAAACTCATTAAGTGCGTGTAAAAATTTCTGACGAATACTTCAGCATATATCGAAAATCCTGCTGAAACCATGTCTTCGGTGAAACTAGTCTGAATTATTATCTACGACTTGTTAAATTGTAGACATAATTTAATTTTTGAACAATTGCAAGTACAGTGATCGTCCAAATTGTGTACAATAAAAAAGGCAAATAATATGATCATTAAAATGACAGCCAGAGGCATCCAAGAAGGAAGGGAAGGGAACCTTGAAATCCAACACTTTAGAAAACTGTAATGGGTTTGTTGTTTATAATTATGTTAAAACGTACTTGATTCCTTCTTTTATTAATTTTTGTTCTATTGGTTGATATTCTGAGATTCACACACTATCGAAAAATTGTTAGCTACTGATTTTCTCTATTAGTTGTCGGATAATTTAGACATCTGAGACCAATTAAGTATTGTATGGTCTCACTTTATATTTATGTTTCCAGATTACCTGTTCTTCTTTTTGATATCTGCGTTTTGTTATATATTTTTCCTTTTTGTTGTTCTACTAATTAGACAATATCAATTTTTATATAAATTGTATATTATTTAATAAGTTAATTCCCCTGTAAATTTATATAGGGTTCTGTCTCATTATTTTGTGCCAACTTCCACCTAGTTGGTATTTCTATTCTTTTTAAGCGCATATTCAAGAGATATAAGATTCCAAGTTCTAACTTTTAATTACCTTTTAATTTAATTTAATTACCTGTGTAGTTATTGTTTCTGGACTTTGGGTAAGCGGTTTATGTATTTTTTATTTTTTTTTACTGTGTTTGAGTTTTGCCGTGTTTGTCCCTTCTCTAGATTTTCGTCATCTGTTTTTACTTTTTATCTTCCATAACGGATTGCGCCGTATTTTTGCGGATTTGTTGAGAAGTTTTATTAATTTGTATGTTATCTCCTTCTGTCTACTTTTATAGCGGATTAATTTATCCCAAAATTTTTGGTGAACTCTCCTTATTACTTCTTTACAATAGTTTGGTGCTTCATATGTTTTGACATGTTTAAAGCTCAATTATATTGTAGTTGGGTTACGTAAGCATTGTGGTGTTGTTTAATAGCCTTTTCGATATCGTAGCCTCGTATTTCGAGCCACTATTATTTCATACAAAGTTGCATATTTTCCTATTCTATATTTATATTTACATTAGCTGATTGTTTGTCTAGATTTTGTAATACTCAATGTTAGTAAAGTCGTTTAATAGCGTAGTCTTGTCATAAAAAGAGTTTGAAAACTTCACCAGCAGGGTTGTTTTGTTCTGATGGTTATTTTTCGATCTTGCTTGTAATGCTATTAAAGTACAACTCAGTAGTTAGGTGATATCATAACCTTGGTGAATCCTGACATACTTTACACCAAGTCTGTATCTGTATGTCTATTTTCCTATTAAGTATTACTAACTTAGCTTAGATCTTAGCGCAAGACAATTTTTGTCGAAGGCGTTTTTGCCAAATGTCCCAAGTATTGAGATCTGCCTTTTGCCTATTCCTAAGTTCTTGCTTCATTTTAGTCTAATATATAATTGTAGAAGATTGATTAGTTACTTTTGTTATTTTCAACGACCATAGTTATCCAGTATTAGTATTGGCTTCTAAATTATAATATACGACAGTTTTGAATAGCATAAATTCTGTAAATCTTCCCTACTATTTTTATGTAATAAAAGTTAAAGAAGTAGTACACCAGTCAATAGAGATTTTGCAGCAAACCGCATAAGCTATCACATAAATAGTAGTTTATAAGACATAACTGACATAATTTTAACAGCAAACTCTTAGAAGTAAATTATTTGAGCTTTAAAAACCCCAAAAAACTTGGGGTATTTTCGTTAGTTGCTTAAAGTGTAAAAAGAACTGATCTGTTCATAATGCCGCCAATATAAAAATTGTAGAGAATCAGAAAATCTTCAAATGAGTGTTATAAATTTTGATCGCAGCATTTTTCATAAAGAAAAGCTGAAAAAACCGAGAGTTAGTGATTAAAAAATATATAACTTGGTTGTAATAACAGCTGGAACCTTAATGTGCCTCCTAACGCAAGCTTATAACGATGAGATTAATAACGCTGAAGATCGATATTGTATGTTAAGTAGATTTACAGAATTGAAATTCAAATTTGTATCAATATTTTGCAGAACGTATCGTATTTAACAGGAAAGTTCAATAGCGATATGCAAAATATCTTTTGAAAGCTCATAAAATGCAGTTTACTTCGTACAGCTTGTATTTTTGGTATAGTGCCGTAAAATATATTAACACTGCTTTTGAAATTTGGCATGAATGATGGATGCGTACTTCTCCTCCGATGACTTGATAGTGGCGGATCCAGTTAATGGAAAAAGTAATTTAATTAATATCAGTAAACTGTATACAGGTAACCATTAACTTAAAACAATGGAAAAATAGGCCAATATTATTATTATGTAAATAAAAACGTAAACTGATGAGAAAAAACTTATAATAATAAAATTTATCATAATTTTCCTCTCGTGCCCTCACCTCAAGAAAATTCTAGCCGTCCATGTGCCTTGACAGCTATTGTCAGTGCACCGCTGGCTGGCTGTCGCATATCTGTACATTTAATGCAATATTTACTATTACTTTTAACCAATTATCGGCCTTATAGCGAAAATCCAAGATAGACAAACTGAAGTAGAATTTATGAATTTTCAAAATATCTTGACTGTATCTCGGTCGGATGTGCAAAATATCTCTCTAAATTATTTAAATTCGAATTCTTGAAAAACTACTTATTCGATAGTATCCATCGTGAGCCCTTATAAATTTAACATCATAAACTATCGTTTAATCGATGATTAATATTCCGGTATTACTTACCAGAAAGTTATAAATTTTTGAAAAAAAATCCACTTTTGAGTTTTTCTGAGAACACTCGGTAAAAAATGATTCAATTAGGGTATATAAACGCTCGTTTAGAAGGATTTCTAATTCTCTACAACGTTTCTGTAGACGACATTACGATTCATCCACTACTTTTCATTATATAATCAAAAAACAAAAGAACTTAGAGTATTTTTGCAGGTTTTATTATTCTATGAGTTTGTTGAAATCTTAGCAATAATTATCTAAAACCTGTTACTTAAGTGATGATATAAGCGAATTGCTGTTGAATTTTATTTCCGAAAATGAGTTCAATTTTGCTCTATAAACTGGTGTATAGGTATTTTCTCTGTATTTGTTCTAATAGTGTTTTAGTGTTGACTGAATATTTTACGTTCTTAGGATACATAGACTAGTCAATTTATTTAATGTGATAGAGACGAATAATATGGTCGTGTGAGGCAGGAATTTCCTTTGCAGAATTTGCTAGTTAAACAAAAAGAAACAGATGCACTTTATTAAGATGTGGTCAGACTTACTTTCTACAAGCAGGGAAAGACGAACTGTGCCTACAGGTTGTCATTGTCAAAGGGATTCTCAAGATGGTCGTCCTCGAGTATTAGATTTAAGAAATCCTTTTGCACTCTAACAACATGCAAATCAACAGTTTATAGAACAAGGCAGACAGATTTATGTAGTTACCACCCGCATAAGATCTTTAGCCTTTTGTCACATCGCCCCCGTCTAGTGTTACTTCGCACCATACACGCCAATTCTTGCAGTGGTATAGAATATGTAGAATACATTATCAATTGAACATTATTCTGTTGAAAGTCTCGTATATTGAATACAGGGTGTATGGTTTGTGAAGCCATTGTATTTAACTGTGATTCATATCTCGTGTACATCAGAGTCAACACGTTATGTTCAAGAAGTAAAAGAACCTCACCTCATCTGCTTCATTTTCAGAGTGCACACTTTGAGCACGTTTGGAGTATGTTTTGTTGCGAATCTTTAATCACTTATTTCCTTTAACTGTTACATGGTGTTGTCATGGGGTTGCCTTGTTACCTTTATTGCCTCCCTGTTTTGTATTTTGTTTTGTGAGTACAGATGTACTCATATTAAAGGCAACCAGCACATTTGTTCTTTATTTGTCATTACTTTATACACTTTAGTAGTCGTTAGGTACATTCTCCTTTACAATTAAGGTTCATACTGGTGGAAAACAGTCAGATCCCTACTGTTTAATTTTAGGAATCGTACAATCCGTATTTTATGCTTTTATTCACACTTTGCTTACTGGTCTGCGATTTACTTTTACGGCTTTTTCTATGTTGTCTTTTTGTTGTTGGATCATCACTTGTTACGTTTTTAATATTTTTGGTTTGTTTCGCTCTATTTACAAGCGATATCTGATTTCATAGAATTTTCAGATTATGTTCAAGTTGATAGGTTTTAGAATTTTCATAAAGACAAATCAAATGTGGTTCCTAGATTTTGTTTTGGGAGCAGGGTTTTTAGAGGATTTGTCTTTTAATGAAACTCGAAAGTATGTGGCAACTGCTGGTAAGCGAGCATTTTTGAATAACCGAAAAATCTCTCACCCTAGGCGCACTTGGGTGACAAGACAGACAAGACCTTCTTATTCAATCTGATTAGCAAAGTGATGTGTAAAAGTTATTTTTGAAACGTTATTCATTGCGGTTTCTCTGTACATAGACGAGCTGGTGTTGATTGCTATAGAAGACGGCGACCTGTTTAAAAGCGAATCTTTGCTATAACAGGTAACAATTAAGCAAATGTATGGAAGAAGACGTGAGTTTCTCGGAAACCCAATATATCTTAACAGGGATAGTAGAAAACTGGTAAACAATTTCATAGTTCTTGACAACAACAGCTATATATTGCCGTGTAGCTAGATATGTATGTAAACATTCACATAGAGATTTCAATTGAAAATGAGAGAAAACAGTTTGGGCATGCTCATAATTGTCTGCAGAAAGTTCAGTGTCACAGAGTTTGTTATAGAAGTGCTTAATTGAAGGAACTGCCTCAACGCAAACTGAATTAACTTCTTTATTAACTTTACTTGTCATTGGCGGCTATAATCTTGGGCTCATAATTGAGCGTTTTTTCACGATGCTGTTATATGCTATGTTGCATGTCCTTACAGTTGGCGCTAATACATGCAAAAGAGCAAATCAATGTTAATAATAAATCAATGCTGAATAAATCAAAAACATGTACTGTTGATATCTGTTGAATAGATAAAACAATACCATACGTTTTAAATGTAAGTTAGCTCCATCTATCGAATCGTAATAGTACTAAAAGTAGTGTATCATGCTAATTACGACAATTTTGACAATTTTATTAACGGGTTAAACGAACAGAGCCCAATTATTTATTTATTTATTTATTTATTAACGGGTTAAAAACCCTTTTACAAGATATGAAAATAATATTGAGAACAGATGATGAAATAGTCAAAGTACAAAATATTACTTAAAAGCTATTATTAAAATAAAACTATTATTGTAATCTTCTAACCATACTTTTAAAAGAAGAACATGAAGAATCAAAAGTTATTTGCAGTACGAAGAAGTCTAGTTATAACTTCGTTTTTACCGTAATTGGTATGATGAAAATCGGTAAAGAACAAATCTGGACAACGTGTTCCAGCAACGCTTGTATTGAATTTAATTAACTCCAATAGTTCAGGACACAGTATATAACCATTTAACAATTTGTGTAAAAAACGCAATTCATATTGTGACCTACGATTTTGTAGCGAATTCATATTCAAGTGTGCACGAATATCAACACTATTATAATTATCCCCTACTAAGCCCATTTTAAAACCACAGAACCGCAAAAATGTATTCTGAACTCTTTCTAACTGACTACTGTAGGTCATGTAGAAAGGAGACGAAATCATGCTGCAATACCCAAGACCAGAATGTACTAGTGAACAGTACAATAATTTAAAAGTAGCAATAGAAAACTCCTGAGAATTTCTATAAATGAATTCCAACATTTTATAAGCTTGAGAGGTAATTTCGTTTATGTGTAGATTAAATGTAAGCTTTTTATCCATTATTACACCCAAATCCCTCAACTGATTAATCATATCACTGAGAATTAGCTTTAGTAAAAGTTATTTTAAAACATTTCTTCAAATTTAAATGTAAGACATTAATATCAGACCAACGAGACAAATTATCTAGATCAGATTGTAAAGATTCACAATCGGAAACACATTTAATTGCCTTAAATTTTTTTATGTCATCAGCAAACATAAGAAATTTACTCGACCTAAACACTGTTGACGGATCACTCACAAACAAATTAAACAGTAACGGCCCAAGATGTGAACCCTGGGACACACCTGAAGTAACCCTAATTGATTTCGATACCCTGCCACCATAATTAACCATTTGTGTCCGATTCGACAAGTAACTTCCAATCCAGTCAAGTAAAGTGTTACTGATTCCTTAACCCCTGAGCTTTGCAATTAGAATCTCATGGTTGACCCTATCAAATGCTTTTGTAAAATCAGCATATACCGAGTCTACTTGCAATCCAGACTCCAAGGAATTTAATATAAAGTTATTATACAACCCAAGGTTTGTAGTCGTTGATTTCCCTTGACTAAATCCATGTTGCTGGCCAACCATTAAATTCTTACAATTATAACACAACATTTTATTTACCAAAAAATCCAATAGCTTCGGTAGTGCTGACTGAATAAACACCGCCCCATAATTCTCAACTTTATCTTTTGGACCTGACTTATGGATAGGTTTTAGATAACTTGTTTTCCAGTTATCAGTAATTAGCATTATGTAATCATCTCAAGATAGATTTTTTCCATGTAAACTTTGCTACACCATTTCATCCCGTTAAGGTGTAGTTTATAAAAATAAATAAGTGTGCAAATCATAATCATCGGTCATCAAAAACATTTCAGCAAAAATTCAACCAAATCGGACGTTACTATAAAAATTGTTGTACAAAATTCAATCCTCACAACCTTCGCTTTCGTCCTTAGAATGTGAATTTTCAAAAATTCTATCTTAGCTGATGTTTACTATCTATCAACTGCCTATCTGCGCCAATTTTTAGTTTCAAGAATACAATTTCTCCATATTATTTTTACAACCCCATTTCACCCACTTAAGAGTAGTTTGGAAAAATATGTATACGTTAATTGTTAATTAAAAACAATAATTTAGCAAAATCTGAACAAAATTGGACGGCCCAATAAAGTGTCTCTATGTAGTTTCTATATTTATACTAAAATTGATCAAAATGGTTTCAGCGGTGACAGCCTAACAAACAAACAAAAATACTTTCGCATTTAAAATATTGATACGATAACTTTGAAATAAAGTTACGAAATAAAATTACTTTTTTGTGGTTTCTAAACTGCCATAACAGTAAATAATTTTCAAATTCCCACGGATAGTACATAGCGCTTAATTTACAATTACTTCAATACCAGCATGGTAAATTTTTAAATATGTATGTAATTTGCCATGACACCAGCATATTTAATTTGTGATTATATTTCCCTGGTTACATCACTTGGATGTAACTGAATTGCGCACTATGACCCTGACATTGACATGTTAAGTTTCTTAAACGGTTAGTTCTATTGTGTCCGAACAGTGTTCAATCAATTAATTGATTTGATACGATAAAGTGTAAATAATGTTTTACGCAAGAATATTTGGTATAATCAATATTGAATAAGTAGGCTTTTATTTTCGTGTTTGGGCTATTCCATATGTTTATATTTGTACTTGTTCTAAACTAGTCAAATATTAATAATTATTTTTATTTAAAAGTTGATTTTCCAATGTTATATTGTTTTTTCTAATTTTCTTTAAACAGCATACCTTTAGAACATTTATTTAAAACCTCTTATTAGATATTTATTGTTGTGTCTATATTCTTCAAGTGTCAGATCTTCAAAGACCATCCATGTTTGATATTCTTCTTAAATGTCCATACCTATTTAGACGTTTGATGCTATTCTTTATGTTGGTTACTCCCATCTGTCCTCTGATGTACAGGTATCTTAATTTGTCCATTTTTGTGAGGCTAGAGCTCCGTTATAAATCCACAGCTTTCAGTTTCATTTGATTCTTTACTTATATCTCCATTTCTTTCCATAAATGGCAGTACCGTCAACAATTGCCTTGTATATAATTTTCTTAACCTTATTAGTGATATTTTTGTTACACAATATTGGGTGTAACTATTTGACTGCAACTTTCCCTTGTTTTGATATTTTTTTCTTGAACAATTTGATCTTTTCATATTTTGCATATCTCATTTTTAGGCTCTTCTACTAAAGTTGCATTATTTAGTTAATTAATTAGTAGAAATAAACATTTTTTATATTTTTGAAATTTTTACATATCAGATTTTAGTTACTTTAGACACTTTTGACGTTTTTTCATTTTATGTGTTTTTGGTATTATTCATCATTTTAATATTATTTTGTTGATATTTTTGATCTTTTCAGATTTTGAAATTTTTTGACATTTTTAGTGCTTTGTTTTTTTTTTGTAATTTTTGATATGTTTAGATTTTGTGACACTGTTTAATGAACACTTATATAGAAGCATTTTCCTTATAATGGTTTCAATAATCTAGAAAAACTGGTATCATCAATTACAGTCCCTTATTTTTATATTCTATGGATATATCGTTTTTGGCAATTTAGGTGATGTAGATTGGAGTTTTTGAGCTTTGAGGTGCTTTCAGCATTTTTTATCATTCTACATTTTTGAGATATCTGATATATTTCTTAACAATTTGACGGTTAGATAATTTTATAATTTCTAAGATTATTTTACACCTTGGTAATTTTTATTTGACATATTTTATAATACTCTCTTCGAGGTGTCATTCCTTTGTACGCAAGACAATATATATTATATATAAATATAATACATATTGTTTCTGGTTAGGGAACCTTCATCAGTTGCGCTTCCCACAATTGAATGTCCTCTCGAACACTTCTTTATGCATTTGATGCATTTCGTTAAATTTGAAGACGCGAGATGTAAGACCGACATCTAGGATTTTCGAAGAGAGTATTCAATATCTCTGACAGGTGAAGTAACCTGAAAAATTTTATCGTGACATTCTATCCTAGGAGTTGAGAGAGAACAGCAATTACACGGAACGGCTCCAGATTCGGAACCTCTGCATGTGTACTGATTCTCTCGAAAATCATAGATGTCGGTCTTACATCTCGCGTCTTCATATTTTATAATTTTGACAATTTATTTACTTTTTTGAGTTTTCACCTGCAATATAATGAATCACGTTTTTGTTAATTTAAACAAAGAAATCAGTCCAATAATTTCCACGCTTGTATTGCCTGCCGAAAACTAGAGAATCCATCTGGATATTTGAAAATTTGCAAAGTGCTCAAACTCAGTATATAAAGTAATTTCACCCCTGTACCACCTTCTATTTCCGAGACAACCCCTATCGAATAACTGAATATTCACAAAAACATTGAAAATTCTGAATATTTCAACAATTCGCATTTACAGTGTGTGTTATTTTCAAGAAGGCAATAAACATAAAGTATCTATGTATATTATATTTCCGAGATAGAGAATTTTCATAAAAATGTGAAGTAATTTTCTGAACATTATCTATAAAGTATTAATTCATTTAAATAAATTAATTCATCTATAATATCTATATTAATTTTGTTACCCAAAAGTGCATTTTTCGATAAACTATTTCAACCTGCCTACCCATCAGATAATTTCAGGGATTATATTCGTTTTTATTTATTTGAAGAGAAGACTATTTACACAAATTTTCAAGCATGTATAGCTTCTTGTTTCTATGCTATTCAATTTGTTTAAAAACAGTAATTCAAATTTGATCTTTATCTAGTTTTTGATTAATAAAATAACATATTTATTATTACTAGTTAGCCAACAATTTTTGACACTGATATATTTTATAGGAATGTTAGAAACAAGCAAAATTACCCTGTGAATCTAATCTCTGACACAAGTCTGATTAGCATCAGAGCCTTGCCATTCTTAAATTTCGTAGATCTACATATACTAATACACTTATAACTGTTTAAGAAAACTGGAACACAGGAAATTTTTAACAAATTGCTGTATCACATTTGACATTTTTTAAAAGTGTGTGATTTAACCTGATAGCTTATGCTTTATTTTTGAATTCAAAAATAGTATTGGAAATGTGTTTTTTAACTTACACGTCTCGGGTTTTAAGTACTTGTAATTCTACTATCTACTGAATATCTCTTTCTCTATACGTCATTGTCTACATTTGTGTTTGAACAGTTGATATGAAGTTGCTAATATTTGGAAAATAATTAGTAATTTTGTACCGCAACCTTAATTAATATTTATTGGGTTCAGAAAAAAATATTCGTTCTTCTGATTGGGATATCTAACACTTTTGTAATATAAATTCTACATGTTTCTGGAGCTGTCTTTTTATATAATTGTCTCTGAATGATTTCTGTTACAACAAAGACGATTTTGGGCTTGTAATTTTTAAAAAATTTAAACCGAGCAGGAAATTAACAAAACTGACGTTAATGATAACAATTTCAAAATTTAACATTCACAGTATTTGGTGTAGTGAACCAATGTCCACTAAATGTACTAAGCAATTCCAGTCTCAGGTCACTGTGTTATAAAGTCTGAACTTTTAGATCTACCTGAAAAAAGAAAAATTGAATACGTTTATATTCTATCCTATCATTTCGAGTAAATTTTGGGAGGGCAACTGCCTATGCTAGTGGCCCCAATTATGAGTACGTTCCTACTTAATAGTTTGCAGTTAGATGTCAGTCGCTGTAGTATAAGATCCGGTCGTAAAACGACCTTCACCGAGATGCTTATTTAATGAAACATATTTTATATTTAATTTAATATGTCAATAAATATAATCCATATGGGTTGCCTAGCAAATTTCAGTCCAGAGTATGTTTAAATAATAATTTTAAAAAAATATTTTTTTAAACATTTCACCGGTATGATTATTAGATAAATTCTATACCAATCGAAAGTATGAAACCCATAGAATATGCAAACGTTAGGTTGCCTATTCTTTTCCGGTCACAACTATCAGGTTGCCAGGTATAAACAGGTAATTCTGTACTAGCATTTTGCAACGGTCTGTTTATTGAATGAAATTTAAATGAAATTAAAGATTATTTTATTCTGAACATGGTGGTATAAGGTTGCCTGCGAAAAATCAGTCCAGAATTACGGTTGTCGAATTTTAAAAAGTTAAATATTGCTCCGAGTGAATGTGTGCGACTGAGATGTCCCAACCAACCATCCCATGCGATAGAAGAGGACACTGCATAGCAGCTGTTTAAAGTCCGCCCATTTAAAGAAAGAGAGTGCGCATGCTATTTGAGCTTGGAAAATAAAAGGGTAGTGATAGACTCGTATATACTATGCATCATTTTGAAGTAGTTTATTATTAAAATAGAGAAATAGTTATTTAATTTTTTTTTATCAATTAATTATTTATGTGTATATTTTTTATGTGACACTAAAGTATATATACATCTTTAGTAAAAAAGAAGGTCATAGTGATACATATATAATACTACCCTAATTAAAAATATTGATTCAAAAAAATTAAAAAAATTTACTACATGCAAATTATAAATCTATAAATGTAAACAGAGAAATTGAAATCAATTGAAACTATTGGAAAAAATTCAAAACTCATAAAAGTTTTTTTTAATCCGGGTAATCTTGCAAATTTTATTTTTATTATAAGAAGACACAATAAAAAAACAACAATTAAAAAATTACTTCTATTTATTGTAAAAAATTAGAAATAGATTTTTTTTAAATTATCCGATCCACACAAAAAACACTTTTTTGCCATTTTTTCCAACAATAAATAGTAGCACGTTTTTTCAATTGTATTTATAGCGACACTCTACTTCAAAATGATGCATAGTATGTACGAGTCTATCGCTACCCTTTTCTTTTCCAAGCCCAAATAGCATGCGCACTCTCTTTCTTTAAATGGGCGGACTTCAAACAGCTGCTATGCTGTGTCCTGTTCTATCGCATGGGATGGTTGGTTGGGACCTCTCAGTCGCACACATTCACTCCGAGCAATATTTAACTTTTTAAAATTCGACAACCGCAATTCTGGACTGATTTTTTGCAGGCAACCTTATACCACCGTGTTCAGAATAAAATAATCTTTAATTTCATTTAAATTTCATTCAATAAACAGACCGTTGCAAAATGCTAGTACAGATTTACCTGTTTATACCTGGCAACCCGATAGTTGTGACCGGAAAAGAATAGGCAACCTAACGTTTGCATATTCTATGGGCTTCATACTTTCGATTGGTATAGAATTTATCTAATAATCATACCGGTGAAATGTTTAAAAAAATATATTTTTTAAATTATTAATTAAACATACTCTGGACTGAAATTTGCTAGGCAACCCATATGGATTATATTTATTGACATATTAAATTAAACATAAAATACGTTTCATTAAATAAGCATCTCGGTGAAGGTCGTTTTATGACGGGATCTTAGACTACTGCATGTGATTCTTTGATTTGACAACTGCGAGGTGACAATCCGCCTGTGACCTCAGTAAGTAGAGGTTGTTTTATTCATATTTTACTTATAATTTATGAGGTAAGTATTTTTCTATGCAAAAATAGATTCTAAAATCTAGTAAGAAAAGTATTTTTTAGATGGGCTTAGTAGGCAAAGAACTAAGCTTGACGATGTGCGCGAAACAGTTGGTACACAGAACAAACAATTGTTTATGCTAACATAGACCTAGAAGTTACTTACTAAGAAGAAACTATTAAAATTCGCATTTCATGTGTGCAAAGTTCTTTTGTAAGGATAATTCACCCACATGGTAGAAACATGGTAGAACCTGAAAAGAAAACGTGATAAAATATCTTTCCGAAGTCCTTAAAATAACGTAAGAAGAGAATTTGGAATCAAATGTCTGATATTATCACACCCAAAAAGATCATGTATCTTTCTATTGATGTATGGATGTTGAAGATATGAATTTGTTGGAATCAAGGGCTGGATTGGTATTTCGTACTTAGCTGGGGTTCTAAAGTCCTAAATCTGGACGAGGAATGGCAAAAATTTATGTCTCAAGAAAGATTTCATTTTTTGTTGAGATATGTTAGTTTCAACGATTTACGAATATTTGATGGAAGAAAAACAATACTAGTTTGCTACGATAGAAGCAGTAATTGATAATGGAGCATATTTGGTTTCAACGACAACTTTATATCGCCCAGAAAAAAATAGAAGATAGTTCCAGTTGCAACAGATGACAGCTCTGCAGTTCTAAACACTGTTTTCGTATCTTGTTCGGCGTTTCTAGATCCGCAGTTCATCAGGTGTCGGATAGATTTCTCGATTTTAGATCTTTACCACAGATGCAGGCATAATTTTTAGCTGGCGGTATGTAACAATAATCGTCAGTTATTTGCAAAATATCTGTATACAGTAAATATGGTAATATATTTTGGGGAGTCACCCGAAGGACCTTTGTGTAGTAAGTAACTCGCCAAAAAATATTGCCCCAGACTGTCAGCATATAAAAGCAACTGAAACGAACATTACTGTGGAAAATTGTTTCGCAAGCATGAAACTTCTTGGAAGGCAATGGCTAATCCGATTTGAAGTATTGTTATACTACGGAGCGGAATTCAGTGATACAATGCTGCTATTTTTATACCCTTCATAGATCAGAATGGCCTTGATGAAAGAAGAAGACTATTTATAAAGGAGGTGATTTAAGTAATCTAGCTCCATGATGATTAATAATACTGATTGTTAGATCTTGATCCCTCATGGAATTTACGAAAATTTTAACTAGACAAGTCTAATAGCGTAATCTTCAATATCAAGTGATAGACAAATTGTCATTGCAAAACTAATTTGTCAATCATAAAAATGGTGCATTTCAGTGAATAACTAACACATATGTCATACTTAAAGCGATTTACAACGACTCCAGATTTGGAGTTATAATGCCTCCATAATAAATGAATATACATTATATACACTGAATCAGAAAACTGGTTGATAATATTGTACAAATTTCTTTCTCCTAAAAATCTTTGAGGAAGACCCGCAAAGGTTAACCAATAATCCGGGCAGTTTTTCGAAATTGCTCCTACTTTGTATCCATCTTAATCCTGCTATTCAAACTTCAAATACTTACTGGTGAAAGAGAAGAAGACATGAGAGAAAACTTCAGTTAATATACAGAATGATCAAAGACCTCCTTAACAATCAGTTCGAAATTACTTAATAATGACAATGGTAGAGAAACACCTGCAAGGCCTAACTCCTGAGGCACTTACTAGGGAACTACCCTTGTGTAAAGGAGACTTGTTGCAGAGCAGCTCTCAAACAGAGGGTAACATTTAATTGGAGCTGTTTCCTACTTAGGTTTGACTGTAGACGTGTTAAAACAAAATAACTGAACACTTTTTGTCTCAATAGAAAATGATAACATAGCCATGTTACATTAGTTTTTGATAATCCTAAAAAGGAAAAAAAAACTGTAGTTTTAAAAACACAAGTCATCTAGTAATACTATTGTTATATAATCATGCATAAGGGATAATCAAACGCGTGCGCTACTTGTAGAATATACTGTTTCCAGAAACACAAAAAGGAATCCCATCCGTAATTGAAGCCTCAGTGTTGGTGGTGCGGTGGTGCAAATACTTTTTATGATTCCAATATTGGAACAAGAAAGTTTCTGAAAAACTTTTTTTGAACCACAATATTTTAGGATAATTCTTTTTAAGGGTTCTTGGGCCCCAGTACCACAAGCAGTTGTTGTTGTGACTAAACATATTTATTTGGAACAACATTTCTTGAATATCTACCACGAAGGCAAAATTGAACACCAATTTTCTACTGATTTCTTTACTTTTAACCTCTTCACTGCTCAGAACACGCCTAGCGTATTCCCGTACATGATTCCCAGAACACATCCAGTGTGTCTTTGAGGTGTTGGAGGTAACAAGTTTTGGCGAAGTATGTAGGCATTCACGGTGTGTGTTAATGGATTATCTTAGTTTTCTGGGTTGTTTTGCCATAATCTGAATATGCAAAATATAATATGGCCATGTGTTACACACCCAATCTGTTTTCTGTGCATTTATGATCAAACCCATTATAATCTTATGGTACTTAAACATTTTAGTCAATTCGCTCACTTTTATCTACTGATATGGAACAATATTAATACGGCTTTCAATATTTTCAGTTTTAAAATAATTTTTATTTAACTATGCTATTATTTAGTCCAGCATTTTATGAGTAATATTTAACCTAAAGAGAAAAATCGTCATTAAAACAATACTTGGATTGAGAGGTGGAAGTCGACATTCATTACAAACTTACTCTTTATTTAAAATTGTAACAATTGTTTCGCGTCCGATGGAGCTTGTTTATACAATGATGTATCATTAATCAACCTACCATCATGCGTGATATTTTTTAGTCAATATTCAATTGCACAAAAATTTAAATATTGAAACATAACATATTTCTGAAAATCTATCTACATTGCAGAATTTCAGTTTAATGTATATAAGAGTTATTTGTTTTAGAATAACCTATTAAGCTATGTGATAAAAAGTTAAAAATATGCGAATTATTTCTTTTTGAATAGTATTGCATAAGTAGATAATGTCATTTAATTTTATTGTTACGTTTTATCTTGCATTTATTTTCTAAAATATATAAATTGTAATTAAGTTCTTATGAACTATTTGTATCTAGTATCAACTCATAGAAATTGCAGTAAAATTAGAAACAAGCTAGACAGAGCATATCTGAAATTACTGTCTTTAAAAATTAAGAAGAGGTTCACCCTGTATATTACATTACATTTAGAAAACTATGGGTTTAAAAGAAAAAAAATACTTGTTTTTTGAAGAAAATTTTGCATTACTTTCCGTGTGCAGTGTATAAATTATATTCGAATGCAGATGCACTACTAAGCTTTATAAGTTTTTTAATTGCTTCTGTTCAACTATTTGAAGAACTTCCATTAAAAGTAATTCAGTATTGTGCACCATAAATACAATATTGTATTTTATTTTTGAATTAGTTTTTTAGGTAATTTTGTAAAGAAACGGTAGACAAGGCCCCCCATCTTGATTTTCAGAAATTTTTATGTTAGTAATACAGATATCAACAATTTCAGATTTGTAACTAAAAACCGGTCAACGCACAAAAAAATAACCTGAAAACTGTGCATTTTGAGTTATTATTATAAGTTTGAATTCAAGTAATAATATAGCTTTTATTTTTCTTATAAGCAATTATATTCAATTTCTCTGTAAGATTTTTCTAATTAAAAAGATAGCCGTCACCGGACACCTGGCAGCAGAGGTGAATCAACATTTTCATTTGAGAGGCAACAATTAGAATACTTTTTAGGTACACACCCTTTTACTCTGTTCTTTTATCCCAAATAAATTTTAGAGGACAACTGCCCCATTTGCCCCCGTCAATTCGCCTTTGCCAGTCAGATATGAAACATTTAAGTTAACATTACAACGTATAATTAATTAAAACTAATAAAGATATATGGAGTAAAAAAATAAAAAAACAGTTTCGTTAATAAAATGAATATATTTTTCTTATCATTTCAATTATTATAATAGTTACTTAACAGAGATATTTATAATTAGCGAGAAAGTAAACAATAGAGACTGCTTTACAATCCAGCTACTGAGTATTATTATTTGACGTAGTCTCTGTGAATTCCTAAATTATTTATTAACCAGCTGGTCTACAGCAGCACTCCTACCGGGTACACTCGGCAATCTGAATGATACCTGCCCAAACTCGCACAAATCAAAATCGGAAGTTTAATCAAAATCGTTCGAACCGTACAGAAAAATTTCCCACAACTCGATTGTAGCGTCACCTATCGGGTTAAATAGTAAATCTAACACACACAAAAAGTTTCTTCACAATAAATTATAAAACTATCACACTCAAAGAAACACAAAAAATTTCCTAAAAAGCGGCCCACCTGTTAAACAGGAGTTCAAAAACTTTTTCCTACCACCCGATCACAGCGCCACCTACCGGGTTCAAGCCTGAATTTAAACCTTCCAGGCACCCACTCAAATACGTAAAAGAAAATTTCAATTTCATGGGGATCGAATGGGAGATATTCGCATCATTAGTAATACGCTTTATCCAATCGAGTTATTTTGCTGTCATTTAACGGTCGTAACAATTATCGTCATGTTCAAACGAATAAATATAAACTATACGTATAAACTTTCCTCTTGAAATACTCTATCCATTGATGAAAATCATATTTAAGTCCTTTGCGTAGTTTTAAAAGATTTAAGCGACATTGTTTTAAATTATGTAAAGATGGTGTAAAAGATTATAATAATGTGCATGAGATGTTTATTGTAACTTACTTGTCTAAGTTGTTATGAATTAATATTTTATCCGTCTAAATAACTTTCCAATTATCCAATTGTACGTGGCCATTTTGTAGAAGACAGAATGGGTATGGTAAACTATCCTTAAAAGATAGATATATGTTATGCCAGAATAACTACTACATTTTGTAGAATTAGAAAGGGAAGTATCCCACTATGCATTGTTTTCTTGTATCTCAAAGGGATTAGGCTGCGTTTTCAATGATTGCTTCCAGACGGGTTGTCTTGTTTCTACACTTTTAACAATTATTGTTATATTTCAAACAACTTACACAAAACCTTGACAAAATATATACCTAAACCTTCCTTATGAATCGCTCTATCTATTGTTGAAATGCATAAAAACCCGTTCAGTAGTTTTTGAGTTTATCAGGATTTTGTTTTATAATATGTGGTGATAGATCATTTATTAATCAGGAGATTGTGTTTCGTAAAACAAATGTTGTACAGAAGCAACGAAATATATAGACAACTCGTGCGCGCGCTTATACAAGGAATTGAGAGTGATGACGTAGAACTGGCATGATGGCATAAGACAGCGTCACGTCATTTACCATCTTGTGGCAGAAGTCAGATTTACCGCCCGCCACTGTTGTTTTAATTATAATGGTACAAAGCTTTTTTTGATAAAACCCATAATGATTTTCACAGATTATTCGTTGAACCCATAATGCCACGTTAAATATTTTTTCATAAAATACTGGCAAGTGTACAAGCGGTCAAAGTTTTTTTTTCTGTATACCATAAACAAATAAAATTGCGAGAAAACTATACCTTACATCGACCATTTTGTTCACGCTTTTTAAGATTTGAAAAATTTGTGAAACGAAGATATATAAATTACACTGAAATAAAATGTGCAAAGTTACAACAGGAAAAAAACGCCCAATTTAGGTACTTATGTTTTGGTATAATTTTTTTATTTGTAGGAGGGATTTAAATTAAAACCAGTTAGTTTATAGATGACAGTTTGACGTACTTATATTGAACATTATTTTCATTTGGTCAATTTCACATGCCCTATATTTTTAGATTTCTTAATTTTCACACCCTCTACATTTTTAAATTTTTTTTTCTGTGACAGCCATTTCAACATCAACATTCATGAGCCAAACAACCGCTTCTAAAATACGTTATTTTGGAATGAAGAGTTAGAAATTTTGCCGTTTTTGAATTTTTTGATATTTGATACTGCGCTTTTTATTACATGTACTGTCATTTTGAATCATTTGAAATTCTTGGTATATTTAGAAGTTTTAACATTTTTGACATTTTCGATATAATTGAAATTTCTAAAATTCGTGTCATTATTAACATTTTGATGTTTGACACCTTATACAGTTTAGACATTGTTGACAGTTTCGACATTTTTAATACTCTTTAAAGTGACGACGTTTTTACAATTTTTTGCCATTTTTTGACGTTTTTTGACATTTCTTACTTTTTTCACATTTACGGTGATTTTTTTACATTTTTTAGTTATTTCTGCAGTTTTTAGCATTTTTGTCGTTTTTGGGATATTTTTTAATTTTTTAAATTTTTCCTAGTTTTTTTTGACAGCATTATTTTGACAACTTTGTTAATTTTTACATTTTTGTCAAGTTTGGTGAATTTAATATTGTTAATATTTCGATGTTTATAATATTTTGTATTTTTTTGGAATTTATTTTTATTTTATAAATGTTCGTTGCTTGATATTTTTTTCTATTCGAAATTTTCTAATTTTTTAAATTTCATATGCGATTAATCAGATAGTCACTTTATCAATTCTCATCCAATGAATAAATACTGCCCTTAATACTTACCGGGTAGGTGGTTTAAGCTTAATTTTTAAATTCAGTTCTAGTCATTTTAGGTGAGGAGCATATATACCTTTCACAACTGCATCATTTTTTGTTGCCTAGAAATTACTGAAAGCCATCCCCCTATTCAATAATTGAATTATTAAAAATTTCTTCTTAATTATCTATTATTTTTTATTTATTGTTTTCGGTTTTCGAGAAATTGTAATTTTTGCTTAACAAATAAAATTTTACAAAATAATAAAAGATTTACACGCACATTACTTTCTATTTCTCCGTAAAATAATGGTGACCCCAATTTCCCCTATGTAATATTTCAATTTTCACAAAATCACGAATCACGTATTGCTTCACTTAAAGAACGGAATTAACCTGTTGAATCTCATGGCTCTATTATTTTAGGTTCCCGAAAAATAATAAATTTTTCAAAAAAAATGCTTTCTATTATCCAAAGGTTTTTTAAAATCAGTTCACTACGTCCAGAGATTACCCCTTACAAACAAACAAACAAACTCACAAACAACAAACAAATAAATTTTACCACTTTACATATTAGTATAGATATAGATTTTATCATATTTTTCTTTCCGAAGTTCCCCAGTTTTGTAAAGTAAGCACTTGAGTGCGCAGTTAATCATTTACTTGCAAAAGAGTAACAAATGTATCAACTGAACAGAACATTAACAAAATTCTCTATCATTCCTTTTAAAGTAAGGCTATTTTATTAAAAAAAAATAGAGCAAATGAAACAGAAAACATAGCAACATTGCTTAAACTGCTTTCGTTCGAAGCGTGCGCATAAGTAAGTGGTAAGCCGTGCACTGCAAAAACATTATGTTCCTTGTTTTGAATGTAATATGTGTTTAGGCTTAACCAAGAAAATAGTTTTATTTTGATATCCATCGAACATTTTTCTGTTGGTGTGTGAAGTGATACTATGTTTATATGATCGAATAACTCACAAATCAAGATTATCAGGATACACTTTTGATGTACGTATTTAGATCTTCTTTTATTTTCTTGCAAGATACTTGTTTTACAATACTTTTCTGTTGTCAGTCTAGAAAATTTTCAATTTTTGGTGTGGTATTTTTATACCGTACATGTACAAGGTTGCCAGATGTATTGAAATTTCAATAAAGTTAATAATCAAATAGGCCTTTTACTATACTTATACGATAGATTCATGAATGTTAAGACTTTTTAGTACATATTGACCAATACTTATCACCTGTCAAAATATCTGTATTATTTTTAACCCAGTAGAGACGTATTAAGTATTTATTTTTTCCAAAAAGCGTATTTCATATTATTGATAGGCAGATTAATTTTCGAGTTATATCAAAAGGAGATATGCCATATATATGTTATTAGTATCAGTTTTAAAAAGTTTATTTTGGTGTTGTGTTAAAATATGTAGATTATAAAACAAATTCCTGAGAAGTATTTTTTATGTGTGTTTATCTACGGCGATCTCCACATAGACTGAGTCAATGATATATTGGTGAGAGCAGTGCTGTGCTTCATCATTACAAATAAAAATATTAAACATTTCGTACTAGTCTCACAAGATTTGTTTACACCAATGGACAGAAATTGAAGTATTGAACGTATTATTTTTATAAGTTTATATAACTAAAATAATTTTCATCAATTTGGTAACAATATAGTAATTATTCTGACGTATAATTTAATTTTCCGTTGAGCATTTGTTTTTATTTTAGATCGAAACTGAAAATTGTTGGTTGTCGTTGTATATTGATTTGCTATTTTATTTACTCCTCTTTGACTACCCTCCACGAACTTCTCCTGACTTCTATTTTCCTTGGTAGATATTGAGGTCAAACAGTGGTGTGTTGGTGTGAAGATATTTAGCACAGATTCAAATTTAACAAACAACGTTGCCAATTTCCGCGTTTGTTAGTATGAATCTTCGTTAAGAGTATTTTGGTTCAAAAATAATAGACATTAATGTAATTTAACCTTCACCTCCAAAATTTGCAGTTCTTTCAATTGTTGGCTGGCAATAGAGAGTAACACACACCATGAAACGTTAGAATAGTTCATAATAATTTGTAAGTGTAAACTTAGTAGACCCTCAATGGCAGTTATTTTCTTATTCTGCTTAATCCTTAAACATTTTAACATTAATATATCGTGTATAATACAAAATCAGGATTTCGAGAAAAGGTTTAGATCTAATATATGAGAGAGGTGTGGACACATCCAATTGCGTATAATCATTATTTAGATTCTAGCTCAAAAACTTAAGTTCTTGGAAATAAATTAGCTTAAGATCTAAACTGAAGAATTGTATTGAACAGACTTAAAGGACTGAGAACTAAAGAGTTGTATTGTTGGTGATTAATGAATTGACCTGAAAGAGTGTCAAAAACAGCAGGAATGCAAGAATTAATTAATTAATTAAAGAGGAAGAAGACGAAAAAATTTAGATTCATAAGGGCCGGGCGGGGACAAAAGGTCTGACACTCAAGAAATTATACAAGGATAACTGTAGAACAGAAGATAGATGTTGCACTTAGAGTTTCTTTTCTCCAGAGGTTAATACTGGATCAAAATGTGAATTTTTGTAGAATTGTTGAAGACTGAAGAACTCGTGATTTCAGAATTGAAGAGGATGAAGAAGGACGATAACTATAAACAGCTAAATAACTTTGTCTCAGTTTTCAAAGAAAAAAATTAAGTACCTCTTGAAATTGAATTAAAAAGAGGTAGATGCAAATATTTGAGCATAAGTTGACTTTTTATAAATTATAAAAATTAATAGAAAGTTTCCACATTCATGTAATCAGTAAATATTCTAAGGAAAATTTCAAATTGGAAACAAAGTGGCACAGCGGCAACGTTATAGGTTATCAAACTGAATTCCTGAGTTCGGTCCTGTAGTTTGATAAGTTTTTCTTTAAATTATTTCTTTATTTTCGTTAAATAAATAGTTAAAAGCTGAATTTTTTAGGTTTTTATTCACTTTAACATGAATTGTAAATAAAATATTACCAACTTCATTAGAAAAATTTGTACAAACTATTCTACAACTAATTGTTATGTAATAGTTATGTTAAATGTCTGTGAATGCAAAGTTTTGGACAGATTTTGAATAAAATAAATTCTGATGTAAAATGTGTCGTTAGTAGTTCTTATTCTGCATTTAAATGTCAGTATAAAATTGACATTTATATGTTTTATAATTTCAAAAAAGTCGTATCAAAATCGGTCGGCTACTGAACAATTTAGAGGGCTGGCACCAGTTGAAATTTTTGAAATATTTATGGAGTTCAGTCTCTCAGGTAGTTGAGTTTTTGTATTTGTCTAAACACGAAAATACACTAAAGTTTGCAATATGTTTTGAAAAATTTTAGTTTTCTTTATTTATTCTTCTATTTTGTTTTTATTACTGCTGCTGAAGCTAATACCATTGTAGCTATCTGTTTTTGTGTTTTTTTTCTAGATTTTGGTTACATTTCCATTATAGTTCATTTTGCTATTGTTGCCAGTTTGCTTAGAAATTTTCAAAATACTTGTTTATTCTTAGTTAAAACATAATAACAAAGAATCTTATGAGGTTTGAATGACTCCCACGGTCTTGAGAATGAAATTCTCAATTTACTTTTGTCTTGTAGTATTTATTATTGCACTAAATTTTCTTTTACTTTAACTTATAGTTCAGCAAGAAATAGTTTTTTGAATATCTACAGATTTTTTCGGTTCACAGTATAATATTTTGCCTATATGACAGTACATTAAACAATATCCCCTTACGTTATTCGAATACTGTAGTACCAGTTTAAAAATACGTATGTTAACTTTGTAATGCATTCTAATTTTCAGTGCTCTAAACATATTGGACTAGCTAACGAATATATTGCCGAACCAAAATATTGTGGGCCAGTGAAAATCCTTTTCAGGGGACGCAGAGTTGACGATGTGCCATGTAGTGGAGACGGAGAGAAAGTAAGGAATTTGAATTTATTACTACTTCTAAAAAGTACGAATTTTTACAAGAACTGTTTCATACTATTTTTAATGTACTTATTTTTTACTACTTTCCAGGCTTACTCAGGTTTCTGTTCCTGTGCTTATCCAGTCAAAGTACAAAAACCAGTTGTACCTACAACCGTACCAGTTTGCGTACCATTAACTGGACTGAAAGCCTGTGTCGATAGGGTCGTATTGCCAGCTCCAGACTGCAGATGCGTTGACAATCGTGGACCTAAAATCACCTACACTTCGGGACCTCTCTTAGAAGCTTTTGATCTTTATGACCATGGGTATAAATATAATCAGTACAGACACTCCTGCAGGTATAAACGAAACTTAAAACATAATTCGTTTCATAAAATCATTCAGAATAAAATAAATACATTTTCTTCAAATAAACGCTTCAAAAGGCAAATACCAATCGTTCAGCACGGCTATAAGTTTGTCGTGAATATGCTACCTCCATTTATGAAGGAGCCTTTAATCAACGCTGTTAATGTTATGGCCTTGACTAATCCGGAAGCAAAACTGAAAAAGGCAAAGTATGCCATGCATTTGCCTACTAACAAGAATGAATTCGTTGGAAATAGAAGAGCAGTACCCTTAAGTTTGAAAGAGAAAATTCTCAGGAATCTTCACCACAAAAAGAGTAATCTTTATCACACTTTACTAAAGAAACAGCATGACAATGTTTTGTTTAAGCCAAGAGCTTCTTTTGGAAGTGATGAGCAAAGCATGGAAGATTTGTCTGAGGAATCATGGATTCGTGAATACAAAACAAAAGATATTCTCGAAGATAACTATTTTGAGAAAACTAAGAACATAAATAAAAATTTGCACGATAGATCCAAACGCTCCATTATCATGGATTCGGAAGAATTATCCGTACCACTCTATCAGCTAAAATTAGATGATTATTCAGAAGAGGAATATCCGGGATTTGAATATGAACCTGACGATTTACATGAACACATACTACAGAAAAAGAATTCAAAATACCTTAACTATCCTGGAGACGCAATGTTAAAAAGGGTGATAAAAGATGAGTTAAGGAAATTTAAAAAAATCAATGAACATGATCAGTTTGGTTACAACAAGATGGTGCCTCATTCTCCAGTATTTCATCTTCTAACTTTTCCATTAAAACTATTGAATTTTGGTAACACTAACCAATCTCCGTTATTGGCTGTACCAAAAATGATAGTAGGGACAAAAAAATATTTTCGGGAATTTGGGAAGAACTTTAAGAAACATGCCCTGAATTTTGCTAGTGATATAATTGGCGACTTTGATCACGAACCTTTTGGAAACAATATAAAAGACATTTTCAAACCTACCAGGTTTAGAAGGCATATTTCTAAAAATGACAATTTTAAAAATAGTAACGATATAAATTCCGATACGATTCAAAACAAAATAACAGTACATAAAGGAGATGCCCCAAGTAATATAATAAGTGATGGCATAGTGGAAACAGAAGCACCTTCAAACAAGTTAGAGCCTGACTATACCATTGTATTTGGAAACCATGGGTCATTGGAAAATTTTCAGAATGATAGTACAGAAGCAAATTTTCACAGTTCTGCCAATGAAACGAAAAATTTTCGGAATGTTTCTGAAGACACTGTGAGGAAAAAAAGATACATTGTTAAAGTTGTTGACGAAGACGAAGTTGAGGAATACCTCCGTCATAAGCTTAGCAAGCTGTATCAGCCGCCACAGAAACCAAGAAAACATTTTTATGAAGAAAGACACTCCGAAGAGGAAACATGGACCATCGAGGAAATGAGTAATAAGTATAGAAGGAGAAATAAATACGAAGATGAGTATGAACCACTTTACAAAAATACTGGCTTGGAAAAAGTGAGACCAAAAGTGATAATAGATAATAACGGTTTGCCATTTATGGAAATGAACGGTTTCAAGCGCCCCATTTTTTTGAAAAATCATAAAGACAAATCCAGAGGGTATGGCCATGATGAAATTGTTGGCGGAAGTCAATTCATCCCTGTAGATTCTTCTGAAGAAGTAGATCGGAAAAAAATAGACCACATTATTGGTTATGCAAGGCATTCTAAAAATAAAGACACAAAAATTAATGATATTCCTATAAATATTATAAAAAAGAAAATGTCTGATTTGCTGTATGAGACAGACGTTTTAGTACACGTAGATTTTTGGAAATACCACGAGATCTATGACGACTTATTGGAAATTCAATATATTAAAGCTTCTATTGTTCAAGACTGGAAAAAAGTAGTCATGGAAAAACGTGTCAATGATCTTAAAGCTAAGGTTAATCTTTTGGGAAAGTTCAAGTCAATTCAACATATTAAAGACATCACAATCAAAAATATTGTCGATGCAATGTACAAAGAAAGTTCGAGTTCATTTATGTTGGGCGAATTTGTTAAAATGTTGGTAAAATTATATAAACTTCAATGTCATATAAACAAAATAGTTGGAAGCTTTGAAGAGAAAATTAAAATGGGTACGAAATTCGACACTCACAATGAAATAAAATTCATTGATTTTCTGTCTAAACTAAATTTTGCTGGTGAAAAAACTAGAAATGACATGATAGCCAAACTTAAAGAAACTCGTGACGTAAAGCTTCAAGAAAACATTAAATTGTTAGACAAATTAAAGAAAAGCTTAGTAGAAGAAGATGAGCCTTGTATACAAGACGAAGCTAATTTAATTTGGGAGATTAAAAATATAGAAAAAATGCGGATGCGTACTATTGAAGAAATGCATCAGAAATTGATGGATGGTTATCGGATAAAAAAACACATGAAAATTCTGTTTGATCTAACAAAGCGACTTCAAACTTGTGAAAAAGAATTAAAAGCTGATTGTAAAAAGGATGAAACTTCTAACGAAACGTCTGAGCAACCCAAATCCATTAAAAGTCAAATAAAAAAGAACTCTGTGAAGAAGTTTAACATGGAGGAGTTCAAAAAGAAGCTGCAAGAGAAAATGGAGAAGTATAAGGAACTAATGCAAGAGAAAAAGGATGAACTAAAGAAAAAATATAAAAAAGAATCTGATGAAAATGAATGAAAGGCAATAATGTTCATGAAAAGATGTGAAATCTGTTGGAATCAAGATGATTGAAACTGAAAGTCAATTCATTTTTAATCGGTTGTAAAAAAAATGAAAAAGATGAAAGAAAAATGAAAAATTACTATCGTATGAGATTTTGTTAGTAATAAAAATAAAAAAGACAATTGTAATGCTTTCAAAAATTTGTTTGAATGTCATCATGTTAAATTACCAATAATGTATAATTTCTTGCAGTTGTCTTTTTTATTTTTTTCAATAAAAATGTCCCTTATTAAAAGTTTTCTTTTCCTTTTTAGGTGTTGATAAGGGATGACACAACATTCAAATGACAAAGAAAAAAATAGAAAAGACAACATACGAAAAGTGAATATGTTCGTTGACAATTTTGTTGTGTGAATTAAAAAATTAATAAACTGTGATACTCTGAATAAAATTGTTTTAGTTCATATTTACGACTCTTATCTATTATGGGTGGACAATGAACCCTTATGTGTTAATACAAACAAAATTTCTAAACATTCAGCGTATTTTATACGATATTGACCTTCATTGTCTAGTGAAACGGATAATAAGCATTGCATTCCTTATTTACTAGAAACTATTTCGTTTTTATATAAAACGTACTGGATGAATTTGTTATAAAATGTTTCAATCCCAAAAAAAATGTTCTACGAAATCGACTATACAACCGTAAAATAATCACGAAATAAGTTTCTATGGAATGTTGCATATACTATAGTTACTACACTAGTCAATACAGATTTTTAAGTGCCATAAATAAAATTTAACAGCAAAACGCATAAGCCATCACGTAAATAATAGTTTATGAGACATAACTGACATAATTCCAACAGCAAATTCGTAGAAGTAAATTATTTGAGCTTTAAAAACCCCAAAAATATGGAGTATATTCGTTTTTTGCTTATAGTGTAAAAAGGAATGGTCTGTTCGTAATGCCGTCAATAGAAAAACTGTAGACAATCAGAAAATGTTCAAAATGAAATTTGATTGTAGCATTTTTCACAAAGAAAAGCAGGAAACACCGATATAAAGCAAGTGATTTTAAAAAATTCATAACTTCTGCCTACGCTAAGATCGGTATTGTATGTTAAGTAGATCTTGCAGAATTGCAATTTAAATAATTTGTAAAAATATTTTGCAAAACGTATCGTATTAACCACGAAAGTTCGATAGCGATATGCTAAATATCTTTTGAAAGCTCATAAAATGGACTTCACTTAATATCTAGTGGATTTTTGTTATAGTGCCGTATAATATATTAAAAATGCTTTCGGCTTAAACAACGGATCCTTACTTCTTCTCAGATGTTTTGACAGTGGCAGATCCAGTTAGTGGAAAAAAGTCATTTATTTAATATCAGTAAACTGTATATAGGTCGGTATTAACTTAATAATCCATTGAAAATAGACAAATGTGGGCAGGTATTAGTTGTTATGTAAATAAAAACGAAATAAACTGCCGAGAAAAATCATACGAGTATAATAATACAATTTACCATAATTTTCATCTCGTGTCCCCACCTCAAAAAAAATTTACATCCTTCCATGTGCCTTGAGAGCCATTGTCAGTGCACCGCTAGCTTGGTGTCGCATATTCGTACATTTAATGCAATATTTACTATTATTTTAAACCAATTTCTCGGCATTATATCGAAAATACAAGATAGACAAATTGAAGTGTAATTTATAAACTTTCAAAATATTAGTATATCCCGGTCAGATTAGCCTCGTTAAGACGGTGGCATATGCAAATACATCTCTTTATTATTTAAATTTCTGTAGATGATATTACGATTACCTCACTACGTTTTATTATATAAGCAAAAAACAAAAGAACTTCGTATTCTTGCTGGTTTTTGTTATTTAAATAGTTTACTTCTACGCATTTGCTGTTAAAATCTTAACAATAATTGTCTGGTACTGACGTGATGGTATAAGCGAATTGCTGTTGAATTTTATGTCCGAAAATGAGTTCAGTTTTGGTGTATAAACTCGTGTATACTTTTTATATTCTAATTTATGTTTCATTATCATGTCCATGTATCAGAAAATTTGACAATGAATCAGAAAGAGTAGGATCCACAATCACTGAATTGACACCAAAAAACAAGATAAAAATAATGCAATGTTATTATGCATGAAAAACAACCCATACAGATGAAAAAAATTAAAATTTCTGAAAAAACAACAAAAAATCAATTGGAGTACATATTTGTCACAAAAAGCAAGAAATTGTTCAAGACTCTATATGAAACTCATTCCAGTTCATCAAGGGAAAAAAGTTTAATAAATACAAAAAGGAAAAACAAACCACTGAGAATACAAATAATAAAAAATGAAATATAGAAACTCAAAATAAGTGCACTGGAATATGTAAAGAACTTTACCAACAACTGAGTTAGGATTAAAAAATGGAAAACAAAATTACAAAATAAGAACAAAGTTAAGAAAGATAATTTACCTGGCATTTATACAAATGGTCTAAGGAACTATAAAGTTAATATGAAAAGTTCTACAAAATTAATGCGGAATTAAAGTGCCATAACTAATACAACAATAACAAATTATTAGAGGAACGGTAAAATTCTATAAGAAAAAAAAACTCAATAAAACAAACCAAACTTCCATCTAGGAAAGAAAAACAGTCAAGGTAGGGTCGGAAGTAAAATAAATAAAATATACTACCAATGAGGAACCAAAATATATAGGAGATGGTGCAATAGCAATAGAAATGATGAAGGTACGGCAAAGTTTAAACAAAAATATGCGGTCTTCAAATCATGCCTGTGATAGAAAAAATTCCAAAAACCTGGAATTATTGTAGTTATAATATCTCTTACAACATTAAAAAAATGTTTGTTTGTAGTTGGTTTTCTGTGGAAGTACTGAACCGGTTTTAAACTTTCTTTCACTAATAGATTTTGATAAAATGTTTGATTACCCAATGGGAACTATTGATTTTACTTAAAATTAACATCTTATAAGCATAACGTGATACAGGCGGGAAAATTGGTGTATCTACTCTTAACCCCAGATAAATAAAAACGAAAATTACCATTTTGAAAAAATTCAATAAACTCAAGGGGGAAGGTGGAGACATATTTTTTGACAATTTCTATTTTTCGTGAAACCTAAAGTAAGACAGCCACGCGAATTAAGAAGTTGATTCCTAAATTTAACAGAAGTAAAACTTCATTTTGTGAAAATTGGAATACACATATTGTTTGACAGATCATTCAATATCTCCAAAATGAAAGCTAATACTGGTGTAATCTATATACTATTCTAACTTAAATGGATTTTATTAGTTTGCAAAAAATTCAGTTACCCGTTAGTGGGCAAGTGGGGTATTTTTTTAGGAAAATTCACTACTTCTCGGGAACCGAAAATATTACAGGTTTAAGAATTATGATATTAATTTATTTACATTAATAGACATTTGATGTGGCAGTTTGGGAAAATTCTATTATTGAATGGGAGAGGGGTGTATTTCAGTAATTTTTGGGAAACAAAAACATTTTGCCAATTTATGAGAGGGTGGGAACTGAAAAGAGTTCTGATTAATCGCAGGTGCAATCTCTAACAAAATAGAAAATGTCAAAAATTAAAAAAAAATAAATGATTTAGATTTTTGAAATGAAAATAAATTAGAAAAAGAAAATCATAAACCTGAAAATGTTAAAACTTTAAATATACCAAAATCAGATCAAATCTAAATGACAAAAATATCAGAAATAACTAAAAATGTCAACGGCACCTTTAATGTGACGATTGTCTAAAATACAAAAATTCAAGAATGTCAAAAATGTAAAAAATGTCAAAAATGCAAAAAATGTCAAAAATATTAAAAATGACAAAAATGTCAAAAATGTCAAATGTCAAAAATTTCACAAATATCAAAATTTCTTTTATGTTTTTTTGGGCAATAACACCACAATAGAAATAAAACAACGTATATTGCAGGAATACCAAACGTTTCAAAGTCTATTCTGACTTCGTTGTCAGTAGCTTAATTCTTTTGAATGAAGACGATTGTATCGCTTCTACATCTGTAGAATTTAATCGTATCTGGTTACCGACAATTAAGGAAGAAATTATTAATGGTAACCTCCTTTTGAACAACCCAATATCGGGTTAGTTCATAAGGTTTTTCCTAGGTTTTCCCTTATGACGTTAATGGGATCACTGAAACAATATAATTCTTTGATCGCATTTTTATAACAAAGTCGTACCTAGGAACGCCACTATAAATTCTAAACACAACTCTTTCAAATTCTTCTAATTTGAAAGCTGGTTAACTATAATTCATGATCTTTACCATTTTGTGTGCTACCTGTATATCTAAAAACAACAAATTTTCTAATGTCAGTTTTAAATGTCATAAATCAAATTTTCATTTTGCAATCTACATCAATAAATATAAAGCCACTGACAACGAAGTCAGAATAGACTTTGAAACGTTTGGTATTCCTGCAATATACGTCGTTTTATTTCTATTGTGGTGTCATTGCCCAAAAAAAAAACATAAAAGTAATCAAGAATATGCCACAAACAACGTTTAGAAGGCAATATCAAAATTATCAAAAAACCAAAAATGTCAAAAATAAATTTTGTTTATGAATGATGATGTTAAAATGGTTTTTACGGAATGTGAGAATTATCAAATGAAAACATGTACAAGATAAATACCTCAAATATGGAGATTTATCTAGCCCGTGCGAAGCAGGGACAGGTCATTTATTAAAAAAACAAATAGATTAGAAAGTTACAAACACCTTGTTTCATCAATATTCATTTTCTGATATAATTTGACATTTAAATTTGGAAAGCCTAAAAAGTTCATGTAATATTTCTTACACAGGTTTTTTACGTTAATTTTTCTTATTTTCTGAAAAAAGGTATGATTCACGTTAAATAGACGCTACCTTGGTGCAGAAAAATTTAAAATATTCAGCTTGATTAAGTCGTTTCAAAGAAACCAGTTGATATTCATTGCAATCTTCTAATTTTACGTTAGAGGAAGTTATATGGTATTCCCTAGGGATATTATTTAAAACAAAGCTGCTTAAATTACATTGAAATGCAGTAAATACTAGTTAAAAAAATTCCGAGGAATTAGCAACATTCTCCTTGTTGAGGTCGGTTAAAAAAGGGGTTTAAAATAAGCAGACAGTCACTTGGCATAACTGTTTGCTAATGGCTTAGAGAATTTCAGATGAGAACAGAACTTGCGAAGTACCAAGTGAAATAGGTCTAAAAATGAATACGTCGAATCTAAGTGCTTCTTGGGAAATAACACCACAGTTTAAAGAAAATTGCTGTATATTCCAAATGTTTCGGGGTCTAGATCAGACCCCGTTGTCAATGGTTAAGAAACTACGGATAGAAAAGGTACAATTCTAAGATGTAAATTAAAATATTTGACAATGTGTATTATTTGATTTCTGACGTAACTAAGAGAATGTTATTTGTAATATACAGGGTAGCACAGAGATTTCTAAAGATCATATAATCATAAAGTTCCTTTCAAATTGTTCCAATTTGAAAGGGAAATCTTCAGAATTTTATGTGGCGCTCCTAGGTGCGACTTTGTTATACGATGTGCATTCACCAAAAATGCGACCAAAGAACTTTGTTGATTCAGTGATCCCATTAAAATCATAAAGGAAAACCTAGGAAAAACCTTATGAACCATTTTTGGCGAAGGCACTATCTTATAACAAAGTCGCACCTAGGAGCGCCACATAAAATTCTGAAGATCTCCCTTTCAAATTCTTTCAATTTGAAAGGAACTTTACGATTATGTGATCTTTAGAAATCTCTGTGCTACCCTGTATATTACAAATAAAATTCTCTTAGTTACGTCAGAAATCAAATAATACACATTGTCAAATATTTTAATTTAAATCTTAGAATTGTATCTTTTTTATCCGTAGTTTCTTAACCATTGACAACAGGGTCTGATCTAGACCCCGAAACGTTTGGAATATACAACAATTTTCTTTAAACTGGGGAGTTATTTCCCAAGAAGCACTTAGATTTTGAAAAATATGCCACAAATATCATTCAGAAAACAACTGAATACATGGTGTTTCTAAAATAGGGTTCCAAACTTCTTCTGTGTATATAACTCATTAAAACAAGCCAAAAAGTCCCTATTAACAAGTGCCTTAATAAACGACAAAAGCCGTCGAAAATTAATAGAAAAAATGTATGGGGCTTGCATATCTTTTTAGGTTAAATAACGTGTGCTAGTCCGTTTTTCTACATCCAAATCATAAGCGTCCTATTTAGGTTGGTGAAGAGGGTGTCTCTGCCACGATTATTTACTCTTGGTAAATTGCTCATTGTTATTAGCAGACGCATACGCTTTTTGGAAAATTCTGTGTCTAGCATCATTAACGCAAACACAGTACTTTACTCCATACATTAAACATGTAAATTCTTTTTTCCCTTTATTGTAAAAAGCTGCAGTATAATCGCAGGCTGTGTAGGCATAAAATGGAGGCGGTTAGAGATAGAATTGAGGACCCAATGTTGACGCTACCTCGGAACAGTTGATGTAATTTAATTCTCCGCTACTTTGGTTTTTAGACGATGACCCAGCTAGCCAAATTGTTTTGTCCAGAACTTTATGTATATTTCCTAGAATAACAATCAATACATCTGTATCTGTGGCTTTGGCTAGTACTTTAGAATTTAGTGGTGCTTTATAAATGTGAAACATTATGCGAGTATCTACTTCTTCATGGTGACAAAGTAAATCAACTCTTCTGACTTAATTACGTGATTATCACTAACATAATAGGAGAAACATTTTTCTTCAACTGTTATAAAAACTTTTTTGTTTCCCAAAGCTGTGATCATATAATCATTCTCCCAATAATCTGACAGGAACTTGACGATAGCATTTTTGAAGTGGTAATTTTTCATATGCCCCAAAAAATCATTTGGTCTGGGCTGTAGTGGACCTTTAATTGAATAAAAAAATTAAAGTACATTTAAACAGATCTATGATGCGCGCCCATTAATTTTACACTATCCTTGTTCATAGAAGGAATTAATACTGTTCTGTCTCCCTCTTCGAATAGAGGTCCCATAGTTACCGTAAATTTTCTTTTTAATTCTTTATCTCTAGCTGCATTAGATTTCTATACAACTGCCAAGCATTATTGAGTTTAGAATTTGGCGCGATTTAATTTAGCACTGGAAATTTTTAATTAACAGGTGAGGGAAATAATTTATATTTTTATACCTGCTCTTAGCTGGCTGCAGATACCTGTAGCAGTCATAGAAACGGGTGCCTATCACAACAAGGCTTACATTATAAACTATTAAAAGTTTATGGTCGCTTCCTGCAATTTACATGAATAGGTAAAAATTATAAATAAATTAAATATTATTAATCAATTAATTAATATTAATTGTAACAGACCTATGGTGGCAGAGGTTGTTTATATAGATTCATAACATTGACATAAGCGTATAAAACATTATTTTATCTAATTAACAGATGAAGCTATATTTTCTTAATACCGTATCCTAGACTATTAAGAGCAGAGTAATTTTCAAACTCAGTTTACTCGAACACCATTGGACATATCGAATTAGACAAACATACTATTTTTAACGTAAAAATATTAAGATTATGTAAATCTGTATAACAAAAATAAATGTTCCTCAAAGTTTCCTTGGACTATTGAAACGTTGTGAGATCAACCAACCACTTCAAGACGATGGAAGTCCAAGGAAACTTCGAGGAACGAGTGATATTGTCTTCCAGATTCAGACTAACAAATGTCTTGTGTAGTAGATCCTCAGAACATAAAATACAATTTTAAAATCAAAAAAGTTGTTTGAATTTTTACTATTTCTCTTGAAATTTGCCATTATAGCATGGTTTCCTTTACATCTTCTCTAGTTTTTTTTTGGATGCCCTAAAAGTGCATCATCCTGTTGTGCTAAACTTTTCTTTCTAATTGTTTGTTATCTTTTATTACCTTTTAATCTTTTTATTTTAGTAAATTTTTTTTTCTAGCTTGTTTGTTTTATTTAATTCCTTGTCGCATGCATTTAACTTTTTTGTTTAAAATCGATTTGAATATGTTTATTCTCTCCTGTGTCTTCTAGGACTTAACTTAAAATGAGTAATTTTTAGTGGTTCTATAGGTCAAAGAGCAAACGACGGAAATTGAGGTTCATTGAAAGTTTAAAAATATAAAGCCATTGACAGAGCATAGTTCCTGAGTAAACGTATGAAAATAAAAATAAAAACGTGACAAAATTTTATTCTTTTAAAGGTTGCACTATGTTATAAAAAATGTGATCCGAGTGCATATCCGAAGTATTTGCATTCAGACCGGCACAGTATGTTCAAGAAAAAGGTGTTTGCTTTGTTCATTGTGATTAGTGGTTTTCTAAAGGTAAACATTTCTTAGACTTTAATTGATAATGCCTATTTTAAAAACTGACATCAAGAAATATTGTATTCCAGTGTAAGTTTATATACAACTATTGTTAGAAATGCTGTATTATAAAATATTTGCCTAAATTGCAATTTTTTACTTTTGTCTGTGACCCACCTAGATTGCTGTTGTAGCAAATTTAGGTAATGCGTTATAAAAAGTGGAATATTTTATTTACAAGAGTTTGAAAGAGATATTTGATGCATTCACTAATAAATAACAAAAACTCAATGGTTATTTCACGAAATTCATCATTTAAAATCTTAACGAATGTCCTTTCTCACCTCATAAAATTGCAGTCTCTACTGTTTGTATCTACGTTTCTGTTTGTATATATTTATGCTCATTATCGTTTCCCAAGTATTGCTTACTTCTTCAATATACGCGTATGGGAAAAGTTGAGAGATATTTGTATTTTGCAAAGTGTGATTGTCGTGTTTATTTATTACTGTTCTGGGTTTACTTTTCATAGATAAAATGAGTGTCCCTCTGAGGCAAAAATGTTCATTCCTCTGTTAGAAGCTTTCGTAATTGAAACGGTGTTCTCCTTATGAGTATTTCTACATTAAAGCATATCTTTTATAAGCTCAATCTGATTCAAGTCTAGGGAATGGGTTGGCCATGATATAATTCGTTGACAATCCAGTTGATTACACTACTGTCGGTTTGTAGACGAACAATATCATACATTAGTTCTGACTAAAAGCTCCTGCTAATGGAATGAGATAGTAGTCAGACACAGACTCAATTTATTCCGCCTCTTATCATTATGTGTATGTGTACCCTTTCTGAGCATATCCTAAATGTTACACATTTCGAAGTCAACTCCAGAGTCTTCCTTGACGAGAATTTGGTTGAAATCCCAACCTTAATCTATCTGTAAATTTTTGAGTTCAGTCATCGACTGAAAGGAATCGATTTGTGAAGACAATTTGTCATAGCATCTAGACCAATAGTTACGTTATCTGCTCTTTGTAAACGAGTAGTCAGAGAGCTCCTGGAGATGTCATTCCCAAACGCGTGAATTGAGAGAACTGGCCCTATGACCTCCAAGGTCGCCTGACCTGACTCTCTTTGATTTACTTGTATGTAGAAGGGCCAAACAACTCGTTTATGACAGAGAAATAGAAACCAAAGAGCAGTTTAGAGAAATAATGAATGTAGCTTTTGAAATAATATGGGATGAGATGCCACTAGAGACTACCACTGTAGGAGTCAGAAAAAGGTGTCGGATTGCATCCGTACCGATAGAAGCTGGTTTGAACAAAATTTTAGCAAATAATTGGAACTTGTATGTATGTATGTTTTATTTTTTGTAGTTCTAACCTTGTAAGTTACAATCTCAAATTGTATTATGATACTTATTACTTTCCAATACGTGTGATATATCGTTGGAAAGGGGTTGAAGTAGAGAAGTTTTTGTAAGCATTCGAAGTTCTTGATGTGCTTAAATTTTTTTTTTGTAATCTGATAAAGTGTTTAACTTAATCACTTTTTTATAGAACCTCGCCATTTTTGGACTCATATAATTTTTTCATCCTATTATTTGTGTCAAATATCAAGTGCAGATAAGCAAACAAACATCATAGATTAGATTTAAGTTTAGCTGGTGAAGATGCAGAGAAAAATAAAAAAGTTACAACAGTTCAAATGTAAAAATCTGAGAATTAAGAAAAATAATTAAATTAAAAAAAAAACCGTAATATATCTAGATGTTATATGGATTACAAAATCTAGCACATGAGCCGAGCTATCTGCCCTTCAAGTTTAGCGAATCTTCTACAAAACGCTCTGTATATATTTGTTCTATATTTTAATTTACAACTTTACTGGATTTAACACTACGGCGCTGTTTAGTTTAGATGTATTTTCAAATTACATTCGTAATTTACTTCCTTTGTAATGAATAATTGTAAATTTAGGAAATCTAATCAAGTCTGGTAACTGGGATCTTTTGGATTGTGTTTTATTTTTGATTTTTCATGTAGTTTTAATGCCATATAATAAAAGGTTTTGGGAACCCAGCTAGTTCTCATCTGTTAAGATGTATTTTGCAGTACATATACATATTTTGCTTACAAATAAAATAAATTTGGACTGAGTTTTGATACATAAGCTTGCTGTATTTTTAAGGAGGTGTATTATTATATACTAAACCCATGTTTTGAGTAATTTCGTCAGATTTACTTCAATTTAATTGCAAGTTGGACTTGTTCATGTTAAAACTAATTGACCGTATTAACTTGATGCGCGGAGTTTTCTTGGATTGACAACCACATATCCCGAAAATCGAAATTTGAGAAATCGATATACCTACATCTTTCTCTGTAAGATTATACTCTTTATATTTTTCTTTTATATTAAAAAGCTCGTTTGAGTACTTCTTTGGTATATCCTGGCCAAGATTAATCTTCGTCTTCGATTAGTTTCACGTGTCCCATAGAATGCATACAATTTTATTAGAAATTAGAGAATTAGAATATCAGAGAAGAAAAGACCAAGAAAATGCTCTAACCTAAAATATATCTTTCATATTGGACTAGCAGGCATAACTTTGTTCTATTCTATTAAACACGAGTCATCGTATTTAGTGCCATATAATAGAGAAGCTGTTTACTTAGTAAATAGTTAACGAAATTCTAATAGTAGCTTGTTATACTATGTGGTTGAAATTTTTTACACATAAGAATTTGGTTTGGAATATTGTTGAAATATTTTATTTTAGTCACCAGCTATTTACTAGAACAATTGTATTTATTCCATACTTTTCATACTACCAATAAATAATATTTAATACTGCAATGAACAGGATTTTAGTTACATTAGAAAATATGTAACGAACAAAAAAAGTATAACGTTTATTATAAAACGTATCAACTGAATGTTTTTTTAATAATTATATGATTATTTTAGGTGTATGGAGATGACTGTAGGTTAAAGCTGTCTCAAGTGTTTCGAACTCCAAAAGATTTTTCGAAAGTAAACTTCGATAATTTTGAAATACTGGAACGGAACAATTTTGATAGTTCTTCTGAAAACCCGGATCCAAATCCGAACGATGAAATATGCAAATGTACCCAAACAGTACCGAAATCCATCGCAAATGCTCAAATTATGTTAAGGTTTGGAGGTGACGATATCCATGGGAAGAATCATTTAGGTACAACGGGAAAAATCATTACCAAACCTATTGTTCATTATCATCCAAGTCCAAACCATGCTTGTCAGCATTCAGAGATCCGTCATCCACCGTTTCCATTTTATCCCCCAGAAATATATCCAGTTCCACCACACCCTCCCTCCGTATCGATGCCAACATATGCTCCATCATTTCCTGGCTATTGCCCTTACCCACCACCACCGCCTTTTTCTTTCCCAGGTTATTACTATCATCACATGCATAACCATCCACACCATCCGCATCAAGTACCAACAGACTTAATAAATGGTAAGTGTAGAGGATATGTTTCTCAAATCACTTAATGGTTTCTAAGTAGTTATTTACTTCCTGATTTGTACAAATAGCAATACGAGTTCAAAATCAAGCTAGGAATAGGAGATAATAAATTGTTAACTTTAATATCGAATCGGCTTTTAAAATAGCAAATTTTAATACTTTCATGATAATTGCAGCTATGGGAAGCCAGCGATCAGTTCCTTTTGAATGCCCAAAGCATCTTAATGGTGACTTTTTAGAGTTTCAAAATGGAGGCCTACAAAATCATAATCATCCAGTGATCCTCACAACAAGAAACCTTAGTAATGATGCTATAGAAGAAGCACCCTGTACAGATGACTCAAAAAATCCGACAGTATCTCAAAATGAAAACAAAACGGTTTGTATACTAGAAGCTCCTTCACTGCAATCGAGTAAGAAAGAAAATATTCGTCCTGTAACTATTGTCAAAGAATTTAAACATAGTAGAGATACTGGACTGAATACTGGGCATGTATTGGATATCCATGATAACGAAGAGCATTTAAAAGTTCAGCCCTTAGTGGGAAATGATATCACAGAAATCCCAGAAAGTCCTAAAGAACAAATAACTGTAGTTAAGCCTTTAGTGATAGAAGAACCTCCAGTGCCCTCTGTAGATGCAGCAAAGCCTTTACCTGATGATTCTAGTCTTTCGAATGTTGAGACCTGGTTAAATGGTTCTTTAGTCCCGTACGAATATAATACTAAATGTGAAGGCCAACAGAAGAGACTTCTTGTCTCTTATCCAGTTACTAATAATCCAGAAGAACCTCGACCCGTTCAGGAGGATATTGAACCAAACAATACAATCAATACGTGTAGTTGCATTCTTCACAAAGGCTACTGTAACTGTGCTAATTGTAACCGAAAACCTAACATACCATTTGGGAAAAGGTTTCCAGCTGACATGGACGCATTACATCAACTAGTTCATCCACTTCCAGTATCGTATGATCATTTGGGTGGACACATTAGTACTGGATATACATCCGCTATTGAACATGGTGGATATAGTGATTATGAACAAATAGGAAATGAAAGGCCAAGAATGCTTACGAACGAATACAGCATTTCATCTGGAGCAGGTTTTCACAGTGATCCCGTAAAGGAAGTTTATTATAAAGAACCAACGATGGTAGACATAATGAGAGGTTCAAATTATAACAGACCTCATTTTACTCATACCAAATTGGTTGAGCCTCATTACTATCAAGTCGTTCCAAAGTATAATATAATTCCCAAAGAAGTACCCTCACTGGACATCCCTGATTTAGTCTCAACGAACAAATTTATGTGTACATGTAATCCATCACATCATCACAGTCGTTATGATGATATTGAGAGACCCCCAGTTTACTGCCCAGTACATGGTCACGTTCCTTATTCACATTATCATCCTGTGAGGACGTTGGTGGTGGATGTACCTTATGAGAGAAGCAGAAGTTACAACAATGATCATTTTTTAGGCTACATCAACGATCCAAAAGGCATTCAATGAGATGCAAATGTTCGAAGAGAAGGCGAGGTAATTCGTATGGTTATTGCAATTGCAAACTCTGGCATCACTCGTAGATAAATTGGACAATCAGTATTATAGTATAGATATAGATTATTATATTTTTTGTTATTAATTTAAAAATTATATGTAAGGAATTAAAAATTATTTTATACCGGAGTAGAAATATTACTTTCAACCGATTTCAAAAAGAAAGAGGTTCTCAATTCCCCTCTCTATATGTTTTTCAGGTGTGTTCAGCGATTACTCGAAACCCGCTCAAGGAGTTTAGATAGTTTAAACTGGATTCTGTTAAAGGGGATCCCGACGTGGTCCCATATTTTTTTGTTAGAAAAAAGAACTTTTTTAACCGATTATCTTATACAGTGAGGAACAAATTCATTTAAAATTCAGATGTTTTGTTTTTGGAAAAATACTCGGACACGTCGGTTTTTTGGGCTGGGTTCAATTAAAATTTAAAAACTAATTCTAGAAAGTTTTATTTACATTAATATACACAACAGCTGATTCGAATATCACAAATATAATACAACATAGGCCCTTCGGGGCACTAACTAACTCCTGCCATGATGAGCTACTCTAATCAGCATAGAATTCTCCAGTACAATCCATTATCAATTCTACAGTTGCCGAGCTATTTCGAGATTCATTTTTTTGTCCTTTCAGCGATCGCTGTCGTATTGAAATGAAACCAGGGCCGGCTTAGGTAAATTTCGCAACAATATACTCATTTATACAGAGTGGGCCAGAAATAAATTGCGACCATCAACTTCTTTTTATTTTATTTTTGAATTCTGCATTGAATTCTAAGTATTTTTCATGTACAAATGTCCTATACTGAAAATTAACAGTTATTAAAAAAATACATTTATTTCAAAATTGAAGAAAAAAAAATCAACATATCAAAATTAAATTTTCAAATTGTTGACCATTAACTTCCTGACAATACCTAAGACTGCTTTCAAATTCCCGTAACACTTCATGTAGCGTTTGTGGCAGGATTCGTTGTATTTGGGCCCTAATTATATTCTTTATTTCCTCGATATTTTCCGGTTTATGGAAGTAGACTTTCGATTTCATGTAACCCCAAAGATAAATATCTAACGGGCTTAGACCTAGCTGGCCATTCGATATTACCTCTTATTCCGATTCATCTATTTGGGAAAATATTGTCAAGATAATCTCGCACTGTTCGAGAATAATGCGGGAGCGCTCCATCCTGTTGAAACCATACCGACTCTGCCAGTAAATTGGGGTTTTCACCATTGCATCTGCAGAATATTAATTTTAGAAGCTCAGGGGGTGTTGGAGTTTTTGAGCTCTGCACTGGCATCAATATTTTTCAATGATGGAGTGAGCAATCGATGTGCACTTTATTTGTGCTGCATTTAGTGACTTGCGTTTTGATAGGCATACCTTTTAATAAAACTGACAAAGTTTCGGTTATTAGAGTGTTAACGTCCTTGATAAAATCATCAAAAGGTAAATACTGATTTTTCTCTTAAGGCTATGAAGATCATTTTTTATGAGAAGGCGATTTGTTTGATAATTTTATAAATGAACTGTTTAAAACAGACTTTAGAGTATTGACAAGATTCGTTAAACACAAAATTTCGTGTTTGTACTTCACTCCTTTAATTGATTTTATTAAATGTCATGAGGAATTGGCACCCTCTTATTTTTGTCGCACCATTTGTTGGAATACAATTGCTTGCTGCAGTTGTTCTGATACTTTGCTTCTAGTAAGCAGGGAACATCTGCTATGCGATTAACAATGTCAAGGTTTGTTTACGTACAATACAAACCCTTCACTTTTCGGCTTGTACGCGAATTACTCTCACCCTATAACCCTTTGGCGCAAATGAACCAATTGTTCACAAAATTAAAGCACGTCTCTGAGGCTTCTGAAACTGCTGCTGCTGCAACGACGAATGACATTATCTGTTCGACATTTGATGTAATAACTGTAACTTGCAATATGTACCGTAACTTTTTTTTTACAAATAAATCAGTTACTCATGATGGAATAATACAAGAAGCACGCTAAAAATGTTTAAATGTTTATTAAAAAAATCTAAATAGTTCTCACTGCACTCAAAGCTGTGTCCACTTTACTTAAAATCGTGTGTAAAAACATTCAAACTATTTGTGACAATTAAATACTTCTTCTTCTTCTTCATGCTGTGTATAGGCATCTTTGCCTGTTTCTCTTCACATCCTTGCCTCTGCTCAGTCACCTGGGAGGTTGTCACTCCACCTTTTCCTAGGTCTTCCAAGGCTTCTTCGTCCTGCTGGTGATTTGTCCCTTGATATTTTCACAATTCGTTCTTCCGTCATGCGGTCAATGTGAGCACACACAGGGAAAATAAACACCGAATCTATGTGGGATACAACCATAAAAGAACTATACCAAAACCGTTTAAAAGAAAAAATCGATAAAAACCCGATAGAAGAAAATGACGATATTAACAACAGTTGGAAGAGATTAAAAGAAAATATAATAGAAGCAGCAAGTGAATCGCTTGGAACTCGGACTATAAGACCGCAAAAACAAAGAACAAACAAAACACCGTGGTTCTCCAACAAGGTCAAAGAACAGTGTAAAAAGAAAAAGAAAGCGTACTTGAACTACATGTCGTCACAAACGGCAGAAGCATATGAAGAATACAAGAGAATCCGTAATGATACAAAAACACTCGTGAGACAAACGAAAGACAACCACTGGGAAACCTTCTCCAAAAGAATGGAAAGTGACTTTTATGGGCTACAAAAACAAATCTGGCGACTAATAAGAAATCAGAGAACAGAAGCAAACGAACTCATCAGTACCAGACACATAGAGAGAGATACCTGGGTAAAATACTTAGAAGAACTATACAAGAAAGAAGAAATACACCAGAAATAGTAATAAGTGATGAGACTGACATAAAAAGGGAAGACATAGAAACAGCACTCCAAAAACTGAAAAACAGAAAGAGCCCAGGTCCGGATAACATCGCCAACGAGTTACTTAAATATGGAGGAGAGAAGCTAAACCAACAACTAACAACCTTAGTCAAAAAAATATTTGCCCAGCACAGAATACCAGATGAGTGGAGGAATAGCATTACGATCCCACTATTTAAGAAAGGAGATAAAAAAATGCCCAAGAACTATAGAGGAATAACTCTACTATGCACAACGTTGAAATTAACCACAAAGATAATAACAAATAAAATAAATAAATGTGTATCATTAGCAGATGAACAACAGGGTTTTAGGTCGGGAAGATCCTGTACGGATGCAATCTTTGTCATAAGACAAATAACGGAAAAATCGATCGAATATAATCGACCAGCCTTCATGTGTTTCATTGACCTGCAGAAGGCCTTCGATCGAATACAATTAAAAGATATAATACATCTTCTCTACGATAGACAGATACCGTACAATGTCATTAAAACAATCGAAAATATATACTCAAAAAATACGATCCAAGCAAAAATAGATGGTGACCTAACTGAACAGATACCTGCAAATAATGGGATTAGACAAGGGGACTCTCTCAGCCCGCTACTATTTAACATCGTGATGGACGAAATCATAAAACAAGTACGTAAACTAAGAGGATACAAAATGGGAAATAAAGAGATCAAAATCCTGTGCTATGCAGACGATGCGGTACTGGTTGCGGAGAACGAGGACGATCTGCAGAAGCTACTGTACCAATTTAACAAAACAGCAAAAAGGTTCAATATGATAATAGCAGCGGCAAAGACAAAAGCAATGGTTACTTCCAAGACACCGATCAGATGCAAGCTTGTGGTGGATAACAAAATAATACACCAGGAAATGAAATTTAAATATCTGGGAATCGAAATATCTGGACACGGGGAAGTGGAGACGGAAGTAAGAAACCAAGCTACAAGAGCCACAAGAGCAGCAGCATACCTAAATGACACAATCTGGCGAAATAAATACAATTAAATACGTCTGTCACAATTCAAAACACAATTAAATACGTCCACACGTAGCCAAATATGTAGCACAACTGTCATTCGGGAATTTTCTAGCTGCGCAGTATTCTCGTTAATGACAATCTGATTTGAAGTTATTTTAAAATTCAATAATTTCAAAGTTTTGTGATGGAGTTCAAATCAATAATTAATTGATAAAAATATTTAATTATCAATAATTAAAAGAGTATCATAAAAAATGAAAAGATGATTAAACATTATGCGAAATCATCTATATATAAATAGGAAAAGACAAAACGATTAGGTACCATTTTCTCCTCTGTTTCTCAACCGATTTTCTTCATTTTTGTTTTGTTTAGTAGCTACTGACGACCTTCAGTGCAGAATGCTAATATTAATTTATAATATTGATTCATTCACTAAATAAAATATTATAAATATTCATTATTTACGTCCATACTGTCAACGCCAAACAACTGACCGTGGGGCCGCCGCCAGACGGCAAAACTCAAAACATTGAGTAATTATTTATGGAGCGATCGTTAGATATATTCTTAGAGCGTGTACTTCTGGAAGTGGCATGCAAGCGTTTTTATTCTTCAATGGTAAAATAGTCAATGTAGTTGACCAGTATTGATTTTTCGGACGCGTTGCAGTAACTTTCATATTAAATATAATTTTTTTAATGCGAATTTAATTATTTGATTGATATATTATTATCACAACCCTCCCGAAGGTGCGGTGTAAAAAATTGTCAGACAGGGGACAATGGAGAATGTATTAAATATTTAAGTTCTCCTAGGGTTGTTGATCCTCTCTTTTCTTTAATATTCCTGAACTTGATTGAAACCGCAAATGACGAAAACTTTTAGGTTGCAAAGAACAATCTTCCAATTATTTTATCGGATATTTTGCGAGAAGTGGTTCCAGCCAAAAATTTGGGGGGTTATTCATTTGTCAAAAATATTTCGAATACCGATATTTGATTACATTTTCTTTTTATTTCAATAGATTTGTCAATATGAGTGAACAATTTTGGTCATACTTTTTACAATTTCATGAAAAAGGGTCGAATTTCGACCACTACTTAATATTAATGCATAATTACAACCGCTGTAAATCTTTCCTAGTGACTAAAATTAAAAAGTTTATAATGAGAATTATTTCTTAAAACACCAACTATAAAAATGGTTGAAAAGTGATTAGAAAAAAAGTTACATCGACAAATAGAAATTTTTGCTCAAATTTTCATTGATTTTCGCTTATAACCTTTTTATTTATGGTTCTACGACTTAAAGTTACTTGACACAAGTTGTAGATGATTTTATTTGCAACAAAATGTTAAATTTTTATTTGGGAGACCTATAGTTTGTCAGATAAACCAAAAAAACCTTTTAGACCCTTTTTTCCAAGATGGTAACCCCACAAACTTGGATTCAACTTCACACTAACCCTCCTTGATATCTAAAGAATAAAGTTGCGTCCTCTGACAAAGGCACGCTAATGAACTAATACTGTATTCATTACATGTCACTTTTTGAACTGAATACAAGGTTTGTCAGCAAATATGAATTTTGCTAAAAGTGAAGTACCTTTATTTTTTAATATCTAAAATTGCTGTCAAACAGAAGTCATTAGAATTAAAAACTGCATCTAATTATGCCACTGAACTAAATATTGTGTAGTAAATATTTATTTCAGTTTTTCAGCTGTATACTAAGTTTGGCAAAAAATATTAATTTGGCTTAAAACTAAAAATTGTAATAGAGCTTAGATCTAACTTGGTGTGCGGGTGTCTCAATCCGACTTTTCCCCAAATTGTACTAGATTTGTAAGTAAACTGAGCGGGAACCTGAAGGAAATAAGGAGGTAATGCTAAGGGGGGTTGTGTGGTGATGGGTAGGGGCGGATCCAGACACCTGCTTCCGGGGGGGGGGGCGATTTCATGCTTCAGGGGGGGCGATCCTGTGCTAAATTGATCTAAATATATATTTTAAACCCAGATTTCTTGGGTTATTACATTAAACATAGTCGTTCTGAGGTTTAAATCTATAGAGGTCACCTTCTTCTAGGCTCTTGGAGTTCGGATTACCTCATTTCAATATTAAATTTACTACTTTTGAGGCTCTCGGTGGGGGCGATCGCCCCCATCGCCCCCCCTTGGATCCGCCCATGGTGATGGGTGTGATGGTGCTGTGTTGACATCATTCCTTTAGTCTGGCTATAGTTAATCTACATAAGGTAGAAACTATTCAATAGCTTCACGAATCTCAAATACCCTAAGAGAATTGTAGCATATAATAATCTTGCTGTCTTCAAAATTAGCAGAGTGTTATGTTTAAACGTAACAATTTGGATTAGGTGAACTTTCATCTATTTTTCTTACTGACCGGAGACAAAGAAATTGTTGTTATCTCAAGTGTAATTCTAAAGACTGTCTGAGTTTATTTTATCACGTACAAAATGTTTCTGTTTATAGTTATTTGCGATTTTAGCTCATTATATATACCACAACTGTGGGGATTGTTCAGCTTGGAATCTCACGACAGTGAAGTGGTTTGACCTGGCCTCGGTCATGGGATAGCACTGTATGTTTATAATTATAAACATACCGATGGGTGTTTTTTCGAAGGGAAATTTGAAGTGAAACAAAAGTAACGGAACGGACGACGGACGACAGCACTGACAGCAGTTACCTTTAGGCGATAGACGAGTGTTGATTGCTATTCTGTTTGATCGGGGACTCGTTACAATTCTGGGTATTTTATTTCGCACATCAAATTAGATTACTATTGTAACATTGTATTACCGCTTATTTTTCACTATACCTAGGTTTAATTGATCCTAATTAATATCTAGAGTTTGTATTGTTTGAAACTAAGGTTAAGCCATTTTGGTGCTCCCGGTTAATTTTAGTGTGATTTATTGTAACATAAAATGTCCAGCCCACATGTATTCCATCGGATAACTCGACAGATATATTCACTGGTTAACTCCTTTGTGACAACGATTTTTGATTCGTAGACAATCACGAATATCACGACATGGAATTTCAGTTGGATAGATCTGCTGATTAAAATTTTCATGACGGGGTTTAATTGGACAAGCTTGGTTTTCTGTTGACATTATATGTGAGCCAATTAATACTGGTTTTGGTTATAAAGACATCAAGGAATTGAAGAGAAGAATTGGCCTCAATTTTCTTAGTAAATTGGATATTTGAATGTACCCTATTGAGATTCTTGAAAAGAGTTTATTGATTTTCTGCTTTCTCTTTATTAGTTTGTGCTAGGTCAGAGCTTGGAATTTGTTGAACGAAAATGTTGGCAAGTAGTTGAACACGAGTTGACCTCAACAAGGCTGAACGAATTAGGACATTAGTGAAGATAGTCGCAACATCCAATATAATTGGGGTAGCATTTTTTTAATTAACAAGGAGTGTGCTTTGAATATAAAAGCTGAATACCTGGCTAATTGTTGTGTAGGAGATTGACTGAATTGACAGTGGGCACAAGAAGAAATTTCGAATATTTTCTAATAGAATATGGAATGAAATTGTGTGTTATGTAGAAACAAAAAATTAGATGAGACAATGAGAGTGAGAGTGAGTGAGAGAGAGAGAGAGAGCTAGGGAGAGAGTTAGTAAGAAGATGTTAGATAGTTGACAGTGCATATAGATTTTTCAGCAAAATTTCGGTAATTTTGAATTTTTAAGGTAATTTGGTGGTTAAGAGTCATCGCGCAACCGACTATGAAATTAGGTAGATAATTCTTTTTCAGATCCAGTCATGAAATATCTTGCTTGGTTAAATATTAAGATAAGAGCGTAGGTATTAAAGGGCTGTAGTTAAAGGTCAAAGTTTTTTTTTTGTGGCGACGTATATTTAATTAAGAAAATATGTACAAAACTAAATAATATAACTAAAGAAATCGATCTATATATGTAATTGAAATTCTGTTGAATTAATGTTCTTCCATTTCCGTATTCATTGAATGTAACTCATCCAAAATTGGAACTTTGAAGCTTGGCAGTTTTTCTAATAGTGTTTCAATTTGATCTTCAATTTTTTTAGTTGCATCACTTTGACTGCGAACTCTCTTGAGTGCCATTTTGGAGGAAAGATAACCAGTATTAATCATCTTGTCAATAAATCCAAACAAAGCGTCATTGGCTGGCTTCAAAACATCGTCAGCACCCCTAGAATTGGAATTATTACAATAACAACGTCTTTTTCAGTGTTTGTAAATGACTACTTTCAGCAAAAAGTTAAATAAAAAATAACTAACGAAAGGTAAACAACAAATAAAAGAGTGGCAGTAATTTGGGACTGAACGATGGAAGCGAAATCTTCCAATATATACTTCCAGTCTCTGATTCTATTCCTATCTTTGTTTCTTTTTGTTTGTAACACTCTTAGTAATAGATATGAATTTCAGGACAATTAAAATAATTGGTCACTATTTTGTTAGGGCTCAAGTACTAATCCTAATGTGCAGTTTAATTCTTAATTTAAGTATAACTACAAAAGAACATGATGTGTAAGTTATATTTAAATTAAATATAAAATTTAATAATATTTCAAACTTACTTCACCTATTTAATATTCTGACAATATATAACGAGGTAAACTTAATTGCATTATATTAAATTATGGGAACATTATTTAGTAAATATTTTGTAAATATTACAGTAACCCCAGACAATTCTTGAAAATAACCGATACTAATATTGCTTGCCTAAAATGTAATTATTAGTGAAAGCTTCTTAACTTAATGGCAAAGGACCCTGCACATTCCTTATGGAAAGTTGCTCCCGGTGGATTTGGCTGAAATTTTGATATTTTGTAGATATCAATAAAATGGACAAATGTCTTTAAGGCCGCAAAGTCCGATGACTGATGGTTTTCAAGTTATGGTTAATTTTATATTTATGGTCAGAGGATACCATGAAGAGCTGAGTTGATATGTATATGAAGAACTACTGGGAGTATTAATGCGATAATTAGTATACGGGAGGTTTTCGAGGAGCCGGTTTTTTTTGTAGCGTTTCTAGAATCTATGAGGAATTTAAAGATAACTTTATTGGAAACATCATAGGTCTGAAGGGGTCCGGTTAAGTTATTTCAACTTTTTGAAAATATTGACAGATCCAGATTTTCACAAAATATTATTTTTGTGGAAGCAAATAGGGCCAGATCAAAAATTATCAGAAATTTGCCTGAATATAACTTAAAGCTTCCTAAATCTTTGAAAACTGTTCAAAAAAAAGAGCGGAGAGCTCAGAAATTGGTACTGAAAATCCGAAAATCGTAGGCCAAAAAGTAGGTGTTAATGCTTACAAGACTAAATGAAACAGTTTTTATATACACTTGGAAAAATTAAAATTTCCGTGTAGCTATTAGAGATATATGAATTATTAGTAGGCTTTTTTGAAGGAACCCTCAAGAAACGTATATATATATATATATATATATATATATATATATATATATATATTACATTATTTCCTCAACCATTTTCAACTGCGATCTCCGCATACACCAAAGCATACTCATAATCAGATCATTTCCTGGCAATCTACCGTTGTTGTTAGCGGTGCACCATTGACGATATTTATTATTCGACCCCAAATAAAAAAAAGCAACGGAGTGATATCGGGAGAACGAGGGGGCAGTTGATGGGGTCAATTATTCTCTATCCAACGATCTTCAAAATGATTGTCTAAAAAGTTATTCACAGGTGCAATATTATGAGGTCGTGTTGAGACCACAGCTGATTCCAAGTCAACTCTAATGATGTAAACCATTTTCTAAAATTTCGAGATATCTCTCACCCAAAAATAAGGTGTGGATTAGTATCACTCCAGTAATTCGGTTGACTATTCCATAAATTTTGCCTCATCCGTCCAAATCATTTTGTGTTGAAAATGTTCGTTTTCTTGAATTTTGATTAATGTGAATTCGAAAGATCATTCCGCCTTTGAACGTCACCTGCTCTTAAATTCTTAACTAATGAGAATGCAAATGGGTGGTTCTTTTGTTTTTTTAGGATCCTCTGAAAACTAATCAGAGATATACCCACATCTACTGAGGAATATTCAGGATATGCTCTTAAGCATGCGAAGACTGTAACTTAATTCTCTTTATTATCTACGACAGGTTTCCCCTTTTCTTTCTTTTTCACTAATTGTCCATCTGTTTTGCAATTGTGAATGATGATGAGCCCCATCAGCGTGTCATGAGTGGGTGTTCGTCTATCGGAGTACTGCGAACAGAACTTAGTTACTAAATCCTAAACGGGACATGATAAATGCTTTCCATATAAGTGTGTTTTAACATCAAATTATTAGCAAATATTGTTTTTGACACATCATTTGTTTCTTGTCGAATTGTTCAAAAAAGCCTAGTGATAATTCAGATATCTCTCATAACCGCAAAAATCCTTTAATTGAGGAATAGTGATTCATATATAAAATCCATTTGAAAAAAATGAGTTAACACTAATTTCGAGATAGCCGAATTCGGGGCCAATTTCTGAACACTCCGTATATTCTTTTGAAAGGTTTGCAAAGATTTAGGCAGCTTCAGGTTTTATTCAGGCAAATTCTGGTAATTTTTTACATGTTTCCAAAAAATATTTTTTTTAGAAAGCTGCATCTGTCAAAATTATCAAAAAGTTTAACTTTTAACTGGAGCCCTTCAAACATATGATATTGTTAATAAAGTTATATTGAAATTCATCCTTAGATTTTAAAAAAGCTTTAAAAAACAGGGTGTTCCATTTATAAAAACAAAGTTTGGGTCCACTTCCGGTAGAAGATAACTGAAATTATTTTAACTGAACCCTGTTCCTCTAAAACCCCCTGTATACTAAATTTCACATAAATAGTCCTAGTAGCTTCTGATATACATATCGACTCAGCTCATCGTGGTATACCATGACATTAAATATAAAATTAACCATAACTTGAAAACTATCGGTCATCGGACTTTGCGGCCATGAAGACATTTGTTCATTTAATTGAAATATACAAAATAGGGAAATTTCAGCCAAATCCACCAGGGGCCACTTTCTATAAGGAATGTGCGGGATCCTTTATCAAGTTTATGGGTGGTAGAAACAATGATGATAAATTTATATCGGGATTAAATGCAAACACTGTCCAGCTGAACCCATTATATAACAAATACAAGAATGGCGCTAGTGTAGAAAGAAGGTCTTATCTGAATTGCTAAATATAAAATAATATTAATGTTAGTTAAGCCATCGGTTTTATCTTTTATTCAACCAAGGATATGTAAAATACATATTTTTTACTAAATATCTATGGGATATTCTAAAAACTTTTGGCGTTCTATTTCATATCCACACTGTTACTACATCAGCGCTATCCTAATTTAATGCATTTTAACGGACACTTTTTTAAATATCTTTGAGATTAAACTATATTACCAAAGTTATTTTGAAAATGGTATGGAGAGGCTTTGATATTAAAAAAATATCTACTTAAATAATGTTCCCATAATTTAATTTGTTATAATTAAAGTAGAACAAGGTAATTCCTAGAATATTAAATATCCGTAGGAGGTTTGAATTATTATTGTTTATTTACAATTATATTTAAGTTAAGAACTAACTTACACATCAGGATTAATACTTGAATCGTAACAAAATAGTGACAATTATTCTATTTAAGAACGATTAACAGAGACAGGTAGAGTCTCAAATCACTTCCCTTCTTTTTTCTTTACATAAAATGGGTAAACTTTTAAAAAATTAAGACAGTAAACTGATTTATATTTTTTATTTTAAAATACTTTTGTTTATGTCGTTTATCAAAATATGTAAAACACCAAATAATTTATTTAATTTATACAATGAGGTCTAATTCATTGCATTTAGTAAGAAAATCTATTTTCAGTTTAAGAAACAGCTTTCAGAAATTTTTTTGTAACATAATGCAGTAAATACCGTCAAAATGCCTATAATAAAAATGAATTATTTCTGATATACAATAATCAACTAAATATTGTGTAAAACGCAAGCTTGAAAAATAGCTGTAAAATAAAAAATTGCCTACATTTTCATTCAAGTTGTCGGTTCTATAAAATGTAGAGAATGTATTGCACTACTTTTCAACATCCATTATTTTAGGTCGGCAACCTTTTTCGGACGGCGGGCCATTTTCAAAATAAAATGTTTATAGGGGCCACGCATTCAAATGTCTCTTACATAGTACTTTTATATTATATACGAGTATAAATAATATTAAGAATAAATATGGATCTATAAAATGTAGAGAAGGTATTGCACTACTTTTCAGCATCCATTATTTTAGGTCGGCAACCTTTTTCGGACGGCCGGCCATTTTCAAAATAAAATGTTTATAGGGGCCACCCATTCAAATGTCTCTTACATAGTACTTTTATATTATATACGAGTATAAATAAGAATAAATATGGAAAAAATATATTTTTTATTGACATGCTATAATAACAATAACGTTAGAGAACAGCAACTTTACAATTCTTACAGGGGAAAAAGAAAATGTACTCGTAATTCCAGTCACATATGTATGAATATAACATATATTAATAGTAAATATAAAATATATAAAATATTAAGGAAAATAGTTTATCTTTCTTTTTTTTTCATGTTTTAAAATTCAATGCCCTTAACAAGTTTTGTAATTTTTTATCCGTCAACATCGTTATATATTTTGATTTTATGAAATTTATTCTTTATATTGTTTATTCGCATAAATAGGCGATTGAAAAAATTCAAATCATTGATTTTGTAAAATTGGAAAATTTGTTTTCTGTTAGTTTTCGATAAAATGATATTAAATTAATTTCATTAAAATTATTTTTATATACATTGTTAGATTGTAAATCAATTAACTCTAGTTGTAAACTGTCAGGTGCTTTTACAATATCAAATTTTAAAGAATTTTCATATATTTTTCTTTTACTTAAAAAACTTGAAACACATGACGAAAATTTTCATCCAGTACTTTTAGTAACTCATTAAAAATATTCGAAGAACACTGTCGTTTTTGTTTCAAAACAATTACAAAGTAGAAAAATGACCATAATTATTCTTTTCAAGTTGAGAATTAAAAAATTGTATTTTAACCTGGAAACTTTTGATTTCTGTAAATAGGTTGTTGATTAACTTTCCTTTGACTTTGATTTTTCCTAAAATTATATTGAATCGTTGAGGCCGATACTTGCTGAAAATTCATCCTACACTAATAATAAACTAAATAGTTCAGAAATGTTCAGATAAAAAATGCTTTACACTACATGTGTTTCGCCATACTTGTTTGTTAGTTGTTTAAAACACAATGTACACCTGACGAAGCCATAATATGGCGAAACATGTGTAGTGTAAAATATGTTTTATATGAACTATATAGTTTATTATTTAGTGTAAAATTATATTGATGCTTTGGCGGGCCGGGCAAAAAGTAGCCAAGAGCCGCAGGTTGCCGACCTATGTTTTAAACAAAAATAACTTTTGACAAAATGATTTGAAGACATACTTGTGGTTTACATGCTGGTTTGTCTCGTAGAACTTTAAAACACGGTAATCCGAAAAGTCGTTCCCTGAACAACCGAGAGTACCATTGAAGTAAAAAGCTGTATATTGAAAGAAAATACCAAACGTTTCAAAGTCGATTCTTACTTCGTTGTCAATGGCTTTAAATTATGTATTGAAAATGTCAATTGCAAATTGGAAGTTTGATTTATGACATTTAAGTTGACATTTGTTGTTTTGAAATACACAGGTAGCACAAAAAATTCTAAAGATCATATATTAAGTTAAACAGCTTTCAAATTGGAAGAATTTGAAAGAGTTGTCTTTTACATTTAGAAGACAATCGAGAGTACAATACACCATAATAAAATAAAACCAATTTCAATTAGAAACAGTAATTATAGCAAATAATCAAAAATACTATCTTATACAAATATAAATAAATAGCTCACAGGGCGAAGGTTGTAACTATGTGACATCTGTCATATGAGAAAGGTAGGGGAGAGCATCTTATTAGCAATAGCATCATGCATTTCAGAGAGAAAGAAGAGCAAAGGTATAACATATTATTAGTAGTTTAAGGGAATGGTGGTTTAACACAAATTTAACATAACTAAAACCGAAGACACCACTAAAGTTTTTGAAATATCTTCTAGTGATTTGAAATTTTGCTTTCATAAGATTAGATTTTCCTTACTTTTGTGGCTGTCGCCTTGTCACCCATTCTGTTGAGTCATCATCCAGTTCTGAGGTCTCTGCTATTCTGGCCGAATGTGTACAAAGCTGAAAAAGTAATAGGCAGGCCAATTAATGTTTACAGTAACGCATTTATGAATACAAACTACTACAGTTTTTTTATTCTAATCTTTGGAGACAAAACTCTGTATATTACTAAATAACTTTAAGGCATCCGCTCTACAATTGGCATAAGCATATTTGATCAGATTTCTACTTTTTCAAAGTAGCTAATAGTAGACAAACAAATAGGGTAACTACTTTTTCTAATAAAAGTATTCGATTTCTTTTTTAATTCGTCCACAGTATATTTGACAATAAACACAATATCTTTTTAATCTAAAGTAAGCTATCAAGAATAATTTTTTAAAACTCATACAGTGTGTTAAAAATTTAGATATGAAGAAGTTAATTATGTGTCAAGGGTACTATTTTAAGAGGACCTGTTTAGTATCCACTGCATTAAATTTTTATTAGATTATTTATATTTCAACTACTTAAAAGTTATTCAGATAAAACTGATTACCAGCGCCATATTTTTAGGAAAAAATTGTAGGGTTAGCTGATTATTTATCAAGATCAGTTAATGGGTGACAGCCAAATTGTACTGGGGTTTAAAGAAATACTTTAACTTAAAAAAACTTTTCTGATTATTGTTTATGCCTTCATCAGTACAACTTTAAATTACAAGTCAAATTTTTACATTTTTACGTACAATTGAAGTAAATTTTAAAATCATTTTAACATATTAATGTACCAAATGACAAAGAACTCTCAACATCGAGAAAGATATATTTAAATTTAATATTGTTTTGGTAAAATATAGATGCTATAGTAGGAGAAAAAGATTAAAATTTGAATAAAAAATACCAAGAAGTTTAAATATTTTTATTATAAAGTTTGTTAATAATGGGTTTGTTCATCGGCGTTATCTATACACACCCCAACACGTCTTGGGACTGATTCGAAAATGTGGTCTATTTCTTCTTGAGGAATACTATCCTAAGCTACCTGAATTTCATGTCTTATAACCTCCAAAGTCCGTGGGGGCTGGGGAAAATATTTCCGAGCTTTCCGCCCTTCATTTCCAAAAAATGTTCAATGAGCCTATTAAGGTAAGGGAGCATATACGGCTCCATTACTTCCTGAAGATAACGTAGTCGTTGCGGTCAATGCTCAATGGTCAGAGGTAGCACACGATGGGGTTGATTATGCAGCAGTTCAAAAGAACTTATACGGCTGTAAACCGTTCGAACACTTACAAGATATCCTTGGTTTCCTAACCACTCATCAGCCAAATTTCGAGTTGTCGAAAATCGGCCTCTAAAGGCCGTAAGTTTTAGACGTCGCTCTTAAACTTCATTTGTGTCCCGTCGACGTCCGATGAGTAGTCTTCTCCAGTTTAGCGATTTCTCGAAATGAAAAACCTGCCACCCGTAAACCAATAATTGGACCTTTGAAATTCACTTGGCTGGCCATATATTACTAAAGATAGAATGAGGATCCCATCAAACAATTTGTTCTTGAGTAAATTAAGAAAAAAAAATGCAAAAACGACTAGAATGTTAATTGTTAAAAAAGTTTACATGAAAAACATCCACTTTACTAAATTTTAATCATTTACTCCTTATTATAGGAACTGTGTTCTACTAAAACAATTTAAAATTTAAACATGTTTCTGGGTGTTGCGATTTCTTTGTCAGTGAGAATATGTTACTTCACTCGGAACTTCTAAAACTCATAGATGAGGACAACATTAACTGTTTTGTCGCTTTGTTCAATCATATTTATATGGTGAATACTCGCAGGAACCGTTGGGGTCGACCTTTTTTCCCAATCTAAAAAAAGCAAACAGTCGAACTTGCAATAATTATCAATTAATTATATTGATGAGCTAAGCCGTGAAAATCTTCCTAAACGTAATACAAACCAGAATATACATGAAATGAGAGTCAACTATAGGAAAGGATCAGAAACGGAAGTATTAGTACACGGGAGCCTTATTCATCCTTCAAATATTAGCGCAGAAATGCAAAAATTTTGACATATATGTTTCATAGATTTTAAAAAGACCTCCTGCCGAGTACAATATGAAAAACTACTCTTGAACCATATCGCTAATATCGAAACAATAAAATGTAGGAGAATTTAGAAATTTGTGAAGTTGTCCTATAAGGCTTCCAACAATATTCAAGGTATATTCATAAAAAATATTTAATGAAGCATTTAACAACCGTACAGATTATCTTCTAAACGTTGTTTGTGGCATATTCTTGATTACTATTATGTTATTTTGGGTAATAACACCATAATCGAAATAAAACGACGTATATTGAAGCAAAATAAACGTTTCAAAGTCTATTCTGACTTTGTTGTCAATGGCTTTACATTTATTGACAATGTCAATTTAAATGTCATAAATCAAATTTTCATTTTGCAATTTACATCAATAAATATAAAGCCATTGGGTGCATTCAGGGAATTATAGCATTAAAGCGCTGAAGCGCCACAGCGTTTTGCTTCCGCTGAATGAAAACTTTTGTTTCTAGTTATTTTCACTAGTTATGTTTACTTGTTGGCGACACTTTTGCGTAATATCAACACAGAATTTGACAGTTGATTTAGTTATAAAGCGATAAAGCCGAGAGTTTATATGCTTTACTGCTTTACTAAAGCGCTGCAGCGCTGTCGGTAAAGCAGACACTCTTTAGTACACCGCTTTAACAAAGCGCTGCATCCTTACAATTCCCTGACTGCACCCATTGACAACGAAGTCAAAATATACTTTGAAACGTTTGGTTTTCCTTCAATATACGTCGTTTTATTTCGATTGTGATGTTATTGCCCAAAAAACATAAAAGTACAGATGACATTAAAATAAATGGTGAGAATATTACCACAATTCAATAAGCAGATGAGACGGTGGTAGTGACTGACTCAGATAAAGTGCTTTAACGCTTAATGGATAACATCAATGCTGCTTGTGAGAAATACGGCATGTCTATAAATATCAAGAAAAAAAAACAAAAGTCATGACAATATCTCGTGCCAAAATATTCCGATACCCATTCTTATAAACGTAAATTTCTTTGAGCCTGATATTGAGCTCAAAACCAAAATAGAACATACTTTTATTGGAATGAATATACTCTGACTAAAATCTCGACCTCAAACTTTGCTGCAGCCTCTCAAAATGCTATGTATGGTCCAGCTTGCTGTATGGCGCAGAACCCTGGAATAAGATCGAAGCGGCTGAAATATGGACATAGCGAAGAATACTGAAGATCCCACATACTGCCCACATAACAAACAAAGAAGAGTAAACAGCGAAAGAGAACCACACCGTAAAACTTAGGAAAAAACTGTATCTTGTGAATATCCTGCGAAACGACAAGTACTACAACACAATAATAAAAAAGAAAGATTGAAGACAGAAGATCCCTCGGTAGGAAAAAGTTATCTTGGATGAGGAACAGCAACTGGAACGGCCTACATTTAGAAGAACTGGTTAGAACCGCCGAAAATAGAGAGGAATTTGAAATGGTGATCGCTAACCTCCGTTAGGGGACGGCACTGGAAGTAGAACAATATTCGAGATTTATCAAACTAGTATAAAAAATAACTGTCTTATTATTAAAATTTGACAGGGATTCTACATCACAGGATTTTAAAACAGTATTTGACTAACTGATTGACACATGGCAAAAGTTTAGTTACGGTAACGGCACATTATACATTATGAAAAAACTTGTGCATGAACTCTGTGATTGAAATTATTTATTATTGTGGAAATTTACAAAAAACTATTTCTTAGATAACTGTCCATTAACAAGGTTACTCAACCTAAAACATTTATTATATCACCTAATTTTATTAATAAAAGAATAAATTATTTTGACACTAGTCAAATTTTCAATAGCTATATAAAAACGAATAAAATACTTACAACAGTTACCATCAATAATATGCACAGAATTATTAACTTCATGATTTTGAATTCAGTCAGTTCATTGAATAATATACTAAATAATGCAAGTATTGGCGTCGTTTGAACTTTGTTTTTGCTTACTTAGCTATAAATTGACAACTAATGTAGCCCAACCATGTTTTAAAAAAATAACAAAAACACAAGGCAATTTATCTTGTTAAAATAAGCAAATTATTGACATTATAATGTAAGTTTCTAGTTGAGGCATAAAATGATTATTTGTAGTTTTGATAAGGTAATTAGTGTCTCATGTTTCAAAATAATTTTCTTGTAATTGTTTTACATTTTGCGTGTTTTGTTGAATGAGTCATTGAGTTTTCAATTTTGTTGTTTTTAAATGCAACAGAATGTGATATGAAACTTTCATTATCCGGTGTTGCTGTCATCATGGTCAAGTTGTTTAATCAGGCAAGCTGATGACATATAAGTTCTTCTGAGAAAGAGTATATCTCTATAAGAACTAAAGTTGGTGCGAAATTAGAAAAGTCGGCGAGGCCTGTGCTATCCCCCAATACAATAAATTTGTAGAAAAAATTGACGAAATTATTTTTATTTATGTGGGATTATTTTTACATAAATATGTCCTATACATTACAAATGTAATAGAGTCTAAACAACATGCCCGATGTAATTTTCGGCGGATTTTTGTACCCTAAAAGTTTCCGGCATTTACACGTCAAACGATTTCATAGAGATGACAAACAATTAAATGAAAACTGTAATCTTTAATGAATTTTTCTATTGTCCGATGGTTGATGATTTGTTACACAACATCTTCGGACTATTCTGAAAATAATATTATATTAATGAAATAAATATAAATACGACAATAAAAATTAACAAAAATTAATTTCTTCGAAAAACTTTGTCCGAAAAATCAGTATTGATCTACAACACTTATACCCTATTTTGTTGTTTGTTTGATTGCCTTTTCTTGAAGAATGTATATAGCATAACACATAAAAACTGTTGTTAACACATTTTTATTCCTTAATAAATTATACGGAGTGTTTAAAGTTGCAAAAATCGCAATTTTATCAGTTTTTGTAACTTTTCACCAACTGAATGAAAAGTTCTAGTCTCGAAATTAAGTTTGTTTTATACGTAATTTCAATAGCGACTAACTGAGGCTCATAACGCTGATTGGATAATTAGTTATTGAGTTATTTGGAAAAAACTGTAAAAATACGCAATTTTCAATCGTCCATAGTTATTGTGTAAGATCCGTTGAAATTTTGAATCTCGGCGGAATCTTTCAGTTCTACGAGTAAATAAGTGGTAAGTATCTCAAATTTACATCTCAGAAGGTTTTCTTGCAATTCTGATTTTTTCCAGGACTTTTGATTTTACCTGAAGTTTACAATGCTCCCATATTGAGCTAAATTAATATTTTAACAATCTGAAAGGAACATATTAATTATTAGATCTTTCCATACAATCTCCCATAAATTAATTTTCTTTTGGTTTTGTTTTATTGCATGTAAAATCAGTTTGAAAGCCTCCATTTTGGTATTCGGGAATTAAATAAAATGTACTGGTGGGAGAAGCTCCTTCCCTCATTTTACTACTGCGTTCGAACTGACATTAATTTCAAATGGCTTTGATTATTTCCCTAATACAAATGCTATGCCAACTGTCTAACTGTGTGCTGATGGCCCAGGGATGAGAAACAGTGGCATATCGTAATAAGTCCATTGAAATGTTACATTTTTTGGGCTTAGCGTGCATTTGTCAGAGGACGCCAGGGGGTTAGTGTTAAGTTAAATTCAAGTTCGTGTGTGATCTACACACTTTTTCCACCGAGAGTTGGGAGTTTCAGTGTTATCGGTTAATATAATGTTTGAAGGCGAGTTGCAAGCCAACTGAGCATGTGCTCCTCGATTTCTTCATTTATTCCAAATCGTTTCCTTCGGGTGATTCTTTCAGAGGCAAGTCAAAGCTATAAGGACGCTGGTCGAGGGCTTCTCACTCCATTTCTCGCACTGTATTCCTTGTTTTTGTTTCAAATACGCAGTTATTGCCAACCGTAACAACTGGCAGTAGTAATCCACATTCACTGTATGTTGGGCATGTAGAAAATCGATCAGTAAATTTTCTTACAGTCAAAAAAAATCGTGGCAAGGACTTTTCCAGATGGGAGGCGAGTTTTGAATATTATTCTTTTTTCGATACTTTAGACAATGCTCTTCAAAAAGGCCTTCCCTTCTCACTGAAATTTATCTACAAGTCTTTCAACGATCTTTGGTTTATAGTCAACAACCTTTGAACCCATCGAGCTGAAATCAAGTTGATCAATGATAATTGATTGAACACTTCCATAGCTGACACCCAATTCTGAGGAAATGCTTCCACGGTTAATCGGCGGTCACGTTCAATAAGCTGTCGAACACTATTGGCATTGTCAGCTGTAAGGCTTGTCCTTATGCGTCGATCATGGTTATCATTCTCGTACACCCTTAAAGTTTCTCACCCACATATACACACGATTCTGAGACAGTGTACTATCCCCAAACTGTGCTTTCAAATGAGTTTGAATTTCTGGTTAAAAACTTTATGATAATCTGTTGCATAACAGACGAATGTATCTCTACCTTAGCCATGGCTGTACTGACAACACATCATACAATAGGTATTAACCCCAAGCCAAGCATAGGCGCGTACCCGGCTGGTTCCCCAGTGCCCATAAACCAAACATCTACTTCAAACAACATAATCTAGCTGGAAACTGCATTCTAAGCAGAATAGCAAAATTACCGTTTATATTTGATTTACCCTCGTATATAATATAATTTGCTTGGAAAAAGCATTTTAAACGTCATGTCAATTCGATGACATGCTATTTTTATTCTATCGTGAGGGGAAATCAGGATCCCCCTCTACTAATATTTATGGGTTGCCGAATAACAAAATGCAGAATTTCAAATTAAATTTAGAGACAATAGAACAAACCCAAATGAATGTAAATATATGATGAGTTGTACCGAAAGATTTGGTAATTACCATGTTTCATTCAGATTTATAATAATGTAATTTGATGCAGAATGGGAGCGTTGTAAACATCAACAAAAATAAAGATTTCTAGATAAAAAATTGTATTTGTGAGAAAACCTTCAAAGCCATGAAGTTGAACTTTTGAACAGTTATTTTCGATAGGCAAATGAAATTTTTTGCCAAGTTTTATCGTTCCAAATTTTTTTCGATAAGAATTACCAGTGATTGAAAAATGGGCCTTTTTTACATTTTTCATTAATAACTCATTTATTAATTAACCAACCCTATCGATCAACGTAGGTTCTAAAAATGCGCATACAGAACACTTACCTTTGATACTTTAAATTTTTATTGTGTTGCTGAGAAGTCACAAAAACTGACAAAATTAGGGTTTTTGCTATTAGTACACCTAGTATAAATAACTAAGAAGTAAAAATGTGTTACCAAAATTTTTTTGTATTATGCGGTGTACCTTCTTCAAGAAAGACCGTTCAAATATCTGTGGATTTTTTTGCAAAATGGTATTAAAATAATGCTAAATTCCCTACACTATTAATATTTTCCTGTTAACCTATAGGCAACTCTAAACACTGGTCATCATGTAATGAGCGTCATTTGATAACCAATATAGCATGTACGAGTATAATTACTTAATGGTTTGACCACAGACTGCTGTGACCTATTTATACATATATTATAATTTTCAGTAAAACTTTCAACGAAAAAAAAATATTCATTTTAATATGATAATAGTATAATAAATAATATTTTTTATTAAAGACTGAAAAATTCCAGCCTAAAGTGAATTTAAGGGAGTATAATATAACGAAATTAGAATCTTTTATTCAGAAATTTTACAGTTACAAATGTTTGTATGAATGTGAAGTAATACTAAGCTACAAATAATTACAAAACAAAAGTAGATATTAGAGTACAATATATCTTAAGATTCAGTATATTTTCATTAATGTGAGTTAAACACACTAGTAACCCATGAGGATTTCTGTTTTATATGGAAAATATAAAGAAATAAGAACCACCTACGGTGAATTGAAATTTGGTAAACCCACCTATTTATTGACAGTTTATACAAGTGAATTAATAAATTTTCTGACTGAATTGAACACTTTCAAGCTAATAGCTAAAAAGTTAGAAATCTCAAAATTTAAATAAAATTCGTTGCCATGAATATCAGTGTTACCAGATCTCCCTGTTTATCCTGAATCTTACGAACTGCATAATTTCAAGATTTTTGAAATCTTAGTTTAGAAAAAAATGAATAAGCAGTGGCTGACCATGGAGATATCTATAGAATATATACACAAGAGAGAAGAAAAAATGAAATACAAGAAGAGCATTTGGCCAGAATCGAAAGGAACAGAATTCTCAGGCAAGCAAGTCAGTTAACACAATTGGCAGAGGAACGCATTGTAACATCAGAGAATGAACGGCAAAAAAAGATTAATCAGAGGAATATGCAACGTGATAGTGTTTAATGCTTTAATAACGCAATACGTACCTTTTGCGATAAAATGTGTAATATTTGCACGAAGAGATGTTATCCCCATCAAGTGACCAAATATAACATTAGTGCCTCATCTCCAACTTATCTTCCACGAAAGTTACGCGAAAATAAGAAAGAATTGATACTGTTCACGGATGTAACAATCACGTAAGTAAAAATACACAAATGTTCAAAATAACAGCCCAAGAATAATTAATTGGTCGAACAAAAACCAAATAGATTGTTATTATTAATATAATACACTCGGACATTAACAAAACAGAAGGTCTGCCAAATTACTGGAAATTTTTGTTTGAAAATGCAGGTAACTCCTGTAGATCATGCTGTTATTTATCTTGATTCCAAATTGTTTGCTGTAAGTCAAGATTATGTGGCTTTAAGCCAAGTTCGGTCTTTAGCGGGTCTTTAAATTAAAGAACTTGACTGCTCCAAGTTGACTTCGATGAGACCTTGGAATATTACGCATTAAATGAAATGGACACAATGAGAAATGTTACAAAACAACCAACCACTAATTACATAACTAATTGATATGTATAGTTATTAAAATATAAAATACATGCAGCTTTAAGTGCTCAAAACAACACATTTTGAGCTTACTATGGGCTACATAAGGAAAAAAGACTGCACGCGCTCCGAACTACGCCGTAGTCAATCTCTCATCAAAAATACTAAAAAGTTAAAAATAAAATTAAAAGAAAAAAATGTAAAAACAAGTTTTTATTACCTGTTAATAAAAACAACTAAAAAGTCAAAAATAATTTAAACCTGATAAGAAACAAACTATTAGGTATATAGGTACCTATATTGCAACCTTATTATATGTATTTATTAAACCCTAAAACTTAACATTTTTTATTAAATCTTTGCGTTTCTATCACAGACCCAATTTTTTATAAATGTAAATGCAGAAGAAAAGTAATGTTTCATCAAAATGTAACATGCTTAGATTTATAAAAAATTGGGTCGCTGATGAAAACCCAAGGATTTATTACAAAGTGTAAAGTTTTAGGGTTTAATATAAAATATATAATAAGGTATGTACGATATGGGATTATTGTGGCGTAGACGAAGAAGGTTATTTATCGTTGAAGGTTGCAATGTAGGTACCTATATAATGGTATTTTTCTTATCAGGTTTAAATTATTTTTGTCTTTTAAGTTCTTTTTATTGATAAGCAATAAAAGCTTGTTTTGTAAAAAGTTTTTTGCCTTTTATTTTTATTACTATATAAGGACGAGATTATCAAAATTAACAGTCTGATTTTCAAATATTTATATTATTATGTATTGTATTCTATTTAAGTAATAAGAATATATACAATCTTCTTATTCACTTACATATATTTTTCGTATACAACTTCAAATATAAAGTATTAATTTAAATATAATGGTTTAAAAATTAAAAATATTTTCGAAATTATCATTTGGCACAGTAATTTCTTCTTTAGCTTTAGTTGGCTCTAATGCGTCTTCATAATCAATTTCTTATTGTCTTCTAAATGTTGTTTGTGGCATATTCTTGATTACTTTTATGTTTTTTGGGCAATAACACCACAATCGAAATAATATATTGAAGGAAAACCAAATGTTTTAAAGTCTATTCTGACTTTGTTGTCAATGGCTTTATATTTATTGATATAAATTGCAAAATGAAAATTTTGATTGAATTAAATCACCTTATATTCACCATTAAAAATGAAGTGCGAAAAAATAAGGCAAGATTAAAAAATTAAAATGGAAGAATTTGAACACTAGCGCAATCAGTAATACAAAGCAACAGCTTGTGGAATCAAACATAAAGATTATAAATTAGGAATTTGAGATTCGTTAAAGGTCAATAGATGGTCTCGAAAATGAGGTTAGATACCTGTACATCGATACAGTTCATAGCAAAGTGCAGTGCGAACTTAGCACTAACCAAAATTAAGTGGAAAATACCAGAACTCCGTAAGTATCAAAGGTTCTTTTATTTTGATGAGGCCAAGATAAACTACCATCTTGGCCTATGTACAAACGACAGTTTGAAGCAGTGGCCGAAATTAACTGTTGATATAGCAAACAAAAGTCTATATTTTTAGTTATTTTTTTAAGATTTTCAGCGTTAGAACTTCACCAGTGCATTCCAGAGGGTGAACATGGTAAATTCGTCAAGATCATTGCAGTCCTAGATGAAAGATATGACAGCCAATCACTGAGTCAAGTATTAAACAATGTGCAATTGAGAGGAAAAACAACAAGTTGGTGAAAGCCTATAAGAATTCGAAGCAGGCATTAGGCGCTTAAATCAGTTAGCTTATTGTTATTATGTAAAGGACCAATTAGCTTAGTGGTATAAGAATAGTACTGGAGCTCTGGGGCGTGCTTTAGAAGTAGGGTTATTATGAATATGTTCAAGCCCAGGATAGAAGAAGTTTTCGTCGGTCAGGAAGAATCCGAGCTATTCATTCAGGAAGCACTGCAACAAAATAATTGAGAAACAACTGAAACGAGAAACCAGGTGTAAAGGTAAAAGCTTTTCTAACGTGACTTCAGAGTGACTCTACTTGACACATCTCCAGTCAGAATTGACCATCGCAACCGTGCCATGACCAGGAACAGTCAGTCTGACAGTATCAGAGGGCGAACGCTCTCCGCCTAGAGCAGTAACTCTCCTACAAGTTCGTGCGTAGGTGAAAGAAGACTGCAGAACAAAACAATGTATACAGGAACAAATGCAGGACTTAGATATGGAACCAATCCTTTGACTCAAAAAGAGAGGGGCACCCAGGCTACGATGGAACAAGCCAGCTATCCGGATGTCCTAAAGTCTTTGTTTTATGGTCTATGGACAAAATACTGTACTTTATGATACAGATTAGCGTTACTTTTTTATGCCATTAACTGAATAAGGTTATTCCTATTGAGAACTCATATGTCAAGGTATGTGTGAATGTCGGGCATTTTGCTAAGCATGTAAGAAAGCGATGTTGTCCCTAAAGTGGTTACTGCTGAGGTAAAGTTCAATTCGGCTTTAATAGTATTATCTCACACTTTTATGTAATAATTAAATGAATATTTAATGTTCGAAACAGTTTAAGAAACCTTGGATGTATAGTTGTAAATTTGCGTTGTTCAGATATAGTATTTTTTACATAAACAGTTGCATAGTAATAATATTGTAGGATTTCCCAGATTGTTTTAGCTAACTGCTATTAGAACTTTTAAAATACTTCATGCTGATTAGCTTCATACTATATTGTCATTTACGTTACTAGAACCGTTTAAATTAAAATACCACCATGACTTTGTACATCACGTACATTTTGGTTAAAAACATTTACTTTTATTGAAAATTCTTGCCACGCAATGCAGTTCAAGGTCTTCTTCGATCTCTAAAACTTACTATAATGATTTATTTTTGGTAAACTTTAATGGCTGTTAAATGATTGATTATTTTTAGTGGATGTACATTATTTGTTCCACTGTAATTGTCTAAATTAACATTTTCGTTATTTTTATAAAGACTGTACAACAGATTATAAAACGAATCAACTAAAATCAAACGAAATACAAAGCTCGTGCTGTTTTTCTGATTTAGTTCCTTACTTACTTGAATAATATGACGTTAAGACTTACATTTGTGGTTATATTGATGGCAGTCGTTTTACAGGTAGGGTCTTATTCTTTTATCAGTAGTGCAAATAACTAAATTAGTATGTGCATATATAATTATTTAATAGCATAAAAAATGGATTTTGCAAGCCATTGCTTTGTGGTTGTCAGGATACAATTTAGAGTGGTGGATTTTGTTTGATATTCGTAAATTTAATATTCACAGAAAACCTAACTTTAGTGTCGAGTAAAACGTTTTTGTGGAGCTAATTCTAAAGCTATTCTTCATCTTCTCAATCCAAAAGAATGACTTTCAACTCTTCATCTGTTCCCTCAAACACCTCAAGTAACTGGTTAAGTAAAAAACTATATGAAACTCACTTGTAACTTGTTTATTTTGAGATTAGTGCTTTCTAATATTCCAACAAGTTGAACTTGTGAGACGTAGAAATGATCGAATCGGATTTCAATTATTTATCAATCACAAATTCTATTTAAAGGTCTTCAGTTAGTATACAGCTTTAGTAACGTAGGAGATTCAGACTTTGAAAACAAAATAACCGTTAATTGTTGAAGAAAATTCTATTTTTGTAAGTACTTAGAGGCCTTATTCACAAATTTATATCAGTATAAAATGTTTGCATCTACAATAATTAGAGATTTTAGATTTATATATCTATGAGATTTAAGGTCATCTATCGTTTTATTTTTTTGAGAACATTCCATTTGATTTGACATTTGGAATTGAATGATACCATAATAATTTAACTGTGCTTATTAATGTGATATAGTTGGTTATAAAACAATTTGTTTTGCTACAACACCCAGTGCACCAAACCAAGGGCGTCGCGTCTTTGGCACTTCGTTATATGTGAAACAAACTTTATAATGATCTGTTGGTCTATTTGCCCCCCCCATATCCTTTTTTTTCTTTTCTCTTCATTAACACATTTCTTCAAGTGTTTAGTTAATCAAATGCCAATTCCCCAACCTCTAGTCTTGAGTTTCCGATAAAACTCCTAAAAATATGCTCTTATTCTCAGTCCTCTAGGCTAGTTCTTCAGTTTTTCAACCCTACACTTCTTCTTCTTCATTTCAGTTATTCAAACAGACCATTTGTGCACCTATCTTTAATTCTCTTCAATACAGTCCTTTCACAGATCATAAGTCCTTTTTGTTCGTTTCTTTTCAAGACCTTAAGTTTACCATTTCCACAGTTCTTCAAGTTCCTATGCAACCTTTTTTCAGGGAGGTTACACGATGAAAAATTGGTTGAATATCGCTCCTATGATGATGATGATGAAGATGATATATATTTAGTCTTAGTCTTTCACAGATGGAACAATATGAAAAAATATTTATCCGGGCATAAATCGTTAGTTAGTATGAATAGAGTTTGGAACTCGCGGACGTTTCGCCAAGGTCTCACTTGGCATTCTCATTGAGAATATTGATAAAAAGACTAGTGTTACTGTTAGAGCTCAATATACCGATAAAAAATCATCGAACTTTCGAAAAATTTTCAGATTAAAATTTTTCAGAAAAAAAAAGCAAACTTTTCTCCTTTTAAAAGAACAATTTTTATTCGTTATTAATACGAGTTAATGAGTTCCACACTTCGGCTGATCAGTTGTTAATTTAATTAAAATATTTGGCTATTTTAAATCTAACTCAATCAGCCAAAACATTTACAATGTGAAATATACAAAACTAACAACGTCAACGTAATTCCATCTTTTGTTTTAATGAGTAATGAATTAAACCTCTCATGTGATTAAAAGTAATCACTATTGCAATTGTTTAAAGTTCATAGGCAATCATACTTACATTGCAAATAAAATATTCACTGCATAGATGTCGTTGTAAAGCTTGATTATAAATTTTAGAGTTGTTTATCTTTTACTTATTCTCAGCGACTTTCGTTCTCTCAAATAATAATGAGTTTTGTAGTAACATTTGAGGTTGTTAATAATTATCAATACATAAATAATGCTATAAACTCCGTGGGTTCAATTAATTTATTTTAAAAACTAATAGTCACTTCACTTTCTAGATCTTTTATTCACACGTAAACATCAAATATTGTCAACACAATAACATCGAGATCATAACAATAGGTGAGCTCTACTAACCCACTACTGAAATTAATGTCATTTATATAGCGTACGCCGATCTTTGTGGTCGTTCTACCTTTGTTCGCACAGCGTCCAGATTGATAGTTCTTGCCCATTTTGAAGACGCTAGAAATTGGTGTTTTTATGTTCTTTGGGATGATTACTGTTTATTGAGTCCTTTTAACGGCATATAACTTTCTAAGGATGCGTTTTAGGGCACATGTGAATAGAGACTTTTTGGCTTATTTTATTGAGTTCTATACACAGTAGAAGTTTGGAACCCTATTATAAAAACACCCTGTATATGCTCCAAAGTCCGATATTAAGGCATTAAAAAATATGGATTTACTCTAAACTTAAATATTATTAACAAATGCTAATGTAAAATGTTTACGTTATAATATGAACTTGGTCAGTACCTAAATGTAATGGCAACGTGGTAACTCGTAATCACAGCTGGTAAGTTTGACCTTTTATGTTTTTATGTGGCATATATCAACAAGTCTCTAATTTAAAATATTGCAAACAGGGAATTAGAGTATTTATTAGAACGAAAAGCAAATTTTGGTGGGGCAATATATAGTAATTGGATGTTATATTGGTTTATTTACTGAAATTTACTACTTAGAAAACTAAGTTGAATGGGTATATCAAGTTCAAAGTAGTTTCGAAGTGAACTCTCGGTACAAAGTCTAATTTTGGCATTTCAGTACCATACTGATCAATTTTCTTATGTGTAAGTGTGGGCCTTCGTTCAGAAACATGCACTTCGAAAAACAGGTAACTGATTCTGTTTGTTATGTAACCAGTAACTACGCATGTTCGAGAACCACGATCTAACATTGCATAGACTTTTTAAAATTGAAAGTAATAGAGGTTTCCTTTATGAATCATACTGCATATGTAATCTTCAAATGTCAGGATACGCTGTACATAGTCCTCTGACTCTTAACTCAGGATTGTGTTCTAATTCAATCAAAATATCGTTTATGTATTCCTTTTTGTAATACTGTAGTGCCTAGTAGTGTAGTGCCGAATTTTGAGCTACTACTGAATCAGTTTGTCTTCATCTTTTGTGTTGCTTTGTTTGCAATATTTTCACGGTTTCGTTTTGAATAAGGGTTAAAAATAATATTTTTTTAATACGAATGCCTACTAGCCACCAGATTAAACAAATATTTTAAGTTCTACATAATCCTTAGAAATTGTTTGTAATGTTGTTTTATTTAAATCATCTATTTATCTTCATTACTATGACATTATAGTTGTTCAATATTTTTAGATTTGTCTGGAGGGAGAAGCGGCAAAACTTGTAAAACGACAAGCCCAAAATCCCTTGGAAGGTATCTATAAGCCAATAGTTGATCTAATAACTGTGAGTATATTTAAAATCTAGATGAAATATATATTTATTGTGATTAATTTCCGCAAAAAAATTTTTTTCTCTGTGCTCAAGCAAAATTTTAATCTACCCATACAAACAAACATTCTCACCAAGATTGAGCTCTTAATTTTAATTTTAAGTACTGGCAATTTAAATATGAAGTTTTGTCTTTTAAAATGCACGTAAAAATTTTTTTTTTCAAATTCCTAATGCTCAGACACCTTTTAACATTTTGTGAATCGGTTTTATGAACCTTACGGGAAATTGAATGCTCTTTAAAATTGCTTCAGTATTTTTTTTTTCGTAACTTGCACTGGGTCGTCAGTAGGAGCGATCAAAGTGCAGTTTTTGGAATAAATTGTTATTTTTCAATTTTTTTTTGGGTGAATCGCAAAAATTAGGGAGAAAAAAAGAACTGATTCTGAAAAAATAGTTTTTTTTACCAATATTTAATGAATTTACAGCCATTTTTAGGCCTTCAAACGTAAGAAATTGATAAATACTAATTAATGTTGCTCTTCCATACAACTTTTTTCTTGATTACTAACATGTTTCTCTACAATAATAACTTTTTCTAATGTTATTATCGTCTTTGACCTCTTTCAAATAAAAAAACAATATATTTAGTAATAAAATAACAACAAATCTTTATTCGAAACATACAGATGGTTACGTTATTATGTAATATATTCCAAATGTAATAATAATCTCAACAATCATAAAAAAACAAGTTAATAAATTTTAAATAATTACGACTCTTATGAAAAGCACTTAACGATTTTAAAGCTGAATAAAGCTTTTGTTGTTATTTTATTACTAAATGTATTGTTTTTTTATTTAAAAGAGGTCAAAGACGATAATAACTTTAGAAAAAGTTATTATTGTAGAACATGTTACTATTATCAAGATTTGTTACACTTATTTTCAAGATTTTCTGATTTATTATTTATTTGATAGCGTAAGCGGTTTACTGTTAAATTTTATGTCATTTATACGCATTATTCACTGGTGTAATAAAGTAAGCCATTGAAAAAAAGCATTAAAAACAGTTTTCTGGGTGACGCATAGTATTTTCTTTTGAATTTGGGACGACAATCTCATTTTTTGAGACATAACACATAGGTCATTCGATCCTAGGATTAATCAATGAAACATATTTTTTTGCAAAATTCGACATTGTTCCTCAACATCGAATCACTTTCCACAGTGACAATCATTTCAACGTTTCTCTAAACTTTCGATGCCTTTCTTGTAGAACGATTTGACCATTGCCTCAAAATAGGCTTCAGTTGCGTCTGTAATTTTATCATCGAAGCTAAATCTCTCCCTGGAGTAAATTTATGAGATATGCTAAGATATAGAAGTCAGATGGGACCAGATCTTGTGATTATAGCGGGTGTGTGGAAGCAATTTCAACTGCAAATCGTTCAGTATCACCTTAGTCTTCACTGATTTGGGAATCGGTGCATTGTCTTGGTGAAATACCGTTTTTTTCTTTGATATATGGACCTTTTCCTGCTTGACTGCGTCATCCAAACTCTATATATTCACACACACACACACACACACACACACACACATATATATATATATATATATATATATATATATATATATATATATATATCTATAAATATATAATAGGTGATAACGGCTGAATTAATATAAAAAATTAATTAATTGGGAAGCAGCCAGTTCACTAGGGTGTTAAAAAGAAATACTCTTTATTACTTTGAAAAGCTTTCAGAATATGTTTATTCCGTCGTCAGTTCAACTAAAAATTACATATAAAATGACAGTAAGAATTGTTAAAAAAAATTTGAATATAAATCTACGAAATGCGAGGTTCTTATTCACACTAACATTACTAGAGAAAAAAAAGGCCATACTAATATAAAACTCGTCTTGTTCGTTAAATTGCACTATTGATGTTTTAATAAAATCCTTGTTAGATATTTCATGATTGACTGACATTAGTTTGTTTTGAAGTTATTTGAAAGGGATATGACTCGAGAACAATCTAACTGAAAGCATCGTAATAATAATCTTGATTTGATTTCAACCAATGTCAGACGTTACATAAATATTCTAAAAAGAGAGAATTAAGTTATTATAAAAATATTGGTCATGAGTGATCATTTGATATATTTGATGTGGCCTTTTTGAAATTTTAACTTCAATATCTAACAAGTTACAATAGATAACATTAAGATTTTGTAAATCCGTTCTTTTATTTATGTTGTTGACTTGATTATTAATGCAAACCATCTCTAGGAAGTTCCGTTTTAAAAGATTTTTTTCTTGTTCTAATACTTTTGCATTTGCATCGGCAATGTGATTGTTGTTGATGCAGTGTATTGCAAGAGCACAGCTTTCTTTGCCAAGCCTGATATCACTCTTATGTGAAATTATTCTACTGTTGAGGCTTCTAGATGTTTGCCCAACATAGGTAGCTTGACAGTCTTTGCAATTAATAGAATACACTACATTTGATTTCTTTTCATTCGGTGTTTTGTCCTTTATTTTAGAAAATATGTTAATCAGTTAAAACTGTTGCTAATCAGTTAAAACTGTTACTCGACGCCTATATATATACAGGGTGTCCCATGGTTCTGGTCTCGGATGATTGCGCAGTTATGATAGAAGATAGAATTTTCAAAATTTAGGGGTATAACTTCTAGATTGGGATCTATCCAGCTAAAATATTTTCAAGCATGTACCACTTCCGGTTATAGCGGAAGTTGATACCAACTTGCTTATTTCAAATGGAACACCCTGTAAATTATTGTATTTCTGAATTCTACAAGTAATTTTAATACTAATTCATGTATAATACCCTATACTTAAATTCAGCCCTTTTCGAGTTATTCCAAAATGTTTTTTGAAATTCACATTTTAAGGCCTTCAGATAATTGCAAATTATACAACAACGAAGAGGAATTTAGGAAAACCATTCGTTGAGAGGGTAGAATAAACTTAGTGCTTCCAGAATCTGTGAAAAAAGTATGGACATTATCTACAGAGTGTGTACAAAAAAATCCCGAAAATTGAAATTCAAAATCTGGAAAAACTCAATTTTTTCAAATGGAAACCACTATTTTTTATATCATAATCAGATTGAGCATCGAAAATAAGAGGTACTTTGTGAATAAGTACCTATACGAAATTCTGATAGTTTTCGACTTATTAAAAAAAATAAAACATTTTCAGCATCTTTAATAAAAAGTAAGCTTAAGTACATAAGTTGGCCATGACGGTTGCTAAGGACTCTACGAAAATGTCATTTTAATAAATGTTCGAAATTCTTTTAATAAATCAATTTCAAATTTTATTTAATAGTTCGTAAATAATGGTTGCAAATGCATTTCTTATTCTTAGTCTCATATGTGAAAATTAACCAAAGGATTGATTCTCTGTTGCGATGTTAAAGAGTGCTATGGAATCATGACAAATCTCAAATATTACTAGTTAAATTATTATTATGTTATAATCATTTCAGTATATTCTTACGTCAGTTCAGAACGTGTGATATAAATAATTATCCTTAAACAAAATGAATTTTACGAAAGAAGAAATGGTGGACATGATATTTGCATTAGGTGAATGTCAACGTAATAGCTTGCTCGCGTCAAGAGTGTATTACACGCAATATCCAGATCGAAGTCATCCAACTGAAAAGGCATTTACAAAACTTTATGAAAGATTTGTTGATTCTGGAAATGTTTCTTATGGTAAACGTAATGTTCCAAATAGAGTAACTACTGAAGAAAACGAATTTATGATAATGCAATCTGTGATAGAATATCCACTATGTAGCGTTAGAACTATAAGTAACCAATTAGTTATTAGTAAAAGTGCCGTTCATAGGGTTATAAAGAGGTACAAGTTTCACCCCTATAAAATACAAATGCACCAAGAAATGCTTGATACAGTTATGAAAAAAGAGAAGAATTTTGTAATTGGTTTAGAGTTAAAATGCAGACTGAAGCTGACTTTTCAACATATATTTTGTTTTCAGACGAAGCCACCTTCCATAAAAATGGCTTCGTAAATAGACACAATTTTCATTACTATTGTGATGAAAACCCGAAAGGTTTTAAAACAACATCTCAGACTAAATGGTCCTTAAACGTGTGGGCTGGTATTGTTGGGGGTAACGTTATTGGACCTTTCTTTTTTGATGGGACAATGAATGGAGCCAAATTCCTTGATTTCTTAAGAAACCAATTATAGCCGTTATTAGAAGACATTCCTTTAAACATAAGAAGTAAAATGTGGCTTCAACTAGACGGCTCTTCAATTCATTATGACAGAAGAGTTCGGCGATATTTAAATAGAAAGTTTAGTGATTGTTGGATTGGACGAAACGGATCAGTTGCTTGGCCTCCACGTTCACCTTGTTTAACCCCAATGGATTTTTTTCTCTGGGGTTACATAAAAGATATTGTGTATAAAGAGGAAGTAACGAGTATAGAGAATATGAAAGAAAGAATAAGAAATGCATTTGCAATAATTGCACCAGAACTATTAAATAAAGTTCGTAATTCATTTATTAAAAGAATTAATAAGTGCTTAGAAGTGAACGGTCGGCACTTCGAACATTTGTTAAAATGACATTTTCGTAGAGTCCTTAGCAACCGTCATGGCCAACTTATGTACTTAAGCTTACTTTTTATTAAAGATGCTGAAAATGTTTTATTTTTTTTAATAAGTCGAAAACTATCAGAATTTCGTATAGGTACTTATTCACAAAGTACCTCTTATTTTCGATGCTCAATCTGATTATGATATAAAAAATAGTGGTTTCCATTTGAAAAAATTGAGTTTTTCCAGATTTTGAATTTCAATTTTCGGGATTTTTTTGTACACACTCTGTAGATAATGTCCATACTTTTTCACAGATTCTGGAAGCACTAAGTTTATTCTACCTTAGTCTCTCAACTGATTTAATGGTTTTCCTAAATTCCTCTTCGTTGTTGTATAATTTGCAATTATCTGAAGGCCTTAAAATGTGAATTTCAAAAAACATTTTGGAATAACTCGAAAATGGCTGAATTTAAGTATAGGGTATTATACATGAATAAGTATTAAAATTACTCGCAGAATTCAGAACTACAATAATTTACAGGGTGTTCCATTTGAAATAAGAAAGTTGGTATCAACTTCCGCTATAACCGGAAGTGGTACATGCTTGAAAATATTTTAGCTGGATAGATCCCAATCCAGAAGTTATACCCCTAAATTTTGAAAATTCTATCTTCTATCATAACTGCGCAATCATCCGAGACCAGAACCATGGGACACCCTGTATATATATATATATATATATATATATATATATATAATAGGCGCCGAGCCGCGACTATATAACACCGTGCGCGCTCCTGAAAATATCAGTATTGGAGTAACTAGAAGCGAAAGCAGAAGGATACGAGAATTATGCGAACCGACCTGAAGAGGGCAGATGTGACTCTGCCGAAACGTCGTAATTTTGCCATCGATCCCGGCAGGGATCAGTTATCAACTACGCGGATGAATTCCCGGAAACCATCTAATACATTTAGTGCCCGCGAAAACTTAAAAACAAATATATATATATATATATATCATATGTGTGTTAGGGTGTTAGGTATATATATATATATATATATATATATATATATATATATATATATATAGTAGTCGCCATTGATCATCTGACTTTTATAAAAAAGTCGATGAAAAAAATCCCTTGCTTGTCCCAAAATACAACAAAATACAGTGTCTGTCATCTTGCTTGCCGACTCGGCAATGTACTTTTTAATCTGATTGTGTAATCTTTTCTCTACTCACCTGTTATAAACTGAATATTCGCAAAACGATGCCATTTCTGCAATTGATTATTTACATGTTTGAATCTTTTGCACAGTTTTTTAGACCTTATTCCACATCCATTCTGCCTTTATGATATTGTTATAGTAACATCATTTTGAACTTGTGAACTGGATTATATTAGATATTTGAGAATATGCCTGAACAGATACTTATGATTGGTTTTCATTCCAGCCTTTGGTACAAATGGGACAGGGTCTAGTAAGTCCATTAGCGGGACTTTTACCTAGTCTTGGAGCTCAGAAAGAAAATCTTGTACAAAACATATAAGAGGAAACAGGTATAGAAGAGGATCTCCTTTGAGAATTTCAGTGCTTACGTATTGCTTACCTATAGTTTTAAATAAATAATAATACAATAATATTTAATTTATATTTATTTCTCATATGTATGCCCATTAGAACAGACTTTATCGTGGCATCGCTGAAAGATTTATAACTTTCTTAAGTATAGACCACAACAGTCAAATCTATCTCTCTTCGTCCTTTATATCTTATTTTCTTACTTCACCTGGGTTTAGTTACTTAGTCTTTATCAGGTTTTATGGGTCACCTTATATATAGAATGTTGGAATCATCCTGTATACCTATATTGAATTGTATTGGCACGAAATGATAACGACACACATTGTATGCCATAAATTTGCATGTTGGTGACACGAACTTGTAATATTTCACTCATCCAAAAATCTAACCTTTCAGTTGAAATTCTCACGTCAATAACCTGAAGGATCAACTTGTAAGAATTTAATGCCTGAAAAATTATGAAACAGCCAGAAAATAGATCGATCAATCTAGACATAAAAATAGTAGTCAAATAACAAAAACTCCGGGAAAAAATTTGTAGTGAGATTGTGTTCACAACGAAAAAGGAAGTTTTAAAAGTCCTCATTAATCCTATGTGCGCTGCAAAAGATATTTAGGGTCAAAGACTAAAATTTGAGGTTATTTGGATTTTTTCGAAAACGGAATGTTTTATCGAACAAGTAACTCAGACCAAAGTTGTAGATCTTAAAATTATCCACATACCTTATGATTTTTTCTAAGAGTCTACGTTATATGCACATATATGGCACATATGTACATTGTCAGGCACTTAACACTAGTAAAAATGGCTATTTGTGTCTCTTTATGTATACTATACTATAAACTACAATTTCCGTAAATATACACTCAAGAGACAGTCAGTCCCCAACTGAATCTTCTTGACCTGCATGACCTTGAATAGTTTCTGGCACATCCCGTGTGGTGTCGTTCAGATTCACTAAAAGAAGCAGGCTATTAGTACACAGATCATTTAATACAAAAAGAATTTTAGTGTTAAACGTTAGGTTCGAGTAAATATATGTATTTATTACAAGCCTCTGAATTTTAGGTTATCTCTGTGCTGTTCAATATTTTGAAAAAATGTCACAATTTTGCTTTATTTGCAATAAATTTTTGTATGAAGATGAAGCTGTTGTGGTTAGCCGTATAATGCCAACTTTAATCGATGCCAGTGTCGCGAGAGGTGTTGAGTATTATGATTAGTTAAGCAGTCAAAAGTCTATTACAATTCACGTGGATTCTAGAAAATCCTACACCTAAAAGAACTCTATCATAGCAGTGAAAAGACAACATGAAGAAGACCAAGCCAGTACTTCAACCACAGCATGTTCGAAAAAAAAAAACATCATAAAATTACTACACCTGAAATTCAAAGAATTCCTTTTCCAACCTGCATGCCATAGCTAGTCATCATTTGATTGACGTAGTCAAGAACCAATCATACGCTACCTTAGATAGAGATAAATACGTCCACTCAGTTTTTTTTTTCTCTCTCACTGCCCGATACATTTTATGGGGCCCGGCATTGTAGGATAGTATTATAAATTATTTTCACGTCAAACGTCTTTATATCTTTATCTTTATTTATTTTTATTTAATCATAACCCATGTAAATGTCTATTTTAATATGAGGTTTGAACATTTCGTCTAAAAGGAAATGCGTTTCATTGTTAGGTAGGCACCTGGCAATAGTATAAAGTTTTTTTGCGAAATTTGAAATTACTGAAACTATAAAATCCACACGTTTAAATGAAAATAAATATCTATTCTACTTTTACAGCCATCTCCCCAAACTCAATAACGATTTTGACTTTGTCATATAGTCCGTAAATAGATTTAATTAAATTTAGCAAAGTGTCTGTTAGTGTTAATGTTTCGCCTTTATTGATTAAGTTAAGTTGTTATTGTTGATTCATTATTCTTGGTATATTTCAAAATAAATTATAAGTCAATGAAAACAGAGAGGTATTACCTATATATTTCCATGTGTTACATTAAATCAACTATTCTAAGTAACATTTTTTTTGACAGAACCTACATATAAGATAAGAGGAATTGTAATAATTGTAAAATATTAACGGTAAACAGGGATATAAAAAAATTAGAATGGTGTTTGATAGTTTAGAAAAGTATATCATTAATAAATAATTATTAATAATTATTAATTAATATTATATTATTATTAATTGGTAATAATTACCAACAATATAAAATTTATAAAACACAATGATATGTAACCAGTAATCCGGTCTGTACTGGATAAATTAAACTACAAGGAACAAAAAGTTTTTTTAGTATAATTCTGCTAAATGAGTCCGGAATTATCACATAAGTGGCCATTAAGTCTACAACTAATTTGGCACGATTGGCAGTACGTGACGATAAGATTTTGAAGAAAAGTTTGAAAAATGTCACATTTAGGACTATAAAAGACAATATTTCAAGATACCGGAATCATATTCCCTGCAACTGTTATTGTTAGTTGTGCTCCTGCTCCAAGATGAAATTCTGGTTTCCTTTTGTCGCTTTACTGCTGGTTGTTTCACAGGTAAGATTTAGACGAGGATCATCCTTGTATATTGTATTTTGCCGATGACTTTTTGGAACTACACCAATATAGTTTTAGTCATTTGTACAAGTATATAAGGCCGGTATTACTTTGTCAAAGGTCTTTGACAAAAATCTTTTATAAAAGATTTATTAAATATAGGATATGAATGTCAAAATAAACCAGACTGCACTACTGTCTAGTTCCTTGACAAATACATTAGTCGAAACGCATCAGACAATTTTTAAAAAAATGTAAATTGTGGAAATTGCGATTCTAGTATTATCAATTAATTATTAAGAACTAAAAAGCTGAATCTGCATGTTCACGCGATAAATCGTAGTATGATATACATACACTAAAGTATATCCTGGTATAATATCTGCACTGCATTATGTTACACCCTGTATATATATGTATCGAGAGGCACCCGGGCTCATAATTCTGAACTGAGCTATGGTTCGGGTGTCAACACCGTCTAAAATTACGAAATACTTGACGTTTTGCCTCCTGCTTTGGAGCCACAATCTAGTGTCAAAATGAAAAAGATCAATCTGCCTGTCCCAACGTCTCACTGACTTGACTACAAGTGCAAAGATATTTTCTGATGTAGTTCCAACTGTATGTATCATTATTATCGGTTGGACATTTAGATATATCAAAAGTAAGCAGTGTAGATGTTTTGACCAACGTGAACAAATAACACTATTTACCTATTTTAATTTACCATATGAAATTTTTGTAATTAAAGCTCTGAAATATCCTAATCCTATTAAGAAGGTTTCATTATTCAATTAAAATTGTGTACATGATCATTTTCAGATCCTAGGGGGCGTTGAAGCAGGTGGTGACATTGAAAATGGATGTGTAAAATGTTCACTTTTAGTAAGTAAATATTTCTTGTCTTGTGTGAATGTTATATATACATATACATACATACACACATATATATATATATATATATATATATATATATATATTTATCCGAAGAGGGGGGAAATACATTCCGTACTTAGCTAGCACGTGCTGGCCGTCGTGCGGGACTCCCGATGTAATGACTTCAAAGCAAGAGTAAATCGTTGCATCGAAACCAGTATACCGTATACCCGCTAAAACCCTAACCTCTTTCTCCTACAACCATGGTCCCCTGCGGCACTCTTACTCAATACTACTTCGCAAGGGTGGTTCATTGCAGATGTTTACTGCCCTTCCATTGAAAGCTTCTAAAGCCTACTCCTCGAACGTATCGCGGAGTTCTTTGAGGATAGTCTCCGCGTAATCTGATACCAACTTCCAGGCTTGGGGGCCCTTCAGCATGGCTTCTACTAATTGTTCTGGAACGATATTAGTCTCCAGAATCCTCTCCACTTCAGCACGTTGATCCTGAAACCGGGGGCAGGAGAAGAACACGTGTTCCGCGTCCTCTATCACGTCCGTACAGTGTGGGCAGTTTGGGGAGTTTGCCCTCCTGAACCTGTGCAGGTATGCTCGAAAGCATCCATGTCCAGTCAGGAGTTGGGTGATGTAGAACCCAACCTCCCCATGCTGGCGGTTGACCCAACGACTGATGTTAGGTATCAATCGATATGTCCACCGGCCTTTAGTAGAGCTGTCCCAGCTCTCCTGCCATTGCCCTAGACTCATGGCCCTTTCATCGCTGTTTCCTGTCGGCTGGTCTTTTTCTAACTTCCTGCGATAAAGCCGTCCCCTTTCTGCAGCCAGGATGTCGATTGGTAGGGTAGAGGCAATCACACTCACCGCCTCGTAAGACACAGTGCGGTAGGATGATGCCACTCGAATCGCTGAGAGCCGCTGGACTGATTTCATTTTCCGGCGGTACGATGGTAGCTCGAGCGATTTCTCCCATACCGGTGCCCCGTACAACAAAACAGAAGTAGTTACTGTTGCCAGTAGCTGTCTTCTTATCTGTCTAGGGCCTCCGACATTCGGCATTATTCTAGATAATGCCCCCTGTACCCCAGCTGCTTTCTTGCTGGCCGCGATTATGTGCTCTTTGAAGTTGAGCCGTGTGTCCAGGAGCACCCCCAAATAGCTGATGAAGGGCTGCGACTGTATGTAGGAGTCGCCTATTTTGAGGGTGATGGTTTCCCTTGCCTTTCGACTGCTAACAAGAAGTGTTTCGGTCTTTTGTTCTGCTAACCTCAAGTCCGCTGCGAGCATCCAATGCTGAATTGTGGCTATAGCGAATGAGAAGGTTGTTTGTATCTCCTCTATGTGCTTGCGCACTATGATCAATGCCACATCATCGGCGAATGCCACTAGCCTGACGCCCTCAGGCAGACCGAGCAGGAGCAGGTCGTTGTACATTACGTTCCATAAGAGGGGGCCAAGAACAGAGCCCTGAGGTACACCTCCTGTGATCTTATAGTCTACTTGCCCATTTTCAGTTTGGTACAACAAGATGCGGTCCTTGAAATACGCTGAAACCATTCTCCGCAAATACTGAGGAACTTCCATCCTGGCAAGAGCCTCCAAAATGCGGTCCCAGCGGGCCGAGTTAAAAGCGTTCTTGATATCCAGGGTGGCTATTAGACAGTACTTTTTTCCACCTCTTCTCCATCTCTTTCCCGAGATAGCCTCTCTGGCGATGTTGGTAACGAGTGTCACGGCATCGATGGTTGATCTCCCCTTTCTGAACCCAAATTGGTTGGTGGAAAGTTTTGGCTCAACGTAGGGCTCCAGCCTATCTGCTATTATTCTTTCAAGGAGTTTTCCCGCAGAGTCCAACATACAGAGGGGACGATATGATGACGGTTCGTCTGGAGGTTTCTTTCCCCCTTTAGGTAGGAGCACAAGCCTCTGCTTTTTCCACTTAGACGGGAAAACCCCCTGCTTTAGGCAGGTCTCATACATGTGTAGAAACATGTCAGGCCTATTGGCTATGGCGCATTTTAGCGCGATGTTAGGTATGCCATCTGGACCGGGAGCCTTACCGTTTTGGAGCCGGTTGCACGCGCCCATCAGCTCATTCATAGTCACTGGTGGTATATCTTCGTCCCTCACCTGCCACGAAGGATAAGCGGGTAGCTCAGGCTTCGCAGGAAACAAGTGAGTGACAATGCGGTGCAATGATTCGGGGCAGTTCGTTGATGTCATGGGAGGGGCCTTAATTTTATGCATAACGATTTTATACGGTTTTCCCCATGGATCTTGATTAACTTCGTCACACAACTCCTTCCAGTAGGATCTCTTGCTTGAGAGAATGGCTCTTCGTAGTTGTTGTCTTTTGATCTCATAGTCGAGCCTTAGTTCTTCTGTTGTGACCCTGTCGCGTCTCCGTGCTCGTTGATGCAGCCTTCGTGCTTTGAGACACTCTCGTCGGTGTTGTGAGATCGTGTCATTCCACCAGTAAACTGGTGGGCGGCTGTTGTTCTGCCGTCTCCTTGGCATGGATGCATCGCAGGACTTGACAACGCTTGTCATTACCTCTTTGGCAGTGGCTTCTGCGCTTGTTGCTATTGACAATGGTTCCTGCTCCATAACCAAGGCGAATGAATCAGCATCGAAAGCATTTTTGTTCCAACCGACTGGCTGTGACCTCGCACGACTGACACACAATCTTCGTTTGGGAGTGGTGTTGATTTCCCATATAATAGCTTGGTGGTCGCTATTAGTAAACTCCTCATCGACCCGCCATTCACAGCCCCCTTTAATTAGGTTGCTGCTAACGAAAGTCACATCAATAATGGAGCTGGCTGTGCCTTTGCGATATGTGCTTACGTCTCCTGTGTTGAGGAGTACCAGGTTGAGCGAAGACATGGTCTCAAGGAGAGCTCGTCCTCTCGCGCTCGTTTCCCGGCATCCCCAGTCAATTGCCCAGGCGTTGAAATCTCCTGCGATGGCGACCGATTCACGCTTCCGTACATCCTCCGCCAAGGTGTCCAAGAATAACTCGAACTCCTCGAGCTGTGCACTAGGAGGTGCATAGCAGCTATAGAAGTGAACCCCTCCCACTTTGGCTCTCACAAGCCATGGTTCGGGGGTATTTGGGAGTTGTTGGAACGGAAGTTTACCGCAAGCCCATATCGCTGCTCTGTCCGTTGTGTCATTTACCCAGGACAGGGTGTCGAAGTTTTTGTACTGCTCGCAGATTATGGCTACGTCGCAATCCAATTCCCGCACCCGCTGTACCAGTAGGTCTTGGGCTGCTTCGCAATGGTTGAGGTTGAGTTGCAGTACTTTCATTTACGGGCTGCTCTCATCGCCTGTTGGTAGATCGGACATTTCCAACTACCCGCAACGTGCCGGCAGTCTGACCTACTATCTTTCTCTTTGCAGAGTAAGCACTTGGCAGGTTGTTGACAAGCCGAGGCATTGTGACCAGCGCCTCCGCATCTGTGACAACAACTGCTTCGGTCAGTCTTGCCTCTGCACGCCTGGGCGTTGTGCCCAAAGTGCCAGCATTTGAAGCACCGTCGAAGGCTGATCCTCTCGCGAACACGTACTGTGCCCCACGCAAGTTTCAGCTTTCCAAGTGCGATGGCTTTCTTGGCCTGGACCTCTGGGAGACAAACAACTGCCGTTTGTGTTGATCTATATGCCCGTCGAAGTGATTTCACTGCCTCCTCAGTGATCTCTGCCAGGCCGTCGATATTATCTTTGAGCAGGTTTACTACCTCTTCCTTGGTACTGATCTCGTCCAGGTCTTTAATTTCAATCTCGATTTGGGGTATTCGAGATTGTACAGTGGCCCCGTTTGGGAGCTTATTCTTGATGGCGTTACAATAGCGCTCCATCTCCTGAGCGTCTGCCTTGGCGAATAACAAAAGTAGATCTCCCTTAGCTGTTCGTCGGATCTTATTGACTTTTTTGCCTATATCCTGCAAGGTGGGATCATTCTTGATACCTCGCAAGATATCTGCATGGGAGCTCTTCTCGCCTTTCTTTATAAGCAGCGTACAATGTTGGGCTGGTTTTTGCTTATTGGTCCTCGGGGCCTTTTTCCGCTTTACCACTTGCCAGTTAGTCGACTGGTTTGAAGGTTGTTTTTTGGTCTGCGGTTTAAACTTGGGTTTTAATCCATTGTTTCGCTCCGCTTCTGAATTGACCACCCTACTTGTTGTTGCCTGGGTGGTTTGCCCGATGTTCTGGCAACCTTCTTTACCGGGCTTTAGCTTGCTAGGTAGCACCGGTTTAAGAGTTTTAACTAGTGGTGCCTTACTTGATGGGGCTACTGAAGGCGAGGCCTTCGGTGGCGAGGTCCTTGCTACTGAGGCTACTTTTATTGAAGCCGCCTGCTTTGGGGCCGCCGGTGTTGATGCAGTCGGTTTTGAGTTGGCTGCTTTTGAGGCAGCCGCTTTTGGGACCTCCTTTTGCTTTTCACCTTGTGTCTGAGTGTTTGACACCTTTACTGGCGATGTCTGTGTTGTAGCAGGTTTCGCTACAGGAGGTGGCCGCGTCGTTGACGTCAGATATTTGTCATATTCTAACTTAATGGCGTGTGCCAGTTTCTTGATCTCGTGATGTACATTGTGCCTGGGCCCAATGAACTTCAAGAGCTCATCGATCTTTGCTCCTAATTTGTTTGGAGCGCCACTCTCAGTTGTGGCCCTTTGGGAGGCGTCAACTGCACTATCCGCCTTTTGGAGGACTTGGCTGAATAGTGTCTTGCTGCCAGCTCTAGTTTTAATGGTCGATGTTGTACCATTAGCAGTGTTCTTATTCTTCTTGTCACCATGTGACGGAACCAGTGATAATTCGCTCCCCCCAGAATCCGTGGAGCGTGCACCGGCCACCGAGGCTTTCACTCGATCGGAACCGGTGGTGGGATTATCCTCTGCAGAGGTACCCACCTGGGGTATTAAGTTGACCTTATCACCCATATCCATGAATGGTTTATTTTCGGGGTTCCTTCCCCTATCTGGTTTTGGTCCGCCCTGAGGAAATCCTCAGTACTCCCCATTGCTGGAGAGCGTTCCCCTATCCGCCACCTGGGGAGGCGCCCGGTAGTGGACCAACAACCACCCCGGGTGTCTGTGTGTGTGTGTGTGTGTGTGTGTGTGTGTGTGTTAAGTGGTTTCCGGGAATTCATCCGCGTAGTTGAAAACTGATTACTGCCGGGATCAATGGTAAAATGACGACGTTTCGGCAGAGTCACATCTGCCCTCTTCAGGTCAGTTCGCATAATTCTCGTAGCCTTCTGCTTTCGCTTCTAGTTACTCGAATACTAGAAGCGTGTGATTGGCCCTTGGCGCTCAGTGGCCAGGCCTCCCGCTTTGCTGATTAGTTATGTCCAGTTGAGTTGTTATAGGACTGGTCCGGGCCGGTACGGTGTTTAATAGAATTTTCCAACAATTCGATAAGTTCTGGATTTCATTGCATGCGTTTAGACTGTGGGGCCTCTTCGCTATTTCAATTGCCTCTCTTACGAGTCTTGAATTCGGGTGTTCTATATTTGCCAGTACTCAGTACAGTTCCGCAATGGATGTTGTTTTTTTCTGCTTTCTTATAGCATACTCGTGTTCATCACGTCTGGCTTGAATTCTTCTGTTAGTTAGTAGCGATCCCATTGGAGCTCCTTTCACTTGTTTGCTATCGTTGGTTCTCGTAAACAAAATAGGTGTTCATCATTGTTAAGTCTACAACATGTTGAGGTGGTTTGTATTTTTGTATTATGATATCCAAGGCTTCGTCGATAGGGATGTTGGTGAAAAGACAAGAAGACATTCTGGTTGTAAAACCGTTTTTTAAGTATTTCGATGAAATGTGTCGAATTTTTCACAAATGTGTCTACCCCCTCTGCAAACGGTTGAAGTTGTTGGGCTAGGTATTTGGCTAGCTGTTGTGTTGGGGATCCAATTGAGCTTACTATTGGCCTCAAAGGTGCACCTTTTTTATGCATTTTTGGCAACCCATAGAATTTCGCATATCTCGATGACTTTTCACGCGGAATGAGTTGCAGTTGGAGATTTTTGTCGATCCTACTTGCTTGGATTTTGGCCTTGGTTGTTTTCTCCAGATAAGTTGTTGGGTCAGTAGTAATTTGTTTATGTGCTGGATCTTGTAGCAATGTTTGAATTTTGTTTGAATAATCCGCTGTATCTAAAATTACAGTCGCATTTCCTTTATCAGCAGGTAGAGGACAATGTCCTTGTTGAGGCGAAGTTGTTTCAACTCCTCATTTTGTTCTATAGATAGGTTCCTTTTGGGTGGTTTAGACTTTCTTAGAACATTTGACACATCTTGTCTAATTATTTCAGCGGTATTTGCATCTAAATTTGAAAGTGCTGTTTCCACGCCACATATTATGCTCTCTATTGGTATGTGAGAGGGACCAATAGGGAAATTGAATTCCTTAGCCAACACGCCAATCCAGGTAGAGTTCAATTGGACCGAAGATAAGTTATAAACGGTTTTATTCGTTTCCAATTGCCGTGAGGTTTGACTGTGACCGTTATTTTCCAAGAAAAAATCTTTTTTAGGCTTCTGTTGGAGCTTCAATTTGTTAAATTTTGTCTGTTGTTGCATTGTTGTTAACTCTGCATTCGTTTCGGCCTCATTTCATCGAATTTATCCCATATTAACGGGTGGAGTGTATTGCTTACCTGTAGGTGGATATCTAAGAGTTTAGTATTAAGAGCATCCAAATCTCTTCTGACATCACGTATGGCTTCCCTAATTAGGGCACAACTAGCTTTCCATACTTTACCGTCATGTTTTTCGGAATAACTCCTTCATCGCGGCATCGTTGTAAAAAATGTAGATCGCTCAAAAGTTTGCTTCTTTTCGCACGTAATTTCTCAAATGTTTTACACAAATGAAAAGTATTCTCCCCGTAGAGATTCACTATATTTGTTTTTAAGTTTTCGAGGACACTAAATGTATTGGGTGGTTTCCGGAAATTCATCCGCGTAGTTGATAATTGATCCCAGCCGGGATCGATGGTAAAGTGAGGACGTTTCGGCAGAGTCCCATCTGCCCTCTTCAGGTCGGTTCGCATAATTCTCGTTGCCTTCTGCTTTCGCTTCTAGTTACTCGAATACTAAGATTTTCAGGAGCGTGCACGGTGTTATACAGTCGCGGCTCGGCGCCTATCGGTTGGCACCGTGAACGGCTGTGTGTGATTGGCCTTTGGCGCTCAGTGGCCACGCCTCCCGCTTTCTTATTAGTTATGTCCGGTTGAGTTGTTATAGGACGGGTCCGGGCCGGTACGGTGTTTAATAGAATTTTCCAACAATCCGATAAGTTCTGGATTTCATTGCGTACGTTTAGACTGTGAGGCCTCTTCGCTATTTCAATTGCTTCTCTGACGAGTCTTGAGTTCGTGTGTTCTATGTTTGCCAGTACTCTGGTGTTCTCAAAGTCTATTCGGTGTGACGTTGTGGTGCGTGTTCCGCAACGGATGTTGTTTTTTCCTGCTTTCTTATAGCATTCTGGAGTTCATCACGTCTAGCTTGAATTCTTCTGTTAGTTTGCCCCACATAGGTTTTATGACAGTCTGCATATGGAATCTCGTACACTCCCTGTTGTTTTAAAGGGATCCTCGTCTTCGGAGTCCTCAACACCGTGCTTATTTTTCTGTCTGTATTGATTCTTGCAATACTGTCCGTAGTACCCTTTACATTTTGTGATTTGGCCTCATGGGAGGGAACACCTCAACACATTTTTAGACCACCTTAATGGCATCCATCACAAAATAAAATTCACCATGGAGGTTGAAGCCAACAATCAACTGCCATTCCTTGATGTTCTCATAAATAGGAAGGAAGAGGGAATCCTTGGCAATGCAGTATATAGGGAAGCAACTCACACGAACAGTATTGCAAGAATTCTACGGAGACACTATATCGATACTATTTTCAATACAGACAGAAAAATAAGCACGGTGTTGAGGACTCCGAAGACGAGGATCTCTTTAGAACAACAGGGAGTGTACGAGATTCCATGTGCAGACTGTCATAAAACCTATTTGGGGCAAACTAACAGAAGAATTCAAGCTAGACGTGATGAACTCCAGAATGCTATAAGAAAGCAGGAAAAAACAACATCCATTGCGGAACACGCCACTACGACGTCACAACGAATAGACTTTGAGAACACCAGAGTACTGGCAAATATAGAACACCCGAAATCAAGACTCGTAAGAGGGGCAATTGAAATAGCGAAGAGGCCTCACAGTCTAAACGCACGCAATGAAATCCAGAACTTACCGAATTGTTGGATAATTCTATTAAACACCGTACCGGCCCGGACCCGTCCTATAACAACTCAACCGGACATAACTAATCAGCAAGCGGGAGGCGTGGCCACTGAGGGCCAAGGGCCAATCACACGCAGCCGTTCACGGTGCCAACCGATAGGCGCCGAGCCGCGACTATATAACACCGTGTGCGCTCCTGAAAATCTTCGAAAGTATTCGAGTAACTAGAAGCGAAAGCAGAAGGCTATGAGAATTATGCGAACCGACATGAAGAGGGCAGATGTGACTGCCGAAGCGTCGTCATTTTACCATCGATCCCAGCAGGGATCAGTTATCAACTATGCGGATGAATTCCCGGAAACCACTTTTAGTGCCCGCGAAAACTTAAAAACAAATATATATATATATATATATATATATATATATATATATATGTGTGTGTGTGTGTGTGTGTGTGTGTATGTGTGTTCTGAGAGGCTTCCGCGGTCATTATTATGAACTAGGCTAGGTTCCGGATGAAAACAGCGTCTGAATTTATTAAATACTCGAAATTTTGACTCCTGCTTTGGAGCCATTATCAAGAGATAACAGTAAAAAAAGAGTTTCAGAGTGTAGATCGAACTTGGGGCCTCATCTGCCTACTTCACAAGAGCTACTAGGTAACTGAACAGGTTAATTACCTAGATCAGAACCGCGTCCGAATTTATTATATATATATATATATATATATATATATATATATATATATATATATGTTTTAGGTGGTTTCCGGGAATTCATCCCCATAGTTGATAACTGATCCCTGCCGGGATCGATGGTAAAATGACGACGTTTCGGCAGAGTCACATCTGCCCTCTTCAGGTCGGTTCGCATAATTCTCGTAGCCTTCTGCTTTCGCTTCTAGTTACTCGAATACTACATCGAGTAAATATGTAAAATTATTGAAGTTTTAAATAATTCTTTATGAAAATAAATACTTAAGTGATGAAATTGAGATTTATTACAAGTAGTGTTTACATTAATATAAGGTTAAAAAATATTAAAGAACAGTCAAAAAAAACAATTATTAATTCTGATTAATTTATACGTTTTCAAGCAGTGTCCAATTACGGCAGTCAATAAAGATTTTTAAGCGACAAAATTCAACAGCATATCGCATACGCCATCACGTAAATAATAGTTTATAAGCCATTACTGGCATAATGTTAATAGCCAACTCGTAGAAGTAGATAATTTGATCCTTAAAAAAATATGGGATATTTTCGTTTTTTTGCTTATAGTGTGAAAAGTACTGATTCAGCTTCATAACGCCGCCAACAGAAATGTTGTGGAGAGTCAGAAATTTTCAAAATTAGTGTATAAATTTTGATCGCCACATTTTTCATGAAGAAAAGCTGGAAAACGATATATCTAAAGTGAGTATTTTAAAAACATCTTAACCTGCTTCTAATAACAGCTGGAACCTTAATCTGCCTTAATATAGCTTAAAACATTGAAATTAATAAGGCTGAAGATCTAATATTGTCCGTTAAGTAGATATGGCAGAATTGCAATTTAAATAATTTGTAGAAGTGTTTAGCAGAACGCATAGTATTATCCACAACAGTTCCATAGTGATATGAAAAATATATTTTGAAAGATCATAAAATGCACTTCACTTTCAATTTTGGCTTAAACAACCCATCTTTATTTCTCTACAGATGTCTTGACAGGGGCAAATCCAGTCAGTGAGAAGAAGTAGATAGGTAATTTAATTAATAACAATAAACAGTATACAGGTTACTATCATCTTAATAAAGTAATGGAAAAATATACTAATAAGGGCAAGTAATAGTTATGTAAATAAAAGCCTTATAAACTGCTGAGAAAAAATATAATAATACAATTTACCATAATTTTCATCTCGTGCCCCCCATCAAGAAAATCCTAGATCCGTCTATGAGCCTTGACAGCTATTGTCAGTGAACCGCTGGCTGACTATAGCATATATAATATTTACTGTTATTTTAAACTAATTTCCCGGCATTATAGCATAAACTTTCAAAAGATCTTTAGTATGTCCCGATCGGACTAGTCTCGTTAATAGGATGGGAAGTATTTATGTAAATTATTTAAATTTCAATTCCTCAAAACTACTTTTGCAATAATATCCATGGTGGGCCCATATAAGCTTAATATTATAAACTATTGTTTTGACGATGATTAATATTCTATATTATCAATTTTTGAAAAAAAAACAGTTTGGACCAGATTTTCTATTTTTCTCTATGAAAAGTGGGGAAGTATAAACGCTCTATAAGAAAGATTTTCCGATTCTCTACAAATTTTCTGTGGCCGGCATTACGATTCCTTCATTACTTTTCATTATATAAGTAGAAAACAGAAGAAATTCGGATTTGTGCAGGTTGGTTTGGTAATTATTCTCTGTTACTGACAAGATAGCATAAGCGAATTACTGTTTAATTTTATGTCCGAAAATGAGTTTATCTATATCTATAAACGGTGAAATTTAAATTTAGAAACATTATAGAGTATAAGTGTTTTGGGAGTAGTCGGTTCCATCTTCGAATTGGCTACTGTTCAAAGATAACTAACAAAAACAAGAACAGAGCTTGGTAGTATGATTGAATATTTTGATAATCGATTATTCAAATTGTAATTTATTGCCTTCGATTATTTTAATAATCGATTAATGGATTATTGAGAATCGATTTCTCACATCACTAATTTTGAAAGAGAGAGAGGGTTTCTTGAAATACATAAACTTTTCGTTCATTTTTCTACCATTTCATTTAATTCTTCCCGAATAAATGTTATTGTTGCCATCAGTTGCTAATAATATCAGAAATATTTTTAAAATACTTTAAAATGTTAGAATAGTTCTACATATACTGAAGTAATTTTAGATTGTAGATATATGCATTTTTGATTATTTTATTTCTTCAGAACGCAAGTAGAATAGAAAAACTCTACTAATTTTGAAAAAAAAAAAGATCTTTTAGGTTACTTACAAAATACGTACAACATATTATTGCTTCAGTTATATTATATCAATGTGCTAATATTTGTTTTCTTTTTAGGGTAAATATATAAACATTCAGGCTTGTTTACAAGGAAACCTTGTGGATGTAAATTAACGGTAAAGAGGCAACATCATTTTCGTGGTTATATATGGTGATAATAAACAGAAACTGAATACAATTTAAGTAAATATTATTTTCCATAATTTCCAGGTTATTACTCGTTTGAAATGAAATTTAAAGTTGTAATGAAACAATTTTTTTTTAATATTAAAGAGTTCCAAGTAGAACTGAAAAGTTGAAAATAATTAACAAAAGATATCACTAGACCATACATAGCACATTCACTGTTGTTAGGTATCTACACAAAAAGTAAAAAAGTGTAAACAATAAAATGTGCTTATTCTGCAAACTTGATTGTTGCTTGGCACCGACTTCGTCTGTTTAGTATATTAATTTGTACAGAACGAGTATGTTTTATTGTTTACCTTTCTTTACTTTGTGTCTAGATACCTAAGATCAATTAATGTTTTATTTATTGTCTACTTTTATGTTTGTTTGTAATTATTTTCAATTGTTTAGTTCTATTTGGAAGTCTATTAATAATATAAAAAATGCTTTATTTTCGACTTCGTAGTTTTTTGAAGGCTGTTAATTTTTTTAAATATTTTGTTTACAGCTGTTTAGTTCTATTTTGAACTGGGGAAGTTCTTAAACTTTATTCTTTATTTTGTATGTATAAGCTCAATATACCGAGACCAGGTAACGCCGAAAGTTCCAACTTTACAGAATAACACATTTTCGTTTAAATTGACAGGTAACAATTATACGAACAAAACGAACTTGGTACGTGTTGACTTAATAAATCCAAAACTGCTCTTAATTAAATTTGGTATTATTAATATTCATTTTATCACATAAGTTGTTTGTTTGCTATACTAAACACCCTGTATATACTCACACCGAATAGCAGTTTAGACCTTGACATGTGCTGTTACTGAATTTTCTATTAGGCCGAGAATCGGTTTAATGACAGCAAATATGTTTAATATAATTAATTTTTAAAGCTGCAAGCAATAGCTAGTCGTCACTTGTCTGACATAGATAGTACCATTCATAAGTGAGCTTAGAGAAAAATACGTCCACTCAGTTTTCCTTCTCTCTTAATGCGCGTTACGATTTTCTTGAAGCCTTAGGTACGCTATATTAGGCTAACCGTAAAATGGGACGCAGGTTGGTGAGGTGATGTGACGTGTGTCACGGCGAGAATTTGCAATCCATGTAAATATATACGACTGCGATATCTGGTAAGGCAGTTTATGCTGCAGTTTGTAACCGTGAGTGTGTTCAAAACTTTTAAAAATGTAAAGAAAAATTAACCGAGGTTGTGTTAATTCGTCAAGTTTTTTATGATACAAGCTACGGAGACTATCTGAGCTCCAAGGACTCCAATTTTGAAATCAAATAATCAATACATGCCGAAATCGTCATATTTGATACAATGAAACTACAGTCTCTTTTGGGATGCTCTCCTCCGTGACTCACTGTCCTTTTAAATTCGCCGTGACTCACATCACGTCTTATCACGCAGCTGCGTCTCATTTTGCGGTTGGCCCTCTATGGTGACAACACATGCCAAGCTCTAAATTGCTATTTGGTGCAATCATAGACAGGGTGTTTAGCATAGCAATCAAACTCATAAAGTAAAATGGTAAAAGCAATAGTAATAATATTGTGAATTTAATTAAACATAATTTAGACTTATTATGTCAACGGGTAAGTTCATTTTGTTTGTTTAATTGTTATCTGCCAATTCAAATGAAAATTTATCATTGTCTAATGATGGGGTGTTACCCGCTCCCTTTCTAGTAGTTATACCTATACAAAATAAAAATAAATAATAAAAACTACCCAAGTTCAAAATAGAACTAATAGGATGAAAAGAAAGTATTCAAAAAAATTCACAGACTTCAGTTGAAAATGAAACAATATTTATTAACTAATTTTAAAGTAGAGCTAAGAACTCGAAAATATTTTACAAAACTTACCCATATACAAAGTAAATAATATAAACAATTGTGTGTGGGTACGTAACTACAGTGAATGTGCTATTTATTGTAGAGTGTTAGGTTTTGTTAATTATTTTGAAGTTTTTAGTTCTACTGTGAAGTCGGTTAATATGTATATCATATCATACTATTATTAATACCTGAAGAGGAAAACGCACTACCTCTTTTTTGGCCTTTATTTTGAAAGAAGGGTAATGAAACGTATACCATTCGAAAGGTAATGTGCAGAATATATTAAGAATCTTTATTTATTTCTTTTAAAATAAGTAAATTAAATATAAGTTATTTGAGAAGGCGCCATCTATAAACAAGTAGCTCAAGCCTTAATCTAATGTTCAGAGTTCAGCATTTGACATTGGGGTCTTTGACAGCTGTCGAATGTAACAACCCAATCGTGATAAATATTATGTAATAATAGAGTTTTACTTACTAAGATATATGCGCTAAAACCATTTTTGCTATTCATTTGTGGCGGCAGAGTTTATAAATACGATGACGACAGCAAGTATTAAAGTGATCAAATTGAATGTGTTTATAAGAAATTTACGCATTTAGAGAAGAATCCACATGAAAAGTTTTATGTAAGTACAAGTACGCAAATGCACTATTTAGAGATTCTAAACTAATTGATAAATTTGATTTCTTCTTTACGAGTTGAGTATGTACATACTTACAGTCACAAATTTATCACAATTTACTAATATTTTGGAAAAGCATGTGTATATATTAAGTATTTCGTCAAAAAGGTAGTAACACAATCACGAAATGTAATATGCAAATATTTTTTAATTACTTATATTTGGCATGTGCAAATGGAACGTGAATAATTTATAGTAGTAAAATAAAACGAATGAAGTATTTTGCAGTCCTATTTCATAAATGGTACAGTTTTAAATTAATTTTATGATGTCATCTAAAATGTTTAATGTTTCTTTAACCAGATGTGATATACTGCAAATATTTTTTTGCTTTTGTATCTAATAATATAATACATACATATATAATTATTTATTTGTATAAATCTTAATTATATCTAATTAAGTTAATTTCGGGGATTTGGGGTCTAGAAATCGATTGCTCGAGAAACATGATATTACCGAGAAAAAACGAGATTGTGACAATGTTGACCGCTGAGTTTTGAAAGTTTCTATGCAGGGTGATTTGTTAACCTACTTGAGATTGAAACTGCTCTTGAAAAATTCTTCCATTACAAACTAATATGAAGGATCTTGTAAGAATTTTATCACTTTTTGATATTTTTCTAGCATTACATTTTTACACTGGAATTTAAAGTAAAAAATGCTGGTTAGGTAATCTTTGGATGGGTAAAAAGTTCTCATGTTAATTTGATTCACATAATGAAGTTGTCTTGAGAGTCAATTTATATCGTTATATGATATATAGGATAATTCATAAATGTTATTATGTAAACCCAAAGCAGTTACATATGCATATTTAAATTAACTGATATATAGGGCGCTATAACTCATATTTACACATTGTGATTCCAGATGTTAGAAACGAAATGTTTATTGAGTCACCCATAAGCAGCTGCATATACAGATTTATTAAAATATTGGGCAGAGTGCAATTATAATTATACGGGGGGGTTAGAAAAAATAATACTATATGTTAGCCCATTAGCGATTGAATTTACAGGTTTATTGGAATAGGTGGCGCGGTATAATTACAGTTATATAAGATGAAGCAAAAAATAGCATACAGTGTTGTTTAAAACAAATTAGAACAAAACTGCAACATTTTCTAGCCCAAAAGCAGTTGCATATATATGATAGTATACAGGGTTATTATAAAAAAATGTTAGGAAATGATGAAATAACAGTTACAGAAGATAGTTAAAAAAAATTAGAAACAAAAAGAGTGGTGAAATTATAGTTTTACCGGGGGGATAAAAAATGTTAAAAAATATGAGGTCAATGAGCAGTTGCATATACCCGGTAGTTAAAATATAGTCCAAAGTAGAATTATAGTTGCATAGGGTGGTTAAAAAAATGTTAGCAAAAATTTTATATTGGGTAATTCATTAGCAGTTACATATAAAGGGTAGTGGAAATATACTTTGAAGTGGAACTATTATAAAGAGTATCGCAATAAATATTAGGGAATTGAAATTAAACTGAATCATTTCATCATGATGAGAAAAATTAATATATAGAGCAAATATCCGATGATATGGATATATGTACCCACATTTTTGAATTTACGAGGAAAGCTCGGTCACCTATGTACTATTTATAAAATATACAAATGGAAATTGATTAAGTGTTAGTAATAAAGTAAAACAGATGATGTTACAATTTCCAGATATACTTATTCTACTTTATAACTATTCAAATGGAATTGTCATTAAGCTGTATTCTATTTGCTATATTATTCTAGTTCATAGCTGAATTATGTAATTTTAAGAAATTTCCTAAATTTTTGTGTTTAATATCCCCTTCCTGTCTCTTTGCCATATTAAATTAAGAATTACGAATCTGAACATAAATAAACTCTTATTAATTATAAATGAAAAAGAAGTAGAATTAAATTGTTTATTGATATAATTGGTAGAATTTCGACCACAGGCGATTCTAGTATTTTTAAATGTTCTATTGATAGGTATACAGGCTTTTCGGAGATTTTCTGACAAACTCCATTTTATGTCATAAAAAATATATGAGATCGCCTCCGGATCTTCCTTAATAGAATGTAATTTAAAAAAATATACAAGCAGGTCAGAGGTTGAAGTAATAGGCCACAGGACTTCAAACGTGAGCGAGATTTTTCTCGTTTCGTTTCGCTATTCCGAGACGAGACGTTTTGGAAAATATTATAAGCGACATCGAGACTACCTACAGTGCAACCCTAGTCTCATATGTATCCTGGTTAAATTTTTCGAAAAGTTTTTATTCGAAAAATTAGATGTCTAAATAGAAAACAATAATATTTTACAATATATAAAATCTGGTGACCATCTGTGAAATATTGTATCGTAAATTTAAAGACGACTCAATAACCAAGTATGATTTTTCACAATTTTACTTTAACTTCTTGTAGTAACGTATCTCTTATCATAAATATTTGTCTTCGCCAATTTTTATATTTTAAATTTCAAAGTTTTTTTTAAAGATCAATGGGTTATCCTAGTCTCGGTTGAGTACAAGTGTCTACATTACACTAGAGAGAAATACACATATATACTGTTAAAAGGGTTTCTTTCCCTCGAAATTTTCAAATCGAGAGGGGCACCTAGGCCACGATGAGACAAAGGAGCTAGATACTCGGGCGTGGTGAGATCGTTATGGGCCCAATGGGACTCTCTAATAATAGAGAATGGAATACTCAAGCGAGTTTGGGAAAGCACTGATGGCCGAGATACCAAGTCCCAACTGGTAGTTCCTAAGAAAAAGGTACCATCCATCCTGACCGAAGTACATGATGGGATTACCGGAGGCCATCTGGGCATGAATAAAACCCTAGACAAAGTTCGCCAGCGGTACTACTGGGTGAATTACTTCGAAGACGTCAGAGCTTGGTGCCGCAAATGTGACACCTATGCAGCCAGTAAGGGCCCGAAGACCTGGACCAAGGGCAGAATGACGCAGCATGTGAGCAACCCATTTGAGAGAATTGCCATTGATGTCGCCGGTCCGTTTCCCGAGTCCGAGAGGGGGAACAAGTACATTTTGGTCGTAATGAATTACTTCAGCCACGGTAGCGACGGTGCTAGTAGAACACCTATTCAGCAGGCTTGGCGTCCCGGTGGAACTACATTCAGACCAGGGGCGTAACTTCGAATCGAATGTATTCCAGAAGGTCTGCACGATGTTGGGGATCAAGAAAACGAGAACAACGTCATTGCACGCACAGTCGGACGGAATGGTGGAAAGATTCAACAGGACCTTGGAACAACACCTATCCAAGGTCGTTAGCAATAACCAGCGTGATTGGGATGAGCATATTCCCCTATTCCTGTTGGCCTATCGATCAGCCGTTCATAATTTATATCATAAGAAAGCAAATGTGTCATAACCTAAATACTGCATTCATTATAGAGTCCAAAAAATTTTCTGTCAGATATTGAGTTATTTCGTTAGAATTTGAGCAGAATAACACAGTATCTTTCATAGATATTTTAATCACAAAAACATTTCATTTGATACAGTTTACAGAAAGCCGACTCACACTAACAGATATCTATTTTATTTAACTCTGATCATCTAAATACATTAAAAAGGACATTATTAAATCTTTATAAGATAGAGCAAAAACTAACTATTCAGATATCATCAGATATTAATAAAAATGAAGAAAAATCATTTACAATAAATGTATTGTCTGCTAACAAATCCTAAAATGATAAAAATGAACAGAAAACAATAATTAACATTCAACACCAAGCTACTCCAAACAGTACTAATTAATACCCTTGATAATCACATTACTACAACAACTACCTATACCATAAATACACTGATCTCAATCAATTCAAAAACTCAACCAAATAACGTAACTCAATACATACTCAAAAAATTGCATTTATAAAATTCCTAGCGAATCTTACAAATTTTGTATAGGAGAAATCTCTGTAGTTATAAATGTTCGAATAAATGAATGCAAAAATTATATAAAGAAACGATAATACGAAAACTCAAAAATTTGTGGTCATGCCTGGAACCTTGTTCATAACATACAATTTCAAAATTAAACCATATTACTCAAATGAGAATATAATAACTACATTTAGAACACAAAAAGTAATTACTTTATATTCATTTATATGAGAAAATGATAACTTTTTTACTCAAATCTTGTCTACCAGTTTTTGCAGGCGAATGTAGAACAATGTTTCAAATTTACACTACTTTCAGCAAAAAATATTATTGCGTTTATTTAATCATTTGGATTCAAAAGGCCTTTTCATATTCGAAAACAAATTATGCACATGCGTCAACGCCTGTCAATTTTTTCGTGCACTTTATGTTTGTTTATAACGTGAATACAATATTTTCAATGTAATTTACTAATCTAGTAATAGTATAAGTAAAGTTTAAATAGTTATAAACTTAAAGTGAACTATCTGTATAACGATTTTAATTAACATGTATAACATTTTATCAATAAAGAATGGAGCAAAAAGTATTAATGTCATGTAATATGTGGGAGCCATATGTGCAGTAAAGCATTTTTGTAGAATTTATTTGACTTTATCAGTTTTCCAAAGCCTTGTATCCAAACTCGTCGTAAGCTTATTAGATCAACGAAAAGAATAAAGTGATGGTCGATTACAAGTAATTGATTATGTAAATAAAGATACATATATGTATTTATGTGTACGTACCTATATGTTTTTAAGACAATAACTTGCTAAAAGATATAACATTTAATAAAACGAGTGTTGCTTTTTCAAATTCAGTTATACATAATGTACCGTGACCAGACTAAGGATGCAAATTGAGTTTAAATAAATCTTTGTATACTGAATTTTATATTTTATTTGTACCAACTGCACAGCATTCAGTAATATTAAATACAATTTTTGTACTGATTTCGTGATAATCTTATAAATTAACTTTCATATATCTGTCAGTCGAAAGATGAATAGCCAGCATAATTTAGATCACAAATTGTAGAAAAAAAGGCAATTAATGATAAAACCATAGTAATAATAAACTAATTAAATTTGTATTTTGTATTACTAATATTTATTTTATTAATTATTAGTATAATAATTACTTTAAATCTAATATGAGTATCATTTTTGTCCTAACCTGTCAAATAGATCAGCCTTATTTTCCCCTTGTAGATGAAAATATCACTTTAACCACTATTATAATTTAATGCAGTTAACTTCATTGATAATAAAGGTATTAATACTAGTCCCCCATGCATATTTGAGAAAAGTGCACGAAACTTTCCTATTCCCGCCTGTTTAATTGTCAAACGCGCCTGCGCATTACAAAGGGTGAAAAGATCTATTTCATGCAGACGTCTGCAGCGCCAAGATGGCGCGGCGTGAGTAATGCGAAACTCATTCAGTAAAAACTGGAGATGCATTTCACAATTTTACCGTAATCTTGTTGGTAAATTATTATTAGACCATACAGTGCACATACTTTGTGAAGACTAATTTAGTTGATTAAATAAATTATATTTTTGTTAATCGTTCCCATATTTCTGACATGCCTGTATAATTGACTCACAGTCAGTAGGATATGTAAACAAAAAACTGCGGTGCCTAAATACTTCTTGGGAAATAACACCACAGTTAAGAAAATTGCTGTATATTTCAAACGTTTCGGGTTCTAGGTCAGACCCTGTTGTCAATGGTTAAGAAACTTGGATAAAAAAGGCACAATTCTAAGATGTAAATTAAAATATTTGACAATATGTATTATTTGATTTCTGACGCAACTAAGAGAATTTTATTTGTAATATACAGGGTAGCACAGAAACTTCTGAAGATCATAAAATCATAAAGTTCCTTTCAAATTGGAAGAATTTGAAAGGGAGATCTTCAGAATTTTTATCTTAGATCATTTACCATCTAGATATAGCCTGTCAAGCATAAAATCATGGCAACGCTAGAAAGAGAGGGCAATAGAGACAGTAAGAGGCTATTTCACTTAGTGGGTGGATGGTCGGTGGACGCAGCCAATGAACAACCAGCTTTATTGGAAGCAGCTGCCAACCGAGTGAAATAGCCTCTTGCCCTCTCTATTGCCCTCTCACTCCTTAGTCTTACCACGACATTTGTGCACTGCAGGCTATCTCTAGAAAGTAAATGCTCTAAGGGTGTTATACGCTAATAAAGTATCTTTGACAACAGACATTTGCGCCATCTCGTGTTTTATTTGTGGAACGCTGGTTCTGCCAAGGCCGTAATTTATGTTTTCTGTGTTATAGATTAAAATTTAGTTATCCCATAAAATGGAAAGAAAAACATCAAACCGAAAGTGCGGTGTAGTTGATTGTGAAAATACAAAAAGAAAAAAACCCAAAATTACATTTATACCACTTTCATGGATTTCCATATCAATTAGAGATGAAGAAAAAATGAATTGCAGCAGTTCGACATCATGGGTAAATAAATTTGATTTCCACGTTGTTAGTCATTATTTTATGTATAAAATTAATCGTAATTGTTGTTCTATTAATAAAACTGAGATTTTTTAATTACAGCAGTGGGGTAATCCATCTCAACCAGAAACAAATTCAATGATTTGCAATGGTCAAATTGTTTAGGAAAAAAGTAAACAATGCACATAACAAAAGTTAAAATCCAACTATATTTGTGGACTGAAAGATTATGAGTACCTATGACAAGAAAAAATTGCATCTTCAGGAGTCAATGAAGCTTCAATTGAGATTAACAATAGTAAGTAGGTAAATATATATAAGAAAAAAACAAATTAACTTTATTCATTATATATAATTTATTGGTAGATTTCACTGACAATGAAGTTTTAATGGATCAAGATAAAAATTTTGAAGTTGGAACAAGGATAATAAAGCAACAAGAGATGCAAATATACATGTTTATTCACAAAGAAATTAATATTGATTATATATTATTTATAGCTTTTTTAATAACTAATAATAAGGAAGTGCTCATAAAAAAAAATAAAAATAATGAGAATAAAAAGTGTTATTTATTTAAAAGATTATAAATATTGATATATTACAGGAAAGATAGTTGAATTGTAAACTTTGTTATGTATCTACACTGTTTGATTTTTCTGCTCCATCGAAATGAGCACAGCAAATCCTTGAACATGTTCCTGGTTGCCATGGTTTTTCATCCCTCCTGGAACTAAAAAGTTACTTTTTGTCTTTATTCTGGAAAGAAAATATTAATTAAAAATTATGTTAACCTTAAATTTCAATTTACTTTGGCAAGAAAAGTATTTACATGATTAACTTTTCTGATTACAAGAGTTATTGAATCTTATTTTTGTTAACAGTTAACAGAATTGTGATTAATTTGATGTATTTAGTAATGAAAAACTTGGAAATTTAATTTGTTTGTCCTTAATGATGAACTGCTGTAATCCATTTTTTCCTTCCTCTCCGATTGCTATAGAAATCCAGGAAAACGGTAGAATTGTAATTTTTGATTTTTCCTTGATGTATTTTCAAAATCAACTACACGGCACTTTCGGTTTGGTGTTTTTGTTTCCATTTTATGGAATAACTAAATTTTAATCTATAACACAGCAAACATAAATTACGGCATTGACAGAACCAGCGTTCCACAAATAAAACACGAGATGGCGCAAATGCCTATTGTCAAAGATACTTTACTAGCGTATTTCCCAAGAAGTACTATTGAAAAATATGCCACAAATATCATTCAGGAAACAACTAAAAAACTGCGGGTCAGCAATTTTGTAAAACAATTTCACACAATTTTTGGAGAATCTTGAAAGCCAAATATTTGTCTTAATTCAGCCAGTAAAGCAGCAGAATTTGTAAACTCTGGTTTGAGAAGGCTTCAAGGCCTCAGTCTTAAAATCCTTTCAACTATTGAGAGGAAACTCAAAGATGAGAATAACCTAAAATTAGCAAATGATTTTCTACCGAATAATCTTCGCTTTGTAAGTTTATCATTTGTTTATTTCATTGATTGATATTGCTGCGTACTAATTTATTTTTGTTATTGCAGTTTTTATTATTAAATCATTTGGTGTATTTTTTCTTTTTAATTTTGTAGAACAATATTGCTGATGATTACGCAAATTCATTTTCATTAAAGAAATTAAGAGAAATGATACCAGAATTTGATGGTGATCAAGCTATTTGAAATAATTTTTTTGAAGCAGGTAATTTTGTAAATGATAATATTGAAGAATATCCATTAAATGCTTTGATCTTTATGTATAAAAAGTAAATTAGTAGGAAAGGCTAAAAGGTTTATTTCCTCAAGAAATCTTCACAAATTTAAATTCAATTTTTCAAAATCAAATTGAAACACCTGTGGCGTATTGTGAAAGGATTCAAGATTTGTCCTGGGTTGGGTTAGAAGACCAATAATTAAATAAAGAGAAAGATGCTTAAATAAATCGCATTAAAAAATTACACTAAAAATGCTTTTTAGGGGGTTTAAATGATCTCCTTGGTTCTATTTGAAGGGTACAAAAACTTGACAGTTTTCTAAGGCAAACAATTTGAGGAAGAAGATAATGAAAATAATTAAAATATATTAGAAGTTCAAAACTAGATTATAGAAAAATCCAGAAATCTCGTATTTTTCTTAGGGAAAATTTTGATAACATAATTTTTGATATGAAAATAATTCACAATAAAAGTAATTACTGCCACTTATGCAATACAGAGTAGGATATGTTTTTGTGAGTTGTTTAAAGATACTCAACATTGTAATGATAGTAACAATTTTGCATACAGTACGTTACATCACATTGAAGAAAAAAAAATTCAAATATTTAATCGATACAGGTGCTCCGACTTCATTAATAAAATGTTCTGAATGTAAGAATTTTACAATTTTTGAATCTAGTAATCAAGAAAACGATGTAGAGACAAAAACAAAGAGTTAATCTTCCAACGTCACAAAAAACAGAAATAAGACACAACATTAGCTTTTTGATTTTAGCTTTGATTTTGATGCTTTAATGGACATAGATTTTTTGAAAAGATTCATTGCAATCATAAACATTGGAAACAAAATAACTCTTATTAAGTTTTAAAAACTTTTGAGTTAAAAGAATTTGTCACAGAAGGTGTCTGTCCTGAAAAGTTAATTAATGAACAAGTAAATATTGTAAATGCTCTCCTAAAAGCAAATAAAAGAGGTACCATAATTACTACATGAGCACATTCTTCTGACAATGAACAACCAATTTTATTAGTCCGGTAATGTTAGAGGAAATTATTGAAATAGTTTGACATCACGAAACGAAAACATTCAGAGATAAACAATTTTTTCTCAAAGTGAAAGAAAATAAAATATTAGGTAGCTTACTTTTAGAAAATTTAATTGAAGAGAAAAATGCATTGTTAGAACATCTTTGTATAAAATATGTTTTATTTCACCGACTTTCACATCAAAGCAATTTTCTCCGACACTACTGGACGAAAAAGGTTCAAATTTGATATTAGTTCCGATCAGGAATACAAATTGTAAATGAAGAAATTTTGAATTTATGGGTACATCTGAGGGAAAAAAATACCATTCCCACCCCCTTATATCTGAAACTATTGAGCATAAAATTTTGAAAAATTGGGAATATATAACGTTCCCCAAAGTTTACAGGAAAAATAAGGAGAAACCCCTAATTTTAATTTTATGGGCCAAATTGTGGAATTAAATGAACAATTGAACATTTTTCAAACGCATCATTTAATATATCAAATGAAAGGGCTCATTCCGAGTATCACAATTATATTTTTTTCAAATTTTAAAAAAAATTGTTTAAAAGATATTAACAAAAATATATAAAAAATATCCATTCCCCTTTCCCCTTATCTCCGAAACTATAAAATTTTGAAAAAAAATAGTCACCTGAACCTGAACTGAACTTTTCAGGAAAAATAAGGAGAATTGCCTAATATTAATTTTGGGGGAAAAATATAGAATTAAACGGAAAATAAAAAAAATGAAACATCTCATTATTAGAAATACAAATATTTTGTTTATACTTTTAAAATCCTTTATTCAAAAGATATTGACAAAAACATAAACATATGCTGTTATCTACCTAAAATTGTGGCTCAAATTACAGAATTCAATCAAAAATAAAAAATTACAATTTTTTTCAAACGCATCATGTTTATAGTTTAGTTTATTGCCCAACATAAATAAATCCAATTACAGGACAAATATTATAAAGTTATGATACATACTAGAAAACTATGGTATCTTAAATATTAAAAAATGATAATAACAACAAGAATTAAAAGAACAGAGAATATTACAAATATTATAACAAATTTTACAAACAGTTTTTTAAAAAAGAAATAAAATAAACAATTGACAAATATATTAACTCATAAATTCTACCCACATTTTTAAAAAGAAACGAAATAACAGTTGACAAAAGACTTTTACTAGTAACTGAACCATGGTTGATCTGACATTTGTTGAATATATGCTTCAGCTATTGATTCAAAATTGTCATAGTTAATATTACAGACTCTAGATATATTGTTATAAGCTCTACATGATAAATAATGGTGACTTTATAAGAACATTTGTATTTGCAAACAGATAAAAATAGGTGTTATTTCTTGAACCAAGCCTTGGCGAATGTATCGGGATCATTGACAGAAGAACAGGAGAGTCAATTCTGTTGTGAACCAATTTGTATAGAAATGAAAGGTTATGTAAATTCCAATGCATAACTAAAGATCTTATCTCAAATCTGTCAAGAAGTAAATTGTGCTGGTACCCTCTGACAGGATATGAGCCGTCGACTCGAAAAGCAAGATATTTCAGGAATTTTCTTTGCACTGTCTCCAAACCCTTATGATGAATCTTGTAGACAGGATGCCAGATAAGATTGCAATAATCTAACTTTGGGGGCACTAAGCATGTATATAAAGATTTCAGCGCGGATATGTTATGAAAGCTGTTGCAATTTCGCAAAATAAAACCCAGCGAACGCAGTGCCGATTTGCAAGTTATGGAAATATTTTCAGCGAATGAGAATTTATGATCAAATGTAATATATCAACTGGAAGATTGAGGAATACAGGTATATTTTTAAATATTGGTTAATAATTTGTTATAAGATTATTTAAAAATATGCAAAATTTGACCCATTAAGAAAACACAAATTCTAACAGTATTTTATAAATTTTTACGGAAAATAAAATTTTGTTTTTAAAGTGCACCCGTAACATAATGTATCAAATGAGAAGAATATGTATTTTTAAAATAACTTTTTTAAAAGATTTAATAATTTTTTATTTATAATGTGACCCATTCTCCATTTTATCTTCCAAATTACAAAGCTTAAAATTCATTCCTGCTAAAACCCTAGTTTTTATTACAACTGACTTTTATTTAAAATAAACATCTTATTGACATTTTAAAATGTCTATTATTTAAAATATAAAGAAATTCAATGCATCTACTGATTTTTTATGGTAAGTGAGATACCTTCACATCTATTCGAGAATAAAATTTATTTTTTTAATAAGCATTTTTCTATCGAAATCCTGCTTAGCTGGCCTTGACGGTCAAAACATCGAGTAATTATATAATTATATATGGAGTGACCGACTACCGAGTGTTAGATGTTGTTAGATTCTTAGAGCATGTATTTCTGGAGGTAGCATGCAATATATGCATGCAATACATAAATGTCGCACCAAGAGCAAAAATAGAGGGCAATAGGGAGAGCACGAGGCTATCTCACTCCATTGGGAGATGCAGCCAATGACATACTGCACATAGCTGATTGCATGCAGCTCTTAATCGAGTGTCAAAAATCATTTGTCAAAATTATTTCGAATACCTATATTCGATTAAATTTTTATATTTCAATAAATTTGTGAATATGAGTGAACATTTTTGGTTATTACACCTACTTCTCTGATTTCTCCTCACTTTGTTTCTTATAAAAATATAGTTTTTACAATTTTATGGAATAGGCTCGAATTTCGACCACTGGGCGGCCACTAGTCTTCATAAAATAGCTGTCATTGAGTCTTGGATAATCCTAATTACGTTATCAAGAAACGAAGTCAGTGTTATAAAAAAGTTAATGAATGGGTGGATTTTTTTTACCGAAATACTGATCCATATAGAAGAAAATTTTAACAAGCACTTATATTTAAACACATTGGAAACATTTGACTCACTAAAAAAGTCAAACATGTTTTTTTTGTGGGTTCGTTAAAACAAAAAATATATCAAAACGAAAATAGTGTCAAAAATGCCGCAAATGTCAAATTTGAAAAAAGTATAAAAAGTTTAGTAATTGTTAAAATCCCAAAAATCAAAAACGTAAAAATTCTGAAATGTGGAAAATATTATAAATAACAAAAATGTCATAAATTTTTCTTTATTATTTGAGTTTTTTACTTCTCACAATTATACAGATACGTTAGGAAATTGAAAATCAAGGTGTAGTTGTAAGGGCAATTTGTGGAAATCACCCTGAACACCTTGCTATACAAAAACTCCCTCGCATGATTAACCAAGGAAAGTAGGTCTATTTAACTGTCAATTAGTTTTCCTGTATAATATGTTTGGATGTAGATTCTGTGATATGTGTTTGTGTGATGTGACATTTTTACTGCTTTTATGTATTTTTTGTCAAAAATGTCAACAATGTAGAAAAAGTAGATGTCAAATATTTCAGAAATATGTAATATGTCTAATATGTCAAATATGTCAAAGATGTCAATTATGTCAAATATGTTAAATATTTCAAATATATTAAAAATGCCAAAAATTTAAAAAAATATCAAATGTGCCAAAAATACCAAAAATCTGTCAAAAATTTGGAATACGTCAAAAATGGTGAAAATGTCAAAAATGTAAATTATCTCAAAAATATCAAAAATGACAAAATTCTAAAAATCTCACAAATGTCAAAAATGTCAGAAATTTAAAAACGTCAAAAGTCTCAAAAACGTCAGAAAAGTTGAAAAGTACGAAAACGTCGATGATCTAGCAAACGTCGAAACTGTTGAAAATGTTTACAAATATTACAAATGTGAAAAGGTTAAAAATGTCTGATTTCAAAATGATTATAAATGTTAATATATCACAAATAAGCCCCGTGCGGAGGGGGATGCTCAGCTAATATTCGTTAAAATTCTGAAGGTTATCTGATTTTTAACCGATTTCCAAAAAGGAGGAGGTTATCAATTCATGGCGTATTATTTTTTTTCGCTTTTTTTTGTATGTATGTTACCTGATTTCTTCTCCTATGGTGCACCGTTTTGAATGAATATGGTCTTGTTTAACAGAGTAAATATCCGGATTGGTGAATCTTCAAATTTTGAAAAAGAGTTCTATTGGTAAAGTGATAAAATTAGTGAATGAAAACATGCGTGCATGGAAATCGACCAATATCCCTAATGTTTTAGTCGATTTTTCGATAACACCTTATGGATATGTATAGTTTTTTAACGTTTAATCTATTAAGGAAGATCCTTGGGTGATCTCATATATTTTCTGCGACGTTCAACTTGCAGTTTTGCAGAATATCGTCGAAAATTCCAAAATTCTTTTCAAAAATTTCATCGAAAGTCAACCCGTACTAGTACATGTTGTTCGTAAAGATTTACCTGTCAATTTAAATGAGTAAGTATCATTGTGTAATGTTGAGGCTTTCGATGTTACCTGGTTCTGTCTATTAAGGTTATACATACAAAATTAAAAATGAAGAATGAAAACTACCTAAGTTCAAAATAACTAAAAAGTTAAAAATAAAACATTTAAAAAATATATATAACCGACTTCTACCTATAACTAAAAAGCTAAAAATAATTATATCAAAATACAACTCTAGCAAATAAATAGCACATTCAATGTTGTAAGGTACCTACCCAGGAAGTAAAAAATGTAAACATTAAAAGGTGATCCTTCTGTACAAATTAATTACCTACCAATCTAGTATATTTTTGAAGTCGGTGCCAAGCAACAATTAAGTTTGATGAATTAGTAGATAAGTACGCAATAAAGGATTTTAGATTCAAAATATACTAGATTGGTAGGTAATTAATTTGTACAGAAGGATCACCTTTTAATGTTTACATTTTTTACTTCCTGGGTAGGTACCTTACAACATTGAATGTGCTATTTATTTGCTAGAGTTGTATTTTGATATAATTATTTTTAGCTTTTTAGTTATAGGTAGAAGTCGGTTATATATTTTTTAAAAATGTTTTTTATTGATTGTCAAAACAAACTAAATAAAGCAGCTTTTTCAAACTTTGACAGTAGTCTGTTCATAAATAGCCGTTAATGTGAGCAGTGTTGAATTTATAGTTACTGAGCCGGAAATTAAAACAATCACTCACTTATCAAACTGTACTCGTAAATAAAGCTCTCTATATGCTCAACAGAGAAGCATATTGTAATAAATTTTCCTGGCATACTGCACCACGCTTAACATTATTGTAACAACTTTTATTGTTCACATATAATTTATTCTTATTACATTCGGCGATCTTCGGTTATATATCAGCTGAATTGAAAGAACTGAAACAAATTTTCTACTTTTTTTTTACATAAACGTTCGTGAATTCTTATTAAAAAAACGAAAGCAAGCATTTCAGCTCATGTTAAAAGATCTTTTTTCTCGGAAGAGAATTAGGTTTACTTTGTCAAAATAAAAACGTAACATTTTTTGTACATAAAATTATTTCAAAAGTTAACAGGCTATTTTAATACCATTTAATTATTTACTGTAATTATTCTAATAGTGAATATTACGGTTAGAAAGAAATTTGCACGTGTCGATAAGGTTTTTTAGAAAAGCTCCGAATATGGCACATTTAGGTATTTAAAAACTAATATCCCAGATAATTATATGCAATTGTTACTAGATATTGGAAGTTGTGATTTTGCTCCCAAAATGAAATTCTGGCGGCCATTTGTTGCTTTATTGCTGGTTGTGTTTCAGGTAAGATTTACTTTCAGATTATTCTCAGCTGTTGTACTTTATCAATAATAATAGATTCACATTAGTTCTTATGGTTTATAATTATGTATATGCAACACGTAGGAACAAACTCATTCGATATTAGTTTTGGAGGTTGTATATATTTCGAACTGTTAACAATATTTTGTTAATTATAGAAAATCGTGCACAGTCAGTGTAGACATTTTATAGAAAATTAAACAAATCCTCAAAAGGTTTGGTGAATAAAATACATATAAAACTAAGGAATGGTAATACGTAGTAAGTAGCAGTCGATAACTTTAATACATTTTTTAAACATGGCAAAATTTTAATAGTTTTGTAAATTATATTAAGCATGCTAAATGAAAATTTGTGTAGAAAAGATTACGAGAAAGAATCTCGGCTCTTTAATCTAGTTATATTTCTACATAGTGTAATGTTTTTATTTTCACACTCGGGTTCAGTTCAGTTCTTGGATTTATTTAGAAACACAGTCCAACTCACTCGACAATTTATTTCCACTACTTTTACACAATTTTTGTCCACAGAAACTACTATTTACATTTTATCTTAACTGTACAATACGACCACCGAAAACAGAATGCCTCCTATCGCCAGCTGTTCATATTTATATATTTATCTGCGAATTGTCTGGTAAGTCCACGAACCATCAGGAAACTCTTTCATGTTCTGGAAGCTTTAAGGGAATTCCCAGTAACGGCAGCGGTCCGCCTGTTGAGAGACAAACATTTCGGGTTCCCAGAATTTATCGGAATATTGTCCCTCTCATGAATTGGTTGATGGCTGATTGCACCAGCTGTCGGATGAATTCTCGTAACAATAGCAACGATCTTATAAAAACAATTGAAGCTTCAAATTTGAAGCGGAATGAAATTTCAGTATATTCATCTGTATAATAAACCTCAGATCTATCTAACTTGTAAAATTAATCAAGTAAGTCTGACAAAAAGAGGTCCGTATTTGAAGCCAACTTAGGAAAGTCAAAACGAGGGATTAAGAATATTTTTGTAAATTCTCATTATAAAACGAAAGTAATTGAAAGCTTTGGAACACAAGTTTCAGTTGTATTTTAAAATCTAAATATCTTCCAAAAATAACAACAAGGTCAGGTAAAATTGGTATTGTTTATGGTTTCAGCGATAAAAATGGCTTTACATTTTTATTATTAAAATTCAAATTATTGATTTCTAGAACAAGAAACAGCACTATCTCTTTGCAACCATAAAGAATCTAACGAAGAGTTTTTGATTAGAGATTAGAGTTTTCATTTTAATCAAAAAATATTCTGGCAAATTGAATCAGCTATGCCATTAACAAGATGAATGAAGAAAAGACGGCCTACAGCCATCCCTGTGGAATATCAGGTCTGACCTTCAGATTGATTATCTGAAAGTCTCACAATTTAAATTCTGTGGTTTAAATATTACTTAAGCCAAATCAAAAGTTTTCCAGAGATCCCAAGTTAAAATAATTTATTTACCTATGCCAAAAGCCTTGGCATAATCTAGAGATGTGTTGAATTTGCTGTGATTTTGCTATGGTGTTCTCTATTAAGAACAAATGTAGTAACTGGTGATTTAATTTTAACAAAACCCTATTAAAATGTTATTGATAAAATTTGTTGTTTATTAGTAATAATTAATTCAAATAGTTTTTCAATACAAGTAATAGCCAAGCGAGAATAAGTTCGTGTATCATGTACATTATCACTTCCAAAAACAGTTGCACTACATGTTTTTTTCATAACCGTGGAACGCCTAACCTACCATTAGAGTCTCTGAGATATAATATTTTTTAATCGGCTTCAAGGAGGGAGGAGGCTCTCAATAAGGTTGTATTTTTTAATGTTCGTTGCCGTAGAAGAAGAATTTTGATAATTATTTTTTATTCTTTTTTATTTGACAGAATATACTTTCAGATTCGTCCTAATTTTTGTGTACGATAAGAACGGTAAAATGGGAAAAAAATACAATTTGAGAAATAAACATTTTCTCTGAATCTGCAAAATGAGCTGGCAGCAAACTAATACGGAACATTTATGTGTGATTACGAATCTGCAATGTTTTATGGAGAAATCTCCATAAAACATAAAAAGGGTTTTTTGCATTTTACTCAAAAACCACAATAAATTTAAAAAAATAACCTCGTTATCGTATTCCTCGTAAAATTTTAAATCGAAAACGAGTTGCAACTTATACAAAGTGAACAAACTGTTGTCTCATTATTTAATTTTTAGTTTCGGAATACACGCAATGTGCGCGCATACACTCCGATAAATCAATAAGCATTGTCCATATGAGTTCACATAGCGGGCTTACAACATTAATAGTTCCAGTTTGGATTAAATTCAAGATTTAATAGATCGCTTGTACTGCAATAACGAATTTGGGGTATTTAACACGTTGACCACAATTTTCAGTGAGCGAAGTTGAATTCGATAAAACAGACTTCTGCAGATTAGTGAAATTAAATCCAAATGACTGAATCAATTCAATAAGAATTTTAAGTATTTATATTTCAAAATATTTGTCTATACTTCGTAATATACAGGGTTCCTGAAACGAGGGGGAACATTAAGAGATTTAGGGAAATCAAACTTGTTAGTTATGGAACAATGCGTACTAGGCGCATTACATAGTTATAAAATAGAAATGAAAACATAAGGAAACAAACAAGAATCGCTGATATAATTCAAGAGTGGGTAAGATGAAATAGCAATGGACTGGGCATGTGTCAGGCGGATAGATAGAACAACAGTGACTTAGACAAACTAAACTAAATGTAGAACGTCCATAAAAATCGTTGCGTCGACGACATTAGCGTAGTGCTAGGTAGCTGGTAGTTAAATACAACAAAAAACAGAGAGACATGAAACTAGATAGGAGAGACCTATATCCAAGAGTAGATGACTGCATGTTTAAAAGAAGACTGACTATAGCTGCGGAATTTACCGTAAAATTCATTGTTAGAAAATGACAAATTGACAAAAATATTTATTCAATTATCACCTTACCTATATACAAACGAAAATTTGAAGCAGTGGCCGCAGCTAACGGATAGGGTCGCCAAGAAAAATATATCTATCTATAGCTCAGTCTAGTATAAGACTTAAGTCTTAGTTATTGCTGATTAAAATTTCATAATTTTCTTTCACTTTGTTTAGAAGGTATGACTTTTTATATTCTGTGTTGTTTTGTATATTTTTGTTTCCTGAAGCAGTTCGTGATACACGTATCACGTGATTTTAAACATGCCTTAAATTGTTCAATTGTATACGAATTCATTCAAAAAATTACTAATGCGTTTAATATAACAAAGTTAGAGAGAACCTTCTGTATATCCGTAAAGTAACATTCCATAGATATTTTGGTGTGTATACGCGTAGGAAGCTTGCATTCTCAATATCCTAAAATGAAGTAAAATATTAATAATTAGAGTAATACTTAATCATTATCTGAAAGTTACTATTCGATTTCGATGTAAAAAGTTCTATTCTAGGACTTAATGGAGAACAGCAATTACACGGAACGGATCCAGATTCGGAACCTCTATGTGATAGTTTTCTTGACAATCCTAGATGTCGGTCTTACATCTCGCTTCTACAAATAACTAACGAAATTCAAGTTCTTTTTCAGATATAATTAATAGGACTTTATTTGTGTTCAAATTCGTAATTCTTAATTAATATGACAACAATTCAACCGCTAATGGGCTACCCTATATAATTATTTTTTCTAACCACCCTGTATAGCTATAATTACACTCAATTCTCTAACATTTATGTATAATTCCATCTCATTATATATTTTCACCACCCTGTATATGCAACTGCTCATAGATCACGCATAATATTTTTTAACATTTTTGAACCACCCGGTAAATCATTCTGTATATGCGACTGACTATAAGCCACCGTATTTATTCTTTTTGTTTATGAAATTTTTAACTATCTTCTGTAACAATTCGGATCTATATTTCAATCATTATAAATATATGGAACTCATCGTGGGCTACTCTATAAATCATTTCCTTTTCTAACATTTTTTATGATCATCCTGTATATCTATAATTCATATATTTCATCTACCCTATATATACTACTGCTTAGGGGTTACGAAATGTTGCATTTCCATTTCCGCAACCCTGTATATGCATCTCTGTATAATATTTTTTGCACCACCCTATATAACTGTAATTCTTTTGCGCCCTCTATACCAAGAACCCTGTAAAATCAACGGCTAATGGACTTTCCTATATAATTATTTTATAAGTTATTATTGCACTCTACTCTATATGTTAAACACCCTATATATGCAACTGCTTGTGTGCTACCCAAGAAAAAAATAATTTCTAACATATCTAGAATCGCCCTGTGTAATTATAAGATACAACGCCTTATATCTCAGTCAATTTAGAACATGAGAACACGTAACTTTTTATCCATCTGAAAATCGCCTACGCAGCAATTTTTACTTAAAAAAAATATTAAATAGCGATAAAATTCTTATAAGATTCTACACATCAATTTGTATTGGAAATTTTTTTCAAGAGCATTTTCAACCTCAAGTCTGTTACCAAATCAACCTGTATTGAAACTCTTGTAATTTCAAAACTGAGCTGTCATAATTATTGTAACAATCTCGTTCTTTCTCGGTAATACGATTTTTTCGGAGCAATCGATTTGTAGACGCCAAAACCCCGAAACGAAATTTCGATAGTCATAGTGCAGTTTGCGAGAATTATATATATTAAGATATATGTCAATAAACAAAACATTATATGTATTATATTGTTAGATAAATAAGTAAAAATATATTTGCAGCATATCACATCTCGTTAAAAGAAAATTTAATAATTTTTGACTGACTGCTAATATTTTAGACGACATGTTAAATATAATTTAAAAGATTACCTTATATAGAATAAAACAGCAATATATTACTAATACTTATTCAATTTTCATTTGCACATGGCATAAAATAAAAGAACATTCAACTTTAGAGGATCTGAAATCAAATGTATCAATTAGCTTTATAATCTCTCAATAGTTAGTTTACTTACGTAAAAGTTTTCATCGGGGGATTATATCAAACATTTAAGAAATACTATGCACCACCTGTTAATTTATGTTAAATAAATGAAAATTTTTGTAAGTTCATTGAAATTGAAATTTTGAAAATTATACATTGATAATTTTCTGATTGCATTGAGAAGGTACCTTAACCTAGAGGTTAACTGTTAAGAAATGTCAAATTAAAATTCAATCTGCTACAGTGTGGTTGGCCGTGAACTGGTCGAGAAATTAGAACCATTGCCATGATGTCAGATCTAACTATTTATCTTCAATATCACTATATGTATTTATACCATAGGCTTTCTAATCTTAGTTAAATTGTATGAAACTATTAGCCTTTGAAATAGAAACAATATAAATTAATAGTATAATTTTAAAATAATAAAATAATATCGGAAAAACATTGTGCAGTTACCACGCAATACAAATTTCTGATTTTAGTTGACAAAGTATATTTAGAAAAACTTGCGAGTACCCAATAAATTGTCATTATCATATAATATCAATTTTTGTGGGTGAATTCTCAATAGCATGATAATGTAGAATAACTTTCAGGACCAAACAAAATTTGTTAGTTTTTCATTTAATTAATTTGTTTTTCTCATTCGAGTCAATCCGTCTTACGATTTTCTCTCCTCGCAATCTGGCGGCACTGTGGACGTAAATTATGAAATTTTTATTTTACTTTATTTAATGAATGAATCAATATTGTAAATATATTTTAGCATTCTGCACTGAAGGTCGTCAATAGCCACTAAACAAAACAAAAATTAAATAATTCGGTTGAGGGACAGAGGAGAAAATGGTACCTAACCGTTTTGCCTTTGCCTATTTAAATATATATTATGTGAAAATGAGATGAAAGTAAACGATAATAAATGTTGCTTAAGCAAGTTAAAAACATGATAGTTCCTAATTCGTAGGTCTATATAATGTGTCTTATTAAGTCGGAAGCTTAAGGAAAACCGTTTTATTAATAAGGAACAATATTATTCTTCATAAAAACATCTGAATTCAAACCTTCAGAACCTAACCTAACCTAAAATAAAATAATCCTATGTCACTCTGTTCATTTGTGTTTACGTTTGCCAAAAAATTAATTTTGCTTGAAAGTAAATGAAAGCATTGTGGAAGTCGTCTGAATATACAATGTGTTTGTCTAGTTAAGTTCGATTCATTTGGAAAATTTTAATAATGTTTTGAAAAAATCGTTTCTCATAAAAAATTATATAATATTAAACCTAACATTATGTTTGAAATTTAACTACTTTTATTTAAAGCAATATCGGTATTTGTTATGAAAAAGAGTTAATAATAATTGAAAATTTCTTCCAATTGTTCACTAATGCCACTAAAAATATTAAAATAAATAAATTTTTAAAATAACAAATACTTCAAATAAATAACTTAAATAATTAACGAAACTTAAGGCATAAATAAATAAATTATTTGAAGTTGGTGCCATGCTTGAAAAAATATGTTCAACATAACAATATAAATAGCTTTTTATTAGTAAATAACAATTTTTTAAGTTTTTGGGAATATCACCATAATTCCCAAAAATCTGAAAAATCACAAACCAGAGATGCCACAACTATCTTTCAGATAACATTTTTAATTTATAAAGCTGCTTTTGTTGCTTTGTAAAATATATGTATATTTTTTATTTTTTAGTTTCGTTATTGTTATTATGTGGCTGAGTTTGAGCCTCAAATATATATTTCTGATCAGCTTCTCTAGACAGATTGTAAATTCAATACACTGTAAGAAATCAGATTGTAACCAGTTACATATGTAATTTCTAATATATAATAATCCTTAGACTACCATACTAAATATCTATTTTTTTTCTTTGTGAAGAATATCCAGGTCATATAAATATTCATAACATTTCTCAACTTGACAGGAGTCAAAAAACATCTTTTAACTTTATAATAAATTCAGTATTTATTAATTACATATTAGTTTTATCTTACATATTAAAGACTAACGACACACCTTGATACTCTTCCGGAATCAAATAGTCCAATGACGGAAACTCCAACAAAACATACAATTAGTGAAAGAATATATATGGCAAATATACATGGGGTATTTAATGCCCATAGCAGGTTCACTACTCCACATATAATCAGACGAATCAAATTTGCATGGATAATATTGGGAAAGAATTTAATAGTCTTCTAGTCAAGAATGCTAGTCCTTCTTAAAGCAAAAGTATATGGAGATTTTCATGATCAGAATAACAAGAAGAGACCGAAAGACAACAGAGTGGATAAGAATACACAAAAAAGCCCGGGCTTGACATTTGGCAAGACGACATGATAGTAGATGCTCTCTTCGAGGTGTCATTCTTTTGTACGCAAGACAATATATATAATATATATTGTTTCTGGTTAGGGCACCTTCATCAGTTGCGCTTCCAATAATTGAATGTCCTCTCGAACACTTCTTTATGTATTTGCTACATTTCGTTAAATTTGAAGATACGAGATCTAAAGACCGAGATCTATAATTTTACGGAAAACTAGCAGATAGAGGTTCCGAATCTGGAGTCATTTCATGTAATTGCTGTTACCCGTAATTCCTAGGTTAGAATGTCACGATAACATTTCAATTGAACAGCAATTACATGGAACGGCTCCAGATTCGGAACCTCTATGTGCTAGTTTCCCCGAAAATCCTAGATGTAGGTGTTTACATCTCGCGTCTTCAAATTTAACGAAATGTATCAAATACAGAAAGAAGTGTTTGAGAGGACGTTCAATTGTGGGAAGCGCAACTGATTAAGTTTCCGCAACCAGAAACAATATATATTATATATTGTCTTGCGTACAAAAGAACGACACCTCGAAGAGAGTATTCAATATCTCTGACAGGTGAAGTTAACCTGAAAATTTTATCGTGACATTCTAACCTAGGAATTACGGGTAACAGCAATTACATGGAACAGCCCCAGATTCGGAACCTCTATGTGCTAGTTTCCCCGAAAATCCTAGATGTCGGTCTTTACATCTCGCGTCTTCAAATTTAACGAAATGTATCAAATACGTAAAGATGTGTTCGAGAGGACATTCAATTGTGGGAAGCGCAACCAATGAAGGTTCCCTAACCAGAAACAATATATGTTATATATATATTGTTTTGCATACAAAAGGATGACACCTCGAAGAGAGTAAGTCAAACTAAAAGCTTTGCAACAAAAAAAGATTCAGCAAAAACAGTTAATAAGTTAATACGTGCTGAGGTAACAAACAAACAAACAGACAACTACAATTTTATAATAATATAGAAGATATAGATAGTCATATGAAGAATTGCTTTAATTAAATATGACATTTTCAGATTCTAGGGGATGTTGAAGCAGGGAATACTGATACCAATGTCGTCCAATGTTCAAACGTAGTAAGTAAATATTTATAGTGTGTTATTATTAGCTACATATTAAGACTTGAAGAAAAATGTTTGTACCCCTTTTTAAACATATAGCATGCTAGGTCGATTATGAAATTGATTTGATTAAATTAAATTAAATTTAGTTGATAATTTATCTTTTATTTCATAAAATGAAATTATTCATTGTTTATGTTCAATATTAGACAAGGCTGCCGGATAATTGACAAATTTTGATTGGTCACCAAAAGTGTAGAAGAACAATCGTCATCCATATTAAGACTGGAACAACAAAATTTTTATTAACTAAGAGTTATCATTTCTTGGGCAGCGCAAATTAGCTACAATCATTGCATTCTAAATGTGATTTGTCTACTAAAATCACGAGTTATATTTTAAATGACCAACATTTTTTCTGATAATTTTTTATTGACAGCTCATTTCTATTTTTAATTTAAGTAACATTACAATCGATTGATTATACAGGGTGAGTTTTTATTGATGATCAATATGGGGATCTCGTAAATTAGCGGAGATAGAGCAATGGTTAAATTGGGAAATATTTGCAGTTTTACAGGCCCAATTTAATGACACTTTCGGATTTTTGTAAAGAGTCATGGCTTACTAGATATTTTGAAAAAACGAAATCCTGTCGATTTAGTCAAATCCTTCTAGCTCCTTTATTTTTAATTTTATAAAAAAAGTCTAAATATCAAAATTGAAGGGAATTGTATCCCGAATATGATTATCATGTCCTCGTTTGCGTGACAGCTCTCATTTTCGAGATATTACACAAACTTATCTTTTTTTGAATGGAAACCATAGTTGGCTATGACCTCAAAAAATCGGACATTTTTAGAGCTTTTCAACGATTTAATACTCGATATAGTTATTCATAAAAATAATGGAGTTATAGATGCTTTTATCTCTTATTTTCACTTTTAACGTAGTTAGCCATGAAATAGATTGATTTATTAATAACTATTCCAAAAAACATTAAACGATTTTTTTCATTAGGTATATCAGATATAACGAAAAAATTAATAAGTAGGTAGTTACTAAAAACTTAAAAAATTAAAGTACATAATAATGGTTACAATTTTTGTACGAAAAGTCCACCATTGTTATTTAGACAAAAAATTGCATCTTTTTAAGATTGACATTACCGCTTTCCTCACAGACCGCCTATTAATTTCTTCAATTGCTTGTAACACCGCCTCCCTTAGGGCACCCACTGTCTCATACTTTCTTTTGTATACTTTGTTTTTTAGCGCACCCCATAAATAGAAGTCTATAACTGCCAAATCGGGAGAGAGTTTGGATAGATATTATCTAAGAGCTGTCTTACTAATAACGAGTTATGAGCAGGTGCTCCATCATGTTGGAACCACTTAATTTCTAAACGAGTTCTCAAATTCAAATTATGCAACATATCTTGAAAAGTGTATTGCAAGAAATGCAAGTAGTAAGTGATTCGTCATAGATAAAAGGCCTCAGAATAGTAGACCCTATGATACCACATCAACCATTAAAACCAAATTTTATCTGGGATCGTCTTTGTTCTACATGGAAAGGGTTTTCTTTAGCCCAGATATGTGTCTATTGAACATACCACAGTTGGTAAATCTAGTTTCATCTGACCATAACACTTTTAATGGAAACTGTGGATTGTCAAGGCACATGTCTCTAAACCATGTACAAAACAAAATACGTCGATGTTCGTCACCAGCATGCAAAGTTTGAGAAACTGAAAATTTGTACGGGTGGAACTTGTGCGCTTTCAGTACCTTAACTACAGTTCGTTAAGATGTGCTAGCTTCTGCCGCAATCTCACGAGTTGATGTAGATGGATTTGGATTTACTATTGCCTAAACATTTATTTGTGATGCTTCGTTAATTGGATTACGTTCCTTTGGTGGTTTAGTAAGAGATCCATATCAGCGTAAACTATCGTAAAGCCTCTAAAATGTACATAGAGCAGGTTGACGACGATTAAAATATCTATGAAAGTATTCTTCAGCTGCACGAACTGAATTTTTATGGCATATGATATAAGATTCCACCATATTCAGTTTTTCTTCGTTAGAGTATTCCATTTTATCACGAAAACTTGTCAATATCGACTGTCAGTTCAACATTACTAATGGAATTACTCTCAAATGAGGAAACGTCAAAGTGAAAACAATTTTTCATGGCTAACTACGTTAAAAGTGAAAATAAGAGCGAAAAGCATCCACCACTCCGTTATTTTTGTGAATAACTATATCGAGTATTATATAGTTGAAAAGCTCTAAAAATGTCCGATTTTTTGAGGTCATAGCCAACTATGGTTTCCATTCAAAAAAAGATAAGTTTGTGTCATATCTCGAAAACGAGAGCTGTCACGCAAACGAGGACATCACAATCATATTCGGGATACAATTCCCTTCAAGTTTGATATTAACGCTTTTTTATAAAATCAAAAACACAGGAAGAATTTCGTTTTTTCAAAATATTTAGTAAGCCATTACTTTTTACAAAAATCCGAAAGTGTCATTAAATTGGGTCAGTAAAACTGCAAATCTTTCCCAATTTAACCATTGCTTTATCTCCGCTAGTTTCCGAGATCCCCACACTGATCATCAAAAAAATCTCACCCTGTATAAACAACCTAAGAACACCAATGAAGAGACCAGGATAATAAAAGCATAATTGTATTAAACATTTAGAGATACAAAAACTGCGTTCGATACATTGTCAGAAAAGAAAATTTGTAATGTACTTGAAGTTGTTAAAAATACGTGTAAGAGAGTGAAATGTAAGACGGTCCTGCCCCTTGTAGCTCGTAATTCTGATGGTAAGAAAACAACCAACTTCAAGAAGAAAAAGGAATAACTAAACATAATAAATGGATACAGAAATAAAAATGAGCAACGATATAGTATGCCAGTAATAGAACAACTATAAGCCATAGATAAATAGAAAATGATGTACAAATTTGTATATAGCTAAGTGGAATACCTTCATTATTTTATTAGTTTTAGTTATTGTTTATAATTATGAAATATAAAAAGGAAATTTAAAAAATCAAAAAAGTTAACTAAAAAATGCAAACTGCATAAAAAATGAACTTGGAGAAGATGTAAACAAGATTACCTATCTCATACTCTGTAAGTACACTCTAAGTCGAGATCTACGCGCATTTACTAGTTGTCCCTTAGGCTGCCGGTACACACGTCCATCGTCCGCAAGATGCCAGGTATAATTCGGGGATACCTTAAAACCTTCCGCTGACGTAAAAAACGTATCGCGAGCACCATGTTTTAACACACACATACACGTCCCTACACGTTCGTCGTCCGAGAAGACGACCACCAACGTTGAAATTTTTAAAGATTCAATCTACCATTGAAAAAAGCAAATTTAAGGGCATTTCAATATACAAATTTTAACGGTTATTAGGTGTCACATCACATAAAAACCCCCAGTAACTGAACTATGTGGTAAGATTTCTATCTTTCGGCATTTGCAGATTTATATTTTATTACTTTTTATTGCACTTTGAATATTTTGGCTTGGCAGTTATTGAAGCTTCCTACTAGGAAACGACCTGAAACCATCGATCACTTGCATGGAGTCGCGCTTTTGTAGTTACCGACTTTTGGCGGATAGGACTGACGGATAGAAAAACACCTGCATGAATAAAATTAATACCGAAGGCAAGCCAAAAAGGGTACAAATTGGTCGAAATATCTGTTGTCCTCGCAAAATGTTTGGGTAGTTGAGGGAATAGAATGAATATATCCATTGATAAAAAACTTATTTTAAAGAACAGTATGAACCCAACATGTGTGGTCATGTTTTGCAGACGAGGGACGTGTGTACCGGCAGCCTTAGGCTGCGTATATATGGCTCGTAGCGGGGCTCATGAAACCTACCAAAATGATTTGTACCCTTTCTTGAGAAAATAAAGGATATATATTTTTTGCGACCCAACTTTATGGTTCCCGGCTACGTAAGCACCTTTGAAATTACTTCCATAATTCTGTTTAGTCGCGTGCCTAACGTCGTCATTTCAATAAATTGTCGATTTTTTATTGATACAATGACGGTACAAAGCAGCCCGACGAGCTTCGGATCTAGACCGACATTGGTTGGTTACCAAGTGCCGCGCCAATCTAACTGTGGAAATAAAAAAAATGAACCTTACTATGCCCCCAAAAAATCTTATGCAATAGACGGAAATTTAATTCAGCGAATTCCGGCAATCGGATAATATATTATTGTGATAATATTTGCTATGAATTAAAAAAAATCGAATAGATAATAGAAATAGGCCTGCGACTCAATGGGGGTTCAGTTTAGAGATTTTTCGTTTGAATGATTGGTGTATTGTGTTTCAAAAAGCTAATATTTATTTTCTTTATAGGCACAAATGATATTTATAGTGAAATTTGCACAGCTGGGAGCATTGTTGATCTGACTATTGTTATGCCAGAAAAATAATATTCGTTGTTATCAATGAGACTAATAAACAGAATCTATATATAATCTAAATGTTTGCTTTTCTTATATTATTAATGTTATTACTTATTCAACATTTTAAACTTGTAAACAAACACTTTTTTTGAACCCTAGCCCTAAATCTTGTTTTTATTTCCATAATGAACTCATTTGGACAACCAAGTTGTTCAGCTGTAGTGAACCAATATTTAAGTTAGTAAATAATTTGGTCAGTACGAGTTGGACTTGAATACTAATGGTTCCGTACAATGTAGATGAATCAAAGTACATATTTTTCTAATATTCCAGTTTCAGACAAGTAGGGAATGAATGGATTAGCTTATAGTAACCTTAATGCTTTTTAAACTAAGCGTTTTAAATTAATGTTTGTTTAATTTTCTAATTGCCGAAAAAAATTAAGATTAGGATTTTCACTTTATTTTACAATAAACTTTCAGTGAAGCCCTTATACAATATTTTATCTGAAAAAATAGTGAGAAAGAAACTTACAGAGGAGGAAATCCGGATGGAGAGGACGGACCTGCCAATAGATTCACTCATGGACTTACTACAGTGTTGCCTCAAGAACTGCTATTTTCAGGAGAAGGGACATTTCTTCATGCAAGAAAATGGATTGCCTATGGAATCCCCGTTATCACCAACAATCGCCAACATATACATGGAATGGTTCAAAAAGAATACACTGAAGAGGTACGAGAAGTAACCAAAACTCTGGTTAAGGTATGTCGACGACACCTTCATTATTTGACAACATGGAGAGAGAGAACTACAGGTATTTCTGGAGCATCTAAACCGATCACAACCTTCCATCAGATTCACCATGGAGAAGGAAGGAAGGAAGTGGATGCCTACCATTCCTGGATGTGAAGTGTCCAAGTACTAGGACCGGAATCGAAACAATAGTGAACAGGAAGGCAACACATACAGGGTTATACCTAAACTACAACTCTTACCACCCATCAACAACGAAAACTGGCATCATCAAAACATTAGCTTACAGAGCCAAAAATATCTAGAGTACACCCTCAAAGAAGAACAAATCAAACTTTGAATAAATAAATAAATTGAAATTTTGATAAATGGATATCCGAAAACCACCATTAACAAAGCATTTGAACAACTGGAGAAACCACCTAGGCAGAAAGAAGAAACCACGACAGTAACCGTAATACTACCATACACTAAAGTCTTGTCGGAAAATCTTGGACGTATTGGACATTGATACCGAATCAAAATAGTTTTCAAGAGCAACCACATCTAGAGGAGCATGATCACAAAAACGAAGCCAGATAATCCTGGAGTACCAAAGAACTGCATATACAGCATATCCTGTCAATGTGGCAATCTCTACCCTGGTTCAAGCGACCACTTGACACCAGGGTTAAGGCGCACCATATAGTTACTCAAAGGGGAGAGTTAACAAAGGCTGGGTTAGCTAATTACGCATGGGCCGAGCACCATAACATTAACTGGGACCAGGCAAGGTTAGTTCACAAGGAGGAGCAGTGGTATAAGAGAAAATTCATCGAGACGGCATATATAATCTCTAATGAGAATATAATCAGCGAGCCCAGCGTCCAAATTAAAAACGTTTGGAGTCCTCATCTCGAGCCACTGCCGCTACGCATCACCGGCAACCAATCGCTAGGTACGTCCACGCTGATTGGACGAGACAGGGGAAAAGCGACCCAATGAGCATGACCGGTTAAGGGTATAAATATGAGGTATAATCTGAATTTCCATCATTCACCTGACAATGATAGCAGTTCCAACGTTATTGAAACGTTGTGAGATCAATCATTTCAAGACGATGGAAGCTTCGAGGAATGTGATATATTACTCTGAAGTTAAATGTTAATACTTGTTTCTCAAACTTTGATGTCATTGTGAATAAAATTAGGAATTTAAAAATTGTTTTTTATACTGAGATTGCAGTCCTTGCAGGAACTTGAAATGGAAATTAGTGATTTAATAATTCAGAACAAATATCAAAAATTCTATTTGCTGCACTTATACCAGAGTATTTTTTTCGTACAAGGTGGTAATTACTGTATTTAGTATAAATTTGCTCGTTGGCTCTTTTATTGTTTTTTTTGTTCTACATATATGTGTGAGGAAACATTCTTCAAAAGGTTTAAATATTTAAATTAATCTATGAGCATGTTCTCCTATAACTAGTACAAGTAAAACTGGTCCACAACAGAGGAAAAACCCAATTTTCCAACAACGGGATGTTCACTAGTTTATAAAGTTCATATCAATTTTTTGTTAGTAATTCCGCACAGGTTAACTTTTCGGAGCATTGCACTTGCCATTAAGTTAATCTGACAGGTAAATAAAATCTGTTTTTGTTCCCATCTTATCTCAGTAGCAACAATAAGCCATTAGCTACCGTTTGCGGGATTGATGACACTGGACTGGAGAGTTCTAAACTAGGAATAACTAACACTTATCACTTCCTACGTAGCTTATGCATCTTAGCTATCACTTATTTGTAGGTTGTCATTACGTATTCTTCAGAAATATTAAATTAAATAATAGTCATCCCTATGTTGACCGTGTGACTGACCCGCCATGTTGACCGGAAGTCCAGTGAATATGTTGGCAAATCAACTTATTCTTTGTCAATAAATCTGAATTTGATTGTAAGCATAATGAAATCTATTGAGGGACGGTTTTCCGGCTAGCGTATTCATTTCTTCCATTAAAGCTGGTATGCAAAAACTTTTTACCTGTACACCAATAAGTGAAATTATATATGAAATATGGGAAGGCTTGAATACGACCGATATGACATATTTTTGGACTCCAGCATACCATACTATATTTATACAATTTATATATTTAAAATATCTACGTTTTGGTTTGTTAAAAGATCTTTTAAATTATTAATAAATTTCAAAAATAAAAAAAAATAATTAGAAACATTAAGTTTTTAATTGTAATTTCGATTGTATGAATAAATGCTCATTTAGAGGTTTTTCGTTTCACTACAACATTGCCCATAGTATCAAACAAATTTTCATTGACAGATTACCTGCAAAAGGCAAAAGGCTAAATTGTTAGCGATTTTTTGAGGTTATGGAGTTAAAAACCAAAAACGCATCGATGAAAAATGGTGAATTTTATTCCAGTTGCCTATGTTCTATCGTCAGAACGCTTTTATATAGGTTTTGTCCTACTATTAATTAATTCTGTGACCAAAATGTGCTGTTTTGTAAATTGCATGACCTGGTTTTCGATATTTGGAACATAGGGTGGACCTTGCAACGAAAAGCTAGCTGTCGGCAAATTGTTTTGGAATACTTAGGTAGTTCTGAATGATGGCAAAATGAATTTCAGATGTGTACAAACTATTACAAACGTCTTGTTTAAAAGTAGGTATTTTTTAACGTTTGTCGAACATTTTTCCAATATTCAGAGACAATTGGAATCTTAATTTAATCATGATTCAATGTGATACAATATGAATTGGTAAAAGAGTGCTTTGGATATGGTTTCTATCTCAAAGATATATCGGGATATACCATTTGTGCAAGTAATATATAGTCAGTAATGAGGCATGTTTCTCTTCACGTGAGCCTATAAGGTACATTCAAATTTTATGCTGAAAGTACAAAGTGTAACGACCTAGACATGCTTTTTTAGGAAATGTAAGTACTAAACGATGACGAATAATATATTTTATGATTCTTATACTGTTAAACGTGCCTTCATGATGTTAAAAGCAAACCACGTGTTATTATGCCAGCAATGGATAATACGACAAACATGAAATTTGCACGTGTTGATAAGACATTCTAGCAAAGCTTGGAATTTGAAACATACAGGTCTTTAAAAGTCCATTTTGCAGAAGATATATGGTTGTTTGCCAGGTAAGATTTACAATAAGACCTTTCTCAGCTTTGTGTTTTACCAATGACATATAAACCATACTATAAATATATATTCACTCCGCCCTGTATTTCGTCCTATATATGCAACCAAATGTAACATTTTTATATTGTTCTAATCACGCTATATAATTACCATTCTACCCAACCTTATATTTCGTCCATTCTGCATCTGCTTATGATCACCCCATATACTTAATAATTTGAAAGCCACTTTGTATGATCATAATTCTACGCCGCAGTATATTTCAACTATCATACATATTCCACTGCTTATGGGCTATCCTACATAAATTATTTTTTACTAGCTTTTCTTAATCACTCAGTATAACCATAATTCCACTTCACCACTACTGCTACATTTAAACATTTAGTTTCTAAAACATTTTGCGCCAAACGGTTTAATTTTAATTCAACAGCGCCGTATATTTGTTTCAATTTATGTATACAATTTTTCATGATCTAGTCATAACATTATTTAACTATCCTGTGTAATTACAATGATATGTATTGCACGATATGACAACGACGCAAAGGCTCAGCTTCAATGTATGACTCAAGTTAATTTGCGAACTCATAAGATTTTACAACTCGTCTCAACTGCCAATTTTCACTTTAAAAACTTGAAGGGCCCAGCTTTAAACATATAATATTAGAAAAATATTAAATAGTCATAAAATAGTTACATGTTTCTATACATTAATGTATATTGAAAGAATTTTTGCATGAGCAGTTTCACTCTAAAGTAAGTCAACAAATCAACCTGCATTGATTTACGACAGTTTTGATAAACACAAATTGTCACTTAATTTTCTAGTATGTAATATTCTCAGTAATACAATTTTTCCCAAGAATGAGACCCTCACCAAAAAATGTGTTTTAACTAAAGATCTGGGGTTAGGGTGCAAATCTATGTTTTTTACATTTGTGACATATCAAAGATTCTACAGCATTTTCAATTCTTTAAATTACAAATGTATTTTTATTGTTGGTTAGGTTAAATCTAGGTATATTAGTTTTTAAAGTACTGCTATTGCTATAATGTTACAAATATTCCTCATCTTCTTCTCTAGATATTACGCTTTTACCTGTTACGGCACCCATCGTTTTATTGGTCTAGCAATATTTTTTCTGCCTCTACATTTATAGTTTAATACTTTACTAGGGATTCTATCAGCTTGCATTCTGTCTATGTGCTCTTTCCATTTTCTCATATTTTCTGTAATTCTTTCATATATGTTGAAAATATTGAGTTGAATTCTCATACAGTCAGTTATTTTGTCCATACGTGTGCAACCTTTTACCCTTCTTAAGAATTTCATTTCTTCATTTGTAACCTGTTTTTCACCTTTCTTGGTCATTGTCCAGGTCTCGCTGCCTTAAGTCAGGATTGGTACAGCTAAAATCTTCATTTGTGTTTCTGTCCTGGTTTTATGTCTAACTGTTGTAGATATTTTTTTCGGATAATGTATGCTATTTAGACTTCATTAAATTACGAAACAATTATACCAATGATGTTAAAAAAATTTAACTAAATGCAAACAACATATTGCGGAAATGTTCGAGTATTGTTAATTTATTTAAGAAAAAAATACAATTATGAGTAGGATAACCAACTGAAATTAACATATTGTCTTTACATAATTTTTAAATGTTGTCATTTTACAATTAAAACTATCTACTTCCAACTCATTCCATACCTGAAGTGGCCTATCAATGGAAGAATGTTGACCATAATTAGTAGGATTAAACGGGGTAAAAAATAATTTATATTTAAAAAAAGACCGACTTCAGCTGAATTAAAATAAAAACCGTCTAGAAGCCGTGTGCAATCAAACACTATTTTCAGAAATGTCTTCTTTTTTTATCTGATTTAAGGTACAATTCAATTGAAAATTTTTATTCTTGTTTCTCTCTTTTTCTTCCTTTCTCTTCCTTTCTCTTTCTCCCTCTCTAATTTGTATTCTTTGACTATATTTTCCAAATGTATTTTAAATTTTTTATTTGTTTTAATATATATATATATATAACTTATTGGTCTAACATTTTCTGAATCACCCTATACAACTATAATTCAACTCAATACAATATCACAACGGTCCTGAAATCTTTAAAACCACCCTGAATAAGTTATAAATCCTCTCCACACTATTGACTCTATTTTTCTATTGTTTAAATTATTCCGGTATACCTATGATTCTCATTTCGCCCCTGCTCATGGTCTACCCTATATAACAAAATTCACCATTTTGAGCTACACTTTGTGTCTATAATTTTACTGTACCATTTATTTCAATCACCCGGTATATGCAACTGCTTCTAAATTTTTTTTACCCATGTCTATAATTTTACTCCGTCCTACGTTCTATAATTCAAATATCCTAACTACCCATGCTTGTATAACAAATTTTTGATACACCGAAATAACAATAATTTTACCCTTACTTCAAACACCTTGTATAAGCAACTACTTATATTCCAAACTATATAACTTTTTTAAACGGCCCTGTATAACTGTATTTCTACTCCAACTTATATTTCAACCATCCTGTATATTCAACTACTTCTGACAATTTTTAAACACTTTTGTATAACTGTTATTATTTTCCGCAAATATCCGCTTTGTATAACTCTAATGTTCAACCACCTTGTATACGCAACTACTTAAGTGTCAATACAATATTTTTAGAAACACACTGTATAACTAATTCAATTCTAATTATTTTTCAACCATCCTATGTATACAACAGCTTATGTACCACCTAGTATCACATGTACGCATGCACACACCTACAACCGTATACCATATAGAAAAGTTCCCCGACATATCTAACAAATTTTCATTTCGATAAACTAACGGAATATTTTCTGCCATTTCACGCGAATATAATTTCTTCTCTAACAGAAACTGACTTTGAAATACATCAAATTGAAAACTTTTACTTTCAGGCATATCATGACATTTAAACTAGATATTTATAATAAAAATTTGACATTTACCATGATGTTTACAGTTAGTGCATATATTTTTCTGATTTTAAAAAATTGTATGTTTGGCATTATAGAAAAATGTACGGAATCAAGCTGGAACATATCTTTGTATAATGCAATTTATAATATTCAAATTGCGTGAGCACTTTTAGAGAAAACAGTGAAGATTCATTGAAAATCGCTGAAATCAAGTCTCTTATTTACTTTTTTCTGATTTTCTAGAAAACCGTAAATCTCATGTTATAGACAGTTATATGGGACCTTTCTGTATTGTTCCTTAATATAATGCAGGTGAAATCATTAAAATTGCCCAAGTCGTTTTTGAATAATGGCAGGACAAACATAAAAAAAGTTGCATGCGAATTGATCACCTCCTCCTTTTTGGAAGTCGGTTAATAAGTTGAAATTACGAGATCTTCGACAAGGTACATACAAACAAATAAGTGCAAGAAGTTGGGGACAATCAATTAACCCGTGCAAGATTTTATGAATAAAACAAAGATCGAATCTAAAACGCCTCATTTCCAGAGTTTCCAAGCCAACTGTGGCGAGTATGTCTGATCTGCGGTAATTATTAAAATCTATATTAAGTATAAAAGCAGCACTGCAAATGAACTTATTTTGAACTCTTTCGATTGCCTCTATATTCGCTTGACATCGAGGTGACTAAACCACCGATGAAAACTCAAGATTAGGCGTTACCAGTGAGCTATATAGTACTTTATATGTGTTTAAGGAAAATCGTTTACCAAACCTGTTGACCATTCCTTGAGACAAACCTTATAAATATGTTCAGAGAAACCCAGGCGCTCATCAAACCAAACCCCAAGGTCTTTTATACCTTCTACGTAATTAAGTGGTACATTGTCAATTAAGTATTGAGTTCGCAGTTTTCTGTTCCGGAACCTTTGTGAAAACTTATGTAACAACATTTGCTAATATTCAAAGGTAAGTTATTCTCACATGACCAGTTCCAGATGGCGTTCAAGTCAACTTGGAGCTTTTCTGAGTCCTCAAGACTAACCACGAGTTTACATAAGTTAACGTCGTCGGCGACTGTAGAATACTGAACTATATTTATAACATCATTAACGAACAGATTGAAAAGTAACGAGGCTCAATGCGACCCTTGGGGAACACCGCAAAACACTTTTATTGGAGTATAAATAAAGTTATTAATTTTGACTCTTTGAACTCTAGCTATAACAAAACTACCCAACCAAGTGATTAGAGAGGAATAAAATAATAACTTTGTCGAACGCCTCTGAGAAATCGATATAAACTGTATCTGTCTGCGCTCCTCTGTGAAGTGCGTTCAACAAGTCAGTCTTATACAACACTAGATTATTTGTAGTAGATCTCCTGCTTGAGAAACCGAATTGATTATCACTTCCATGCAAGTTGGTCATATAACAAACTATCAAATACTTTTGCAACGGAACCCTGGTTACAGACTCCTCTATAATTACCAATGTTCCTAGAGTCCCCACCTTTAAAAATTGGGGTAAACCTCTGCTTCCAAATGTTTGGAAAGCGGGATGAAACAGTGGACATATTGAATACAAAATGTAGGGATTTGCTCAAAGAAGTGCATACACATTTTTTTAACAAAAAGCAGGGTATATTGTCAGGACCTCTGGTAAATTTATTAGCCAACTGTGTTATTTTTGTGAAAATGCTAAATTAATTTGCCGAGTGAAACTCTGGATAGAACAAGAGCTATCATCATTCACACTAGAGAAAAATTTCGCAAATACATTCATAATATCTTGCCCGTTTTCAGCAGATTCTGAATTTAAGAACATATAGCTAGAATAATAATTTGAATTACGAAACTGATTAATATACTTCCAAAAATACCTAGGATTTTTAAGCAAAGAGCCTTCTACAAGTTGAATATGCCTAGAATGACAACTATTGTATTCCAGTTTATACAATCGTCTGTAATTCGAAAGTCTTACGTAAGTCTGATTTCGCTTGGTTCCATATGTTTCTTGTGTGCAACTTTTTTCTTATAAATTAGGTCTTTTGATCTAGAGTTAAACCAATTGGGAAAATAGAAGTATTAATGAGTTTTTGAGGGACAAATAAAGAAAGACAATAATTAATAATGGAGTGAAATCTCTCGGCAGTCGATTCAACATCGATTTATGAAACATTATGAATATATGAATATTTCTGAGTTGCCCAGTATCATTTTCAGAATAAACAGTTTTGAATATAAAATATTTGACAATTGTACAGTTACGGATTAGAGAAACAAGTTTTGTCGAAATTTTTAGCTAGTGATAATAAATACAATAATTTCCGTTACTTTGGTTCATTATTTAAAGCTATAACAAATTAACTTGGGTACATGTAATTATTAAAGTAACTAAATTTGATCCTTTTCAGATCGTGAGGGGCGGTGAAGCAGCGAGAGTTCAAATCTCCCAATCTAGTAAAGAAAGGTTACCATGTTTGACTGTTATATACCGTTTGACCCCTCTGGAGGGGCATCATGGGGAACTCACATGTTAATATTTCAATTTCTAATTCTATCTCTATTATAAATTTTAAACGAGTGAACATTTGAGTTAAATGATTCATGAACAAACATCATAAAAATCATTTATAACATTTATGTAAACAAATGTTGCAAGCATCACTCACTGAACAGAATAAGTCAAGAAATAAACGTTAAACCAAATTTCAAAAATAGTTTACTATTTGTTAAGCAAATACTAAGCCTACCATAGAAATTTCGTGACAGTTCTGCAAAAGTTCCCGGATATATAATCTGACAAACATTTATTATATGTTCTTACAGTTCCACCATCGACTTATATAATTAGAATTTTATTTTTAATGCTGGGCGAAAAAAAATCACATGGATCTAAATCTTGTGATCTTTGCGGCCATAATATTTTATCATTTCTAGCAATCCATTTATTAGGAAAACTAAATTGCCACAGGTGTAAGTATTTATCTGTATTTAAGTTTCGAACAATTAATATAGAACATCCTATTTTCTTTTACAAAATTCCAGCCCATGCATTTTGAATTCTATGAACGTTTTCTTGTTATTATGAGATCATATTAATTATTTCTTTAATTAATTTAGGTTCTACTTCAACTTTAGCCAATATATTTATATCGCGTTCTTCTCTCATTTATTTCTTGTACTTGTTTTGGTGTTCTGAATTAATGCAGACATCTCGATCAAACTTGCTAGAATTTTGACAACAGTGTATTGATTTGGTGCTAGGGGGTTTATAAAATTTTATGCAAATAAATCGGTTACGTCACTAGGCGAATTTCCACCTTAACTCAATTTTAAGTTTTCTTTTGGTATAAACACTCATTTTGAACAACAACTTTTTGAAACAAGCAGTATTTACCTACAGAAAGTGAAATGGGATGACTTAGTAAACAAATTTAGTTACTACCGCAACTTAATTATAACTAATCCATAAATGGGTCTTAATGTACTTTAATCCCTTTATGACGTGTATCATTTTTCTTGTCTTTAAGTAAACTTTTTAATAATGTAATCAAAAACAAAATATTTTATTTAAAAAATTCAAATTTGATTTAAAATGTGCTGCATCCATCACCTTGTATAAAGAAAATGTTTTAATAAATTGCCGTTCAACACAGGTCAGACTGGCTTCCATATATTTAATAATACTGGGGTTATTGAATAGGTATTATTGATTAACTCTGATTAATGAGAAATGATTATTTTTTAAACGGTTTAATTCATATTCAATGCTATAAATGATTTTGAGAATCCTTTTTAATGAAACTTTGGTCATTTAAAACCTATTATAGCGATAGAATTAAAATATTAACATTGGAATTCCCTATGATGGACCTCGAAAGGGCCATACAGTATAATTGAAGTTTATGAAGAATTTTCAGCACTAATTCTAGTAATGTTTACAAAACAGTTTTACAAAAAAAAATGCTATTAGGAACAATTTATGTGGAACTATTAGGTAGCTATTGCAAAACGAACTTTGTAGGTGTTTTTTGAATAATAAGAATAAAAACTAGGCCAACAACAATCAGCATACAGGCTAAGCAGGAAAGAAAGCAATACATTCTAAGATACAGTGGTTTAAAACATGTATCGATCTGAAAGTAGCTTTTGATATAGTTGATAGAAGAAAAATTTTGAGTGTAGGTTGGTACTTGATAAAATGAAAATTCCAGATGCCCTTATTGAACTCATAATACGTAGAACGTAAAAGAAAGTGAATTGTTAGCTGAACAGGCTTTAGGGTTTTTTATGAAGTCGACAGTAGTTGAGAAAGAGGAATAACGTCAAACGAAGTGAGTAATTTACTATATATAAGAATGGTTACAATAATATGGTAGTAAAACTAAGTGAATATTTAGATATGAATCTAACAGATGACGAGAACTGGATAAGTCAACAATATATGATGCCCTTAATAAAACATTAAGTTATACAGACATAGGAAATGGTTAGTGCACTTTAATAAAGTAGCTTTAACAACAACCAGTGTCAAAAAAATGCTACACAGATGAAGCACTTGGAAAAACGAACAGAAAAAATTCTATGGGATATATCTAAAATGGGAAAATCAGAAAGAAATTTAAGAAAAAAACCAATAATGGAAACGATAGAAAATAAATAGCTAAACTGGCGTCGACATCCAAATGAAGCTAAAGAGAGTTCATGAGTAATGATGAACATAATAAACACAGTAAAGTAGCAAAGGTATACAACACTGACAAAATAGTTGAAGCAAATAAAACAAATGGCTTTAAAGGTAGGTGAAACAATAGGAGAGCTCAAAGCAAAGGTGAGAGGAAAAATGTTTAAATAAAACAGGGAATACTAATCTTAGTTCGACCGATGAAACTGCATAAGAACTAGATGAAGAAGAATAGAAGAATAGTATTAAGTTCACTGAAAATCAAAATAACAAAATTACGGATGAAACAATGTAACTAAAGAGTAAGATTGCTTTTAAATATTGAAACTGCAAATGTCGATTATTATCAAATCAATTACATCTTGTATTAAAACATGTACCTGTTTCGAATAGTAGGATGCAGTGAAAATCGCTAAAGGACACAAACTGGGAAATTATTGGCAGTTTATAGTATTTTGCATATACTGAACCAGATTGACATAAAGTGGTGATCTATTCTTAGTTCCTCTGAGGACTCTTGTTGTGTATGATACTTTGGACGATTTTTGGTATCTTATATTAATTTTGTAATGCCTGTGTAATTTATCTTATATTTTATTATAGCTTAGTACTTTAAAGCTATTGTTTCTTCACTGTATGACACATCTATTGTACCCGTTTTAGTTATCTCAATTTACTCGTACTTGTTTATTGGGGCACTTTTGGAAAACAACAAATAAAACTTATTAAGCAGGGGGTACATTCAATGACAGATATGAAGAGGTTGTGACGTTTCAGTCTATGGTGATATTGGTATTCTTAAATAAAATACTAACTAGAGATACAACAAATATCATTAATAAATGAAGATATATTTTGGGGATCAAATAGGTAGAAATGACTTTCGCGATAGGGGCAGGTTAATTAAAACGACTCCGTTAGTTAGTTTGTCAAAAGTTAAGAAAGCAAAGAATATAATTTAAATAAATTACTTGTGTATGTTATTATGGGGTCCTCACAAGATTGTTTTTTTATTATTTTCGTTTTTGGTGACAAAACGCACCATTTATTTGGGTTAACACTATAGAAATAATTGTGATATCTTTTCACCATATAAATTATCTATTTTTATTATTTATAAATATTATAAATACTGCAAAGATATTTCCAAAGGTTACATCTCTTACCTCTATGCTGACAGACACACTTTTGGATTTTAGGTTTATTGAAAATAGCTTTGACTATTTTAGACATGGCTAATGAAAAAGAAAAATAAAAATACTATTTTGTAATAACGCACACTTCAAGTGGTTATCTAATAGAGATTCATGAAAAGTGTCAATATTTAGTTTAAAGGTTACTTACAAAATACGTTTAAAAAGTTTTTTTAATTGTATTGTTTCAGTGTGCTAATATCTATTTTCATTTTAGGGAGAATACATATCTGCTGATGCTTGAACATCTGGGCAAACTCTATCTATAATTATTGGTTAGGATTCAAAATTATATTCCTTGCAATAATTGTGGTTAATAAACAGAAATTGAACATATTTTAAGTTCATGCTTTGATTTTTTAGTTATCTAGGTTATACTTATTTAAAACTGGTAACCTCTTAAACAAGTAAGTAAACTACGTTTCACCCTTACTTAATTGAGAACATTGGATTTTCTACGATTTGATATAAGAGTAGGTCACACATAAACTTAGATCAAAAAGAAATAAGTATTTATACGATAACCGAAATTTGGAAAGAGAATACAGATTACATATATGTAAAACTAAAGAAACAAAATGAGAAATATCATGTTAATGTTGAACAATTATTTTTTAAATTTGCTAATTCATTTTCTCTCAATAATGATTAATCCAGCTTAAATTAAAAAAAATCATCTCGATATCTTTATTTCTCCGGGAGATATCCAAAAACCTGTACTTCAATAAGACATTTCGGCTAGAGGTGTAAGAAAAGTAACTATTCGTAACTCGAGTACTCGCTACTTGCCCGGATCTGAAGTAACGAATACAAAATTCACCAGTGGTATAGTTATTCGAGGACTCGAATATTTCTGTAAGTATCAAATACATGATGAATGGTAATGTAAACATAGCGGACATGGGCTGAGTTAATTTTTGGCCACCGAACCAGTATACGGCGAGCAAAATGAATTGTGCCATCGTCTAATATTTTAAGGAAGCTTCTTTAAACTAACTAGCTGTCGCCCAGTGGTCGAAATTCGACCAATTGTGTTAATATCTCTGGCAGGTAAAGTACCCCGAAAACTTTATCGTGACATTCTATCCTAGGACTTAACGTAGAACAGCAATTACATGGAACGGATCCAGATTCGGAACCTCTGTGTGATAGTTTTCTCGAAAATCATAGATATCGGTCTTACATCTCGCTTTTACAAATAAGTAACGAAATTCATGTTCTTTTTCAGATATAATTAATAGGACTTTAATTGTTCAAATTCGTAATTCTTAAGCTAATATGACAATAATTCAACCGCTAGTGAGCTATCCTACATAATTGTTTTTTCTAACCACCCTGTATAACTATAATTGCACTCAATTCTCTAACATTTATATATAATTTATATATAAATACTCATATAATAATTACCTCTCATTATATATTTCCACCATCCTGTATATGTAACTGCTCATGGACCAGGCATAATATTTTTTAATATTTTTGAACCACCCGGTAAACCATTCTGTATATGCGACTGCCTAAAAGTCACCGTATTTACTCTTGTTTGTGAAAACTATCTTCTGTAACTATAATTCTACTCCGATCTATATTTCAATCATCATATATATGGAACTCATCGAGGGCTACTCTATAAATCATTTCCTTTTCTAACATTTTTTATAATCATCCTGTATATCTAGAATTCCTATATTTCATCTACCCTGTATATACTACTGCTTATGGGTTCCGAAATGTTGCATTTCCATTTCCGCCACCCTGTATATGCATCTCTGTATATTTTTTGCACCACCCGGTTTAACTGTAATTCTATTGCGCCCTCTATTCCAAGAATCCTGTAAATTCAACCGCTAATGGGCTTCCCTATATAATTATTTTATTAATTATAATTGCACTCTACTCTATATTTTAAACACCCTATATATGCAACTGCTTGTGTACCACCCACGAAAAAAATGATTTCTAACATATCTGGAATCGCCCTGTGTAATTATAATATAGAACGCCTTATATCTCAGTCAATTTAGAACATGAGAACACAAAACTTTTTACCCATCCAATAATCGCCTAAGCAGCAATTTTTACTTTAAAAAATATTAAATAGCGATAAAATTCTTATAAGATTCTACACATCAATTTGTATTGGAAAATTTTTTCAGGTATGTTACCAAATCATTCTGTATTTAAACTTTTGTAATTTCAAAACTCAGCTGTCATAATTATTGTCACAATTTCGTTCTTTCTCTTATATTTCTTTTATATTTCGGGATTGGACAACCCTAGTGTTGCAATCTGACACCTGACAGCTCTATCGTAAAGTTTGACATTTTTGAGGTTATACGTACTCAGAACGTTTTGACATACGAGCATACATGTGTTGTTTACAGTAACTTAAAGGATTCATCTTGGCCAAAAAATGGAATTAAATCCTGAACATTTTCGTGCGATAATTTTTTACAACTTTCGATGTGGATTAAGTCAGCAAGAGTGCATGGATGAACTTAATTTAATTGTTGGCGATGAAACTCCATCAAGGACTACTGTTTATCGATGGTATGGTGAATTCAATCGAGGTCGTAGTTCACTCCAAGACGAATTTCGTGAAGGTCGCCCAAAAACAGTTGTTGTTCCGGAAACCATTGATGCTGTGCGCGAACTGAGATTGAGTCAACCTTACACATTAGTGGGACCAGCATACATTCAATATTACATAAACATTTGAATGTCAAAAAAATTTGTTCGCGTTGGATCCCACACAATTGGTCAATCGTTCAAAAAAAGGCTCGTGTCGATTGGTCGAAAGAAAAGCTCAAAAAATACGATCGCGGTGCTTCAAAATGCGTTTATGACATAGTGACAGGTGATGAATCGTGGATTTACGCGTATGAACCCGAAAGTAAACAGCAGTCGACTGTATGGGTGTTTCAAGATGAGCCGAATCCAACAAAAGTTGTTCGCGCACGAAGCACTTCCAAGCAAATGATCGCCTGTTTTTTCGGAAACTCTGGACATGTCGCAACCGTACCACTAGAACAACGCAGAACAGTCAATTCTGAGTGCTACACAACCATTTGTTTGCCAGTCGTCTTCCAAGAAATGAGGAAAACCAACCGCCGAAGACGGATCACTCTTCACCACGACAATGCGAGCTCTCACACTCAAACAACTGCATTTTTGACCACTCAAAACATCGATTTGATGAGTCATCCGCCGTATAGTCCTGACTTGTCACCAAATGACTTCTTTTTATTTCCGTACGTAAAAAACAAACTGAGAACACGAAATATAAAAGGCAGCTCTCGTAGACGCCAAAACCCCGAAATGAAATTTCGACAGTCATAATGCAGTTTGCGAGAATTACATATAATAAGATATATGTAAATAAACAAAACATTATATGTACTATATTGTTAGATAAATAAGTAAAAATATATTTGCAGCATATCACATGTCGTTAAAAGAACATTTAACAATTTGTGACTGACTGCTAATATTTTAGACGATATGTTAAAATTAATTTAAAAGATTAACTTATATCGAATAAAACAGCAATATATTACTAATACTTATTCAATTCTCATTTGCACATGGCATATAATAAAAAACATATTAATTTGAGAGGATCTGAAATCAAATATATCAATTAGCTTTATAATCTCTCAATAGTTAGCTTACTTACGTAAAAGTCGGGGGATTATATTAAACATTTAAGAAATACAAAGCACCACCTGTTAATTTATGTTAAATAATACCTTTATTTCTTGACAATTTTTGTAAGTTCATTGAAATTGAAATTTTGAAAATTATACATTGATAATTTTCTGATTGCATTGAGAACGTACCTTAACCTAGCGGTTAACTGTTAAGAAATGTCAAATTGAAATTCAATCTGCTACAGTGTAGTTGGCCGTGAACTGGTCGAGAAATTAGAACCATTGCCATGATGTCAGATCTAACTATTTAATTTGAATTTCACTATTTGTATTTATACCATAGGCTTTGTAATTTTAGTTAAATTGTATGAAACTATTAGCCTTTAAAATAGAAGCAATATAAATTAATAGTATAATGTTAAAATAATAAAATAATATCCGAAAAATATTGTTCAGTTACCAAGCAATACAAATTTCCGATTTTAGTTGACAAAGTATATTTAGAAAAACTTGCGAGTACCCAATAAATTGTCATTATCATACATATAAGATCAATTTTTGTGGGTGAATTCTCAATAGCATGAAAATGTAGAATAACTATCAGGACCAAACAAAATTTGTTAGTTTTTCGTTTAATTTAGTTTGTTTTTCTCATTCGAGTCAATCCGTCTTACGATTTTCTCTCCACGCAATCTGGCGGCACTGTGGACGTAAATTATGAATTTTTATTTTATTTATTTATTCTGCACTGAAGGTCGCCAATAGCCAATAAACAAAACAAAAATCAAATAAATCGGTTGAGGGACAGAGGAGAAAATGGTACCTAACCGTTTTGTCTTTGCCTATTTATATATAGATTACAGATTTCTTATTTAAAATAAATAGATAAAAAAAAAGTTTTATATTAATAATTAAATTCTTAGTTATTTATGCGTTATAATATGGTGAACTGGTTTCTGTTAGATGTGGTAGTCTCAAAGGAAATAATGTCCAGAAAATTTTATTTCTTAATTGCAATCAAGATATACTTTAATAATCTCTACCAACCTTGTGCTATTTATGTTTCTAGCCTTTACATGATGTTATGTTTGTATTTCAATTTGGTAATCTTTATAAGCTCTATTCATTACCATTATTTTTTTATATTATACATTTTTAATATTGTACCATATTTTTAAGTTAAAACAAAAAATGTTTTTAGGTTTTCAATTTGTATTTGTTGTACATGCCAAATAATACGCTGCCCCGATACTTTATTTTTATCAACAGATTCCAATAAATCCAAAATTGCCGTCGTTTGGATAAACTTGAAGCCAAAATTCGTCACTGAAATTATTAACATGTTTGAAAATGTCCTGAGAGAATTTCATGATACATTGGGATATTTTCTGACTAATATAAAGGCCTTTTTGACAATTTGCCCCACTAATAGTTACAAAAATAATTGTCCGCATTAACTTATTATTGCCAATTTGTTTTTTAGAATAATATTCCAACAGAAGGAATTACCGATACACAACCGATAATCTTCGTGCGCAGTGACGAGTTACCGTTTACAATAATGTTACGCGCAATACAATTACCGGTTGCTTATTGGTTTTTCGTCGTGTTGGAACATGCCTCTTATCAAATGCCCTTACATCTGATACTAAATACCAAAATCGAAACCTCTATTCCCGAAGCCTGTACCGAACGAGTACTCGAGTAACGAATATTTAGGAATGAGTACTTAACTGAAAAGTAACGAATAGTTACGAGTACTCAAAAGTTACGATACTTTACAGTTCTAATTTTGGCTATAACGTGGAAAAATAGCGTGATTATGTTGACAAGTTAAAACCTTGGCAGTAATTTGAGACTGAACGTTGGAAGCCACAACTTCTTATGAAATATTTTTGTTTTCCGTCGTTATATCAGTGTCTCTATTTTTCTTTATTTGTGTCACTCTTAGTAATGGATGAAGATATCAAGGGAGTTAAAATAATTGTCATTATTTTGTTACGCGTCAAGTATTCTTCCTAATTTAATTTTAATTTAAATATATCTGCAAAGAAATATAGGTTTACATATTGAGTGAGTAAGTGTTTGTAAATAGGTTTGTTCACCTGAATATGTATTAGAAGACGAGATTTCAAAGAAAACTGCGTTTTGTTCTAGCTAACAGCATTACAAAAATTTATACAAAACAATAAATTATGGGCCTATATGTTCAACGGTAGCAAGAATTTACAATTCTTAAGTTCTTATTCTACGTAATTTTAAAATGAGTTTTATTCACTTTAAGTGAATTGAAAATAGTACAAATAATTAATTTATGACAATATTATAAAAAAGTATTATTGTTCTCGGCGTCGAACCCCAGAATTTTGGATCTGCTACCCTGCACTTTAAATAAACTCTTGACAACTTGTCATTAATTCGAATATGTTCTTCAGAGGATATAAAAGTTCCGGTTGTATGTAATGTAATGTAAATTTACGTTGTTTATTACGGTAACAAAATGATGTAAACAAAGGACATGTTTTGCTTCTATGAGTCTGTATTCGTTGATAATAGGAAAATTTAATACTAAGTCGTCTTTCTGTATGGTATTCTTCTTAATTTCTGACGTATGTCAAGTCTCCAATTTAATATATTCCAAAGAGAGAATTGGGGTGTTTATTATAACGAAAAGCAAATTTTGTGTGGGTATTCTATATTACTTGAATGGTTATATTGATTTATTTCCTATTTATTATTGATTTTCTATAAAAGAAGAGGCTATTAATATACTACTATTAGGTCCCTATTTTTCACCCAGAGGACTGAATTGGATGTGTATTTCAAGATCGAAGCAGCGTGTTGTCTTGGACGGTCGGTCGGTCGTGTCGTGTTCCATCGTGTTGAAACAAATGAAATTTAAAGTTATGCAGTTCTTTCCATTGCTCATCTATTTTCATATGTGTGAGGGCCTCGGTTAAGAAGCTTTCAATAATTTTTGTCAATCTGTTCCATTCTGTGCCGTTTAGTAGTGCTTAAAATTTTATAAAAAGCGTGATATAACCATAGAGGTATTATACTGTAGAGTGAATTAGGTATGGGCGTTACTGTAAGTGGCAGTGTAATAACAATAGAAAGAAAAAGACAATATCAGGGTCCGCTTGCTATGTCTCTCACCTCGCTCCTGATTGGTCTTTGACGATGTCACCGAATAGTGACGGTTGGAAATTATTTCCAATATTTTTGATATTTCTGCGTAATAAGTTTGTGCAACTAAAGTTCCAAAAAATTAAAAACAAGGTACAAGGTACTCATAGAAAATAAAGAACTCAAGCACTACAAGTGTTGAAAAATTAAAACCTCATTTGGATTGCAATATTCACTAATACTTTGGCATGTATTTATTGTAGGAACTGAACTGCTCAGTAATTCCTTAATATGAGTATAGCCATCTATTTTGATGGGAAGAATCTTTATTAAAATGATCGCTACAGATTCTGGCACTTTTCACAATTTCTGAGACTTCAATAGCAGTCATCCAAGCCCTTCTCATATTTTCGTTTTTCGGAAACCTCTAGTTAATAGAGCAACTTCAAATGTAAGATTTTTTAAAATGATACTGATCTTCATATATAGTTAAGATATAAAAAGTTTTTAAATTAACATACCTATGAAAATGCCGTGTACCATTTAACGGACTAGCTTTTTTTGCAAACAATGCCATAATTGGGCATCTTGCAGTTTCTTTTTGCACAATTATATAAAAAATATATTCGAAGATATCTTTTAAGTTTAACAATTTACAGCTGTCAAATACCAATAGTCGAAGTTGTAGGCGTCACCACTGACACTAACCAATCAGGAACGACCCGCTTATTCTCTCTCTCTCTTTCTGTTGCTATTACATGAATTTCGCTACTTCACTTGCTCTACAGTATAATACCTCTATGGATATAACCCCTATGTGAAACATTGCTCACCGCTTTTCTGGAACGTAACTAACAGAGTTGTAACCAAATTTAATCATTTAGAATTTTCGGAAAATATGACTCCCTGAAAAAATGTCTTTTCTCAGAAAAATTAAATGAAAACAAAATTTTGGAAAAATATAACTTTTTAATTTAGAGTAAACAATATTAATGTATGTTGTTCGGCTACATGTATTATTAGACAATCAGGATACTGCCTGTGCCATCATATTAAGAATGATTTGTAGTGATATTTTGCTACCTTTTCCACTCGCAACTATGGTTTTTCACTTTATTATAAACAATTGAAACAAGAAAATTCCTTTTTTTCGTTGCATGTTTATAAAATGAAAAATAATAAACTAACCTCAATGGTGTCAACAGGTGAATTGTAAAGCATGGAAATACCAATACCAGCTTCTAAAGTGACGAAGATACGAATTTAAAAAAAGCTACATTTTTCAATATTTTTTGTTTTTCCCTGTTACTAATGATCCAATCGGATCGAGCATGGGCTCATTTCATTGGTATTTTCATGCTTTACAATTGACCTGTTGACACTATTGAGATTAGTTTATTATTTTTGATTTTATAAACATGCTAAGAAAAAAAAATTAATTTTCTTGCTTTACTTGTTTATAAAAAAGTAAAAAACCATAGTTGCGAGTGGAAAACATAGCAAAATACCGCTAGGAATCTTTGTTAATATGTTGGCACAGTTGGTATTTTTTATACATCGTCAGTTAATTTTTGCTCTATTGATTGGTCGATATTATTAAATACTTTTAAAACATTTTTTATAATTTATTTTTATAGAAAGTAGCTTGTTAGAATACTTTCTAAACTGTTTTGGATATTTGGTCGGCATTTACTACCTGTTCATATCCAGATGCGCACTCAAAAATTTGGTATTTCTATTTCTACACTGTTTGGTTTTCCATGAGATATCTCTGGAAATTAAAATTAAAGGTCCCAACCATGATATCACCGAATTGCTAAATAATAAATCCACATGCATATCTAAAAATTTTCCGGATTTTTTTAAAAAATAACAAAATTATTCTACCTCCGGTTCAGCTTGTCAAATTCGCCATGCGTCTTAACATAAATCGTAATAATTAAAGGAAAATCTTTTTCAATTATAGCTTTTAAATGTTTCGAAAATTTTATTCGAAAATACTCCACTTATATGTTTTGCCGTTTTAGGGCTTTATCAAGAGTGTCAGATGTTATCTAAAGTTATATAAACACAACGTTTTGTACCCTAACACTAAACTTTAATTTTTTCTCTCTACCAACATTACAACCCAGTTTTGATTTACTCCAGATGATAACATCTTAGATGTTGAAACGTGCGTATAGTGAAAAAATAAAAGTTTGGTGTTCGGGTACAAAACTCTGTGTTTATATATCTGTGACACACCGAATGTTCCACATTTTTTCCAGTTAACTAAAGTTAAATGTGGAAATTGTTACAAATATAATGAAAGAATGTTTACACAAATATATGCAAATTAATGTTAAGAAATTACTGGACACACGATTAGCTAAAATGACAACAATATGATGTTAATTATCTACTTAAACCATTAGTGGAATTTCCATTATTAAGAGAATGACAATCTAAAAATTTATGGAGTTTTGGAGCGTTTATAAAATTAAGCTGTTCATTGGTTGAGCGAAGTGGGATGGTTTTTTGAAATTTTTTAATTCATAAATTTTAATTTTTGCCTTTACTTTCCTGATAACAAAATGATTACTGTCTAGGCAGTGTGTAACCATTTTTATATTGTTAACGATATAATTTTTATGTTCTTTTAAATGACAATTTATGCTTCTACCACTCTGTCTGTCTCTACTTTATCAATGGTCTTACAACCTAGGTTTGACAATACATTGCGAATTCGGTAGCTATACTTTGAGTGGAAAATAATATACTTGAAATTATTTTTCTCTTTTACTGTATTATTGTGTTAGAATACCTTACGTAATATCCTACTCTGTTTTTTCTAGATCATCAATCAAACTCTCTTGGTATCCATTACTAATTGCTATTTGTTTCATTTGTTTCATAATTTTGAGTTCTTGGATAAAATTATCTTTACTTAAGGGGAAAGTAACTAATCATGGATTAAGCTGTGAAATGAAGACATTTTAATTCGGCACGATAGTTTAGAACATGTGTGTATGATTGTTGTTAGTTTTCTATAAATTTCAAATTCTAACCTACTAATCTTCTTAATTTTGATATCTAGATAATTAATTTTATTGTTATAACTTAATTTCATCGTCAACTGTGTTTTGTGTTGAATGAATATGAACATATGTGGAGTATTTCCGAGTAAAATTTTTTAAGCATTTAAAAGCTATAATGGAAAAACATTTTCCTTTAATTATTTCAATAATATTTAATAAAAATATAACAGCAGATTCTGTTGAATTTCAAAAAATTGTAAAATTTCTAAGAAAACAAACAGCTATAAAAATATAGTGCCTAATCTAGATGTTTGCCCAAAATAGGTAGCTTGACATATCCCTTTCAAATAACAAACAACAAACTAATCTCAGTCAATCATAAAATATCTAACAAGAATTTTATTAGACCATCAATAGTGCAATTTAACAAAGACGAGTTTTATATTAGTATGACCTTTTTTTCCTCTAGTAATGTTAGTGTGAATAAGAACCTCGCATTTCGTAAGTTTATATTCAAAAAATTTTTAACAATTCTTACTGTCATTTTATATGTAATTTTTAGTTGAATTGACGAAGGAATAAAGATATTCTGAAAGCTTTTCAAAGTAATAAAGAGTATTTCTTTTTAACACCCTAGTGAACTGACTGCTTCCCAATTAATTGATTATATATATACAGGGTAACCTAGAAATATGGAAATGGCGGAATAACTGGAAAGGTAACAATTTTAGAGAAAAAAGTTCAGTACATAAAGTTTTGGATTTTACCTTGGACCTAATGATGATCTTGATCATGACTTAACCACAACCATGAAGGTCATTTTAAGGTCAATTAGATGGTTTTAAGTGAAAGAAATGTGTCGTTTAACACTGACAGTTTAAAAAATTGACCTTGACCATGACCACCAAATGATAATCAAGTGGGGTGAAATCAGTGGATCTGAGTGGCTATTCAATTACCTATCACCTCTCATTGAATAGTCCAATGAAATAGTTCTGTACACTTCATGCGCAATGTAGTCCATCTTTCTGAAACCAGGTCAGGGTGATTTTTGAACTTAAAATATCCCGCTCTTTCCGACTCCGGGAACAAAATTAGGGTTTCCATTTCAGCCTGAGGGTGGGCGAATTAAACCTACGCATTTACCCTTTGTCATTTAATGAAGAGTTTCTTTTCTTCATCATTTTAGTATTAGAATAGTATGGTATTAATTATGATATGTTATACTAAATGACATAAAATATACTTATAAAACTTAAAGTTAATAAAAATATAGCAAATAAACATATCAACGTATAGCACAATCTTCTACTTTGATATGAATGACTTAAATTGAAGCTGAAGCCACGGAGACATGTATATACATATACTTCAAAATATCATGGGAAACATGTAAAATGAATTAAATTTCCAAAGATAACAAATTATTATATAGAATATTTCAGAAGTATTCCCTATGAAATTTGAGATTTAATTATAATGAATTCGTGGTAGAAATATTCCATAATCCCACCCAACAAATTACAATAAATAATATTAAGATTTGTTATATCCTTTTTCTTATTTATACAATTAATATCTGAGCACTGCAAAAATCTGCTTTATGATCATTGCATATACAATGTGGCTAATGGGTGAAACAGTTCTATCCTTTAATAGTCTAGAAGTTTGTAGCAAATATGAAGGTGAAAGTCATTAGTGTGCCTCATATTTTTCGAGGAATTTCCTTACCCTCGATCTATTTGCAAAATTTAAGTGAAATTGTTGGAGCTGATAAAAAAAGTCGGGACATATATAAACACGTACCACCAACACAAATACCTTTTTTGGGAGTGTATTATTCCGTATATATAAAGAGTCAGCGAAAGTGGACCTGACGTAGCCGAGATAGACTTTATAGTAACCAATGACTGAAATGTCTGTAAAGGTGGCACGTATACAAATGAGTACAAAGTCACAAATTATTATTAATATAGGTTTCCAACAAAAAAGCTAAAAACACTAGAACCCTAAACGTCACGTAACACCAAAGATGTAAACGAGATAAAACAAACAATAATTAATGGCAAAAAAGCAGAAAACAACAACAAAAAATAGATTTATATTATAAAGATAAAAACCTAGAGGCAACCAAACCAAAGCTGGAGAGCTAATAAATAAACGGAGAAAACCATAAAAGAAAATGACCCAAGGACATATTCAATAAAACAAATCTTAGAAACCATACATAAGAACGCTAGCCAAAGACAAACTAAGGATAACGAAAATAAAGGATCAACATTCAAATAGTAATCAAAAGTCTTGGGTTACTAAAGAAATTCAAACATTTTATAAAAGCTACTGACAAAAAAGCTCTGGGTGAAGACTCCCTAACTTGTGAAATGTTGAAATTGGTGAAATTGGGAGGCAGTGCATCAAGGAAACCTTCAAACTGCTTTTAAATAATTGTTTACTAGAAGAGATTATATCCGAAATATAGAAAGACTGTGAAGACATACCTATACACAGGTAGGCAGATAAGATAAATTATAGGTCCATAAGTTTATATCCCACCTAAACAAATAACTAGAATTATAACAATTCATCTTATAATAAAGCTAGATTTATATCAACCAGTGATTCAAGGAGATTGAGACTGTCGACCACTTGCAATTGTTAGAACATTAATTGAAAATACAACAGAATACAATCATTTGCACTTTCAAAACGCCTTTCGTAGCACTGGTCCTTCCTGGTTCTACTGGCAGATAGTAGAATAGATTCGCGATATATCACAACCATCAAAAATATTTTTAATAGACGAGAATATAAAAACAGAAGAAGTTCACTTGATACAGGAGTTAGGCAGGGCGACACTCTCAACTAAATTGTTCACCTTGGCCCTGGAAAATGTATTTCACCAGCTAGATTTTGTTCATTGACACATTTTTGGATGTCAAGAGGAGGTCCCGTCACTACCTTCTTGTAAAAAGTGGTGCGACATTTTTTTGAAACATGTGCTATTGAAAATTAAAATCTTAATAACTTTTAGTTGTAGGATGAAACATATTAAAGTTATTAATGAAAATGGATAAAAAAATGGGAACAAATTTTCATCTGGACGTTGTAAATTTTTTCAAGTAATTTTACACAAAAAAGACATGACAATTTAATAGAGGGTTTTCAGAGAATAATTACAAACGTTTCTCAAACTTGGTTTATTTGTTACGGTTTTACAGAGTTGCGAAACTTACACTATTTTCCAATACTAGTAATTATACATTACTATGAATGTGTAGGCCGAGTTTTCTCTCATATTTTGCTGTTATTCTTACAGGAAACATTTTAATAATTGGCTTTGCAATGTTCTTAACTAGTAGTAATAAGCTTGGGGTCGCAACACTTGTCCCGCATTCCCCTTTTTGTTAGAAGGGGTGCTAATGTTTTGTATGCTATATAGGGAAAACTATTGGTCGCGGAGAAAATCTGTTGAGACTTCTGTTTAAAATTAAATTCTCTACAACTCATTGAAAACTATTCATTAAAAATCTCTCTATCAAAATGCTCTGATGTCATTTATTTGCAAACTAACCACAAAGTTATGACAACCAAAAGAAAATTTGTTCCCAATTTTCGTTAATAACTTAAAAATAACATTAAATAAATAAATAAATAAACACAAATATGTTTTTCCACAGTTTCTATGCAACCAATAGTTTGCGTGATACAGGGTAAAACCATCACTTTTTACAAAATGGCAGCTGCGGAACATGTGTTGCGACCCCACACTCTTGGATAAACTTTACAATAACGCCCTGATATCCAAAGAAAAAATGCGTGCTTTAACATTTGCACAACCACAAAAAAGTGCAACTTATCAATTGACTAATTGGGTATGAATGTGAATGGTGTATGCTTGAATGAATTGAGGTTTGAAGACGATATAGTGCTGGTCAGTATAGACATATACAAAAACCAGAAACATGCTCCGAGATTTAAACAAACAATTTATAGGGCTCATAATGAATTATCATAAGACCAAAATAATGAGGAACACCCAGAATGATACTAGCTTTCTCAAACTCTCTAGAGAACATAAGCCAGGACATATATATCTGTGACACCATCTAAATTGGCAATGAGACTCAAATAGACGAAATATGATAAAGGATTCAATTGCCGTGGGCAGCCTTTGGGAAACCCAGTTTTATATTAAAAATAGGGATAAACCGAGTCAAAAACGTTATGTATATGACAACTGCATATTACGAGTGGCTACATATAGACTGGAAATGATAGCCTAGGAAAACCAAGGAATAACTAACTCTTAGTGACTAGGTGAGAGATTGTGAGATTCGCAATAGAAAGAATGTAATAGATCCATCAGTAGTGTAGCAATGCTCAAATGGTAATGGGTTTGGCATGTGGCAAGAGAAAACTCAAAAAATGGACACAGAAATTAAAAATTGTGATAACACGTGAAACTAAAAAAAGGAACCTGCAAAATTGAATGGTGGATAGACGATGTGAAAACAAACCCGAAAAACAATGTGCTAGAAAAAAGACATATTTCAATGGAAAAGAAGAAGCCTATAATAAGCAGTTTTCTAATACAGGTTGAGAAAGTAAAAAAGACATACTATATAAATATTTTTCTGAAAATATATTAGTTGCGTCTCAAATGATATATATTAAGGAGTTATTTATTTTTTAGGAGAATAGAATGACGAAATAATTACAAAGTAAAGAACAAAATATTTATCGGTTCTGGTACTGCTAAATGTGCCTCCACTATTTTAACACCATTTAATGATGTAGTTTTCTCAAAAATGAACATTAACGCAATCATGAAAATGCACGAGTCGATAAGGTTTCTGAGAAAAACTTGTAATTTGTCACATTTAGCTATTTAAAAGCGAGTAATGCAAAATATTGGAGTCATATGTTCAATGCAATTGTCAATTGATCCTTGAGTTTCAAAATGAAAATCTGGCGTCCGTTTGTTGTTTTATTGCTGGTTGTTTTCCAGGTAAGATTTACATTAAGATCTTTTATTTTTTAAATGATCCCCTCTAATGTTAACTATTTATAAACTGATGCACTAGCAAGATTAACGCAAACATGAATTGAAAATTAAATCAAGATCTAGATCTTCTCGGACGGCATTTATTTCCAGCAAACGAACTGCAAGCAATAGTGTAGAATGTGCATCGTCATTGCAGATACTGTATAATTCAGGAGGTATCTGTTTCTTCATTTATAGGATTCAATGAGCATAAATATATTTTTAGACAAAAATATATAAAAGATCTTATGATAGGGAAACATAGAATAACATGAAAAAAAAAAAACAATAACGATTAGTAATAAGAAGCAGCTGTCAAAAACTTTAATAAAAGTTAAGTAAGGTCCTTCAATTATTTTGAACGTTCTTCTATTGTTTTCTTAACCTATTTGTGGTTTCTTAGTAAATAACATTATCTGTAGATAACCTCTCGGCTAAGTTTCTCGGCTCTCTAAGATTATAAGACAGTTTATCTATGTTGAAATAAAACACAGTGTGTGTATACATTTATCTGGCACCTGCCTTCAAAAACAATTTAGTTGTTAGTAAATTTCGGGATTTAAAGTTACAGGGAAATTTCAAAATTACCATTTTCATAATAAAGCAGAGTCCTACCCAGTTTGAAGGATGTTGCTAATGTTTGCGTGGCTTAAAAAATGAAACATTGTGACAATATATTAAAAATGTATTATGAATGATTCAAGATTCTCAGTTAGTCTGATAAATGTTTACATATTTGGGAACAACCTGTTAACCTAGGTTAGAAAAAAGCTTTATAGAGGTAAAGATTGGGTCAGCTACATGAAACCTTATGAAATACCAAGATCTACCTTTTAATAGCAAAATGTAAATAAATTGAATCTATTTATTGTAATTTAGTCAAGGATGATGATAGATATTCACTAATTAGAACAAATTTGTAACTGTGAATTTAACTTGATATATAAATGTTGAACCTCAGACATAATAGTAAGAAAATGTATAATAAGTTTATCAGAAACATTATATAAACCTAATAAGATAGAAGAGTTTATAATTTTCTGTGGCATGTAAATTATCACTAAAAACAGCTGTAAGTGAACCTTGACTCATAGAATGAAAAACTAAAATTCTTACAGGACGTAATAATACTGATTACATTTTTTCAGAAATAATAAAGAGATTATAGTCAGGGTCAACAGAGGAAATGAGGTAACTTATGTATTTATGAAAGCAATCTCATTATTCTAAAAACTATCACAGATCCACATACTTACAAAGCTAAGAGGAATATAAATTTTGTTCAACTCCATTATTTTTCTTTAATTTTTTAGCATAATTCTATTTTTTTTATATTTTTGCATGTATAATTTTTAATATACATTTGGCTTAGCCTTTTGCAATTCAGTATAATCATTTAAAGTGTGAGATTGTAACCATCACTTATCTGTTTATTTATAATAAAGCAGACCAAAGCGTTAGAATACAAATGAATATCTGCTAAAACTAGTTTTCTTGTAACGAATATACAGCCTTCAATATTTATGAAATATCTCAATAGTTGAAAATATACGAAAGAAAAATCCTTCCCGTATTCCCATAATACTTGCAATTATCACTAATTACAAATCAGTTTTAACTTGTATATGAGAAAAATTGAAGATCTCTTTTAGAAATCAGGCAGCCAATTAAAAGCAATTTGACTGAATTAGGGATTGGTGAGCTTTAAAAGTTAGAAAGTATATCCTAAAGCACTTTAATTTTTTGGGCTACATACTTGAACATTTGCATAATAAACGTTAACCTATAGTCCAATATAGCAAATTAATCGGTTGAACATTCAGGCATTTGACAATTAAACTTCGCAGTGTGGAACAATGCACGGTTTTAGATAGAATATGAAAAAATAAGATAAACGTCCCTAAACGATAATACTAGAAATTGATTTTTCTTGAATAACTGATATATACTAGTAAATACCTCCTTGAAACATAATTAGCTCAATTAGCTTTCTAGTTTCCTAGGGGAGGGCGAAGGTTTACAACTCAGTGTATAAATGTTTAACTCCTTGCATGATAAAAAGTCTAAAAAAGTAAATCTATATATAAATAGGCAAAAACAAAACGATTAGGTATAATTTTCTCCTGTGTCTCTCAACCGATTTTTTTCATTTTTGTTTTGTTTGGTAGCTACTGACAACCTTGAGTGCAGAATGCTAATATTAATTTATAATATTGGTTCATTCATTAAATAAAATATAATAAAAATTCATTATTTACGTCCATACTGTTAACGCCAAACAACTAACAGTGCCGCCTCCGCCAGACGGTCAAAACTCAAAAACATTGAGTAATTATATGTGGAGGGAGCGATAGTTAGATTCTGTTATATTCTTATGGCAGGTACTTCCGGAAGTGGCATGCAAGCGTTCTTATTGTATAGTGGTAAAATAGTCAATGTAGTAGATCAGTATTGATTTTTCGGACGCGTTGCAGTAACTTTCATATTAAATATTCTATTTTTTAATGTGAATTTAATTATTTGATTAATATATTATTATCACAATCTTCCCGAAGGTGTTGTGTAAAAATTGTCAAACAGCGGACAATAGAGAATGTATTGAATATTTAAGTTCTCCTAGAGTTGTTGGTCCTCTCTTTTCTTTCATATTCCTGAACTTGATTGAAACCGCAAATGACGAAAATTTTCAGGTTGCAAAGAACAATCTTCCAATTATTAAATCGACTATTTTGCCATTAGCGGTTCCAGCCAAAAAATTGGGAGGTCATTTGTCAAAAATATATTGAATACCGATATTTCATTACGTTTTTATTATCTTTTTATTTCAATAGATTTGTCAATATGAGTGTTCACTCAATTTTCGTCGTTACATCTGCTTCTCCGATTTCTCCACAAATCTGTTTTTTTTTTAATATACTTTTTGCAATTTCATGAAATAGGGGCGAATTTCGACAACTGGGTCACCACTAGAGAAGAATTTCTGTGTAGAACTTCTGTGTAGAAGTTCTTCTCTAGTGGTTCCCGGAGTGAAGTGTCCTCATAGGTAAAGATCTAACAGCGTTAGGTCGAGAGGCCAGGCACAAGTCCTCCTCGACCTGTTTGAGGATTTGAATAAATATTATTAAGTTCTGCGCACCAACACTAAATTGAGGTGGTGCATGTTTTGGGGAGTTTCAAATAATAAATGGTGTAATAAATCATGAAAACTGTTCTGTAATAACTCCAAATAGAGTTGGTCATTTAATCGTTTCGGCAATACCAATGGTCCAATCAAAAAAGTGTCAGTGATTCCAGCCCATATATTAATTGTCTGTAACTGTCAATGATGCGGAACAATAGTGACATGAAGATATTCCTCATCCCATACACATGTGTATTGTGTAAATTAGTGCTACCATTTTCGTCAACTTTGCTTCGTCCGTGAATAGAATTTAGGTAATGAAGTTAACATCAATCAATCAATTCCTTGCTGAATCAATGGCATATTTGCGAAGAAAATCTTCATGAATCCGTTTATTTGATTTGTACAGTGGTATGGATTTGTATCACTGTTCTTGAAGAACTTCATGACATTTTTTTTTCCAATGTTGAGTGCTCCTTGATGGAGTGCCACTGACAGCTTTTTAAATATTTTCCTCCAATGGCGACAGTTCTTCTCAAACAAACTAGCAGTACTATTTTCTGAAAAGGATGGAGAAAGTCAATAATATGTATTACCTTATTAAGTGGAACCGCTCACTATTCTCCCTTAGACGTTGATCAAATTGTTGAACTGATTTCTGGTTAGCATGATCTTTCTTGATATAAGTTTCTAACTTTTAAAGCATTGCAAGGCGCAAGACCATACGTCGGATGCATATCAGCACGAAATCCATAAATCAGTTTTATAATATTGAATTAAAGGATCAATGTGTCAGCAATCTGAAAGAAGACAATTTCAAAAATGAACAATATATTTTTTTTGTATTTTGTACCATAATAACGTTTGCAACAACAGTACGTTTGTGCTAATAAATAAACGCATATTTTTGTGCGAATATAGGTTTTTGTCTTTTTCACCAAAACGACAATAAACAACAGTAGAATAATTATGTTACTTTATAAAAGTTATTCAAGAAAAATAGAGTTCAGACATCAGTATCAATCGTGTTTAAGAAAAAAATATAAAATTAATAAAAATTAAGGTAATTAAATATGATTCTTTTCAGATTGTGAGAGGACGTGCAGCAGTGAATGTTGATGTGCAAAAATCTAGTAAGTAAATATTTATCTTATGTGAGGTTATATATTATGCAAAACTCTAGAGAATGTTCAAAACCAACCTCTGCATTCTTGGCAAGCATGATGAGATACTCTCACTAACTAAACCCCCCACTTGCTTACCACAGGGTGGTGTCCTGTCAGATACTTATACAGATATCTCGACCGTACCGCCTCTACCCTAACGTAACATCGGGTCATTAATAACATAAAATTCGGTTTCCTAACATTCCTTCTCCTTGACCACGTAGTCCACAATCACTCATCGTCTTCTTTCACTCTCAATCATACATTCGATAATATTATCCGTTCGTATGCCACACCCCATTTTTGCCGAATTTACTATGCACCCCTGCCACCATTCACACGTAAAGAACGTGTGTTATGGGGAATCCACTTGCTCACAGTACACAAATAATAGTCCAGGAGACAGTCGAACCATCTGGTGTTAACTCCCTTGTCCATTGGGCGAAAGCCCGGTTGGTCTCCCAAACACTTAATCAAGGACTTCTGGCGCTGTTCTTTTCCTCCTCTCCTCTTTAGACACTCTCATAGACAGTATACTTCTCATCCAGCTACTCCTTTCCTTTCTTTAGGCCCTTCAATATTTGGAAGGATTCTGGCATGTCCCCTAAAACCCTATATGTATGCCTAGACATTTACGCTTGCTTGAAACAATTTGAGTTTCATTATTTAGTTTCTTTCAGAGCACTATTAACCTTATCGATCAACTCTCCCAGACTGGTATAATGTCGACTCTGTTTTAGCATCTAATTAACTTTGAAGATCCTACTAATTCTATTAGACAAACCCATCCTTCAGAGACAGTCTTTTGCCTAATCCCGGGTTGTTTTGCTAAAGTACTAGCAGGGATTATCATAAGGGAATACCAATATCACAGCGCATATACACCTGCTAGCACTCATCATGTTGTTTTCTGTATGATATTTGTGGCATATTTTTCAATGTGAAATACTTTTCCCAAAAAGTACTTAAACACCCATTATGTTATATTAAAAAGGTATAAATCACAAGCTGAAAAAGAAGGCAATCCTAGCATTTGTTACAAAAGGTTTTAGTTTGTATCATTTTCTCAATATTAGTTCAAATATCAGGACGTGTTCACCCTTGTAGCGTGGGATGGTAGACGACAGCCGTTTGAGGTGTCGGACTGGGGGTCCCTTGCTGGAGGGAATGACCAGTCGAGTATCTGAAGCAAATCAACCACAGTTCATACCTACAACCTAAAACCTTGTTTAACACGGTCGGTAAAGCAGTCTTCGGGTTGAGTCGGCCGAGAGGCGAGGTATACGCTATACCAGGCGCCTGTCGCATTTTGCGTAAGCTTTAATGCCATGGGCTTAGAAAATGCTGTAACAGTGACTAACACTGTGGTGTGTACACTCGAGTTTCGAGGATAAACTCGTCGGACGACCGAGCCAAACAAAGCGGTGCCAGGTTCTGATACCGTCGTTTGAGGTGTCGCACCAGCTGCTTAAACTAACTTAAAGCTGACACTAGTATCCGAGCCGCTTGCGCTTGGGGAATCATGACATTATTCAGAACAAAAGCGGAAATAGGAACAATCAGAATTCATGCTAAACAGATAAATGAGAGATCTAACGAGAACTCCATAAGAACACAGATTAATAGGACAATGGAATATGTTGATCTAAAAGTTGCCTTTGACACAGTTGATAAACGAGAGATATGATGTATTAGGAAAAACTAAAGTATCAGATACACGAAATTGTGGAAATTACTCATAAGGTAAAGATTGCAGAAATCACAATGATTTGGTGTGAGTAAATAAATAAAACAAGGAGACAGCTAATGCTCGGTGTTATACAGCATTCAATAGAGATTTTTAAGTGACAAAATTCAACAGCAAATCGCTTACCTAATCACGTAAATAATAGTTTATAAGTCATAATTCTCATAATTTTAACATCAAAAGAAAAGATGAGAATCTTAATCTTTCTCCTAATGATAGTTAATAACGTTCAGATTAATAAGGCTGAAGATCAATAGTGTTCGTTGAGTATCGTATTAACCACGATAGTTTAATAGAGATATGCAAAATATGTTATGAAAGCTCATAATGTACACTTCACTTTGTACATCTTGGATTTTTGTTATCGTGCCGTAAAATGTATTAATAGTGTTTGTGAATTTTGGCTTAAACGATCGACTTTTTATTCTCCTCAGACGTCTGGACAGTGGCTGACCCAGACAGTGAAAAAAAGTAATTTAATTAATAACAGGAAACAGTAGAACTTACTAAACCAATGAGAAAATATGCCAATATGGGCAGGTTATACTTACTTAAATAAAAACCTGATAAACTTCCCAGGAAAAAAGTATAATAATAAAATTTATCATATTTTCCAACACCTTGTGCCCCACCTCATGAACATCCTAGGTTCGTCCATGTGCCTTGTCAGCTGTTGTCAGTGCACCGCTGGCTGGCTGCCGCATATTAGCAATTTTAGTGCAATATTTACAATTATTTTAAAGCAATTTGCCGGCGTTATAACAATAATCCAAGATAGACAAATTTAAGTGGAATTTATGAACTTAAAAAATATCGTTAGTATTTCCTGATCGGACTAGCCTCACTAATACGGTGGGCTATGCAAAATATATCGATAAATGATTTAAACTGCAATTCTTCTAAAACTGCATATTTAATAGTATCCAATGTGAGCCCATATAAACATTATAAACTATCGTTTGGACAATGTTTAATATTCTAGTGTTAATTATCAGAAAGTCAATTTAAAAAGAAATCCACTTTTTACTAGATTTTCGAGTTGAATACACGTTTATTAAGAAGTATTTATAATCCTCCACAACTTTTCTAATCACGGCATTACAATTCCTTCATTACTTTTCATGATGTAAGCAAAAAACAAAATATATACAGAAAAGCTCTATTCTCATATAAATGTTATAGAGAGAAAATGTTTAAGAATAATATATAATATTTAAAATACATAACTAAACTGGCCTAGACATGCTTATAGAAGAACGAAATTGTTAGATGCAGAATAAAATTGGTGTATGAAAATATATTATACTTAATGTATTACCTGTTCCTCTTGAAACTACTGTACTGTTTGATGTTTAAGAATATTGTAGGCTATTTTAATTTTGTAAGGTTATTATTACTTCACTGTTTTAGGTTATCTATGTTTCATTTGGAAAATAACAAAGAAAAATACCATAGTCTTGTATTTTGTCGTAGGTAAATTTATAAATCTGGACCTTGGTGATACATTCACTATTATGAGTATAATGAACTCTAAGTGAGTTTAGTAATAGAGGCAGGTCATTTATAACGACTATATCATAAGCTAAGAAAGCACAGGTTATGTATGACTTTAAAAAATTACTATTTGTCATTGTGGGGAACTGACAAGATCTTTTCATTATTATTTTCCTGCTGAGTGGCAAAACAAATAATTGATCTGGTTTAATCATTCACGAATTATTGTATCATGTTTTCTCTTGAGAATATAATTAATGCAATTTCTATAATTTAACTTTGTATCTTAGTATAAAGATACAAAGTTATGTGAAACATGTCATTATTATCATAAGTTTCTAAATAGCAGAAATAACTTTAAGAGTTATGTGAAAATACTTTGAACATTATTAATACAAAAGTGTAACTAAAATAGGCTATTTATTAATTATTCAGACTACAAGTGCAAAAATAAAATGTCTACATATCCAGGAACTGTTTCAAAGTATTTTATCAGTTACGTTTGAAAATAGTTTATTTTGACTTTGTTAGGATATTACTGCTTAAAGTGTATTGTTTCAATATGCTAATATTTGTTTTTATTTTAGGGAGTATTATTATTACATAGCTGAGGACGTTATAGCTGTGTTGGTTGGTCAAGAACAACATAATCTTCTTATTATAAATGTTGTTAACGAAAACTTATTATAATATTCATTAATGCATGTTTTTATTTCTTATATTAAATAAACCTAATTTATGTAGTACTAACACCAAACCTTTATGCATCAAATTGAATGCCGTTTCGATACCTGTTACCATGTTGTAGTAAGTCAAAACTACAGGCAAAAACTAATTTTTGAGTGGTGCAGTAAAAACCAAAGTGTTTGTGCCTCTGTGACACACTAAAGGGTTCACACAACTTTAAACATGGTGTTAAAATCTATATAAAAATAGGCAAAGACAAAACGGTTATGTACCAGTTTCTCCTCTGTCACTCAACCGATTTGCTTTATTTTTGTTTTGTTTAGTAGCTACAGACGACCTTCAGTGCAGAATACTAAAATTAACTTATAATATTGGTTGAATAATTAAGTAATAAAATAATAAAAAATCATTATTTACATGCATACTGTCAATGCCAAATAGTGCCGCCAGATTGCTTGGAGAACAAATCATAAGATATGTTGACTCCAATGTGAAAGACAAACTAAATTAAATGTAAAACTAAAAGTTTTGGTCCTTCGTTAAAGTTAGCCTACATAGTCATGCTATTGAAATAGAACCAACGAAAAATTATAATACATAATAATCGCCGTTTATTGGGCGCTCGCAAGTTTGCAGTTTGCAACTTTCATTGCATTGTAAATATGGTTTGTCAACTAAAATCAAATTATGTTGCACCGCATCAATTTATTTCCTCTATTTTAACCTTATACTTTTAATTTAGAGTCCTTTTATTTTTGTCGGGTAACTTTCATATAAGTTTAACTAAGATTACAGAAAATTGTGAAATTATTCACAAATTCACGATAAATAGGTACATCTGACAACACTGAATGCTTAGCCATCTGCCGAAAATTTGATATATATTTTGAGATGTCATTACTTTTGCAGCGATTAGGTTGAAAGTTTTCAATCCAGTAAGACAAGACTTGAAAGTATTTTCAAGGTTTCAGTTTCAATTCACAGAAAAAAATTCTCAAAAAATGGGTGTATTTAACTATTATTAATTAACAGTATTTGATTCCTTTTTTTTATATTTTCAACATAAAACAGAAATCGCCATGGGTTACTACGTTGGTACGTAAATTTTTTATATTGAAAATCATACTGAAAATTAATGTTTTCTGACAATGTGGGTATCTTATATTTAATTAATTTTACATTACATGGTCCCATTGCTGCAAAGCTCTGAGTGTTAAAAACATTTTAAAGATTTGTTTGAATATATTACGTTAAGTTATTATTTATTCTAGAATAAAATATATATTTTTTTACATACATATTACCTTTGAAATCGTACACTGCTGGCTTTAAAGTTTTCAACCTAAATGTTTAAAATCCAAAACGCTCTACACGACAACAGAAACCACTGCGTAATTATATATGCTAGGTTGGTTTTCAAATGATAAACACAGCAGTGGCTGGATAACGCTCTTTCAGACCAAGTGATGACCATCTTTTACTATCTTTGGAGTTGCCTATAGTTCAATAGGAAAATATTAACTGTTGTAAATTATTGATCAGTATTGATTTTTCGGACAAGTAGTACTAACATTTGTAGAAAATAATTTTTGTAATTTTTTGTTGTGATTATAATTCTGTCATTAATAAAATATAATTTTCACAATATTCCGAAGTTGTTGTGCAACAAATCATCAATCAGCGGATAATGGAAATGTCATTAAATATTAGAGTTTTCATTGGGATGATTTATGCTTAAAAAAAATCCGCCGATAATTTTGTGAATTATTACTATAAATGTAATCTAAATGAAATGAAATAATAAAAAACGTCAAAAAATGTTCAACTCTCTCGCCACTGGGCGATCGTTAGTGTGGGTAAATGAGTGTGTGCTAAGTGATTCTTTTAATGAAATTCAAGAAAATTTTAATTCAAACAATATTCCATGAAGAGGCCATGTACGCTTTTGTATTATTTTATTGCCGGCACAAATAAATGGGGATAATACAAAATGTGTTAATTGGTTTATTATAAATTTTGTATTCAAGTATTTAACTATAAAGTTGTTTATGTCGTTATCTTCGACTTCACTAATTTATGAAGTTAAATTTGTCATTAATGTGTATTATCTTGATGAAGGGTTTCCCTCATGTTGTAATGACCATAGTTGTAATATGCAAATAAGCAGTGTCGACCTAGACTCAATACCTCGAATCTCAAAACTTTCCTTCGGCCTTCAACATTAATGATCTAATTTAATATAAACAATTTTATTTAATAATTGTAAAAATTTTTTACACAAATTGTGCCGAAACAGCACATGACTGACGCCTTGATTCTTATTCTTAGGTATCTTACCAATGCGATTATGCAAAAAATATCGAACGAAAATATTTTTCTGAAAGATGGCGACGTTTTGGTCTTGTTTGTTCGGAATTTTATACAAAGTAATGGCGCAAACTGGAATAACAAGCTGTTGCAAGACTCTCCTTTTTATGATATTGAATAGTCCATGTTTTAGTAATACTTCTAACGACATCTTCGTTGATTAGTTGAGCAATCCATGGTATCTTGTTGAGTCTACGGTCCAATTTGTTTATACCATGTACCTTTGAAGTCCAACCCATCTACGATGTGCAGGAATACCGACCAAACAAAGCACCCCGCAAGCCTTAGTCGCAGACCAAAATCGAAGTCCCTACAGAAAAATACTTTTCTAAATTTTAGGAAAATTCTTCGGGCTTGTGTCACATGACATTAAATATTGTTATTGGATGACTATTCTTCAAACTGTCATCTTCTTGGATATTGAAATTATACCGCTGTATGTTAAGGTGGAATATCTAAATGTGTTTATTTCTGTGGTGCTCACCATGAACTTAGTTTTTATTGACTTTATGACTAGTCCCATGTTTTGGCTGAGTGTTTCTACTACAATCAAAACTGTGTCATCAGCGTAACGTATGTTGTTCATCAAAATTCCATTGATCCTTATCTCGATTCCTCTATCCTCAAGGGCTTCTTGGGAGATTACTTCAGAGTATAGATGGTACAATAGTGGCGACAATATGTTTCCTGTACAATTCCCCAAATAAAACCAAATTGCTAGTTTATGGTTCTTCCTCAAAACCTTAACCTAAAACAACACTAAAAATAATAAAGGGTGAAATGCAACATAAGAGAAAACTTGAAGAACAAACTACAATTCACAGACATACTGCACATTTGATTCTAAGAAAACATCGCGATCATTCGTACAAACCTCGTATATTTCAAGGTCGTCAGTGAACTAATTATAGTAGACGAACAATTGACTTTTGACAATTGATTTATAAACAAATATCAAAAAACCCACTATTTTCGATATTAAATAATTTGGACAGAAGAAATTCGCTTTACAAATTGTGGAATATTCATTAAACATAATCGTCACTACTGAAGTACAGTAAATCCCCATGATTTAGAAGAAAAATGACTACAAACACAATTTGGATTTAATGTGACCCCCGGATTAACAAATAAGCTACTTGTTACTCGGCTATATAAAAAAATACTTAAAAAATAAGGGTAATGTTTTCAGTTTATCTGATACGGGTAGTTCGCGACTTATTACCATGTCAATGACAACAACTGTCAAATCTTGTGCCAATTTCATATATACCATAGTTGAAATATATGGCGAAGTAGGAGATTCTAGTTACAGAGCTTGGTAAAGAAACACAAAAGTTTTTGGGGTGGCCAATAAGCAGTCGCAAATACTCAATGTTGGAGTATACTCACCCTATAGGGTGATTCAAAAAATGAATAGTGGGTGGTCCATAAGTAGTAGCATATACAGGATGGTTGAAATATATTATTAACTGGAATTGTTATAATGAGTATTTTAATAAATGTTCAATAACTGAAAGAAATATGTACCCTTATTTTGATGAAACCTTGAATTTACGAGCGAAGGTCGGTCACCCAGGTATTAATAATTTAAATTTATAAAAATGAAGATGCAGGTTGTTCTTTCACCGCGCGTCGACCAAAATGGGATATGATAGCATCAGTACACCAAGAAAACATTCCAAAGCTATTGAGAACAGTATGATACAACATTGCGAAGCTACATGTCCCCCGACTTGTCTAGTTTTTTAGCTCTATATATTCTTAGTACTACCTGCGTCAAAACCTGAAGACGCTAAATAAGAATCATCCCTCCAATTACAGAAACTGGCAGAACAACGTCTGTCGGGGACAGCTAGTTTAGAATAAATTTCTGGCATTATTATTCTCACAAATGCATAAAAGTATATTCTTGTATTTTTGACAACCGTTTGATTGAATCCTTCATTTCCCAAGAAATTTTAATTGGAAATAAATATTTGCAGCTGTTGTTTGAAGTAGTTATGCCAGCAAATAGAAATAGCATACCAGATAATGCATTGAATAACGCTTGGATTCAACAATTCGGCTGTTCGATACTTAATACCAGAGAGGTTACGGAGTTCCGTACAAATATATTTGGCGTTAGAATCATTTTTAATAATGGTCCCAAAGCTTGGACGGTTAGGTCACTAGAGCTTACAACTCTTGATTTTTAGTTATATATACGCAAAAATGAGGTTTTCACCCCCGAAAAATTGTGAGGAATTAAACGAGAGGATTAGAGTTGTTCTGACGGCTATCAAAGGAAACACTTTAAGAAGCGTTATCGAAAAGTTATACCGCATTGTGATAAATGTTTCCAAAATGAAGGCAGATATGTGCCATAGTTTTGAAACGTTGTTTATAGATATTTCTTCAATAGGTCTGTATATTCCAATAAAAATTTAATGTTAGTGAAAATAATGAATTATAACCACGCCCAATTTTGTAACTATAAATTTAAAATTTTCCGTTAGATTGATATCGTTCCGAAATTTGTTTTTTTTAAGAATCAGCTGCCTCTTGTGTATTCCTGTTAGCTTTGAAATAAACTTATATCTGCAAACGAACTTCGTTGGAATAATAATTAACTTAACTTCAAGGTAACCGACGAGTTAAAAAATGACAAGCAGATTTCGTTTGTTTCATACTAATCACAGCCTACCATTAAAAAACTGTAATTTTGACTTTTGAAGCGTAGGGTAATTGATAACCTGGACTGGTCACACATCATTTGAGAGCCTGACGGGCTCTTTCAAAAAAATCTAATATGGCGTCCAGAAGAAATTTGAAATTCATGAAAATATTTAGAAAATAAAACAAACTGAAATTTTATTTTTTACTTTGACAATTTCTTCGTAAAAAAGTGCTTTAATAATGTAATATAATATACCTAAAATCATAGCCCTGCTCTTTGGGAAATTACAGAGAAAAATGAAAAATTAAAATTTTTAGTTTTTCCCCATTATGATAAATAACTTACACGGTTAAATAATATCTTTGAGAATAATGGAAATTGCAATACAATTCTCTAACACATTCCTAATTTAACAAAGTTTCTAGCTATAACGGTTCTCGAGATAGCAATACATGTGTGCCAAATCTTGGACACATTGTATATAGAGTTGAGGATGTTATCAAGTAAACGAAATGTTCTAAAAAGTTTCGGATGTATTTAGAACTTAATCAAATAGTATTTAAATACAAAATATCATATTAGGACATTCGTGTTAGCTAAGTCCACTCTCAAATATTTTGCCGTCAATTAGCTCATGAGTCAAAACCTCTAATATACCTACTAGAAACATTTTTCGTAACATAGGCCTGTGGCAAATATGGACACATTATTTAGACAAAATTTGTATAATTGAACGATAAAGAATTAATGTATTCTAAATCTGGTACTGCTAAATGTGCCTTCACTATTTTAATACCATTTAGTTGTTTAGTGTAATTATCCCAACAACGGATATTAAGACATGACAGAAGTTTGCACGAGTTCATAATATTTTCATAGAAAAGCTTAAAATATGTCACATTTAGATCTATAAAAGCCATATTAGTAGAATATCCGAATCATTTTCACTGCAATTGTCACTGAGTCTGGTTATCGTAAGTTGTGCTTTATCTCCACAATGAAAAGCTGGCTTTTATTTGTTGCTTTCTTGCTGGTTGTTCTCCAGGTAAGATTTACATTAGAATTGTTCACTGTACTTTATCAATGACATTAGTAGTATTTGATTCACTTAAATTTTAGATCGATATTTTCTGAGGTTGCTTTAATTTCCAAGCAATATTTTTGTGCACAATATGTACTGTGAGTGTAGAAATTGAATAATATAGGAGGTACAAGTTTTACAATTTTCTGGTTGAGATAGAAGAGCCTGCAATTTAAATTCTATATTTGTGGAGTTAGGTGTATATCTATGGTGATCAAGTGTCACCAAATTTTATACACCAGCCTATAGAGCAAAATACAAGTCAAATATCCCTTCAGTTCAGTAGGAGTTTATAGGGAATAATGAATGAGATTCGTATAAATAAATTATTCATATGAAAAAATATAGATTTCTTTTTTTTTTATTTGTCATGAAAATTGCTGAAGAGATCTTAAAGCCGTCAATGGAAACCTCTAAGCAATTGAGTCCTGCTGGAGCATTTTTACCCAGAAAAGTCGAAACAACTGGTAAAAGATGGACTTTTTTTAAAAAATTGATAACTATCTGGTAATTAAAACTGGATCATTCGTCTTCGTCAGTATGATAGTTTATGGTGTTGAGTTTATGTTATCTCAAGATGGATAGGTACTGTTGGATAAGCAGCTTTAAAAAAATCACTGCTTTACCAGGTTAATGGTTACCTGTCTACTGTTTAGTATCATTAATTAAATTCATTTGTTTTCATTGGCCAGACCCACCACTGTCAAGGCTTCGGAAGGAAAAAAAAAGCTTGCTGGTTTAAGCCAATATTCACTAAAATTATTAATACATTTTAGGGCACTATAATGAAAATCAAAATATTTCTAAAATATATTACAATTCTCCAAGAAGAAAGTTTTTAAATGTGGTAACATTCTAAATTTTATTATGAGACCAGGGTGCCAAGGAAATACTCTGTGGGCATCACGGTTTTGTAATATTTGCATGGTATGAAAACTCAATGTATATTATTTATTGTTTGTGTTACCGTTTTTCTTACAGAAATATGACGAAAAGTTGATGAAATAAGATAGGCGTAGTTTAGCAAAAATTTGCGATAACAATTTAATTAAGAAGATATTACCATTTTCAGATCTTAAATGGTGGAGAAGCAGCAACACTTTCACCAGTAAGTAAATAATAAATGATTTCAACTATTTGATTAGGTCGGTGCTATTCCCGTGGTCTGCTTTATCCCATTTATTACTTCATGTAGGGTTAATGTTATTTGCTGATCTTCACCAGGTGCTGTATCTTCAATTTTCATCCTGAGGTGGTGACCTACAGTTCCTTAGTTCTTTTTCCAAGAGCTTCTGGTGTTTGTCTCTTCATACACTCCTTAATCATGTAGTCCTGGTAAAATATAATTCCAGTGCTCTTTGTAAAATTTCTTTTCTTTGTGCAATTTCTAGTTGTAGAACTGCTCCTACTGCGTAGTCCAAGGGGCTCTAGTAGAATTTACATCTGGGGATTTATCTTTTGACCTGCATCTTGTGTAGGTTGCCTTGAGATTTTCAAAATGTATTTGGTAACCTCCATACTGGAGACGGGTCATTCTGGCTCAGTCTCCTTCTTAGTGAGCCATGATGGGTTGCCACGTCCACAGGCACTGCACTTTATACAGGCCTTCACCCAGTTACAGTCTTCATCGGTTACCCATTACTAGGGGCCCTTAGAGGGTGCTGTCAGCCAGTTCTATATGGGCGTGATTTTTGTTGATGTATTACACTTCGATACTTCTTCAGATTTTAACTTGCCTGATGAGTCGCCACTTTCGGATGAGGCGTATGAAGTTAAATATTTTGGAATAATGGTAATTGAAAAATACAGTTTATCTAAAAAAAGTGTACATGCTCTTTATAGATTACATAAATATATATGAAAATTTTACATTTCATCCATAGCTTGATATGTGTTGATCAATACCCATAAAAATCTACGGTAAACAATTAATTATATTTGTTGTTATTTTAGGCGAAAAACTGGATTGAAGCGATTGGAATACCAGCAAACGAATGAGTTTACTTAGTTTGGTTGTTATAAATGTTATTGAATATAATTACATAAATAGTACTAATATCTAATAATATCCAGGCTATATGGGTATTATACATTTTAAATGAGATATAAATAAATGTTTTGTATCCTAACACTAAATCTTTGTTTCATTTTGACTACCGAGTTATAATTTTTTTTGTGTTTAGCTCAGGTCATTATTACAGAAAAAATGACAATTTTCTACTCCTTAGCTCCATTTTCATGGGTGGTGTTACAAATTGACCCTGGTGACCCAGGTAACTCGGGCCCACGTGGTTGTCACTTCCCAGATGAAATGATTTAAACCAGACCATCCCGTGCGGATTGTGGAGAAGGAAGGAAAGCTAGGTAGTAGGTCAGCGGACAGTTGCCCCTTTAGTCGCCTCATACGACAGGCGGTGGATACCGTGGTGCTATTCTAACCCGGCCACCACACGGGGTTAAATAGTACTAATATCTAATAATATCCAGGCTATATGGGTATTATACATTTTAAATGAGATATAAATAAATGTTTTGTATCCTAACACTAAATCTTTGTTTCATTTTGAACGAGTTATACTTTTTTTTTGTGGTTAGCTCAGGTCATTATTAGAGACAAAATGACAATTTGGTGACAAATTTAATAGCAAAATTAAACCAACGTCATCATGTTCTAAGGATTGAGATGAAATTCAACATTTTTTCGATGCGTTTTTGTTTTATATAAAAAAAAAACTTAAAAAATCGGTAACACTTTTGATTTTTTTACTATTTACACAAAATCTACCCGTGTTTGACACTATGGGCAGTGTTGTAGAGAAATGAATGAATAACCTAGATAACTCCGACCATCTAGAGCAGCGGTTCTCTAACTTTTTTGTTGACGGAGCTCTTTGGGAATGCGAAATACTGGACTGAAATCTACAATAAAACAATGGTTTTTAAAAGTGATAAGCTTATTATGCTTATCATTAACAGTTAAATTGTACTTTTATAAGTACAATATAACTGTTACTACTTAATACTTAATTTACTACATAACAAGTATAATAATAGAAGATATTAGAATAGAAAAAAATCTAACTAACGGGAGGTATGAAACTGTTTTTTTATTTTTCATCAATTGGTTAATATCAGGTTTGTTATAGGATAGTTGAAGTCGTATATCAGGTTCTACGTCAAGTCTATTGCTATTTTGTTTTCGTAGCGGCATAGGTTGAGAATCCTGTTTCGCAGAAATATGTAGTTGGCAACGGGAGAATAATATTTAGAGCCATTTTAGAGGCCAAGTGTATTGTCTGATGACATCTCTAAAAAAAATTCATATATCTCGTTTGATATACTCTCGGGCTTTTCTGCTATGAACCAAAATTTGTGTATCTGATTTCGGGAAAGTAGAGATGCAGATATTGTACCAATTCTTCAAATCATTCTTGAACATGTGAATTCATACATGTGTCTGACTGTTGTCTGACATTTTCTTTAGTTTTTGAAAGATATCCACCTAAAAACGGAACAACCAAGTTTTATCATACAAACGGTCTTTCAAATTAAAAATAGTATCTGCTGAAAGATACATTTGTAACTCGGCTCTAAGTTCAAATAGCCTTGTTAAAGTTTTTCCCTGAGACAGTCATCATCCTTCTGTATCGACCAGCACTGTTTTATGTTTTTGCCATAATCTTTACACAATAATGAGAACAATAGGGATTGTAGTGGTAGAGATTTGATGGAATTAAATATTTTTACCGCTTCATCCATGAATAATTTTAGATAGACGGCATATGATTCATCGCAAGTGCTTGTCTATGCAGGATACAATGGCTTTTATTCGTGAAACTGCTCCTGCTGTTTTATCCGTCATCGCCTTGGCCCTATCTGTATAAATCTCAATGTAATCGTTCCAACTGAGATTATTTGCTTCAAAAAATATATGTATTTCATTAAAAATTTCTAGTAGTAGTAGGTAATGCTTGTGGGCAGCGGTGAACATATTAGCATGTCTTCTTCATAAGAACTTTCATATGGATATTTTACGATAACCAGCAAGATAGGCAGACCAGCGACGTTAGTCGACTCATCCATTAGCAAGACGAATCGTGTTTTTTGTGACGTGTAACTTGTATTGTTTGACGTAGCTTGCCAATTATGAATTCGGCACGAAACAGTATCTTTTGAAAGCTGCGCATCGAACATACATTTTGTTATGTCTAACACACATGGCTTTATTAAATTCTCAGCGTAATGTGCGCTTCATCTGCTTGTTCAATGTGATAGCTAACTAAATATGATAGTTCTGTGGCCTTTTCATTGATGGTTTGGGTGACATACATCATAGATTTTTGACTTTCCAAAAACTGTTCTTTTTTACGTACAAAAATTCTTTATTCTTGTCTTTAGACTCGGGATGTATAGTTTCTAAATGTCGGCGCAATTTGGCATGTGCCATGGAACTATTAGGAAATAGTTTACTATTTAACATGTAGAGAGATTTGAATCAACAAATCCGAAACTGATATATGTTTTGTCATACTTCCTTTTTTAGTCTGAAGAAGAAATGTACAAAACTGATACAGATCAGAATACAGCAGACAGTAGGACAATAAACACTTCGTTTAAAGCTCGCAACTTGAAAGCTAGCTTGTAAGTAGTTATCGCCCCTCGATCTCAAACATTCTCAAAAATACTCGAGTCGGCGACTTTGATAAGTAAAAAGTCGAAATAAAAATAGAAAAACAACAATTGCGGTGTAAACAATCTCGACTTTATATTTTAAAGGTAGAGCCGAAAGTCGCTTGTTTACAACTATAGCTTCTAATCTCAGAGGCGGCTTTTATCAAATGTACTGAGCGCTCACAAATAGATGACGGTGACTAAAGGCTAAGGCCAGACTGGCGGGATTTCACGATGCGGTTTCAACTTTTTTTTCGAGCTCTCACATAAAATGCCACACTAGCAGTTTTTCACGCGCTTGAAATCCAGCTCTACCCTGGCCACACACGCCAGTTGCAGTCATTCGCGTGCCTTCTGCTTAGTCGAGATTCATGACGAACTAAATACAGCGTGTGTTTCTACCAGTGTGGCCACTCAACAGCGTAAAATAACGCAGAAAAATGAAACTGATCCTATGCTTCGGCGGTTGACCTTGAAACTGCGCCCTACACTGACTCGTTGGGTGGAAATTCACGCCTCGTCTGGCCTCACCGATTTGAAATAGTACGGCCTATTATGTTTGCGTTTTTTCCGAAACGCCGCGTGAAATCCCGCCAGTCTGGCCGTAGCCTAAGTTCGGCTGCACCTGGTGATACGCTGCGTAAAAAAGTCTGACCAGAGAGAGGTGGTTGGATTTTAATTCTACAGGGGTATTCGCGGAATCCTAGGGTTCCGCCGAACACATTTACATTATTGCTTATCTAGAGGCGAGATGGTGCATTTACAAGATACCGTTGAGCCACTGACGCCCTAGAGTTGTCTTAGAATCTGTGACCAAGAAGAGATAAAAATGAAAATCTAAGATGCTTAGATGCCAATTTCTCAACTCTACTGTTGTTTACTACACCAATAAATGCTGCCTCTGTGTTGGCAGATGTTTTGTTTAAGCTATACATCGTGAACAACTAGATTTTTTCCAAAAGTATAAAAGAAAATAGTGAATGTCAAATCAAAAGGCATGTCAGAGATAGACTAAATAGAAGAAATTCTCTTTCGTCTAAAATTCTTAAGAAACAATAAACCACCAGGTGAAGATAAAATTGTTGCTGAAGTGATAAAAGGAGCACAACACATATTATTACCAAGGCTTAAACAAATATTCAACTGCGGAAGGTATATTGAGTACTACAGTGGAATATTAGGCAATAATGGAGAAGTTACGTGTGAAAAATTTAAGGCGGTACTGTCTTTCAGTTCATCGAAGCAAATCCCGATATGGCCCTCTACATTCGTAAGCTTAGGTGGGAGATTTCCCTTATCCAGCGGTGCTAGTCACTCTCGCACCGGTTTTGAAAGTCGAAAGTCAAAACGTTAAATTACGCGATTTGGCGAATAAATATAAATGAATGGCGTTGTGTAGCAATAGAGGTTTAGCTGTATTTGAAGGCATGTATTCGTAGTCATGTATAATGGTTAGATTGCACCAAGGAGGTGTGATGGCTAAGAAATTTTGAGATAAGAGGATAACCCTTTTAAAAATGGTAAGCGTGGCCATTTCTATTGATATAGACCAGTTGTTTTGCAAGTAATAGTTTAGGGTTTTTCGGCGAAGTTATCTTACATTGGAATCATCTTAAGTTGGAGCCGTTTTATTTTATTGTGGGCCTGTTATTTGAAGTTTCTTATGGTGAAGCCGTTTTACTTTATGCTGGGGGCCTTATCTTTTAGATCGAGCTATTTTACGTTGGAGTTGGGCCTATTTAACCATTTAACGGTTTAAATGGAGTACTTTTAACCGTAAAATTGAGTTTTGGATGGAGTTATTCCTGTTTCTGGAACCGTTTTCTTTTTATTGTGAAAACATTTTTTATGCAGTTTAATTGGTCATATTAGTATAGAAAAGCCATATTTCGTTACCAAGGAATTTGACTGGTGACACTGTAGAGGAGTTTATGTTATATTTCTTTTTGAAAGATTAGCCATCCATCAATTGGCTATTTAACCCTTAACACTATACACTATACAGCCATTATTAGTGGATGAAGTACAGATTTCTTGAAGGCGGGCAAATTTTGAAATATTTGGCTTTGAGTTTCCAGGACTTTGAGTTTCCAGTACACTACAAATAACCCCTTCAATGGCAATAGAACTTTCTGATTATCTTTGTAAAAGATACGTTTATCCTGTTAACAGTTTATAGCGGTATCTTTTTGAACATATCACTTTGATCATAAGATCATACTTGAGCACTTTTTTTATTCCACTTTTGTATTTCTTCGAAATATACTAATTTTCACTTTGTATTGTTGTAAATACCTCAATTTTTCATTATATGTAAATATATTAGATTTTCAAAATTTAGTTACCATAAAGAGGGCCTCATTTTTTTAAATCATTTTTTTTGTAGTCCATATTTTTTATTAAACTCTTCTTACATTTTCCATATTTTTATTATACTCAACCTATCGACTGTAAGAGGATTTTGAATTAAGCACAAGTTACAATTTTTAAAGAACAACAAAAAATAATCACCAGTTTATTCAGAAGGAAAAATATAGAGTTTTGATATAGCTGGCGTGAGATAGCGTCACAATCTCATACTGTTTGTTAGTTTTTAAGTATGTTCTATTACAGATTTTTAAATCAACTGGCGCCCTTAATAAAAATAAGTTTTGTGTTTTAATATCTTACCCAAAACCCATAATGTTCCGTATGAAAAGCAGCCGCCTAGCCAATGTGAACAAGCCAAGGTTGGTTTTATATTGAGTTTCAAGTGTATTGATTTTATAAATACTTGGTTGCTGTTACAGAGTTAGATAGTCCAGCAATACAAAAATCTATAACTATAAAATATATATCAAAAAGTCACGCCACTATTAAACCTCAAAAAGATTCAGCTATCTACTGAGAAATAAGACAATGTGATATAATATCTCCCAAACTGTCTACCATAGAAGGTGTCTCTAGTATAACCAGCACACAGAGGTTCAGAATCTGGAGCCGTTCTCTACAAAAGAATCTCACCTCGAAGAGAGTATTTAATATCTCTGACAGGTGAAGTAACCAGAAAATTTTATCGTGACATTTTGTCCTAGGAGTTAAGGGAGAAAAGCAGTTACACGGAACGGCTCCAGATTCGGAATCTCTGTGTGCTGGTTTCCTCGAAAATCCTAGATGTCGGTCTTACATCTCGCATCTAGAAATCTACGGTTATGTATCAAATACATAAATAAGTGTTCGAGAGGACATTCTATTGTAGGAAGCACAACTGATGGAGGTGCCCGACCAGAAACAATATATATCATACTAGCGGACCCGACAGACGTTGTCCTGTCTCATGTAAACTTTTAAAAATTAGCTGTAACAATATAATACTGAACGCCATCTATCAGACGTAACTGAAACTAAAGCACACTCTTGAATATTTGACACAGCGACTACAGCGCAGTCTGGCGGATCCTATGTAAGTTGTGCTAACATCAACAACAATTTTTAAATAAATAATTTAACTAAAAAAACAATATCTAGTTGACCGTATTGTGAATATAAACCATCCTCAAACCCCCTGGAATACACCCAAAAAATTTCAAAATGCTTTGTCATGACTTTTGGTAAAGACTCCACTAATATGTTTACTTATAATTTAAATGGAGCTAATCTTGGGAAGGTAGACGTAATTAAGGATCTCGGGGTATATATCGACTCCAATTTAAAATTTCAATTCCACTTGGATTATGTCGAATCAAAAGCCACCAAACAAGTCAACTTCATCAAGAGATTTTCAAGTAAATTGACTAGGTTTGAAACTTTCAGAATTTTGTACTACGCATTTGTTTATCCTATTCTATCTTATTGTTCAGTCATTTGGAGACCCCATTGGGATTACCAAATTAAATTAGTTGAAAGGCCTCGTAGATCTTTTCTTCGTTATTCTTCTTTCAAATGTGGCCACCCTATGCATTTTACAAATCACAATTACTCTAACATTGCACAAAAACTTAAAATTCCTGATCTGTACTCATCAATGACAAGAAGTGATATTGTTTTTGGTTTCAAAATCATTAACAACAAAATAGATTCTATTGACTTGTTGGGTAAGTTAAATTTTCACGTTCCGAAGAGACATTTACGACACACTTCTTATTTTTATGAGTCTGAATATCACTGGGTATCCGCCCATGGATAGAATATCGGAATTTATGAATAATAACTGTTCGTGGCTTGATTTGTATAATTGTAATGTTGCTAATGTCAGTTTTAAATCAAAAGGTATATTTAATTATTCGTAATCATTTAAGTGTTGTTTTTATTAATTATATATTTATTATAGTTTGTTAATAGATTTTTGTAGCGTTTCTTTGTATTCTTGTACTTTGTTGTATAATTTTATGTAATGTAAATGGGGTTTTGCCCCGTAAATTATAAATAAATAAATCAAAATCGGTCCAGCCGTTTAGGAGGAGTTCAATGACTAACAGTCGTACAGAAGATTTATATATATAAAGATATATTGTCCTGCGTACAAACGAATGACACCTCGAAGAGGGTTCTAGAAGGCGTCTTCAACGATGAAAGTTAAACATTTTTAATATTAATAATTTTAATTTTATATTTCACTGTTATAAGAGAATCCAAAGATTAAAGCTATATTTAGGTAACATGGGTCATATAATATAAAATTATCACTAATAAATAAAATATCAAAAACTAGTGTTTAAAATTAACTGATATTTACTAATTTTATAAATAAACCCCAAAGATAGTATAATTAAAATATTTTTAGAGTTGTATTTCTTGGTAAAGCGATGTTATTGTAAAATTCTAAAATATCAACAAATTTTCAGCTTTTGTTTTTTAAAATTTAGTGAAAATTCGTGAAATCACGAAAATCAGACCTTCTCGTTGATCACTTCTAAAATGTATGTTAGAGTAAACTTTTGCTTATGGAAGTTGAACGTAGGTAAAAGTAAGGTCTATCGAATGACAGCATAAAAGTTGTAAAATATTATTTTGTTGCTGTGCAGATTGTAAAAAAACCTTGACTAGTGAAACCGGTGACCGCTTTTGTGTTGCGAGATTATGCAAGTCTGGTCTCTAAGAATTTCTTAATTTTGAAAAATTACTTTTTTTGGCGCCATTTTCTGAGCTTGTGCGATACTAAATTTAATTAATTCACAAGCACGCAGTAACCAGACTCTTCCCGGCTGTAAACTCAATTATGCAAGATCACACTTATTTCTGTTGTACTTTGAGTTATTGCTAAAATATGGAATTTTATCAAGAAATTGCTTATATTAATTTAGCAGTCTAGAGCTATTTATTAAAAAAATACATTAAGCTTTTATTGCGTTTCCATAGAAGTAATTAATTACTTTTATATTTTTTGGTTCTCGTTGAATATACGTCGTTTTATTTCGATTGTGGTGTTACTGCCCAAAAAAACATAAAAGTAATCAAGAATATGCCACAAACAACGTTTAGAAGACAAAAGTAATTAATTATCCCAATGTGCAAAGCAACAAAAGAAAATGTGTCGATTCTATTCCATACATCTTGCTGTTACCTAGAATTTTTGTATTCACATATTTCCATAACAACTTATTGCTCAAGGAAAAATATTGATTTTTATGATTTCAATTTCTATTTATTACAAAAATCAAAACCTGATTTTTTAAAATATTTTTGATTTTTCCATATACATCGTTTTAACACGCAAGTAAAAAAATTATAGATTTTCTTGTCACGGAAAAAAAATTTCATTTTACTATTTAGACTATAAGTACTACGAGTATGATGATATTTTTTTCTCCCAAAATGTTGTATAAATAACATATAATATAATAATTTGGTCAAGTGCGAGTAGGACTCGCATACTAAGGGTTCCGTATCACCTTCAAGATTCTAATATTCCAGTTTCAGACAAGCAGGGAATGAGTGCATTTTTTATATTTATCCTAATATCTTTTAAAGGAAGAGTTTTAAATTTATAAAAAATATACACTTTCATTTTCCACACATTTTATTTTATCTGCTTCAGGATTCGCTTGATTTTTATAAGAATACATATGTATTTAATTTTCTAATTGGCCCCCAAAATTAACATTAGAGTTTTATTTTACTAGTAAACTTTCAGCGAAGCCTTTTATAATCTACTGTTTGAATTTTGAGGCTCTGTAGATTGGAAGATAAAGGGCAAAATAGGTCTGTTATTCAAATTATTTAAAAATACAAATAAAATATATTTTTCAAAATTTAAGTAGTGTAGTTTCTAAGGTGGGAATTAAGTCGATGTTTAATATTTTTGTTAATATCTTTTAAACAAATAATTCACAAATATAATATATATGTAATTCACATAATGAGCCTTTTATCTGATATGGAGCGTTTGAAAATTGAATTTTTATTTTCCACTAAATTGTATAATTTGTCCCTGAAATTACTATGGGAGTTTTCTAATAATTGTTCATATAAAATTTAAGTGAGCCCCAGTACCCCTAATTATTTTGAAAATTGTTGGGTATTATGATTCAGGAAATAAAGCGAGAAATGAGAATTCTTGTAAACAATTAATTGTAAAAATATGAAAAATATATATTTGTATTCCTCATAATGAGCCCTTTCATTTGATGTATTGCATGATGCGTTAAAAAAAGATTTTTTTTCCGTTTAATTCTATAATTTGGCCCCCAATATTAATATTAGGGATTTCTTCGTATTTTTCCTGTAAATAAAAAAAAGTCTTATAGTTTGGGGAATAAAGGAGGAATGGGTATTTTTTTTTAATATTTTTTTTAATATATTTTAAAATATTAATTTAAAAAAATGAAAAAAATATATTTGTATTCGTCATAATGAGCCCTGTAATTTGATATATTACTTGATCCGTTAGAAACAATTATAATTTTTTATTTTCCATTTAATTTTATAATTTGTTACCCAAAATGAATATTAGGGGGTTCTCCTTATTTTTTTCAGTAAAGTTAAGGTGAGGCGCTATACCTCTATTTTTTTCAAAATTTTACGAATTATGGTTTCGGAGATAAGGGGGCGGATGGGTAAAATTTTTTATATTTTTGTTAATATCTTTTAACTTATTTATTTTAAAAATATGAAAAAAATATATTTGTTTTTGCCATAATGAGCCCTTTCATTTGATATATAACATGATGGGTTAGAAACCGTTTTAATTTTATATTTTACATTTAATTCTGTAATTTTTTTTTCAACGATACTGTGAAAATATTATTTCTGCAGACCGAAAAAATTGTGAAATTAGCAGGTGTATCGTAACGACTATAGACTTTTAAATACTAACCGCGTTTCGTTACCCAAAACTCACAGATCCGAATATTGTGAACGAAATAAATTCTTAAAAGAAATTAAATTGCCTATAATAAAGGTGTCTTGGTAAATTAACATAATGGGAGTTTTCTTGTAATCATGCCTTAAACATTGACTTGTTTTCTCCATTTTTTGTTCGATTTTGTGTTTTTGAAAATACCAGAAATATCAACCTTTTTGTATAGAGTATTAAATTTCTTTCAAGAGTAAGTATGTTGATCAATAAAAATAAGGATATTTATGGTATAACTAAAATCCAAAATCGAGCACTGACTGAATGTAAACACTCACTTTCGCTCACACTGCCAGTGTACTGCCAGCCCTTTGACTTCGGTACAAAAACCGCTCTCTTGAAGAGTATCAGGGAGTGGTAGCAGCAGTGACAGTAACTAGAGAAGTATAGTTTTTACATTTTCGCATTGCCTGTTTCCATGCCCAATTCTCTGCTCACTTTGGCATAATCTAAACGAGCCATTAATTATTGTTGCTTGGCAATGTCATTAAAACGTATATATCGGGTTGTAGTACCTGTGAGCTATTTGTTGATTTAGAAAATATTTACCTCATATATCGTTACTGGTACCACTATTAGTAACAAAATAAATAAGTTGGATTAGAATAAAAGTTATTCAATATTTGAAACAAGAGTGAAACTTACATTCAATTAAGATAAGTTGAAGTGAATTCGTTACTCAACATATGGAACTAAGTGAAATAAATGTTAAATTATATGTGCACTTGCTGATCTATTTCCCTTATTTGTATCATTCATTATAGTTGGCTCTGGTTGGCTAATACAGTTACCATTTTTACAATGTACAATAAGTATCAGTTGTGGAATAAAACAAAGGTATCTTAAATTTCACTAAAAACAAATTCAGAGTCATCCCCTAAGAAGGCGAAACTCCGGGAAACCTTTATCAGCCAGAACTTTATCATTACCTTCTTAGGAAATCAAGAGAGCCACAATCTATACTAATTTAAGAGTCATTTTTTCAACCTCCTGTACTCTAGACATCAAGCAGATGAACTCATCAGGTGTAATTCCTATCAAAAGAAGTTTTCCAGTAAATCCATTTTTCTAATGTGAATAATACAGAACTTTATTATCTAAAAGTAATGGAATCTCATTTCTAAACTCTGTACAATCAACTATCACCCTTGTGGGAATGTATTCTTTAAAATATTGTGGTGTCGTTTATAGACAGTATATTACATTACGTACTTGGATATTAAGAAATTTAACAATGGGTAATAACCCTAACCTCAAACTGAAAATACTAAAGATATTTAAAATATTAAAATTTATTTCTATGCTCCTAAAGTGCATAATTTTCAACATTAATGTTAGTTAAGTAAATTCGTCAGATAGGTTGTCAGTAATCAGAAATATTTGAAATGGTAATTTAATTTCACCCACGTGTCAGAAGCTGTGCACTGATATATTCAGGGATTATTCATTTTTTCGTAACACAAGCCTCTGTTATGTTTATAAAATTTATTCTGGGAATAGAAAGTTTAGCTATATAGACACGTTCTCTTGCCAAAATATAGATAAATTAAACGATAAAATATTTTTGGATGCTGGTACGGCTAAATGGCCTTTAATATTTCAATACCATTTAATTGTTTATTATAATTATAGCGGCAATGGATATTGAACAAGAAAGAAGTTTGCACGTGTTGATAAGAATTTTTAGAAAAGCTTGGAATATGTCACATTTAGGTCTATAAAAACTAATATTGCAGAATACCAGAATTACAGTAACTGGCAATTCTCAATGAGTAGTTAAATCTGTGTTTCTGCCCCAAAATGAAATTCTGGCTTCCATTGTTTGCTTTATTGCTGATTGTTCTTCAGGTAATGTTTACATTAAGATCATTGTCAACAATGAGTTTTTTTAAAACCGACTTCCAAAAAGGAGGAGGTTATCAATTCGTCGCTTTTTTTTGTATGTATGTTACCTGAATTCTTCTCCTGTGGTGAACCGTTTTGTATGAATATGATCTTGTTTTATAGAGTATATATCCGGATTGGTGAAACTTCAAATTTGGGAAAAAAATTCTATTGGTAAAGTGAAGAAATTTATGAATGAACACACGCGTGCATGGAAATCGACCAATATCCCTAACATATTGGTCAAATTCTCGAAAACTTCTTATGGATGTGTATAGTTTTTTAACGTTTAATCTATTAAGGAAGATCCCTAGGTGATCTCATATACTTTTCTGCGACGTGCCACTTGCAGTTTTGCAGAAAATCTCCCAAAGTTCCAAAATTTTTATCAAAAATTTCATCGAAATGACATAACGGACATTTCTTCATAAATACATTAATTCCAACGTAATAGTGCGGGAATTTTAGGCATTGGAAGTTTTAATTGCGAATTTGAAAATTTTCTATGTACACCTCAAGCATATAGGTAGTATAGCATAATATTTTCGACTACTTAAATCAATTAGTACCAAGCTCGTTTTGTTTGTATACCCGGCAAATACCTATTTAAATGAATTTTTTCCATTTTGCGAAGACGGTGCTTTTGGTTGACACATTCTCCCGGCCTAATAGAAAATTCAGTGACAACACATGTCAATCTAAACTGCTATTTGGTGGGTTTGTACATAGGATGTTTAGTTATAGCAAACAATATCACAAAGTAAAGTGATAGAAGGAGTTGCATTTATATGATGATTGAAATATAAGTTAGGCCGTTTAGCTGTATATGCAGGATGTATGACATATAGGGTGGACTGGACCATTGGTGGTATGAAAATGTTGGAAAAAATGTGAAATTAAAGTTATATAGGGTGATTAAAAACCTGTTACATGATATTGTTACGAAATTTACCCAAAGCCGACCCTGTGTCATTTCAGCACGACAACAAACGCTTCAAGATAAAAAAATACGATTCTCGAAAAGGCTCGGCAGCGGAAGGAACGATGTTGATTTCTACTGGAGAATTCTACGCTGGTGATATAAAAGAAGAACGCCACGATCGCCAGGCAGTTATACCGCGACGACTAGCTTATATGAAAATGTATTGTGAATCAGCTGTTTTAAATGTAAATAAAGTTCTAGAAAAGTGAAAGTAAATATTAGTTGTTATAATTTTTAAATTGAACTTACGAAGTATATTGCAATTTGGTGTTAGAAGTGAAGGATTAAGTGCAGTAATTTGATTTATGGAAACTCGAAGTATGGAAAAAACCGACGAAACTACCAGAAAAATTGTCAAACAGGTTACGGAGGGACTAGACGAAAAAATAGCACAGATTCTAGAAAAACGTGACAAGAAGGAGAAACACAATCAAGAAGAAATTCAACAAAGGTTAGTGAAATCTTTTGATGATAAACTTAAAGTTGAATTAGGAAATCTTGTCACTAATATCGATGAAAAACGTAAAATAGAATTAGAAAATCTTGTTTCCACGATGAAAAGTGAACAACAAAATCTTGTTCCCACGATGGAAGAAAAACAACAAAATCTGGTTTCCACGATGAAAAGTGGATATTGGCAGGTTGGTCTACACGCAAACGACAGAGAAAAGACAGCGTTCTCCACCAGTAAAGGGCTGTTTCAGTTCACGGTCATGCCCTTTGGGTTATGTAATGCACCCGCTACATTTGAGAGACTAATGGAGTATGTACTGAGCGGGCTAACATGGAGGACGTGCTTAGTATACCTCGACGACATTCTAGTCATGGGCCAGACATTCGACGACCATCTGAAGAACCTGGGCGAAGTATTCTCCAGAATTAATAACGCCAACCTGAGACTCAATCCGAAGAAGTGTTCCTTGTTTCAAAAAGAAGTAGAGTTTTTGGGCCACGTAGTGTCCGAGTCAGGAATCCGCACCAACGAAGACAAGATAGAAGCCATCCGTGATTGGCCAGTTCCAAGAGACAAACATGAACTCCGAAGCTTCTTGGGCCTCTGTTCATACTACCGGCGTTTTGTTGAGGGATTTGCCACCATCGCCGCCCCTCTACATCGGCAGACCACTGATAAAGAGACCTTCCATTGGAATCAGGATTGCGAAACATCATTCAGGCGACTGAAGGCAGCACTATGTTCCAGCCCAATCCTAGCCTTTCCTACACAGTCCGGCAAGTTCATCTTAGACACAGACGCCAGCAACACAGGTTTGGGGGCCGTCCTATCCCAGGTGCAAGATGGTGAAGAGAGGGTGATCGAGTACTACAGCCGTGGATTCTCGAAGCCAGAAAGAAATTATTGCGTCACCAGAAAAGAACTTCTTGCAATAATAAGGGCTGTAGACCATTTCCACAAATACCTGTATGGTCGCCATTTCTTAATCCGAACAGATCATGCCGCACTCAAATGGCTGCTGGACATGAAGACACCGGAAGGACAACTGGCCAGATGGATGGAGAAATTACAGCAATACGACTTCAAGGTGGAACACCGTGCCGGCCGGTTGCACAATAATGCCGATGCCCTATCCAGAAGACCCTGTAGAGCGGAATGCAAGCATTGTCTGAAGACGGAACAGCGAGAGGGTATCTCCATCAGGCAGATCCGAGTGCAGGCCAATGAAGACTGGACAACGGAACAGTGCATCCAGGACCAAATGGCTGATCCAGACATCGAACCAATCTTGTCACTCAAAATGAGAGGGGCACCCAGGCCACGATGGGACGAGGTAGCTAGATACTCCGGCGTGCTGAAATCGTTATGGGCTCAGTGGGACTCTCTAAGAGTAGACAATGGAATGCTCAAGCGAGTTTGGTAAAGCGCTGATGGACGAGAAACCAAGTCCCAACTGGTAGTTCCGAAGAAAAAGGTAACAGCCATCCTGACCGAAGTACATGATGGAATTACCGGAGGCCACCTGGGCATGAATAAAACCCTAGACAAAGTTCGCCAGCGGTACTACTGGGTGAATTACTTCGAAGACGTCAGAGCTTGGTGCCGCAAATGTGCCACATGTGCCGCCAGTAAGGGCCCGAAGACCCGGACCAAGGGCAGAATGCAGCAGTACAATGTGGGCGTCCCATTTGAGAGAATCGCCATCGATGTCGCCGGTCCGTTTCCCGAGTCTGAGAGGGGGAACAAATACATTCTGGTCGCAATGGATTACTTCAGCAAATGGCCTGAGGCATATGCGATACCCAACCAAGAGGCAACCACGGTAGCGACGGTGCTAGTAGAACAACTATTCAGCCGGTTTGGCGTCCCGATGGAATTACATTCAGACCAGGGGCGTAACTTCGAATCGAATGTATTCCAGAAGGTCTGCACGATGTTGGGGATCAGGAAAACGAGAACAACACCATTACACCCACAGTCAGACGGAATGGTGGAAAGATTCAACAGGACCTTGAAACAACACCTATCCAAGGTCGTCAGCAACAACCAGCGTGATTGGGATGAGCATATTCCCCTATTCCTGTTGTCATATCGCTCTGCTGTACATAATAGTACAGGCCTGACCCCAGCCAGGGTCTTATTCGGAAAGGAGCTGCGATTACCATGCGACTTGGCATTTGGCTCCCCCGAAGAACCTCTCCAAGACATCGACGATTATGCCGACCAGCTCCGACATAACATGCTGGCAATACATGACTTAGCCCGAACGCAGATGTTGGCCACCAGTGACCGGATGAAGACGCGATACGACCTCAAGGCCAATTCAGCCGGGTTCCAGGAGAGGGACAAAGTCTGGCTGTACAACCCTCAACGGAGCAAGGGTAAATCCCCAAAGCTTACACCCGCCTGGGATGGTCCATACGAAGTGGTCAAGAGGCTGAATGATGTCGTCTACCGGATCCGTCGAAACCCCAAGGCTAAATTGAAGGTGGTTCACTTAGATCGACTCGCTCCCTACCATGGAGGGGATGTTTCTGATCGAGACGATCAGAATTAAAGGGGGGGCAGTGTTACGAAATTTACCCAAAGCCGACCCTGTGTCATTTCAGCACGACAACAAACGCTTCAAGATAAAAAAATACGATTCTCGAAAAGGCTCGGCAGCGGAAGGAACGATGTTGATTTCTACTGGAGAATTCTACGCTGGTGATATAAAAGAAGAACGCCACGATCGCCAGGCAGTTATACCGCGACGACTAGCTTATATGAAAATGTATTGTGAATCAGCTGTTTTAAATGTAAATAAAGTTCTAGAAAAGTGAAAGTAAATATTAGTTGTTATAATTTTTAAATTGAACCCACGAAGTATATTGCAATATGTATGTAAACAAATCATGTGCAGGATGGTTGAAATATATGCTGAAGTTAAATTATATTTATACAGTGTGATTAAAAAATTATTTATTTTATAGCACATAAGAAGTTGCATAAAGTGTGGAGAGGACTTAACGTTACACAGGGCGATAATATAAAATGTGAAAAATGAAATAATTTATGGGTTAGACGACAAGGAGTTATATATGGTTGAAATATACGACGGATTTGACTCAGTAAATATGGGATGAATTCTACTCCGTCCTATAGTTTACAGAAGGCAGCTAACAAATTTATGCTTGTCCATGGGCAGTCGTATGTACAAGGTGGTTGGTACTTCGGGTGGAATGGAATTATATAAAGTTATACAGAGTTGTCAAAAAAAGTTGAAAAAAGTTTACATGGGGTGGTCCATAAGGGATAAATGTATTTTGGGCTTATTAAGTCAACGCATACTAGTACATTTTATTCGTAAACATTTACCTGTCAATTTAAATGAAAATGTATCATTGTGTAATGTTGAGGCTTTCGATGTTACCTGGTCCTGTCTATTAAGGCTATACATACAAAATAAAAAATAAAGAATGAAAACTACCTGAGTTCAAAGAAACTAAAAAGTTGAAAATATAACTTTTTTTTAAAAAATATAACCGACTTCCACCTATAACTAAAAAGCTAAAAATGACTATAGCAAAATACAACTCTAGCAAATAAATAACACATTCAATGTTGTTAGGTACCTATCCAGGAAGTAAAAAAAACATTAAAAGGTGTTCATTGTGTACAAATTAATTACCTAAAAATTTAGTATATTTTTGAAGTCGGTGCCAAGCAACAATCAAGTTTGATGAAGTAGTTGATAAGTACGTCATGAAGGATTTTAGATTTGCTTGGCACCGACTACAAAAATATACTAGATTGGTAGGTAATTAATTTGTACAGAATGAGCACCTTTTAATGTTTACATTTTTTACTTCATGGGTAGGTACCTAACAACAATGATAGTTAAAAGTAGATTTTTTTTCAAAAATTGATAACTTTTTTGTAACTAACCGGCAAAACGATAGTTTATGATGTTAAGTTTATAGGGGCTCACGAGGGAGACTATTGAATACGTAAGTAGTTTTCGAAGAATTGGAGAAATAATTTAGAATTTAGAAATAATTTACAGAGTTATTTTATAAATCCCATTGTATTAACGAGAATAGTTCGATCGGGAAATACTAAAGAAATTTTGAAAGTTCATAAATTCCACTTCAATTTGTCTCTCTTGTATTTTCGCTATAATGCCGGGAAATTGATTTAAAATAATAGTAAAAATTGCATTAAAAGTACAAATATGGGACAGCCAGCCAGGATTGCGAAATGTTTTATGTGCGCGTAAGATATGTTGAAGAAACTCTTTTGCTGCATGAAACTTTAGTTGTGATAATTACTTTAATTAGCAATGACTTCATTACAACATGTAGTGTACCCTTTACCAGGCACTGAGGAACAATTTAATTACAGATTGAAGGAGGTAGCAGACAGAATTAACAGATTAGGATTGAATGTTCACCCAGCTTTGTCAAACTTAAGAACAACAATTTAGAAAAATTGTCTAAGCTCAACATATATAGCCCTACTTTTGGAAGATGGTCGAGTTTGTAGAATTTTCTATAGTGTCCTTTCTGATAGATTAGATTTGAGCAAAAATGAGAAAAAATTGGTATTTCGCAGTTCTGGGAATGCTGGTTTCGGCAGTGGAGCAGGAGGCAGCGGTGGCAGTAAACCGACCACCAGACAAATACGCACCAGAGCCAGGATAATGAGATCGAACACAGCCATATGGGGAGGCAGCAATAGTGGAAGCAGAGTGGGTCCAGTAATAATTGGCACAAGTACTTCGAACAGTGGAAGGGCCATGGTGACAGTACCTGCTCCATACGTTCCTGAAGAATTAATATCGCAGGCGCAAGTTGTTTTACAAGGGAAAAGTAGGAATTTAATCATTAGAGAATTACAGAGAACCAATTTAGACGTAAATGTTGCCGTAAACAACTTACTGTCTCGCGACGACGAAAAAGGGGATGAAGGTGACGACGCAGCTGACTCGAACGTACCGGAAGATCTAATTTCTTTACCCGATGGTGGTTTTCATCACTGACAATACGAGTACTTGATTACCGAGGGCCAACAGAATCCTAGCGTGTTAGTACCACTTACTGAATTGATGATATCTTTTTCTTACCATTGGGATCGTTCTTATCATTTAACCTTTCAATCTCCCATGTTATAACCGCCGACTATCTACATACAACCATTGGGACCATTCTTTTGAATTTCCTGTAGCCTATCAGTAGGTATGAGATAAAAATTATACTAAATTTTATTATTATATATTTTTTTTCTCAGCAGTTTATTAGAGTTTTATTTACATAACTATTACGTGCCCATATTTTTTTAGATGGTTTATTAAGTTAATGGTTACTTTTTTCCACTGACTGTATCCGCCACTGACAAGATATATGTGGAGAAGTAAAATTCACAAGCAGTATTAACACATTTTACGACACTATAACAGTAATCCAAGAGATACAAAGCGAGGTGCATTTTATGAACATTTAAAATATATTTTGAATATTCCTATTGAACTATCGTGGTTAATACGATCGTTGTGCAAAATATTTCTACAAATTATTTAAATTGCAAAACTGAAAGATCTACTTAACGAACATCTTCAGCCTTATTAATTTCAAAGTTATAAGCTGTCAGGAGGCAGATTAAGGTTCCAACTGTTATAACCAAGTTATATTTTTTTTAAACACTCACTTTATATCAGTTTTCGAGCTTTTCTTTATGAAAAATGCTGTAATCATATGATTTTGAAGATTTTCTGATTCTCTACAATTTTTCTAATAACGGCATTATGAACAGATCACACACTATAAACAAAAAACGAAAATAGTTTTGGGGGTTTTGAGGCCCAAATAATTAACTTGTACAAGTTTGCTGTTAAAATTATCCCAGGTATGGCTTATAAGCTATTTTTGACGAGATGGCGTATGAGGGTTGCTGTTGAATTTTGTCACTTAGAAATCTCTATTGACTGGTGTAATAACATAAAGGCATAACTCGGTTCAAAACAGACAGAAGAAGAATTAGAAATTTGTCCAAAATAGGTATTTTATTTAATAGAGAAAATGACTGCACGTTTCTCCATATCACCTCTTTTACAGCAGCTTCTAATTCTATAATTTTTTTTCGTTGCTCAAAAGCCGTTCTGAAAATTTTTTAAATTGTAGGTATTGTTATAAATTTTCATGAACTAAGCATAGTACAAATTGTAGTAAGCTTAGTGAGTTATAGTAGCGATAATCTAGGAAGAAGATGAGTGAGATTACGACGAGACGTCGAAAAACTATCTTTTTCAAGATAAATCAGTCATACCATTACACGAGAATCCCGAGTACCATGAATTACACTCGCTCAAGGTCTGTAAAGATTTCCGACACAACAACTCTGTTTTTTATTTTTAAATTTCTATAGCCCAGCGGCACTTTATGGCATTACTTTGAATATAGACAGATAAACTAAACTTGATTTTTTTACAAAATTAGTGTTTCTTCGCAATTATCTCGTAAATGACAAGAACTACAGGAAAAATGTAAATGAGGAAGTATTAGGATATTCAATTTCCTAGAAAAAAGTTCTAAATACAAAATCGCTAAGATCAATATTTAGCGAGATATTCAGCGTTGAATCGATTTTTCTTTGAAATTTTAGCCTATAGGTATACATAAAGGGTGGGCGATTTTAATATATGCACCCGAATTGCTGCTTCGTTCCTAAGCATGGTATAAAAAAGTTTACGGAAAACTTATTCAAGGCGAAGGGGTGCCATTATTTTGACCTTGAGCATCATTTTCAAGGTCATTTGAAGGCCAGGGTGCGTTTTTTAGATGGGAACCCCTTTTTTAACACCGCATCCGGGAAGAGCGGGAGATTTTACGTCTGAAGTGATATTAATACATTTTTTTGTGATCTTCAAAAGTTTATTTCAAGGTCAAACGTCAAATCTAAAATGGCTATTTTTTACATTTCTTCGAATAAATAACAATGGCACAGGCACCTGAGTGATAATTATCGCATCACAGTAATAGAAAAAATATATTTTGAAATAAATTTTCTTGTTTTCAGGACAAATCATTTAAGATGTTTTTACGACATGTAATAATTATTGCTGATTTCGTTTATTTGGTTTAATGATTGCGCTAATAAGGTATTCGAGATGGCGTAAAAGAAGAAATCAATCTCTGTACACTTGTTCTACCAAAAATATTGGTAAAATGTAAAAATCTATAGTTTAACATATTTCATATATCAAGGTTATATTCTCAGAACAATTTGTATCTATTATCACCTCAGACGTAAAATTTTTCCGCTTTTCCCAAATTTGGTGTCAAAAACACGAACTGCCATTTAAAAAAAATACTCTCACTTTGAAATGACCTTGAAAATCAAGTTCAAGGTCAAAATTAATTGCACCAATAGGTCTCCCCCTTCGCCTTGAACAAGTTTTGTATGAACCCTTTTTCATACCATGCTTAGGAACGAAGCGATTGGGGTGGATAGATTAAAATGGCCCACCCAGCCGAATATGCATGTTCATGCGAAAAATCTTAATATGGAAGGGGATATACATACATTAAAAGTATATCCTGATATTTCTGAATTGTGAATAACTCCATGACATAAACTAATATCACCTTACATTTGTTCGATTTAATATTATACACTAAGCCAAACCACAGCAAAACATTACATTCGCAACAAGTATGACTACTTGTTTTCAATACACACCCTATCTCAATGTTTACTTTTACTTCCATTCGAAGGAAAGCAGTTTAGCCAATGTCTCCTATTTCATTAATGGTACATAATTTTTTATAGTTCTGTTTTTTTTTTGATGAACTTGTTGCTCTTTTGTAAGTAAATGGTTAAATACGCACTTAAGTGTTAGTCGACAATTTTTAAAAGTATTTTTTTCATAAACCTAAAACTTACCTAAACTTTTTGGCATTAGTTACATTTTATTTATAATCATCAGTCCTATCAATATATTCACCGCAATATGTTACACCTTGCATATACTATTATATGTTAAGAATACGTTATAAAATTTCTGTTAAAATTGAAATAATTTAATATGGCGATTTTCAGATGCTAGGGGGCGGTGAAGCATCCGGATTTTTCAAAAGCATTACCGATCCACTTTCAAATATAGTAAGTAAATACTATGCATCAGCTTATATCATTGTCAGTTTTATAAATGTTGGTAATAAATAGAAAATATGTATAATTTAACTTTTTTTTCCATTTCCTATATTATCCAAACTGCTTTGAAGTGGTCCCATATTTTTAGGATTCCGTATGTACAATATACGGATACCCTTATAATATCACTCCGGATTTCTCCCTCTTTCACATCACAGCAATTTTCTCCTAAACTACTGGACGGAAATTTGGTAGCAGTGTATAGTTTGGTGACCCGATTAGGAGTACATAAATGAAGAAATTTTGATTTTAGGGGTACTTCTGGGGGGAGAAAATAAAAAATCTACTGTTCCTTCAATTATCTCCGAAACTATAAGTAGATAGATAAGAAATATAGGGCGAAAAATAAGGAGAAACCTCTAGTATTCATTTTGGGGGACAAATTACAGATTTAAATGGAAAATATAAAATTAAAATTGTTTCTAACACATCATGTAATATATCAAATAAAAAGGCTCATTATGACAAAAACAAATATATTTTTTCATATTTTTAAAATAAATTATTTTAAAAATATTAACAAAAATATCAAAATTTTTATCAATTCCCCCTTACCCTATCTCCAAAACTATAAGCAGTAAAATTTAAAAACTAAAAGGATATAGGACCTCACCTGAACTTTACTGGAAAAATAAGGAGAAAACTCTAATATTTAAATTTTCTTAACCATTGACAACGGGGTCTGACCTAGACCCCCAAACGTTTGGAATATAGAGCAATTTTCGTAACTGAGGTGTTATTTCCCAAGAAGTACTTAGACATTAATTTTAGGGCCAAATTATGACGAATACAATTTTTTTTTCATATTTTCATATTTTTAATATGAATATTTTAAAATATATTAACAAAAATATTTAACCCATTCCCCCCTTTATTCCCCAAACTATAAGACCTAAAATTTTTTATTTACAGGAAAAATACGAATAAATCCCTAATATTAATTATAGAATTAAACGAAAAAAAAAAAAAAAAAAAAAATAGCGCATCATGCAATACATCAAATGAAAGTGCTCATTATGAGGATTATGATGAATACAAATATATATTTTTCATATTTTTAATTGTTTACAAGATATTAACAAAAAGATATAAAAAATTCTCATTTCCCGCTTTATTTCAGCAACCATAATACCTAAAATTTTGAAAATAATTAGGGGTACTGGGGCTCACTTGAAGTTTATAAGAAAAATTAGTAGAAAACCCCCATAGTAATTTTAGGAACAAATTATAGAATTAAATGAAAAATAAAAATTCAATTCTCAAACGCATCATGCTATATTTAAAATAAAAGGCTCATTATGTGAATTACAAATATATCATAATTTTAAATCATTTGTATAAAATATATAAACAAAAATATTAAACATCGACTTAATTCCCTGTTTACAAACCACACTATCTAAAGTTGTGAAAAATAGATTTTATTTAAAAAAAATTGTCTAACAGATTTAATAATTTATTATTCAAAACTTGACCTATTCTCTCTTTTATCTTCTAATCTACAGAGCTTCAAAATTCAGATTTATTAGTTAAATAACAAAATAAATTTTGGGGGCCAAATTAGAATATTAAATACATATGTATTTTTATAAAAATCAAGCGAATCATGAAGTAGGTAAAATGAAAATCTATGTAGGTAAAATGAAAATCTATTTGTAGAAAATGAAAGTGTATATTTTTTATAAATTTAAAAAGCTTCCGTTAAAAGATATTAGTGTAAATATAAAAAATGCACTCATTCCCTGCTTATCTGAAATTGGATTATTAGAATCTTGAAGGTGGTTCGGAACCCTCACTATGCGAGTCCAACTCGCACTAGGCCAAATTATTTCCATTAAAATAGCTTGACTTTCTTATCCGTAAAAATTTGGTGGAGTATTCGGATAAAACATTTTTGTATCTGGAAAATGGAAATTGGATTTGTTCCGGGATACCCTGAAGTGGTTCTAAATTTTATCAATAACAAGCCTGTACCGTTTCTTAGAAAATCGGGAACAACTTTTTACTTTCTATCCGTAAAAATTTGGTGGAGTCGCTGCTTAAAAATATGAAATAATTTTCAGTTCGGAACAGGGGGTATAATAAATTAAAATAAATTGAATTAGTTCCGTGGGATCCCGAAGTGGTCCCGTGGTCCCATATTTTTTTCAAGAACACAGTTGTACCGTTTTTAGAAAATCTGGAAAAACTATTTTAACGACATCCTTAGACAGTAAGTTTTGGTGGAGTTGCTGGATTAACTGTTCGGAACTTGGGGTCAATTGTAAATAAATTGAATTAATCAAAGTAATTTTGAGTTAATATGTATGTACAGTGTGTATTCATAAATCAAACGATTTCGTTTTTTTTAAGAGAAAGAGTTATTCTTCATAAACAAATTTGTATGGTCTAAAACGTAAACAGTAATAATTCCATGTTACTTTTTTAACAGTAGACGAGGTTTGTCATCAAATAGGAATTTAGATTACAAATTAAATTGTCTTTATTTTTGTTATTAAGTTAAATTGTTATCAAATGGAAGTAACTAGAATTAAAAACTGTATCTACTTATGCCATTGCACTAAAAATTGTATAATAAGTACTTATTTATGTTGTCCAACTATATACTAGGTATCAAAAAAATATCCATTTTGTTGAAGAGTGAGGTACCTTTATTTTTTTATAATAATATCTCAAATTGTAATCAAACATAGTTTACTAGAATTGAAAACTGCATCCCATTGTATTGTATTATTAAAAATTGTAATAAATTGAAAGTTGATTGGAAATAAATCGAAATAAATGTCAGTTAATCAACTTCAAAGTACTCAGTTGGTTTCTACATACAGTGTGTCTTCATAAGTTGAATTGAAACGGAAAACCTTCTTATGAATATTATTTAGAGAAAATGTTAGTATTCATAAAACATATTTGCATTGTCGAAAACGTTTACTATAATAGTTAAACTTTTTCATCTGTATACGAGGTTTGTCCGCAAACAGAATTTTACTTAACCTTTCAGGGACCATGTCACCCAATCATACACGAAATGTAACGTCGGACTCATAGTCCGCAATATTTAAAAATTCCAAAACACAATTATTTTCAAAAAAATGTGTGGGAACCTGTAAATATGTTGAATATAGTTATAATAAAAATAGGCACATAAAAATACATGAAAATAAATATATTGTTTCCTAGTTTTTCCATTTTTACCAATGAAATGCGGTAGAACATTTATGTTCTTCAATATCTTCTTCCATGTGAGTCGCATGGTCTTGTGGCTCTTCAAAATCTCCTTCTAAACTGATATCGTCATCATTGTGTTCAATTTCTGGCTCAGAATCGGTCCGAAATTCCGCATGCAGATTTGCTAGATATTTTTGTTCCTTTTCATAGTTCATCTTCAGTTTCAAGTTTTTATCACTAACATATGTATAACCCATAGTGTGGACACTTTACCTCGAAGTAGCACTCTCAATTTTTAAATAATATAAATATTTATTTACCCAGAAATATAATATATTACTATTTAAGATTCTCAAAAGATTTATTACAACTTAGCTAACGTGCGGACTCACGCTTCGCAATTCAATATAGAGGAAATACTTGATGTATTAGAGAATTGCCCCAACTTCAATGAGTACAGTGTACCCCGATAGAGCAAGTTCGAGAAAGCACTACGGCCGACATCGGAATCAATGGTAAAAGATCAGCAAATAACTTTCCTTGCAGATTCGTTGTTCGCACGTTAACCCTGACAGGTTAAAAGTAAAATACCTTTATTTTTCATCTATACTATTATAAAATTGTAAGTGTGTCTGTTTGCTTGTTTGTTTGTTTGTTCGGGCATCACGTAAGAACTACTGAACTGATTATGCTGAATCTTTCTTTGTTGCAAAGCCTATAGTTTGACTTAAAATCTGGTAGATATTTTATCTACCTAAATTCACAGAAATGGTAGATATACCGAAAAAACTTCTCCAATGTTGGATAACATAATTCCACCGCAAGCACCAAATATTAGATACTTGAATCAGGTTAACTTTTAAAATGTAATATTGGGTGGCAAATAAGTAGTTGCGTATATAAGGTTGTTAAAATATGGGGTGGAGTAAAATTATAATGATGCAGGGTGGATAATAAATGATAATATAGCAGTTGCATATATAGAGTACCTGAAATATGGGACGCAGCAAAGTTATAGATACAGAGTGCGATTCAAACAAAGTTGGAAAAAGTTACAAATTATACTTTATAATGTGGTTAAAAAAAATATGAGGAAAAATTGTGAAATACCGTGGCTCATAATCAATTGCACATATAGGATAGTTGAAATATAGGGTGGATAAGTGTTATAGTTAAGTATTTAAAAAGAGTTATATTGGTTGACGAATAAGCAGCAGCGTGTACAGGGTAGTGGTAATACATACTAGGTGATTCAAAAAAAATGTTGAACAAAATTGTTGTATTGGGTGCCAAATAAGCATTGAAGTTTTGATGAAATATATTGGGCATAGTTATACAGGGAGTTACAAAAAATGTTATACTGGGTGACCGATAAGTAGTTGCATAAAGAAACTGGTTGCAATAGACGGTGGAGCAAAATTATACTTAAACAGGTTGGATAATATTTTTTTGTAGGATAGAACCTGAGCTGTTGCATATATGCAATATCTGAATCGAAGTAAAATTATAGTTATACAGTGTGATTAAAACAATGTTAGAAAAAGTTGCACATACGGGTGGTTGAAATATAAGGTGGAAACAAATTATACTTTCCAGGATGGTTAAAAATGGTTATATAGTAGTCCATAAGCAGTTGCTTAGATAAGATAGTGAGTAAAGCAAAGTTATAGTTAAGTATTTGAAAAATGTTATATTTAATGCCACTTACGCAGATGAACATACAGGGTGGTTGAAGTATTTTGTAGAGTAAAATTTAGGTTATACAGGATGGTTCAAAAATAAGTTATAACTTTTGACTAATTGGCAGCAGTATGTTCAGGATGGTTTTAATGTAGATGGAAGTAGAGTTCAAGGCAGTTCAAAAAAAATGATTAAAATTGCTATATAGGGTGGCCGAAAAGCAGTTGCAGTTTGGGTGAGTGTTTAAAAAAAGGTTTGGTGTTGGGTGCCAAACTGTGTTTTTACATTTGTGACACACCAAGGGTTCCACAGGCATTTCCATTAGGTTGGATCGAAAAGTTTCAAAAAATATATATAGAGCATGAACAGTTGCATCCTACTATATGGAATATCTGAAACTTGGGGCGAAGCAAGATTATAGTTTTAGAGTGATTAACACAATGTTAGAGAAAGTTTCATATTATCGGTGATTAAAATATAGTGTAGAGAGAAATTGTTGTTTACAAATGTCAGAAATAATTGTTATATAGCGTAGACCATAAGCAGTTACGTTGCTGAAATCTAGGGTGGAGTAGAGTTATAAGCAGGTGTTAAAACATGTTATATTGGGTGACGAATAACACCAGCATATACAGGATGGTTGCACTGTAGGGTGAAGTAGAGTTACAGTTATAAAAGGTGATTAAAAAAAGTCGAATAAAATTGTTATATAGGGTGGCCCATAAACACTTGCAGTTTGGGTGAAATATATTCGGGATTGGTGGATTTATAGTTAAGTAGGGTGTTTCGAAAAATTTGGAAAAATTGTTATATAGGATAACCCATATGTTTCATAAGTTATTTCTTTTTGCAAAGATTTGTACGCGGGTGAACTCGCGTGTAACAGCTAGTAATATATAAAATTCTAGTCAAACAGGGGTAATAAGAATCATAAAATGCATTTAATTATTCCACATCACTAACAATTGTATAATAGACTTAAATGCCACTTTTCCAAATTGTGTACTAGGTTCGATAAAGAATATACATTTTCTTTATGTTAAGTACCTTTATTTGTAATAATAACTCAAATTGTTATAAGGCAAAGTTAATTAGAATTGAAAATGATGTCCTATTCTGCTATATCAATTAAAACTGTATAACGATTTATTTTAAGATTCCGCGGAGAGGAGACGATTAAATGAATGTCAGTGTAATTAACAGACCTAAAGAATGATGATACTCAGATCGTCTACAATATAGTGGATTCACCTAAGTTAGAATCATATACAAAATTTTCTTAATAAATATACATATCTAGAAAACAAATTATTTTATTCAACAGTAAATGAGGTTGGTCAAGCTAATAAATGTTGTCTAAAAGTAAAATACCTTATTTTAGGCAATATCGAAAAAGTTAATTAGATTTGAAAACTGCATCCAATTAAGCCATTTTCATCACAAAAATTGTAAAATAAATACATTAAAAAAAACAAATACCGGTTCAAAAAAATTAACAAAAAGCATGAAATATTTTTTTGCGACAACAATTAAATACTGTTTCTGAAGTCGGTGCAATTCGAATAGCGAAGTACAAAACATAAATCTACTGCTCAAAATCGTGTCAGTTCAGCTTGGCACCGACTTCATAAAACGTATTTAATTGTTGTAGCAAAAAATTACCTTATGCTTTTTAGTTAATTTTTTTTAAGTCGGTTTTTGCTTTTTTTTTATTGTTTATTGAATATTTATTAGTTCTTTACACTTATTTACTGAATATTTATCACATGTGTAAAAAATATGACTAATTAGGCGGTGAAAGTTACACAATTAACAAAGACCAAAATCAAACACGGATTTTGGATTATAAAAAAAATAACCGGATTGTAACTAATAGAAAAAATAAAAATTAAATTCGAGATCATGGAAAATGGGGAAAGGTGGGGAGGTGAATAGGCGTTGAAAAGGATTTTTTTTTAATTTCTGGGAAAAAAAACTTCTTATAAAACATTCCCTACAAAAGTTATAAATATTAAAATAATAAAAACATTTATTGAAAATATTTTCAGAGAAAAAAATCTCGAAACATGTTTGCGTTTTTATTTTTTCTCTATCGCATACATAATTCAAGTTACATGAAATTTTATGGAAATGCGAAACAAACATGATGTGTTGAAATCTAAAAATCGAATATTTTTCAAGATTTAACAATTTTCCCAAATATCAAGAGATCTTTGACGAAATTTTCTTTTTTTTTTCTACGTTTAAATACTCTATCTATCGTTTTCAATACATGTTAAAGCCGGAAAAGTTTGGTTCCTTGAATATACAGATTTTAGTTACGATTTGGGTTATTTCCCAAGAACTCATAAAAATAATCAAGAATATGTGAGAAATAACATTTAGAAGACAAACAATCATTTAATTATTGCTTATAGTAGGAGAAATGGAGCGGGATTTTGCTCATCATCTTGAAAATGGACAGAATGTATCGTATTAAGTTCAATTCCTGAACTACATCACGTTTCTAGGCAGGCGCCAGTGGAAGTGATAACCGAGGATAGTTACAGGGTGTGAAAATTGTATTTTATTTTTGGTCACGATATAAATATATATAAATCACATTATTAATTACATCTGCTTCCACAGTTAAAGTTAGGTGGTCATAACGAAGAGAAGTTATTCAAATCCTCCCGCATTTAGAAGAGATTGTTAATAAAATATAACTACCAAGTAAAATCCTTTTTTTTGTGAATAGTTTTTTTAACATGCACCAAACGTACGTTGAAGACTTACTTAAATCATACGCGATATAGCAATTATTGGTTAAACTGGGCTCAGGTAGGAAACAAAATGAACATAACTACCTTAAAGATTTGAAGACGCGAGATGTAAGACCGACATCTAGGATTTTCGAGAGAATTAGCACACAGAGGTTAAAAATCTGGAGCAGTTCCGTGTAATTGCTGCTTTCCCTTAACTCCTAGGACAGAATGTCACGATGAAATTTTTCAGATTACTTCAGCTTCAGAGATATTGAATACTCTCTTCGAGGTGTCATTCTTTTGTAGGTTATATTTTATTAACAATACTATATTTCAAGTATTATGTCTTAGATGATATGGCCAAAAGTTATAAGCTGCGAAAATTATTTATTATTATAGTAGATGTAACAAAAAACATAAGGTAATTTAAGTAGTTTGTGATATATATATATATATATATATATATATATATATACATATATAATGTAATGAAATTAGCCCTCAGCTAGAGAAAATGAAGAAAATAAAACAATGTTCAGAGTCATTTAAATAAGACACAGGAAAAACAGGCAAAGCTAGTTAGAATTAACAATAAATAGAGTAAAATAGAAAGCAAATGAATCAAATCATTTTACTTGGCAAGAATTGAGTACTTATTGGGTAGAAATGCACCAAATAAGAATGTTTCTTTGAGGAAGTGTATTATCGTACCTTGTCAAAAGTTTCAATGACAAAACTATGTAATGCCAGGGATAATTTAAACATATCATGGAAATTAAGTAGAAAAGTATAAATTAGGATAAAGACTTACCAATATTTAGGCAAAATTGATTAGTGATAATGCACATTTCAATAGCTATCTGCATAAGTAAACATATAGCATAGCAGCAATAAATAAAGATTCACAAATTTCTTCTGAACAGTTTGATGATATGATGAATTAGCTAAAAAGTTTAAATAGAGTTAATGAACCATAAAAAATTACAATACAAAAGGAAAAAGGAAAGCAAATTAGTAAATTATGAGAATATAAAATGTAGGAGGAAGCTCCATAAGAAAATTCACTTAACCAGACAAAATACTGGTGTAATCGTTTGTAATTAGGATAATTAGGGAAGTTAAGTGTGTGAAAAATATAAAAACACTCATATAAGAAGTGAAAAAGGTGAACTGAGAAAAATAAAGACAATATAAAGTGAACTTAAAGTGATCTAACGTAGCCAAAAGACAAATATTCTCAAGGAACTAAAATAAACACTGTGCCAGTGAAAACTCCATATAATTAGGAAATTAGGAAGTTTATAGAATAGAAATTGTTCATTAGATTTAAGATTTAGGGTATAGTTAGTTTGAAAAGGGAAAAGAAAGTGTCAGATTGAAGAAAACCTACGAAGGTCAAAATCTCAGTTACAAAGCAAAATAGAGCTATAGTTGATAGAAAATAATTTATTCAAAATTAAATTAGCTTTAAAATGAGACAAGTTTCAAAACATATAGTGAAAATTCAAAATTTATTAAAATTTTCCAAGATCTAGACTGTTGTTTTATGGTTAGCGTGGCTTTATCGATGTTCAGATGTCCAAGGTGATAAATACTGTACGCAAAATTGACAGTCTGCATTTTTCAGTCGTGGAAGACGTATCTTCAGTTTGATATTTTCTTGTGAAAATCTAGTTACCATGTAAAATGTTGTTGAAATAGCAAAGTGATGTTTGACAGAAGCCATAACCTAAAATAAAGGTTATGTTATGTGGAGTGAAATAAATCAATAAGGTTCAATTTGGCGAATTTTACAAATAAAAGTAAAGTGAAGTGATATGCAACACAAAACAATGTTATGAAATCCATAATTTCCAAATAATAAGAAGAAAACTCGAGAAATGGTAAAATTAAATTTGAAGTTTCGAAAATAACATGAAATGTAAATATAATAATGTAAATAAATGGTGGATATGAATAAATAATGGAGGTTAGAAGAAAATTGGACAGTAGTGGAAAAAATTGTCAAATAAAGAAAGACTATGAAAAAAATGGAGGTATAGCCCCTTACGTGAACTTTACTGGAAAAATAAGGAAAACCCCTAATATTCATTTTGGGGAGCAAATTATAGAATTAAATGGAAAATAAAAAATTATAATTGTTTCTTACGGGTCATGTAATATATCAAATCACAGGGCTCATTATGACGAATACAAATATTTTTTTTTTAATTTTTTTAAAATGAATATTTTAAAATATATTCAAAAAATATTTTAAAAAATTACCCATTTCCCCGTTATTCCCCAAACTATAAGACCTAATTTTTATTGTTTATTGGATAAATATTAAAAAATCCCTAATTCTATTATTTGGCCCCCAAATAATAGAATTAAACGGAAAATAAATTATTAGAAAACCCCCATAGTAATTTTAGGGACAAATTATACAATTAAATGGAAAATAAAGATTCAATATTCAAACGCATTATGTAATATATCAGATAAAAGGCTTATTATGTGAATTACAAATGTATCATATTTTTAAATCATTTGTTTAAAAGATATTAACAAAAATATTAAACATCGACTTAATTCCCGCTTTAGAAACTACACTCTTTAAATTTTTAAAAATATATTTAATTTGTATTTTTTAATAATTTGAATAACAGATTTAATAATTTATAATTTAAAACTTGACCTATTTTGCCCTTTATCTTCCAATCTACAGAGCCTCAAAATTCAGACAGTAGATTATACAAGACTTCTCTGAAAGTGGTTTTATAAATTTAAAACGCTTCCTTTGAAAGATATAAGGGTAAATATAAGAAAATGCACTCATTCCCTGCTTGTCTGAAACTGGAATATTAGAATCTTGAAGGTGGTACGGAACCCTAAGTATGCGAGTCCAACTCGGACTTGACCAAATTATTTTATTTTCATAGAAATTTCGGGATAGCCATTGTTATTCGTTTATAATATATCAGCCGGTTTCATATTGCGTGTTGTATTATCGAAAGTGTTAATTTAGAAGGTTTCTTAATTTTTTTTAGCGGCATAAAATGAATGTTATAACAATTTAAAAAATAAATTAGGCATGTCATTCAACTTTACAACATGTTCACAAAATACTTTCCACTACCACATTTCGGTATTTGAACGATCAAGTTAGAAATTGTGAACAATTTTATCACTTCTGATGAATAAGTATAGATAGACACTGCCAAATCTAATATATAAAAATCTAGTGTCTCAGTGTTTGTGGTCGAACTCCTCAGAAACTTTTCGACCGATTTTTATGATTTTTTTGGTATATTTGATAGGTATAAGAATAAGTCGTAAAATATATTTCATATTGCTAGGTAGTTAGGAAGTCCGTCGACATATATTTTTTTTCTATTTAATTGTTATAGAGCGTAGCCCATATGCAGTTGCCTAGATAGGATAGCTGAAATATACGAGTAAAGTTGTGGTTAGGATGGTTGCACTATAGGTTGAAGTAGAGTTACAGTTGTAAAAGGTGTTTAAAAAAAGTTGAATAAAACTGTTATATGGGGTGGACAATAAGGACTTGGAGTTTGGGTGAAATATATTGGGGGTTCAAAGTTGTGTAGGGTGGGTTCAAAATATGAAACAATGATAATTGAACAGCCCATAAGTTTCAAAACCATTATTTTTGTAAATAATTCTGCATTCCGTACGCGGGTGAAACCGGGGTATCACACTGCACCACATTCTGCACTTATATACTTCACTTTTAATTGTGGATGTTTTTCTGATTAATGAGATGTTTTCATATTTTTAAGTAATCCTTGTTTAAATTTTGGAATTTTGGGTTTCAAAATTCAATTTTAACCAATTAATCATCTTTTTTATAAGACTAATTTATGTATTTATACAATTTTTATGTATCCTGGAAATACATGAAAAAATATAAATTTTGCAGTTTTAATCAGTACATCACCAATCAAAAAAAAAAAAAAAAATCAAACCCCCTGAAAAAAAAATTGCTCAACCTACCCCGAAAAAAATTGTCCAACCCTACCGAAAAAAATTTCTAACTACAACCTTGGTATTAAATATTCATCAATTTAATTCTTGTGTTAAAAGCGTGATGATGTTAACATTTTGAGTTCTACTTTATATTTTGAAGAAGCCAGTAATCATAATCAACTTTCACCCTGTAGTTTTGTAAATGTGTGTTTTGTAACTTATAGAATAATTTTGTTGAATTAAGAAACGAAATTTACAAGTTACAAAACTACAATAAGTTACAAGTTGATTATGAAACAGGCCCCTAGAAATAGTCAAGAATTACTATTTACAAAATTTCAAAGTTTTTAAAGAGCCAAACAAAATGTTCCTTGCCAACACTAAATAGTAGGTATACTTGAATAAATAAAGTTTTTTGATAAAAAAATAATCTATTTATTCATACGGAAAAAATATTTATTTATTCATATATAAGTAGTGTTTTTCGATAATAGATGTGGCATTATTAGATAATTACTTATTATTAGTAAAAAATTAAAGAAATTAAACATATACTTACAACATTAACTTGTACTTCAACAACAATTAAACAAACAAATACAATGGGAGCGTTGACTTTGCATGGGTTTTAAAGTTTGGATATACTTGGCTCATAATTTGTTGTTTTAAGTTTCAAATACGACTTTAAATTTTCATTTGTTAGTTGACTTCTTACTTTACTTTTAATTACATTTATGCAAGAGAACGGTTGCTTGCAAGAATATATCGATCCGAAGATAGTAACAAATTTTACAAGTTACAAAAGTACAATAAGTTACAAGTTGTTTATGAAACAGGTCCCTGGTGAAACAATATTGTCAATACTAAATAAATATAAGTGAAATTTAACTAAGTGTGTTTATTTTAATAAAAATTAAATGTATTATTCTAGTATAGATTTGGAGACGGTTACGTCCTTTAACTCAAATAATTTTTTATCATTATCTTTTGGGTTATTTTCTCATGATTCTGATTTGGGCAGCTTACATCAAAGAATGCCTATTTTAAGAATATATTGGTCGTGCTATTGTTCTCGTGAGTTGTATTACCTCTGACTGAATTTACTAAATATTTCGTTTTTAGTGGTCATCGTTTTCATTGAAACAAAAATAAAATGACAGTGACCAAAAATGTTAGACAGCATGACTTTTACGATGATTAATATACACAGTAGCATCGATTCCATCTCTCCGCACACATGAATCTATTATGCATGTGCATTTTATCTCCAAAAAAACTGTAATAACTTTGTTAGAAAATCTATGCATTTACTGGAAAAGCTATATATTTAGTGTTTTAGAGGTATAAGATGAAAATTGGGTGTGGGTAATAAGCACCAAAAGACCCTCATTTTTTTTTCTTAGAAATGTATTTATTTTACAATTTCTTGGTGATGTAGTGGCTTAACTGGTTGCAGTTTTCAAATCTAATTAACTTTTTCGTTATTGCCAAAAAGGTGGTTTACTTTTAACAACAATGACTGTTTTGACCAATTTTATGTAATGTTGAATATAATAATGTATCTTTTTTTCTAAATTTTTATATATATTTAAAAAGTTTTGTATATGATTCCAACGTAGGTCTGTTAATTCACCGGCACCCAAAAAAATTGTCTGTACACCAGGCACCACCCATCTACAGGCATGTTTGTCGACCTGCTGAATACGAATTTCAAGTCCGTTTAGGCCGTCCAGCCTTCAGTTTCGAGTAAATTGCAAAAAAACCCGAAAAATAGCGAAAATTCGATGTTTTGACAAGAAAAAAAAATGGAGGCTCTAAGAAAAGCATGATTATTATGTATTTTGATCTGTCAAACACTAATTTTATGCAATCATAAGCTATTTTAAATCGAAAAAAGCTGGAAAAAATCCTTAAAAATTGCAAAAATCGCGAAAAATTGGGATTATCTTGGTATAAAAAATTTGTGGACGCGGATTGACGAAAATTTTGATGTTATTTAATCTTATTGATCTGATTCTGCAATAAATTTGGCCCATAATGCCCTCAAACATTCATAGAACGACTAAAAAATTGATAAAGTAGCAGAAAATTGCTTCCTGAAAAAATAGAATAAACACTTTTAAACATAATTAAATAAACTTTTTGTATTTTTTATCTATTAAATTCAACATAAAAATCGATACTGGGTTTCCGGATCCCTGCATCGTAAAGTTCTTATCACTTGTACCTGCCATGACGGCACACACGCTGTTAATCCAGGGACTCTGCCAGATGGTTCTGTTGCCCACCGTCACCCCGAAGAGGTGCCCTGGTTACAAGTACAAGCGATCATGCAATGAAATGAAGTCTACACATCGAAGAAGTTTAAATCCCAACACGATGTCAAATTTTTACTAAATAAAAGAAATGATGTTAGATCATTTGAGAATGAAACAGTACAATACCCTCGAAAAATCGTACAAAATCCAATTTGTGCACATTTTTGGATCTTAATCTTGTATTTTATAGATAAAAAATACAAGAAGTTTATTTAATTGTGTTTAAAAAATTTTTTCTATTTTTTCAGCAGAAATTTTCTGCTGTTTTATCAATTTTTTATCGTTCTATGAATGTTTGAGGGCATTATGGGGCAAATTTATTGCAGAATCAGATCAAAAAGATTAAATAACATCAAAATTTTCGTCAATCCGCGTCCACAATTTTTTTATACCAACATAATCCCAATTTTTCGCGATTTTTTCAATTTTTAAGGATTTTTTCCAACTTTTTTCGATTTAAAACAGCTTATGATTGGAGCACAATTAAAATTAGTGGTTGACAGCTCAAAATACATAATAATCATGCTTTTCTGAGAGCTTCAAATTTTTTTTCTTGTCAAAACATGGAATTTTCCCAATTTTTTTGGGTTTTTTTGCAATTTACTCGAAACTGAAGGCTGGATGCCTAAACGGACTTGAAATTCGTATTCAGCGGGTCGACAAAAATGCCTGTAGATGGGTGACGCCCGGTGTACAGACAATTTTTTTTTGTATGCCGGTGAATTATCAGACATTTTGATTTAATTCCAAATACATTCGATTAATAGTTTCTACTCCGATAATTCAATAATAAATCAGTTTTTTCATTACAAAAATTAGCGATATAGCATAATTGGAAGCAAATTTTGATTGAAATAAATTTTGTTTGATAACAATTTGAGATATTATAAAAAATTAAGATTACGTTTAAGCAAAATTGATATTTTTTGTGAAATCTAGTATACAGTTGAAGAAGAGATGAATATTTATTGTACAATTTTTGTGCAACGGCATAATTAAATGCAGTTTTTAATTCTAATTATTTATAATTGATAACAATTTTATATATTACGAGTATCAAAAATACAGGTACTTCACATTTAATCAGAAATGCATCTTTAATGATATACCTCGTATACAGTTGAAAAAGTGACGTAATGATTACAGTATACGTTTCAGACCAGGCACATCTTTTATGAAGAATAACTTTTCTCTGAATATTATAAAACTTTATATTATTCCAGAATATTTTTAATATAAATGCACCAGGTTAGGTTTTAGAGCCTTTAGCAAATGCAAATGCATAATCCTCAAATTTAGAAGAACTCCTAGAACTCGTAACTAATGAAGAATACCAAGAGTTCTAACTCCATGAATCAATAACAGCTCTCCACCCTGGATTGTGGGAAATTGTATTGAAATTGTTAGCTGCGTCCCTCATTTTGTCTTATTCATCGTTGAGCGTGGGTTCAGTGCAGTAGTTAATTTGCTCTATAAGAAAAGGAAAGAACTGCAGATCCACTAGCCTCATCAATCTCATTCATATTTATGTTTCTTATTGAATTTCGTTATTTTTTATTATATATTAGCTGACTCGGGCAAGACAAATCGGCGTTTTTGAACATTTTTCATTTGGTAATTTTCACATCCCCTAGATTTTTAGATTTTTTTGGTGAAAGCCATTTTAACATCATCATCCATGAACGAAATTTTTCAGTGACATTTTTCACATTTTTGACATTTTTGTAATTTTTGCATTCTTTGAAATCTTTTAACATTAATACAATTATCAAAAAATATAGTTTTTTTTTGTAGATAAGGACACCCAAATCACCTAGTGGTATGACATATATTGTACGACCTATTGTGATCGCTATCAAATATAAAAACAAAATAGAGAGAGAGATAGAGAAAATTACTTAAAAATATGTGATTATTAATAGACATATAAAATTATTGTATTTAACTATTATGTAAAAGGGGGCGTTGGGATATTTTTTTTTCTTCAAAAGTGGACGTTAGTTCCTAAGACGCATCTCTGGTGTATAGTAACAAGCAAGGATCGTGTAAAATAAATAATCTCTACAACACGCCGTAAAAAGGGGATTTATTTCTATAAATAACCTGGAATAATATAGAATTGAACATACTATGGAGGAAATAAAATTTTATGAACAAATTTGAGATATACTTAAACGATTGTAAACTGCACAATGCTTTAAAAGATTCATGTTAGTTAAGCCAATTCGTCAAATATTTAGATACATTAGATGCTAATTTAATTTAACACACTTGCCAACATTTTTGACATACTTGAAATCTGTGATTTATTACATTTGAAGATCGACTTCTCTGAAATATGACTTTTTTCGTAACGTGACCCTCTGGTTTACTTTTAAAATTTATACTTAGAGTAGACAGTTTATCTATCTACACACAACAAAATATAGAGAAATTAAACGATATCTAAATGACCGCTAAATGTGTTTTAGCCATTCTAATACCATTTAATTGTTTAGTGCAACTGTACCAACAATGGGTACTAAAACAAGAAAGAAGTGTGCACGTGATGATAAGATTTGTTAGGCCCATATAAGCATTTATTGCGGAAAAACGGAACTACATTACCTACAATTGTCATTTGTTATTTTAAGTTGTGCTTTTGCTTCAAAATGAATCTCTGGTTTCCATTTGGTGCTTTATTGCTGGTCGTTCTCCAGGTAAGATATATTCTAAGCTTTCATATTTTATAAATGACAATTTAAACATTTGATTCACTTTAATGTTAGCGGTTTATAAAGTAGTGTATATGCATGAGCATATTCAGCTGTTAGCATAGTTAAAGGGTGTGGGGGTCAAATCGGCAGATTTTGACTTCCTGTGTGGGACTTATCGGTATGTTTTTCATCTAATTAGAACAAAGTAGACGTTTTCTGTTGTGAAATACCAAAATAAATCAAAATCTATACCATCTAGAATTTCCTAAATAGAATATTATTTAACTGAAAATATATGTATAATAACTTGATTATTCATAAAGTTAATTTAAACCTTAGTAAATTAGTTGGCTTCTTCAAATAGAATTCTCATCATAAGTTTCCTCAGAAGGTGTAATTAGCTCTGCTGTTTATTCTATAATATATCAAGTATCCAGAATTATTCCTTCCTCTGATATAACTTTTTGCCACCGATTCATAATAGTTAACATTTTGAAGTTGAAATTGTATTGTTTCTGATGAGAAATCTCTTCATTTGAGTCCTGATTAGTTTAATGGGGTTAAGGTGGAGTATGCTTTTGACTTCTGTAGTTAGTTTTCCTATTTCCGTAAAATATTGCTTCCCCAAAAAATATTTCTCTTTACGAGCGCAAATTGCTTTTTCCATAAGTATGAAGACATTCCCGAAAGTTTTGTCTCAATTAATGTCTACACTAGTAATGGGAAGCATTGTCCAGCACGCAAGCGATGACAAGACAACCTAACATAAAAGCTGAACTAATTTCAAAATAGACAGAACTGCCTAAGAAAAAGAGAAGAAGAAGAAGAACAAGAATTTAGTCAAAAATAGGTATTTTTGTAGTTCTGAAAATGAATGCACTTTTCTGCATATCACTTCTTTTACAGCAGCTTCTATTTGTATAGGTTTTCCATCTGTTAACGCCTGCTAATATAAAACTTCTTCGCTTTTATTGCACAAGAATCGACTTAAAGAAATTCCAGACTGTAGGTATTGCTATATATTTTCACGGACTGGTAAAAGAATTATGTGTATTTATGTATTTCAAATTAAATATCGCACAACACCCAATAGCAAATATTTCTTAATTACATCCCTATATTACTGTACTATATATCTTTACTTCAAAAGATCATCGACAGTCAATTGCTTCAAAGTATGGACTGTTGAGACTATCTATCATCATTCTCCCTGTTTTCATCGAGATGTCTAGAATTAATAACTTTTTTGCGTGTACAGCTTTTTTTGGAAAATGAGGTTATTTGTCAAGGAATCATCTTCGACAATTTCGTTTTAGTAGCGTAAAAATGGAAACTGTGTAATAGTATTATCTCTGTATTTCCCACACTCATCTACGCTCATGAGCATACGCACACAGACCCACACATTTGGAAATTAATTTTAGATAATTGCAAGCAATAATTTTATAATTAGCATAGAATGTGTACAATAACAGCAGAGATTGCACATTTGTTGTTAAATCTTTTGCATCGAGAACGTAGAGGCCAAAACATACCTGTCTGATTTCACATTTGAACTGACAACTATAAATTCGATATGAAAAAGTTTATATTGATGGCATACATATGTTGTCCATTATTCAGTAAACCATTAGAAGCCAAAAGCTTATTCTTTAGTTGAAAAATAACAAAAATGTCAAATTCATGCAACTTTGATATTTAATGAATTTTGTAGGGACTATATTTGTTAACGCAGGCTACCACTGCTTTTAAATTCCTTTTGAAATAAGGTGACCGTTTCCTTAAGTACTGCAGTAAGATTATTCACTTCAAACCACTACTCAACAGCTTAATAACCACAAGGTCATACGACATATGTCCTTTGGGTTCACACCACCAGTAAATAGAAGCGGGGGGGGGGGGGGGGAACTAAGGACAACTTCATACATAATATTCCATGGAAATATGTTGGTCCGGTAGCTGGTAACCAAATCTTTATAACTGGAATATCTATTAATATGCTCCATAGAGCGTTATAAATGATTTGTCTTATCACACCGATTGTAAAGTATTCCGAATGTTTCTGAAATTCCTTATGTTTTCCTTACCTTGCGCGTCATCCTATCTTGACAAGTTGTTAATATATTTTATCGCGAAATGAATTCCGTTCTCACAGAGACTACAAATCGGGAGCCATACTGTGTGTAACGCCGTTTTCCTGTGATTTGGAGGACAGAAATCACACGAAAAATTCGTAAGTTTACTAAAACATGTCAAAGAAATTACGATATCAACTTTTCGAGATTTTTCAATCCATGGACCGCAAGACAATATATTGTTTCTGGATGTTGGAATTCATTTCGCGATAAAATATTAAATTCATTTATCTGTATTATATACAAAAATAATTATTTGAAAATTCAGAATTCAGCGCAACTGATGAACGTTCTCGACTAGAAACAATATATTGTCTTGCGTTCAATGGATTGAAAAATCTCGAGAAGTTAGTATAATAATTTCTTTAACAGTTTTTAGTAAACCTACGAATTTTTCTTGATATTTCTATTATAGGAATCACAGGGAAACGGCGTTAAACACAGTACGACTCCCGATTTGGAGTCTGTGTGTGCTAGATTTTCCAGAAACTCCTGGATATCGGAAATCATTTCGCGATTCATTTATATGTACTATATATATAAATAGTTCAATTCAATTCAATTCAATAGCTTTATTCACAAACAAACAAAGATAAATTCAAATTAAAAATTATAAAATATATCTATTGCTGAATGATGAGTGCGTCGATTATACATTAAATGTCTATGACATTTCAAATAGACAACAACTGTAAATAAAAAAATAAATATATAAAGACAAAAGACATGTAGGTTATGAACAAAAAAGCAACATTGTAATAATTTTTTGCCAAGATAAATGTTTTCAATGTTTTTTTAAAGGTGAAACAAATTTTGGCTTCCTTGATATCACTTGGTAAGAGATTATATATTTTGAAACCACTGAAGATGACACTTTTTTGGTATAAAGATTATTCGAGAATTCAATCAGTTGAGGGGAGCGCAACTGATGAAGGTTCTCGACTAGAAACAATATATTGTCTTGCGTTCAGTGGACTGAAAAATCTCGAAAAGTTAGTTGTTAATATCCCTTCCCTGGAACATTCGGCAGGGTTACAAATCCATACATATTCTCAACGTAAACTTCCATTTTCCTTGTAGCATCATGCCTCATCATCTCCATCAGAGTTTCCCCGTTTTTTTCATCGCCCTCTTTTCCGCTATCCTAAGCTTCGTATATTCAGAGTTATTACATCGATGACCTTCCCTATTACATGCATTATGTGCTTATTCATGCACTTCTAGGCTTCTAGATTCATTACCCAAATTCTAGCAAAAGGAGCATATTGCTAATATACATCAGTCAATAGAGCAAAATTGAAGGCATTTTGGGATACAAAATTTAATAGCACACCGCCGATGCCATCGCTTCAATATTAGTACATAGATGATATTTTACATGATTTTAACAGCAAATTCGTGGAAATAATTTATTTAAACAATAAAAAACAGCAAAAATATGGATTTTATTGGTTTTTGACTTGCATTGAGAAAAATAATGAAAGAATCTTGTTGTTGCCAATGGAAAGGTTGTAGAGAATTGGAATGCCTTTCAAATGAGTGTTTATAGGTCCAGGTGTGTCCAAAACTTTGTTGTATGAAAAATTAAAAGATTAATCTTCCATAAAATGACAACTTATGATGTTACGATTAACTATTCTCGAGATAATTATAGTGAAATAAATGGTTTTTATTTGGATTGTAATTTAAACAATTTAGATGGATATCTTATAAACTGTATCATACTAATCATACTGTTTCTATTGGAGTGTTACTTGGATCTTCTGAATTCCGTAAAATGAATTTTAATTTGTCTATCTTAAATTTTCGAAAACCGGTTGTGAAAATTGCATTAAAGGTCCCAACAAATCTCATTTTATATTTTAAAATGTCTGTTTAGACAAAATTTTACTTTATATAATTTACTAATTTAATAATATTGTGTTAATATTATGACAACTAATTGTTTTTCTGATTCTGTAGGTTATAATCGAGCATCTCAAAAAATAGTGGGAATTAGATTTTGTAACGAATATAACGAAGATATGTAGGATTATAAGATATTTTCGTAGTTTTATTCAATTGATGTACACTCCTGTAAATAAACGAGAGCAGATCTTTTATATTGTATATAGGTAGATATGTACTTTTTAACAAAATTTTTTAAAGTAAATCAATAATTATAATATTTTGTAGTAAGTAATCTTTTTGTTCATTAAATGACTTCCATTAGTATATTTTAAAAATAATTACATATAATACATATTTCAGTACGTTAAATGCTCAATACATTATAATGCCTTTAACTGACTCTACTTATTTGGACATACTATTGATGACACTATAGATTATTATCTTACCGATAGTATATTTAAATGAGTAAGACATATATGATATTAAAATATAGAATTAGAATTTTCCATTACTGCATCCAAAACTTCAAGTTTTACTGCACCATTCACTTAAATTGACGTTCAATAGTCAGCAACCCGTCTCGCCTGCTTCCTCTACATTAGCTTGATAATCTCCACCACATTTTCTTCTGTCCGTGAGTCACTCACGAACTCTCATGTAAAAAGCTATATTTACAAGCATTTTTAACCATGTTTACAGCATTTCAACAAAAATAAAAGATATACAAATTGAAGTACATGATACGAGATTTCAAAATGTATTTGGTATATTCACATTAGACCGTTCGCAAAATATCTCTCTTAATTGTCTAAATTAGAATTCTGCAAAAAATACTTATCCGAAAAAAAACCATATTGAGCTTAATTAATTTTAACATTAAGCGGAAAATTAACTTTGCAGTTTTTATTAAAACAAGGTTACAATTAAAAAAAGTAATTTTTTTATCGGTTTTCTGGATTTTCTCAGCGAGAAATCCTCCGATCGGGCCTTGTAAACGCTCATTTTAAAGGTTGGCCGGTTCCTTACAAATTTTCCATTGGAGTATTATGATTCTTCCATAAGTTTTCATAACACAAGCGAAAAACAAAAGAAAATCTCAGTTTTATGGGTTTTCATTGTTTAAATAATTTACTTCTTCAAATTTGCTGTTAAAATTAAGTAAATTATTGTCTGTTAACTATCACTAATGGGATGGCATAAGCGGTTTGCTGTTGAATTTTATGTCACTTAAAAATCGCTACTGACTGGGGTACTAATAAAGTCGATTATTTCGGGAGGCCAAACAAACTATTGTCTGACAATAGTTTCATTGAGTTTTTTATCAAATTACCTTTCACTTAAACGGCAGTAACAAATAGTGTTTTTACTATGTAAAAGAACAATTTTCCACTGTATAGCTTTTCACATAGAGAAATTTTGGTTAACTCGTCATACTAAAACTATACATGAAATTACAGGATGTGTTTTTCGTTGTGTTTCTAGTACGCGAGATTGTAGGCGATTTGATTCTGTTCTAAGTCAACAAATGAGACAACTTTTATGTTTTTTTGGGGAATAACACCACAATAGAAATAAAACTACGTATATTGCAGGAATACCAAACGTTTCAAAGTCTGTTCTGACTTCGTTGTCAATGGCTTTATATTTATTGATGTGATTGCAAAATGAAATTATTCCCCAAAAAAACATAAAAGTAATCAAGAATATGCCACAAACAACGTTTAGAAGACAAATGAGACAACATTCTCTCATTATGCGAAATTTTCTCATTTCTCCAGCTGCAAAATTTCAGCGACATCAGAGTAGTACATAATGAGATGGATAGACGTAAGTACATACGGTCTACAAAAACGCATTTTTTGGGGAAACACTTTATGCTAATGAAGCGAGATTTGATAGCACAAACTCCGTTCCATTTTGAGTCAGGCCACGGTATTCTGATAATAAGTTAGGGTAAATCACGAATAAACATTCGGTCCGAAAGTTCAGCGCTAAAAAGTGAAAAGTTCCTAAATGATAAACGAAAATACTAAAATGTTAAGCAAGCATATCGCAAGAAACAAAAAAGCCCAATATGCATGTTCACGCTAAATATCGTCATATGAAAGGGAATATACAAATATTAAAAGCATATCCTGGTATCTCTGATTTGTAAATAATTCCATCAAATAAACTAGTAACACTTCACAATTGTTCGATATAATATTAGAGTGAGACTAATTTTCTTTACTAAGCAAAACCACAGAAAAATATTAGATTCACAAGTTTCATTACGATTTTGTTCAATACATAACCTATCTCAATGTTTACTTTTACTACCAATCGAACGGAAGCAGTTTAATCAAGGTCTTGTTCTTTTGTAAGTAAATGGTTGAATATGTACTTAAGTGTTACTTGACATCTTTAAAATTCTTTATCTCATCAACCATAAACTTTTTGGCATATGTTATATAAGATTTTTCGTATTTATAATAATCAGTCCTATCAATATCGCAACCTGCATTATGCTACACCTTGTATATGTAGTTATATGTTATGAATACTTTATAAAATATCTGTTAAAATTGAGATAATTAATTATGGTAATTTTTAGATGCTAGGGGACGGTGAAGCATCAGGAATTTTGACAGAAAGCCTTATAAAGCCTCTTTCAAAAGCAGTAAGTAAATATTTATCTTTACATATACATATGTAAAACATAGATGCTGTAGTAAGAAGTGTATGATTAAAATTTGAATAAAAAAACAAGGAGTTAATTTTCTTTTATTAAGTTTGTTAGTGTGTTTGTCCGCTGCAGTTATCTATACACTCCCCAACACTCCCATTGATTCAATAATGTGGTCTATTTCTTCTTGAGGAATACTATCCGGAGAAACCTGTATTTCATGTCTTAGAAGCTCCAAAGTCCGTGGGGGCTGGGGAAATTTTCGAGCCTTCTACCCATCATATCCCCAACACGTTATATGGGCGAAAGATCGGGGGATCTCAGATTCATATGGGCCTCTTCAAATAAGTTTGAAATAACTGGAGCAACATGAGGCCGAGCATTATCTTGTCTTGCCGATTAACGAAACTACCGCGGGAGATGTAAAAAACGCCAGTCCAATTGCCATATTTTACAGGGATGCTACAATATCCACGGCACTCGAATAAAACGACATAACAACATCGTTAATATCACCGAGGATTTCGCCAAAAAGAGTGGGTGGGAAACTGAAGTCGAGCCGAGGATTAGAGCAGACTCTGAGACCTTAAGAATTCCCGACCTTATTATCAACAAAGGCATACAAACTATCATTATTGAAGTAGATTCGCTCGCCGAAAGTTATAGATTATGAAGAACCTGACTTCACGAACAAAATTATGGCAGTCAAGAATTCCACTGATGTTAAAGTCTACCCTATTATTATTGGAGCTAGGGGTATTTCGTGTGGCAATAACGATGCACTTCTCACGATTCTAAATTGCAACACTCTTTCTTTTAAACGTAGACTGTTCCTTGGCGTCATCGTAGGCTCGTTATCTTATCATAACTTCTTCAACAAAGGGAGATGAATCTTCATCAATCTTTCCCTTTAATAATTTACATTGTGGGCTATGCCATTTTCATCTATTTTATTTATTTTAAACAAGTGATCGCATTAAAATTTCTTAGTTGTGAACTCTGCCACGGTTATTTTTAAAATTTCTGTTTATTTGTTACCCGCAGTGTAAATTCCATAAAGGGGATCGGGTTCCAAACGTTCGACCTCATCGTCGGTAAACTCAGCTCTCGTCTCTCCGTTGTAGCGCGGTTAGGATATTTTTATTGTTGTTAATCGCCCAATTGTTTTGTATATTACATCTTTTTAGCTGATATTTCATTTTAATTTATATTTTTACTATTATAATTTACATTTTGACATTATTTTAGATAGATTATTTTGTAATATTATAGTTATACTGATTAGGGTTATAGGATTCTCATGTTTGTTTAGATAGGTTTTGACACTTAGGTTAACGACACAGCTGTTCATAAAATTGTAAACCCTACAGCCGGGTAACAGGATGGCTGAAATGTCTTTTATATATCTCTGTAAAATATATACATTTTATTGGATAAAGAATTTTATAAGGGAGTTCATATGGCTCCACTACTTCTTGAATATAATGTTACCCTATCATTTTGCCTCGAACAAAGACTAACGGTGACCTACTTTCATGTGCAATAGCAGCCCATACCATAACGCCTACTGTTCGGTGTACATCAAATTCCACTCAAGTAGAATCGAGAATTATCAGAGAAGACGACCTGAGGGTATACCACATTACAATGTTGTCGTTTCCTGCACCACTGTTGTCGTTGCGTCGATGCTCAGCGATCAGAGGTAGCACAAGATGGAGTCGATGATGCTGCAGTCCAATAGACCTGATACGGTAAAGCGTTCAGACACTTACAAGATGGCCTTCTTCTCCTAAACACTAGTCAGCCATATTTTGATTTGTCGAATATCGGTCTCTAAAAGACCATAAGTCTTAGACGTCGATATTGAACTTAATTTATGTGTCTTCGACGTACTGTTCCTACTTTTCTTCGATTTTGGTTATGAAATCACGCTTGACAACATATCATAACAGTAGTTGAATAACTGTTATTGAGATTAGCTATAATTCAACCTCTTTCAAATTCACTTAGGTGACGATACATTCGGCGTACACGTACTGTAGGCATTTTAACATTACTAAACATTGATTTTGTTTTTTGGTATATTTAAAAAAAAATGAAAAAGACGACTACAATATTAATTGATAAAAAAATTTACATGAAAAAACATTCACCAAACTTTACCACATATAAATCATTTTCTCCTTACTCAATAAGCAAAGATTATGTTAACGTTAACGTTAAGCTAATATATGTATTTTTTCATTATAGGAGGATACCTTTACTGCCTTGTATCAATTGCAAGGGAGTTCCTAATAAGTAGCATCAGATGCATCAGTTACATCTTTTTTATTAATGCTGGTAATAAATAGAAAATATGTATAATTTAAGCATTTTTCATTTACAATATTATCCAAATTATTACTAATTGCAAACTACATCCTAAACATTTAAATTAAAGTAATATTTTACATCCTAACACAATTTTTTTCATATTCAAAAGGTTACAAAAAAAAATTACACTATTAACAAAACCCAAAATCAAGAAATTCTATTAGGCTGATGGAAATACGGATATTGGAGGCGAAAAAAATAACAGGTAATGATTAATGATAAAATTTAATTTGGGTTGTTACTAATAGAAATAATTTGGTCAAGTGCGAGTTTGACTCGCATACTAAGAGTTCCGTACCACCTTCAAGATTCTAATATTCCAGTTTCAGACAAGCAGGGAATGAGTGCATTTTCTTAAATTTGCCCTATTATGTTTTAAAGAAAGCGTTTTAAATTTATAAAAAATATTCACTTTCATTTTCCACAGATAGACTTTTTTTCTGCTTCAGGATTCGCTTGATTTTTATAAGAATACATATGTATTTAATTTTCTAATTTGGCCTCCAAAAATTAACATTACGAGTTTTATTTTAGTAACAAACTTTCATGGAAGACTTTTATAATCTACTTTCTGAATTTTGAGGCTCTGTGAATTAGAAGATAGAGGACAAAATAGGTCAAGTTTTAAATTATAAATTATTAAATCTATTATTCAAATTATTTAAAAATACAGATAAAATATATATTTCAAAATTTAAATAGTGTAGTTTCTAAAGTGGAAATTAAGTCGATGTTTAATATTTTTGTTAATATCTTTTAAACAAATGATTTAAAAATGTGATATTTTGTAATTCACCTAATGAGCCTTTTATCTGATATGATGCGTTTGAAAATTGAATTTCTATTTTCCACTTAATTGTATAATTTGTCCCTAAAATTACTATGAGGGTTTTCCAATAATTTTTCTTATAAATTTCAAGTGAGCATCAGTTTCAAAATTGTAGGTAGTATGGTTTCGGAAATAAAGCGAGAAATGAGAATTATTTATGTGTTTATATTAATATCTTGTAAAAAAAATATTTTAAAAATATGAAAAATATGTATTTGAATTCCTCACAATAAACCCTTTCATTTGATGTATTGCATGATGCGTTAAAAAATATTTTTTTATTCTCAGTTTAATTTTATAATTTGGCCCCCAATATTAATATTAGGAATTTCTTCGTATTTTTCCTGTAAACAAAAAAAAAATAGGTCTTATAGTGGAATGTGTTCCATGGCACATTCCATAGAGAATCCAAAAAAATGTATGAATTAGATGTTGCGGTTTTAGTTCAATGCTGGTTCAATGCAAGTATATAATTGACGAAGGACCTTTAGCGGAACAATCAATAAACACATGCCGTCACATAAACGAATCACCAAATAAAAGTTATCACTAACCTTTAAGTCGAAGCTCTGGTGTTTTCTTGGTGCTTCTTTCTTCAGAGGCTAGTCCCGTAGCAGCAGGAACAGTTTTTTAGAGCTTCTTCTGGACAACACGTTACACAAAAAATAGCGACGTAATGTTCATTGATTGAGCATACAAAAAATGCGGGTTTAATAACAAATGATGCGCTTTTGTAAACACAAAAGAAACAAAATTAAAGCGGTTTAGCGGTCGTTTCGAACGGAGCTACTAACTCGCGGATTCGTAACACAATAACAACAAAAAGCGCCGTCTCTCCAGACGGAATCAAAAAATGTGTCCGCACAGTTCGGAGCACAATACACTACACGACTCTCCCAAGCGTCTAAATAGCTTGGGATCCGAAAAACGAATGTCAATACTGTCTATATTTTACACGCAAAAAACACTTACAATTAGCAATAGCGCGATCGGATTTACAAACTAAACAATTTCTATTCTTAGTGACAAACAAAGATGTAGTGAACCGGGAAGAATGTTGCTTTGAATTCAACGGTAACTTTTTATCAACACTTCGCTTTGCCTTCGCAATGCTTCGACAAAAAATCAACAACTTCCGACAGGATCTGAAAGTCATCTTGAGCGGTCACAGTACCATGGTGAAGTTCAAACTTAGCGGCTAAATTCTTTGGAACTCGTTTCAACATCTTCTGAACGATACAAAAATCCCACTGATTTACTGGTAAACCCAAATTCTTCAGTGCTTCCAAATTATCACTGAAGTCATCTAATAACTTCCGAACCTCTGAAGGGCTATCTGAAGTTAGTTGGGGGAACTGTTCTAAAGCTGACCAATGAGACTCCACGATTAAACGAGTTCGCTTGAATTTTTTCAAAAGTGCTTTATAAGCACTCACGTAATTGTTTTGTGTTAGTTTAAAATTCCTAATAGCCTCAAAAGCAGGCCCTTTTAAAGCTAACTGCAAATATTTGAACTTCTGCATAGTACTGAGTTTTTCATTATTGTGAATTAATGAATCAAACAAATCAATAAAAGTACCAAATTCCAATATGTCTCCACTAAATGAAGGCAAATCAATTCGCGGCAAAGCAACACTTTTCTGTACCCGAGCTATATTTTGTGGCGTAGAATTCTGAACAGATTTCAGTTTAGCAAAAATAGACCTAATTGAATAAAACAATTTTTCAAATTTATTGCGAATGTCATCCTCAAAGTCAAAATCATCGTTTGCATCTGAAATAAAACCTACAATGGAATTGTGATGTTCAAAAAATTCTGAATTGATTGAATCAACCATATCAATCATGCTAAAAACAATTCAACGTCGTCACCACTTAAGGCTTTCTCGGCAGCAAAATAAATATCTTCTACTCTTTTAAACTCCGATTGTCGATGATTTTTAAATTTACGTAAATTTTCAGCGGTTTTTGACATCTTAACAATAAATTAAAATCACTATAATGCCACTGAACAAATCTAACACGATAGAACAAAAACAAAATACTATTCCAAAAATGTACAATTTTTTACTGTTGAAGTCGAAAGTACGAATTATCTGACCCAATGTCAAATAAATTCAAAACAATTTAGCAAAACAACCGAACAAACAAAACGATCTCTTGTAAGGTCTTTAACGGGACAAAAAAAGATGCGTTTTATTTCCAACGGAATGAGTGAATATCCCGAACTTGCTTTCTCTTCTAACAAATAAAGAAACGAAAATTCATCAATAATTGCAAAGAAAAATCAATGTTTTTTTTTGATAGTTAAACTTTGCACGGAATTAACTCAAATGTATCCGGCTCGGAGTTGGACCAAATTATGGAATTTATTCGATAATCTTTGCACGAAATTAACTCAAATTGCATCCGGCTCGAAGTTGGACCAAAAAATGTGTCCGCACAGTTCGGAGCACAATACACTACACGACTCTCCCAAGCGTCTAAATAGCTTGGGATCCGAAAAACGAATGTCAATACTGTCTATATTTTACACGCAAAAAACACTTACAATTAGCATTAGCGCGACGGAATGTTTTAGAAAAGGTGCAGAAGTTTAAAAATCAATGAAGTAATTCAATCAAATTGAAAACAATACACTAAACAAATTGCGGGAACGCACCATATAGTTTGGGGAATAAAGGGGGAATGGGTAATTTTTTAAATATTTTTTAATATATTTTAAAATAATTATTTAATAAAAAATAAAAAAAATATATTAGTATTTGTCATAATGAGCCCTTTGATTTGATATATTACTTGATCCGTTAGAAACAATTATAATTTTTTTATTTCCATTTAGTTCTATAATTTGCCCCTCAAAATGAATATTAGGGATTTCTCCTTATTTTTCCAGTAAAATTCAGGTGAGGAGTTATACCTGTATTTTTTAAATTGTACAGCTTATGGTTTCGGAGATAAGGGGGGGGGAATCCGTATTTTTTTTCATTTTTGTTAATATCTTTTAATTAATTTATTTTAAAAATATGGAAAAAATATATTTGTTTTCGTCACAATGAGCCCTTTCATTTGATATAACATGATAGGTTAGAAACAATTTTAATTTTTTGTTTAACATTTACTTCTTTAGCCCCCAAAATTAAAAGTAGAGGTTTCTCCTTATTTCTCCAGAAAACTTTAAGTCAGACTCTGTACCTCTAATTTTTTTCAAAACTTTACGTTTTATAGTTTCGGTGATAAGGGGGGGGGAGGGAATGGTTAAATTTTGGTATATATTTCCTTAATATCTTTTTATTTATTAATTTTTTAATTTGAAAAAAATATATTTTGTTCCTTAGAATGGGACCTTTCATTTGATATATTACATGATGCGTTCGAAAAAAAAAAAAAATTAAATTTTTATTTAATTCTATAATTTACCCCCCAAAATTGAGATTAATAATTTCTCTTTATTTTTCCTGTAAAGTTCGCACAACGATCCATCTTTTCCTATTTTTTTCATAATTTTAGGCTCAGTAGTTCCGGAGATCAGGGGGGGAATAGTCGATTTTTTAGTTCCCCCCCAAAAGTACCCCTAAATATGTACTCCTGATCGGGTCACCAAACTATACATTGATGACAAATTTCAACCTCTTCCGTCCAGTAGGTTAGGAGAAAATGGCTGTGATGTGACAGAAGCAGATATCCTGAGTGATATTATAAGGGTATCCGTATATTGTATATACGGAACCATAAAAATAAAAATTAAACACGAGATGATGAAAAATTGGGAAAGGATGGGTGATTTGTAATTTTTGGGAAGATATAACATCTTCGCATAAAATGTTCCCTTCAAAATATTTAAAAAAATAAAATTATTTATTGAAGATATTTTTCCGCATACCTCAAATGTTCTAATCGCGAGTTTTTTTTATTTTTTCTCTCTCGCAATCATAATTCAAGTTACACAAAACTTTATGGAAGTGCGAAATTAACATGGTTGTGTTGAAAAATCTAAATATAAAATATTTTTCAAGATATTTACAATTTTCCCATATATTAAGAGATCTTTGACAAAAAATTTCTAATTTTTTTCCCGATTTGAACCCTTGTCCATTAACCCTCAGAAACTCTACTTTCAAATGTTCTACCTATGTGTATGGTTTATTTTTCGGAGTATTACTCACTTTATTGATTTTTATTTACAAACTAAGTTTTATTTTACGGTATAAAAGTAAAAAAATAGAAAAAATTTTTAACTGCCGCCTTTCACTTCTTTCCGAGATACTTTGTATAAAGAGGCAAACATTTGTTTTTTGTTTTGTGTTTTTCTAGGGGTGTATAGTCACCCAAATTTAAACTTAAATACAAAAATCACTCCGATTTTTGTATTTAAGTTTACTTAAACGAATATTTTATGATATTCCAACAGAAACAGGAAAAAAGATATTTAATTAAAATAGAAATAATTCTAGCAATTTTGCACGAACTGGGCAACATGTACAGAAAAGAATTTTTAAAATTCAAACAGATGGTCATCTGTCGTTCTCTCTTGTTAATTGTGTTTAATTATTCTGTCCTTTATTTTAAATTAAAATTAAAATGTAACCCGTTCTTTAAATATATTGTTGTTAGTTGAATTTCTTTTTATTTATGAATTAAATTTGTATTTTTGTAATTATAGTTAATACTAAGAGTTTTGTTTATGTTCTTCTGCAAGATTTGTCACTAAACTGTGTGTTACTAGAACATTTCAATTATGTTTGTGCGTTGGCCAGAAAATATATTTGACCGTCTTAGTGTTTATTGACTTTGATATTGTAAGTTGATATGTATTGTTCCTGTATGCAAATATATATATATATATATATATATATATATATATATATATATATATATATATATGTTTCCTCATACAAATACACTAATAATAGCTTTCGTTTTAGGGTGATGCCAAAACTAATATTAATGTAGCACAGGGTTCACTAGTAGATGTTGACAACAATAAATATTAAGCAACAGTTCCATCAGTTTCCAGAACTTTGTTGTCATAAATAAAATTGAATATAATAAAAATAAATGTTTTTTTTACTATAGTTTCCAGATTGTTATTCATTTCAATAAACGAACAGTCACATCAATGGGTCGACTAGTTTATAGGTAGACTACGATTTTTGTGCACCGTCGCGTCTCGACACTCTCGACAGCCGTCAACTGTATGTTCTTATTATTGTTTCTCAACGGGCCAGTCAACACAACGAATGAACTAACCAAACCGACGACCCGGGTTTTGTTGAACATTTGCTAACGAAAGCGGTCTTTACAAGAAGAAGGGACGTACGTTTAAACGCTATTACATTGAGAATAAATATGTATTTCTATTAACTATATACTTATATATACTTAACCAAATTTTGTAATGTTCTAAATGGGGATATATAATTAAAGCAGAACAAGATTATCGACTACTATAGTAAATTTCTTCTAAAATTGATTCATAAATTAAATGTCAATATGGATACTTTAAAATGTAAATATGAATAGTTTGTAGATACTTTTTCAGTTAGCACGTGTCAATAGTAATATCTCAACTGTACATTTAGTCTTTATTCTGTTTGTTGTTTAACCATAAATATAGGAATGAACTGGTTTAATAGGTGATGTGTACAAGTTCGTTCGTGGACGTGGTTTCGTCGACGGCCGAAACTAGTTCAACTGTTTTATACTCGTAAACTAGTCCATCGTCGACGATAAACGGTCTCGTTTGGTTGACTGTAAAAGCGTAAACGACTCATCACAACTATGTAATGCAAACTAACACTAAACTTTTAATTTTAGTATTGAGCGCTGTTTAGGCAACTGAATCTTCATCTTTCAGTACTAAACCAAAATTTTAATTTGGATAATTAGGTTTAAGGGTAGGAAATCTGTGACAGTATTTCCAGTATCTCAAAATATCCTTGTCTTACAAAATTATTTAGATAAACGACAAAGAAAGTAACTATATTCGTTGTAATTTGCAATTTATTCCAATTAAATTAAATCAGAAATAGTACTATATACTTTTCTGGAAACCATGTATGTTTTTGAATTCATTGTAGCTTTTTTCGGATCTATCAGAAACAAACAAATACCTAAGAGTCATTTGTTTTAAATTCTAAGGCAAGTACAGCTTTGTCAACAATTTTTTCTGGGTTTTTTGGGAATAACACTACATAAAATTGAAAGTCTGTATATTTAAGTCATACCTGTATATTTAATTCTGATATAGACCTCGAAACGTTTAGACTTTTGAAATATACAGACTTTCTAGTTTATGTGGTGTTATTCCCAAAGAACTCAGAAAAAATAGAAACCAGAGATGCCACAATTATCATTCAGAAAACAACAGTAGGCAGTTCTCCGTTATTTCTCATATAGATAAATGACTTGATGATGATACCACAACATGGTTGTGTTATCAACCTTCAGACCCAATAATGCAGTGGACCCAAATCAGATAATGTGAAATAGAGAATTGGTTTTAGCCAATAGGCTTAGTCTCCACAATAGTAAGACCCATAACATTAACTTTACATGGCAATCTTCACCATCGAGCCTGTCAAAACTAGACCCTAGGCAGCCCCGGATCTTCAAATTTTTTAGGTGGGGCAAAAATTTCAAAATGCCGCCCCCGCCCACTTATATTTATTTTTACCTATATCATCTATAGATATAATTTCAGCTATCTGATGCCCACTAACTGATTAGTTGGTCATAGCCTACATTTGACGTTGTATTTTATTCATTTTTGTGGATGCTGAAATCTGAAATATATATATATATATATATATATATATATATATATATATATATATTGTGAATTTTTCCGGACTCTAAACTTGCCGCCCGGGGCATAGGCCCTGGCTTACCCCCCCTAGATCCAGCTCTGACCCTAGGGGTACATTACTGACAGAGTATAATGGATACTTTAGCTCTAATATGCCCTATGCCATTTTAACCAGGGGTTTTTCTTTATACTATGCACAGATTTTGAAGTTACAATGTCGCTGTATTGAAATGATTGGAGAAATAAAGTACGGCGGGTGTTGTGGGGCTAAAACTACTTCCTTACATTGCACTTTTATCATTCAGTGTTTTGTCTATATGAAACATAACCAAAACAGCTACAGAACCCACAACGATATACACTTCTATAGAACCAGGAAAGGAGTAGATTAAGTTCTCAGCTACCACAGATTGCAACGAACGAGAATGGTGACTGACTGTTATGGTGTGACAGCAACCAAGTGTTTATAAAACCAATAACTTAAAACTCTATAACAAACGGAACTTGGCCTGTACACAATTGTTAGGCGGCTGCACATCATCGGGAACATTAATGTTCCTTCTAAATGAGCTGGTCTTTGATCTCAAAAAGAATAATCTCTGTGTTCAATATTTTCACTTGGGCTTAATTAAAAATTCTCTTATCAATAGATAGGTTGGGTATAATAAAAAATATGTACGATAATTTAGTTTAATAAAAAATATAAAAATATGGTGTACAAAAAAAATAATCCAAAAAATGAGGCACTCTTTATAGGAGCTAAATTTGGAAAATCTAATATAACTATATTAGTGAAAAAATTATATATTTACAAAAATACAAAAGTGAAAATAACAAATGTGAAATTTGGAAAAAAATGTGTTCAACTATGATCCTATAGTCAAAATGATATGTTCAAAAAAGATACCGGTGTAAATTGTCTACAGATACCTTACCTTTTATGCAATGTTGATCAGAGATATCTTAGTACCATATGTGCATTAAAACTGTTATTTATACTGTACTCTGGCCCTGGAAACTCAAAGCCAAATATTTGACAACTTATCTGCCATCAAAGAAACTGTACTTCATCCACCAATAGCTGTACAGTAAACGAATCTCATGAGATTAACTGCTAAATAGCCATTTGAGGAACAGCTATATTGTCCAAAAAATTAGCCCAAAACTCTAATAGATAAACGGCAAATACTGATTTCAAGAGCGCTGTAGTGACATAACGTCTCCACTATAACAAGCCATGCCGGGACATAATATTTCAAAAAGGCGTCTCTACCATTACATAAACTCCTCCCTAAAACAACAAGATAAATTTCTAGGTAACATAACCTCACGGCCACCGTAGGAAAATAATTCTAAATAAATGGTAAACTCCAGTAAGTACACGAAATTAACACTTAAACAGTTCCAGTTGTACTGTATGAAATAGCTGCAACATAAGAAATAGCTCCAACGTACAAGAATGCTCCAATGTAAGAAGAAACTCCAACGTAAAAAAGAACTCCAACATAAAACCCCAAAATATAATATCCCACATGACAATTTTCGTTCGACCAAAATGGCCACACTTACCTTTTCGAAACAGGGACTGTAATCTAATAATGTTTCCACAATCAGCATATCTTTCAAACTGATTCAAACGCCAGGAAATGTATAATTCCACCATCAACTTCTACGAAAATGAAAATTACTGTACGCCATTCTCTTTAGCATAACGCTACCATAAAATTCATAAACATCGCTTAAGGTAACGACATTCCCTTTACACCATCCACACGAAAAGAGAAAAGACACGAGTATTGCGTTCGGCTTGTGAATCAGAAAATGTCCCCACCAACCGATCAAGAAGGCGGTAAGTTGCGTCGAAGAAACGACGGTGCACAGAATCGGATTCCATCAAATAACTACTCAAAAGAGGAATTATGAGGTAAAAGATATGGATTAATCTAACAAGGTTTTAAGAAGAAACTATTTTAGGGATGGATAAAACGTCGCTTTTATAAGTTTCGTTAAGAATAACATACATTGTGCAGTTCTAACAAACGGTATTGTCTTGAGTCCAGCCGGCTGTACAAATTCAAATAGACAATGGACAATATGCTCTAGAATTACTAACACGCGAATAAGTTCAGTGAACTCACAAAGAAAACATCACCAGCTACAATAACTATACAGTTTTTGAGGTATATTCTTTTCACCAAGTAAATCATAAGGTTACTCAAAAAGGCTTCAATTTTTCACACGTTACAGTAGCATGAATTTTTTTAATGAAAAATAGCACTTTTTATTTTCTTACCATTTTATAACATTTTATATATTCTTTATTGTGTACATATTAAACACATATAATACTTGTGTACCTTTGACTTATAATAATAAAATCTAAATAAATAAATCAGAATACATTCGACTTATCAGCAACGATGAGTAATACCGAACAGATGATCACTGCGTTGCCTTCCGCTCAACTTCAACATTTCCCAGCAATCAATGGCGTTTATATATCCTCACTGTAGATCCAGATATTTCGCTGTCCCTTCTGGTAAGTTATCGTGTATGGTTGCTAAATCCGGAATGGGGATTCGAAAACGTTTTTTATACAATATAACGATACCCTTATAATATCACTCCTGACTTCAAATTTAATGGCATATAACGTAGCCTTTTTGTGGAGTTCTTTTTGACTTCTGACGTATGTCAAGACTCGATTTTTAATACATGTCAAAGGGAGAATTTAAATGTTTATTAGAATGAAAAGCAAATTTTGTGCAGGTATTTTATTTTAATTGGATGTTATGTTTGTTTATTTACTATAAGTTATTGATATTCTATAAAACAAAACACTTTTAAAGTATTATCTGATCCCTATTTCTTACACAGCGAACTGAATTGTATTTCAAGATCATGGTAGCGGATTCAGTGGGAAATTCGAATTATGCATTTTATTCCCATACTAATGTATGTTCATATCTATAAGTGTGGGCCCCGTTAAGAAGCTTCCTCTTTAATGTTATAATATGTAGACTACTTACAAATCGGTGTTTCAGTTACGAAAGTTTAAATATTTGCTTAGGGTTCGTCTTTCTAGACAAGTACTAGGCCATCTGATCAAAATAGCGTCATGAGTTCAAGTGTTGACAATGTGGTCACTATAACAGTATAAAAATTGTAGCCTTTAGGATATTTAATTTGTTCTGTGATGACTAACCACGATTTGTATCAATGTTTAAAATATATATATAACTGACTTCCAAGTATAACTAAAAAGTTGAAAATAATTATAACGAAATACAACTCTAGACAGTAAATAAAACATTCAATGTTGTTAAGTACCTACACACACAGAAAAAAAATTAAACATTAAAAGCAAAAAAAAGCAAACCTAAAATCCTGCATTCCGTACTTATCTACAACTTCATCAAACTTGATTATTGCTTGGCACCGACTTCAAAAATATAGTAGATAAGTAGGTAATTAATTTGTACAGAATGATCATCTTTTAATGTTTAAATGAAAAACTTGGAGAAAGCGTTTGGTACGGTTGATCCCCAAATATTATTACTCTATAGAGTGGGAAATAACATGAACTTATTACTACTTATTGGCAATGCGGGACACAAGGTCTTAAAGTTAATGACCCAGTAAGTGAATATTGTGATGTGCGAAAGGGTTTTCCGCAAGGGAATGCACTCGGGCCATTTCAGCTAATTCCCTACGTTAATGATTTATTAAATAATATGCCTGATGGACCATTTAAATCACTTGCTAATGATACAGCAATCATACCTTTTAGTTAAAATTACGCTGAGGTAGAAGCCAAAATAAAAAACTTAAAGCCATAAGAACTGACTGGCTATAAACAATCTTTTATTGAATATTATTGTTATGCTACTTAGAAATTATTGCAGTAGAGTTCCAGCAAGCTTAAATATTTCTGTTAATGGTAAAAACCTGAATACGTGGTAAATATGTAAATACTGGTGGACTATCTTTGTTCACAAAATGAATTGTGACAATCATATAGAGAAGATTCTCAAAAAATACGAACTATTTAAGTTTTTTTTAACTCTCCAAGAGTTTGAACTATGGAATCACTGAGTGGAGAGGAACCTTCTTTAGATTATTAAAAATTTTGAACAGAATTATTGTAATATCTATAACACAGTTCTAAATTCAGAGGGTATTAATTCAAGCAAGACTGTAGCTCATCGACGTAGATCTTAAAGGGTTAGTATCAAAAACAGTTGGTTAAGAGCAGTTTGTATTTACAGACTTACAAATGAACTTCGGGCAATAAATATTAAAATTTCAATAAAAATAATTTTCTAAAAATGGATTTCAATGAATCAGTAAATAATATTTCTTAGTTTAATATATTAAGAAAGTTATCTTTGTTATAAACATTTTATATAAGAATGCTTTCCTAATTATTAGCTATATATATATCATATCAATATTACAAACCTGGATATAAAACAAATCTATGAATTTGGACTTTTGAAATTTATATACTTTTTTAAATATTTTAATAAATTTAAGATTTCGATTATGACAAAAAGATGTTTAAAAGATAATATTGAAAAATATTAAATACAAAATTGGTCAAGACAAAAGAACGGCAGAGCGTCAAAAATTGTTAATACATATATATAATATTAAAAATGTTAAAAACAATTGTCAAAATCGCAACAGAACAAAAACTTCAAAATGTAACTGCTATCAAAATAAAAAAAAACGTTACATATAACTAAAATAACCAAGCTATGAATGACAAAAATTTAGGTTTAGAAAATGTGTAAATATCTAATGAGTTTTAAAATAATATACCTACTCCATATAAATGTGGCATACCAATACCAAAGTATTATAAAACGAACCATTTTAGCAATTAGCAAATTTTTATACTCTCTTTTCCATTTAACAACTATGAGATATTTCAACGAATGTTCGGGTTCCGTCAGTAATAATAAGCATCGATGTCTATTTTCCTGCAATAATGTGTGAAATAGTGACATGCGACGCCTAAAATTTTTATTTTTAGTGGATTGATCATAGCAGATATGAAAATGTCAAAAGAGATCGTACCTAGTATACATTGTACCCTGTCTCCTGAAAAACAAAACATTTACAAACTTACATTTATAAAAACTTTTTCCTTATTTTCTGATGAGAATACTCTAGACGAGGGTTAGTGTATATTTTTAAACGTACTGTATATGCCAGTTGAAGGCACATATTTATTATTATTTATCTCCTAACATGATATTTTTCAAATTTACACGAAAATTATAGAGTAAAAATTAGGCAAATAATTGTTGACGATATATGGATGAATTAAACGATAAAGGACTAAGCTTATGATACTGTTAAATGCGCCTTCATTATTCTAAGACCAATTACGTGTTTAATGCAATTAGCCCAGCATTGGATATTATGAACATAAGCAATTAAGCACGACAGTAGCTACGTGATGATAAGTTGTTTCAGGAATATATCTGACATTGGTCTATAAAAGCCAAGTTGCAGAATATCGGAATCATATTCACTTCAATTGTCGTTGTTGTGCTTCTGCCCCAAAATGAAATTCTGGTTTCCACTTGCTGCTGTGCTGGTGATCGTTTTACAGGTAAGTTGTATATGAATACACATCTTCAGTTAATGTATAATGCAATTTTAGAAATTGATTCAATTAATTTTTTATTTTCCTTAATTTATGTCTGTAATTTTTTTGTCATTAAGAACGGGGTCTGATATAGACGCTGAAGCGTTTGTAACATTTTCATTTCTGTAGGTATGATGTTATTCCCCAAAATTTAGAAAATTCAGAATATGAAATGTAGATCTCTGGAAGGAACATATAAGTGAATAAATAAAATACAGACAAAACAGGAGCCAATAGTTATTACATATTTACAATTTTATTGTTACAGACAGAATTAATTTTTTAGTATTTTTACCATCGAGCTTCCTACATATGAAATAATATCAGTAGAAAGCCTGTGTTTATGCGTTTGTTTGGCAAATTAATGCCCTATCGAAACCTATACTAATTTTTTGTCTAGACCACGTACCCCACTTTCAATGATATTTTGATATAATGGATAGTTTTTGCGAGAAACCTTGTTTGATTTTGCATTTGCACAAAAGCAATATTATAATAACGCAGGTTGGAACATGCACCGGAAAACATTTGGTGTGTTACAGATTTATAAACATGTGTGTTCATACGTCAAGGCGTAATAGTAGATATTTTTTCATGTATTTTGGAGCACGGTGTGGAGTTATACATTCATACCAGCAAGTTAGAAATCGTCAATCAAGTCTTATTGTTTTTTTTTTAATTTATTTTGTACTTAGTTTGTGTTTTTATATCTGTACCACCTACAATTGTGATTAATTTATCAGAAATATAATTTTAGACTTTATAAGTCAGTATTCTTATTACGTTACTAGGCTTTTTTATTAAACGTTCATATTGTAATGTTTTAATTTTCATACACGGGTTCTATTCATTTCTTGGATTTATTTAAAAACACTGTCCAACTCACTCTACTTTAACACAATTTATATTCACAGAAACTACTATTTACATTTTAGCTTAACTATACAATACGACCGTCGAAAACTGAATGCACTCCTATTCCCAGCTGTTCATATTTATATATTTCTCTTCGAATTATCTCGTAAGTCCACGAACCATCAGAAAACTCTTTCATGTTCTGGAAGCTTTAAGGGAATTCCCAGTAACGGCAGCGATCGGCCTGTTCAGAAGCATTCCCAGACGTGTCGGAATAAAGTCCCTTCCACGAATTGGTTGATGGCCGATTGCACCAGCCGTCGGATGAATTCTCGTAACATTGTCCCCTCCTTAAGACCATTTCGTCCCGGAATGTCCCAGAATCCTTCCCGGTGTGACGATATTTGCAGGACTCTCCGTTTCGACGACGGGAAGTTTGGTGGAAGTAACAGTCAACGGTCTTCGAATCTGGGTTGTGAATATTGAGACAGCATACCAAGATGTCGATGCCACTGAATCGAAAGATTGTTTCCATCATACTTCTCACCACCCTCCAATTCAGTCCATCCAACCCGCAGGATATCTTTGGGACTGCCAATTTCATCAGATTCTTCTCCATCATCACATTCCACAATTCTACCAGAGTCTTCCAAAGTTCGCTGTTTGTTGGCTTGTCCTGCCAGAATGTTTTTGTTACTATATAAAAGATGTCTCTTGTACCCTCTGGTTGTTTATCTTCGAGATGACCTTCCCAACCACTGGATCTTGCTCCCGTAGCTTCTGGAACAGGCCGTACTTTTTGGCAAACACCTTGGCTATTCCTCTGGACATTCGGAGATGTCGAGCCACACAATGAGCCAGGGCATATTCGATGGGCACCTAAAACAGGTCTCCGGGTTCCTCTGTGGCCATGTCGTGCTGCACTTTCTGCCCATTAGAGGACAGTGCCATAAACTGTTCGAAAGTCATGTCGTCTTTAGGTGGTAGGATGCTGCGGACTTGGGCTTGGTCAACTTCGCAGTCATGACTGCCGGCATAAGGGGCTAACCTGTTGTAATATTCCTCGAGGCAGCTTCCTTATTCTGTAGACAATATCGTTGATCTTCTTTACAATTTGGTAAGGCCCCTCCCAAGATCTTTGTAGCTTGGGCGAATATCCACGACGACGTTGCAGGTTATACAACCAAACAAGATCATCAGCTTGGAATTTCCCGCCCTCGGCTCGGATGTCATGGGCTTCCTTTATTCGGGCACTGGCATTCTCGATATTTAACCGGACTCGTTGGTGTATGTCGTCCATCTTTCGACGTAACGGCTGACATAGTCTTCACCTGTAGTCTCTTCTCCTGGGGGACATCCAAACTTCAAATCGCATGTTAGTCGTAACTCTCGTCACATCATACCTGTGGACTCGTGCACAGATAAACGATATGCTATTAGAAACAAGTGAAGGTATAGTTTCTGTGATGGTCGGAGACTACTTTTGACAAATGGCGGTTAATAGTCCTATTCATCCGTTCTATCATCCCATCTGATTGAGGGTGTAATGCTATCGTCCGTGTTTTATTGATCTTCAGAAGTTTGCAGACATCTTGGAAAAGAGTAGACTCGAAATTTCTACCTTGGTCTGAGTACAACTCCAAGAGAACACCAAAAAGACTGATCCATTCCTTGACAAGGACATCAGCAACGGTCAAGGCATACGCTTCGGCCCATTTACTAGAATAGTCCATCACCACCACAATGTATTTATTTCCAGAGTCGGATTCAGGAAATGGACCGGCAACATCAATGGCTACTCTTTCGAATCGACTTGCCACGTTATAGCAACTTCCCCAAGGTTTTGGTCACTCCCAGATGTCCTCCGGTTGTACTGTCATGTAGTTCTCGCAAAACCTCTGGTCTCCTATTTTTAGGGACTACAATCTGCTTTCTGTCCTTGCCTTCCTCTGGGGTTTCCAGGACGCGTTTCAGAAGTCCATTTTCCAGGATAAGAGAGTTCCACTGAGCCCAGTACGACTTTATGGTTGGTGAGTATCGGGAAATCTCTTGCCACATAGGTTTGCTGTCTTCTCCCTTCCACCGGATAACCTCTTTCAAATCTGGATCTAATTTCTGGTCTTTTTGGATCTCCGCAGATTGCCACTGGTCATCGATGGCGGTAGTTCTACAGAGAATAGCCACTTTTTCGTCTACTCACTGACAATGTTTGCAATCATCAGGGCATGGGCTCCTCGATAGGGCATCAGCATTCTTATGGCTTGTTCCAGTCCGATGTTCAGTCTCGCAGTCGAATTCTTGCAATCGCTCAATCCACCTGGCCACTTGTCCTTCGGGGTTTTTAAACTGCAAGAGCCACTTCAGTGCTGCATGATCAGTCCTCAGGAGAAATCTTTGACCATAGAGGTACTTATAGAAATGTTCTACCCCCTTTACCACAGCCAAGAGTTCCCTGCGAGTAACGCAGTAATTCCGTTCAGGCTTGCTCAAGGTCTTGCTGAAATAGCCGATGACTTTCTCCTTACCGTCTTGGATCTGCGAAAGAACCGCCTAATTCCGGCATTGCTTGCGTCGGTATCCAAAAAAGAAGTTCCCATCTGGCAAAGGATAACTTAAGACGGGGGCACTCGTCAATGCTCTTTTCAGCGTCTCGAATAATCGTTGGCATTCCTCTCCCCACTGGTACTGCACCTTCTTTTCTGTGAGTCTAGTAAGTGGCTTGGCGATGTTGGCAAATCCCGCTACGTACCGACGATAGTATGTGCATAACCCCAGGAAACTTCTTAACTGGTGGATATCTTTATCAACAGCTACTCCTTTTGCGGAAACCACATTTTAAAGATATTGCACCTCTTCTTGGAACAGCTGACACTTATCTTTAGTCCGGAACTTCGAAGTCGCCGAAACACCTCCTCCAGGATCTTCACGTGGTCTTCAAATGATCTTCCAACCACGATAATGTCGTCAAGATACACCAGGCATGTTTTCCATGAAAGCCATTTTAACACTGTTTCCATCAATCTTTCAAACGTCGCTGGAGCATTACACAACCCAAACGGCATCACCGTGAATTGGTAAAGTCCTGAGCCGATGCTAAAAGCAGTCTTTTTTCGGTTTTCTTTAGCAAGTTCCACCTGCCAATAACCGCTCTTCAAGTCCAGGGTGGAAAACATCTTCGATCCAGCCAAAGTATCTAGGGTATCGTCTATTCTTGGAAGGGGATAGCTGTCTTTCTTTGTAGCGTGGTTTAGTTGCCGAGAGTCCACGCAAAATCGGGTCGAACCATCTTTCTTTTCAACCAAGACAACTGGAGAAGCCCAAGGGCTATTGGATGGTTCAATAACACCTTCTTCCTCTATCTCGCGGACTATCCTATCGGCTTCTTCTCTTTTAGCTAGGGGTAGTCTTCTCGCCGACTGTAGAATAGGTTGAGCGTACCCAGTATTAATTTTATGTTTTACCAGATCGGTTCGTCCTCTTTTGCCATTCCCTACATCGAAGATATCCTGGTAGTTTCTAACGGTGTCCCACAATTTCGCCTTCTGGTTTGGTTTCAAATTCTTAGATGAATCGGTGATGAGTCTTTCCAGTTCCTCAGATAGCTTAGCTGGTGGTATTTCTGCATGCTGTGTGCTTCTGACTACAGAGGAAACTGTTGAAAAAGGTGACTCCTCTGCCTACATTTCCGCCTTTAAGTTCGGGATCAAACATCATTACTGTTCCAAGTTTAGCTTTCCCGTCTAAGCAAGCATCTATAGTGATTTCAGCTCTTTCCGGAACAATGACATCCTCTGCTAAGATGGCTCGCAGCATTATGTCATCTTCTCCATGAAGCACCACTTCTTCGTCATTCACTCGCAGAATTCCATCTTTGAAGTTTAACTGGAAACTCTTGGAGCTCATGACATCCATTCCAATGATTACTTCGTCTTCGTTGTCTGTCACTAATGCCCGATGTAGGAAGGTTGGGTTTCCCAAGGTCATTTCAACCTCTATTCCACCATGGAGTTTCGCTGCTTCTGTCGCTGTTCGCAATTGCGATTTTGTTGGTTTTATCATTGTCTCTAAAACAATGTTCGGCCTTATTACTGTTTTTGTCGCATCAGTATCCAGCAGCATTGCAAATTGCTTCCTATTAATGAGGCCATCTACGAAGACACTGTTAACGTGGTTGCGTAGCGAAGCGACATATGCGTTGGTAGTTGGGACTTGTTGGTTACAGGATGACGATGGTCCTTTTATATTGACCTTCTTTAGTTTCCCAGACGAGGAAGTCTGTACTCCGTTGCTCTCCTTGCAACGACTCTGGACATGTCCTACCTTACGACACTTCCGACATCTCACTAGTCTTTTTTCGGTAAGGACTTCTTCTATTATCTTTCTTACAGAGGCTTCATCGTTTCCACCATCTTCGGATTCTCCGTCAACGATTCGGACTCTGGCTTGACCTCTGCAGGTGTTTTTCGCGGCCTCGAATTCTAGAGCTCGAGCCAGTGCATCCACTAATTGAATCGGTCGAGCTAGGGTCAATGCTTGTCTGGCTTCGTGGTCCCGAAGTCCATCCAAAAATGCTTGCACTGCTAACCTTTCTACTACATTTTCCGGGGTGGCTGGATAGACAAGGAGAACTAGACGTGCAATATCAGCTTCATACTCTTGTAGGGATTCATTTGATCTCTGGTAGCGATTGTTCAATTGAGAGTGGTAGACGTGCTCCAAATGTATCCGACCATACCTCAGTTCAAAATGTTTGACCAGTTGATCGTAGTCTTCTTGCTCAGAAGTATTCAATGTTTGCAAAATATCTGTGGCGTCCCCTCTTAAGGCGAGTGTTAGTGCTATTGCCTTCTCTTCTGCCGACCATCCGTTTAACTTTGTTGCAGCCTCGAATTGACGCCTACAGTTAATCCATGACGATATTCCATCAAATTTGGGAGGTTTCATTTTGTGTCGTGTGCCCTAGAGGCCAATTTTTGCTGATCCCTCCATTATCTGTTTTAACTCTTCTATCCGCGTTTCATTTCAGACTATTGTCTGCTTTAGCTCTTCCATCCGAGCTTCATTTTCAACTATTCTCTCTTTGAGCAGTTCTGAATTTTTCTGTACCATGCTTTTCAAATTTTCTTCTAAGGATTTAGAATTTTCCACTAATTTGTCTTCTAGTGTTTTAGAATTTTCTAGTAACTTGTCTTCCAAGTTTTTAGAATTTTCTGCTAGCGTCTCCATCAAGTTTTTAGAATTTTCTAGCAATTTGTCTTCTAGTGTCTTAGCATTGTCTTGTAAGGTTTCTTTTAAATTTTCCATTTGTTTTAATAGCATACTCATGTCTCCATTACCAGAAACTTCAAACAAATAAGTATCGGGCATCTCGTAGCCGTTGTTCTAATTCACTTTTCTTTCCACTAATTTCTAAATCTCTTTCCTCAAGTTTTAAGTCCGTAACTTTCCCACACCTTACACCACTGTAATGTTTTTATTTTCACACACGGTTTCTGTTCAGTTTTTGGATTTATTTAAAAACAACTCACTCTAATTTATTTCCACTACTTTAACACAATTTATATTCACAGAAACTACTATTTACATTTTATCTTAACTATACGTCGAAAACTGAATGCCCTCCTATCGCCAGCTGTTTATATTTATATATTTCTCTTCGAATTGTGGTAAGTCCACGAACCATCGGGAAACTCTTTCATTTTCTGGAAGCTTTAAGGGAATTCCCAGTAACGGCAGCGGTCGGCCTGTTGAGAGACAAAACATTTCGCATTCTCAGAAGTGTCGGAATAACGTCCCTTCCACGAATTGGTTTCTTCTCGTAACAATATCTTTCATTTGCTATAGCGAATTATTATGACTTTTATTCTGCTGCCATTATAACTAAGTTATTACCAAATGTGTTGGGAGCACAGATGGTTAGAGCGTTAGTGAAATAGGCACTGGTGCAGTAGGATTTATATAGCTATATATTATATGAATCGGATTTTGCTATAGCCTACAATAAACCCGTAAAGTTTAGCTTATCGATAAACTAGAAATTGCCATTTTTATGACAATTAGAATAATAAACAACTATTTAAGTTCTGCATGTTCCTTTATTGGGTTGTCTCGTAATTATTATCTATTTCTACTATGTTCACCATATTTACGCGACCCGCTGCTCTATTGACGTTCTGTATTTACTGTTCTACTTCTGTTTTTGTATCTACGTAGCTGGTTAACGTAATTCTCAGATAATTATCTACCATAATTGTTTGAGATTACCATATTGAACTTTTATGGTACTGTGTTGAACTTGTGGACTCATCTTGTAAGCCATGTTCATCCGTTATAAGATTGGTATCAACCGCGTAGTATACCATTTTTCTATTTTATTCTCCCATCTTATAATCCTTACTTACTATTCTTGATGACCTTTATTCCTTCATCTATAAGAGACTGAAGAATAGGAAGCTTGGAGAGTCTTATACCTTAGCGGACTTTTAAAATTTGTATATTTAAAAATAACAATAATGAACTGAAATTGCTTAGTTTATATATAATTAATCTTTTCAACTTTTGAAGAATCACACCGAATTGAATTTGTCTTCATTATCTGTCTCTGTCATTTTAAACAAAAATTTATGCTGACAATCAAATAACTAAATATTAATATTTTTAGATCTTAGGAGGAAGTGAAGCAGGCCGCCCACCAACCGTAAGTATATAATTATGTTAACCACTAGCTATAGACTGCAACTATTTTTTACTCAGGTAGCATAAAGTATCTATGGATGCCCTACTTATCTTGGCTATAGATGTTTCTAGTAACCTTATAACATCTTTTACACTCTTCGTCTTAATGTTTTATCCTACTAATCCATCAATCTCGGAGTATATTCGTAATATGTTTTCCAACTGCTCCTGATACGTTCAAAATATTCTCTGACTGTTCTGCTACATATCTTTCTAAAGGCACAGAGGGCAATTGCCTGGAGCGACCTATTTCAAAGGGGTAGGGGAGAGAGAATTGATTCGAAATGCTTAGTGGACAAACATTTAAACATTTTTTTTATACCTATACATTATGATTATTTCAAGTCTAAACGAAGAAAGTGGAAAACGAAGAGTACGAATTTTTCAGGTAGTTTTCCTAATTTTTATGAAACGTACTTGGACTGTGGTAAATATTAAAAGACGCACCCAAGTCGGTTTACCAGTAAATTTCAATTACATTTCCCAAATTTTCCAATTTTCTAGGTAAACTTCGAATTTCTCTTCCTCTAAAATTCTAACTCGACCAGTTAAGGGGTTACCAACAAAACACTGAATTTTTATTATATAAATGTTCACCTGTTCTTTCGGGGTTTGCTCTGATTTACCACCTCCGCATTAAAACAAACAAATCAAAAACATCCAACAATTGTTCTTGAATTAAGTATATCTTCTTCTTATGGTATCATCTCACATTAAGTTTACATTCTTGCCATACCAATCTCGGCCCAATATTGTGTAAAAGAAGTTCTGTTTCTATGCCAGTCCAGTGCCTCATGCTTCGGAGCCACGGTAGCCTCTTTCGACCTATCCATGACTAGGACTAAAGCCTAGTTCTGACTGTGCTAGTAATTTAGTCAAGTGGTGAGTAATTTAGTAACTATCCATGTCTGAACAACGAAAATTTAGTCCAGTAGTTTAGTAAGCAATTTAGTCGAGCCCATCCATTTTGTTCTATTTTTCGGTCGAGTAGCGTCCCCCACCACGCGTCACTGCTCATTGGTTCATCCGCTAAACAAGTCCGAACGTTTCAGTAAGTCGAGTTCAACTACTATTTGAGCTGTGGAGTTATTAGCTACCGTTTTGTTGGTTAGGTATTACAAAAATGACGTTTCTTTGGAATGGAGAAACAACTTTAAAATTTGTTTTCAAATATCTAGAATATGAGTGCGTATGGAATATTAAGTTGCAGGTTGTTCAACTTGCAAAATACACTAAACTTATGTACAGTAATCATTGGATTAACTCGCCACTCGACTAAACTACTGGCGTAGTCTGAATTGGCCTTAACGAATAGCAATTGATTTTTATATATTAGATAAAAAATCTTTGTAGATTGCTTTCCGCTCCCCGCCTGTGTTGTTATGTCAGTGGGGTGAAATAAATAATCTAAGCTATTATTCTTCTTCTTTCGGTTTTTACCCTCCTGGGTTTACCTTTTTTGTTTCCACAAGTCACTATTTTCCCAATCTGCCATTTTTAGTCCCTTTTCAATCATCAAGTTTTTTATATTTTTTCCCAAGTCAAAATTGGTCGGGCTCTTTTTTTCCCTTTGGTGACCATTATATATTTGTTTTTTGGTCATCTACTTTCTGTTATTCTCTTAACATGTCCATACCATTGGACTGCTCGATTTTTCAGTATCTTTGTTATAGACTGATTTATTCCCATTATTCGCCAGATATCTTGAGTTTTGAATTAACCCTTCCTCGTAACCCTTAAACATCTCCTCATATATTCCATTTCTACGGTTCTAATCTTATCTCGAACTGCTGTTGTTAATATCCACATCTCTGCGCCGTAGAGTACTATATTTTCCACAATGCTATGGAAAAAACATTTCTTTGTATCCTGGCTTAAATTCTCAGTCCATAGCAAATCATGTAGAGTTTTTGTCGCCATTTTTCCCATACCTATTTTCGTTGAGATCTCTTTCTTGCAGGTGCCAGCAGAACTTATTAAGGTTCCCAGGTATTTAATAACATTGCCGATTTTATCTGTTGACCGTCTATTTCTCTAGTCCACTCTATGCACATATATTCTGTTTTTTTTTTAGTTGTTCTTCAGACCCAATTTCTGACATTCCTTCCGTGGTTTCCTCCATATAGCTTTCATATTTTCAAGAAATTGGGCAAATACGAATTGATCATATAATAAGGAAAGCAATGTATGATTGTCTATTTTAAATCCCATATCCTAGCACTGACAGTACCGGGTTTCCCGACATTGTTCAATATATATATTCAAAGCAACGGTGATAAAATACACCCTTGTTTCAATACTTTGTTTATTACCATGGGTTTTGTGTAGGTCATTTACGAAAATACGTGACAAAATCAATAGTAGAACAAAAAAAATATTTGGAGGAGTCTATTCGAAAAATTGTTAAGGAGTTGTACCTGTGTAAAATTTTAATTTTAAGCAAACACATATTTATATTTCTTGAATAATATGGATTTATGTAATAAATTTAGCAAAATAGAATACCTAAACTCCATTTAGCCACAAATGATAATGACGGAGCAATCATAATATGCAAAACATATATATCTAATGAAATTTGACTGGCCATTAATTAGTATTTATTAATAAACATTCTTAACAGGAACCTGAATTGAACAACATAAAAATTGCGTTGTTAACTCATTGAAGAATACTTTTTTTTCTATTATTAACGAGTATCAAATTGTATCAGCATTTAATTTCTAAAAAATAATAAAATATCAAATGTACTGAAAGTACGAGTATAAACAAAGAAACCTACTATTATTTACTTACGTTTTAAAAAATCAGTGAATAGAAAACGCAAATTTCCGTTTTTTTTATTTAAATTTAAAATAAGTACGTCTTTTGCATATTAAAAATTATTGCTCCATCATTATCGTCATTGTCTATCTGAATGGAGTTTAGGTAGTCCATTTTGATAAATTTATTACACAAATCCATATTATGCTAGAAATATAAATATGTGTCTGCTTAAAATTAAAACGTGCATCAAGATTATTTATTATATGGATGTAGTTAAACAGGGACCACCCCTTAACAATTTTTGGAATGTTCTCGTCCAGAAACATTATAGAGAATAGCCAAATTTTGTGAGTATTTATAAGTATTTTTACTTTAAATTTTGAAAATGTGAGATGAGAGGTCTCGAGATCAATTCTTCTATTTACTATCGGTGGTTTTCTCATAATGATAGGGTCATCCGGTGAGGTAATATGAGATAATCAAAAAAATATGTCTTCCCATAGGATTGACTGCAATTTTACAAAAACCACCGGGGCTACATTATTTATTTTTAGAACATCAATTGACTATGAGAAGGTATACCCTTTCAGGTAATAAAAATGTTTCAGCTATAAAATAAAAAAATATATAGGCGATTATTTTATTTATTTTTTGAATTTCGGGTAGAGATTTCATTATCTAAGAAACCAGTTAACAAAATTGAGCATATAGTAGCTCATTTTGTAGGTTTTTCATTTCTCTTCTACATTGCTCATAGTAGCAAACACGGTTCCATAGGTGGATTTTGAGTAAAAGGTAAAAAACTAAATTATTACCGTTTTTTCGTGTTTTTTTTTGTTAAAAAACAAAAAAGCATATATAAAAATGTTGAATTTTATGTCAATTAGTCATGTTTTATCATTAGAACACATTGGTGTTGGTTTTGCTCTACTATTAATTTTGTCACCAAAAGGACTTTTTCTTCGTAAATGAGCTATTTAGAATTTTTGTTATTTCTTGTTTTCTTGATTGTGTACGTCTCTACGTAGTCTATTTCAGTGTTCACCTTTTTTGTCCTTCACTCTTTCCTTGATTCCTTGACTTGTTTTCTTAAGTTTTGATTCTCTTTTCTTGTTGCTGGTGTTTTTTGTCCAACCATTTCATGTAAAATTTATTCTTTTTTTAATCAGATCCTAGCTCTTCTGAAAATTGTTCTCTATATCGTTTTAGTTTGCTCTCTATTCCTAGAGCTTCTCTAGCTGCTTCAAGGAAAGTATTCTTCAAATGCTCATGCATTTCTTTTGGAGACCCTTCCATATTCAAGTTTATTCAGTAGGTCAGTTTTGAAAACAATTTCCTTTGTCTCTTCTACTTCAGTTTCTCCAGTTCTTAAATCGTTTCTTTTCTAACACTTGGCATATATCATGTGGCTTAGGAGCATGGGATGGTTGTTTGCACATTCGGCTTGTCTATATACTCTTACTACTTTCAAATGAACTTTCCTTACTTTCCCCATAATTAGACCATCAATTATAGATTTCAGATTTTAACTCGGTTCAATCCACGTAAATCTATGTATGGCTTAATGTTCGAAAAATTACATAGTCATGTTCAGATTTTGTAGTAATTATCTATTAATTCTTATCCTGGACTTTTTTTTGGTTTCAGTTAATATAACGATATTTGCCTTCAGTTTGTCTATTTCATTTATTATTTTTTTTTAGTACGAAGTCCTTGTATATTCCATGTTCCAATTGTGACAGTTCTTTTTTTCCTTAATTTCCAGTTTGTTTTGTTTCTGTTTTTGTTCTTGGTGCTAGTAGAATTGTCTAGATTGGGTGTCTTTCTCAGTAAACTTCTCCCTGAAATCAGTGGGACAGACTGTTTTCCCAGTGGGAGATTCTGGGTCATTTAATTTACTACCTTTGGAGTGACCCTGGCATGTTATGGAAACAATGTTTTCGGCCACTATGTTTTTCTTCTCTATGAGTTGAGAGGCTATTATTAAATTGTTTTTCTAATCTATTATTAAAATTTATAGTTTTTCTAATGACCAATGTGTTGATATACATTTAGTCCATGAGGAAGTACAAACCAGCCGTCAATACTACCGTTTGAATGATTTAGTGATGGCGTTTTGGAGTCACCGGTGTGTTCAGAAAAATGACCAAACTGCTTCATTTTGAGAAAGTAAGGTTGTAACAATGGAACGTTTGTACAGCGAGAAGCACTAAGCCGGTAATATACCCTGGTATTGTAAAAGAATGCAAAGACGATGTTTTTATCCAAATACAACGAAATCCTGAGATTTAACGCTAAAGATTCACATCCAGGCATTCCATGGTTTTACATAGAGTAGCATTAATATAGAAAACATGTGTTTGCATTTTCAAAAAGTCAGGGTACTATTTATGTTCAATATAGTATTCAGCCATTAATGTTTCAATATACATAATGCAAATCTTTATGCCTATACTGTTGAAAATTCTTACCCAAGACAAGAAACTAAGCACCAGTAAATATTTTGTATAAATGCCTGGTGTTTACTTGATTTAATAGATGGCGGTCCTCTGATCAGTACAAACATTAAGTTTCTAGCCCAACGGTTACCCAGTACATTTCAGTTGAACTGTAGTCACTTTCTTAGCGCTAATTATTGAAGACCAGTGTCTTCAATAAGTGGAAAAAGTGGTCTAGTCACCCAACTTTAACCTGGAAGTGATTTTTGTATTTAGGGTTACTTAAAAGAATAATTTATGATATCCCAACAGAAACCTGAAAACATATATATTATTAAAATAGAAATAATTCTAGCAATTTTGCAAGAACTGGGCAACATTTACAGAAAAGAATTTGTTAAATTCAATCAGATGGTCATCTGTTGTTCTATCTTGTTAATTGTGTATAATTCTATCCGAAATTTTAAATTAAGTTGTTGTTTTTACATTTGTTTTTTTTTCTCACAAATTATTTAATAATTATTTTGGATTTTCGCTTAAGTTTTTATATGGACTTTGAGTAACACCCTATTTGAGATATTTTAAAAAAAATCTGACCAATTTTAGAGAGTAATGGGCGGAATTTTGTACATGTCCTATAATATTTTTCATACTATATATTTTAAAATGTAACAAAAACATATGCGAATTCCTCCTTATGTCCCCTTCTTTAAATATATTACATAAATGATAGTTGAATTTATCTTTATTTATCAATTAAATTTGTAATTTTGTCATCATAGTTGAAGTGTTTCGTGTATGCTTTCTGCAAGGCCAGATACGTCCTTTTTTGGTGGATTTCCGTAAACTTTCTGTTCTACAGTACTCTCCTCCAAATCAGAATTTGCTTATTTAGACTATGTATTTAAGATTCGTCACTAAACTGTGTGTTACTAGAACATTTCAGTTATGTTCGCTTAGTAGTTGCAGAAAAAAAATCTTTTATGGTTAGCCAGGACATAAATTTGAAGGTCTTAGAGTTTATTGGCTTTCATATTATAGCTTGATATGTATTGTTCCCGTATGCAAAATATATGTTTTCGCATACAAGCAAACTAATAATTGCTTTCGTTTTAGGGTGATACCAACACTAATGTTGGTGTGGACCAGGAGTCAGGCGTAACTGTTAACAACGGCAAGCGTTAAGCAACAGTTGCATCAGTTTCCAGAACTTTGTTGTCATATATGGTATTAATAAAATAAAATTGAATATAATAAAAATAAATGTTTTTATTTCCTATATTTTCCAGATTGGTATTCATTTAGAATTGAAACATTATAAATCTGTAAATAATCTCAATGTAATGCACAGTAACTCTAAACTTTTAATTTTCTATTGAACACTGTTTAAGCAACTGAATTTTCATCTTCCAGGACCACGGTGTAAGATATCTTACAACGTGTCCAGTACTTATTAACGACTTGCCCATACAATATATGGCATCACACTCCCTCTAAGGCACTCATGGTGTGCCCTTAGGGGAAAATTCACTAAACCCCAGATATACTATATATCAAAAGGGTTTAGCTCTGTGGGAGCCCTTGCCAGGTTATTATGCCCGTGGTTGGCGTCGTGGCTGCAGTTCCCCATGAATTTTCTGACCGTTCCGGCTGTCCCTAACAGGACGGCTGTTTGCATCAATTGGTAAAGATGTTCGTCCAGACCGAGGTATTTCAAATTGTTTAATAGATGTTTTAAGACTACTCCTGTTGTTGACATAACAATTACCATTCGAGTGTTGTTCATGTCCCATTGTGTTTGTATTTGAAATTCTAAATCCCTGTATTTGGCTATTTTTTCAGCCTGCTTAATATTTATATTTTGTTGTTAGGGATTGCTATGTCAATTAAGATTGTTTTTCTAGAGAATTTATCTACCGAAACTATATCTGGTCTATTGTGAGCGAACGCTTGGCAACCTCCTGTGATATGCTGGATAGATTCAGATGTTTGGCAACCATATCTGCATCTGTCGTTGTTGATAGAAGGATCTTTGACGATGTACTTTAGATAGTTCTTAGTTGGAATTACTTGATCTTGGATTTCCAATATAAAGCGGTCCGTTTCAGGGAACATATGACCAGAGATCAACCAGTAGTTCGACGCTGAACTGTCGACATAATCTTGGTTGACGTCATTTATATGTCTTCCATGAAGTGGCTTCTCTTTCCATTTGAGCAGTTTCTGATCAGTTGTCTGGTGGTATACTTGAACTGGTTGTTCTGTCAGTCGCAGAGGTGTTGAGTCATCAACCTGACATATGACTCTGTGTAGATCAGATAATTCTGCGAGTTTCAGGAAATGATTACGTAAACTAGAAATTTGTTGATCGCGTAACTTGCCTATATCTGCCAATCCTCTTCTTTCTTCATACCGTGGCAACTTTGTAAGTTCGACAGAGCTCTTTGGATGGTGATTTTGGGCTTTTGTTAGTAGAACTCAAACTTTCCATTGTAGTTATCCAATGTCTTGCACCATTTAACTATTCCGAATAAGTAACTGAGTATGGAGCACTTGTAGGTGTTAATTGACTGAAACAGATTTTTACTGTTAAGTTTAATTTTCAACAGTTGTCTTACCCTTCTATAGAACTCTGTTGGTAGGTCCTTTCTCATGGTGGAGTGATCAATTCGTTGAGTCTGCTTTATTCCAAAGTATTTGTAAGTATGTCCTTCCTCCATGGATTCAATTGAGGTGCCATCTCTCATTTCTTAGGGCCACTGCTGTATTTTGCCTTTTACTATATTGATAATTCGGCATTTGTCTAGGCCAAATTGCATATGGATGTCACTAGAAAAAACCTTCTACTATTTAAAGCATATCTTGCAGCTATTTTTTCGTAGTTGCCATCAACTTTAAGTTGTCCATGTATAAGAAATGGTTTATCTTTAGTGCTTTTATGTTGTTGTGTTTGAGACTGAATCCAAAGTTAGTCGCGTTCAGTTTGTGTGAGAGTGGGTTCATGGCAAGGCAGAACCACAGCGGGCTAAGAGAGTCTCTCTGGAATATACCCCTTCTGATTGGGATAGAGTTTTGTATCGAACAGTCGGCTTCATTCAGATTCAGATTTTTATTTGCCAGGTAGTCATGACCTATTCTAAAAAGTTAACAATACAATTATTTAGTTTATAGAGTTTCAGCACCTGAATGAGCCAATCATATGGAACTGAACGAAAGGCCTTTTTGTTGTCCACATATGCCATGTAGAGATTTCGTCGTTTGGCGTGGGCTTGATTGCATACAACGGAATCAATCATTAGTTGTTCTTTGCACGCCATGGAGTTTTTCGCGCATCCCTTTTATTGTTCGGTAATTATGTTGTTTAGCTCACAATGTCTGAAAAAGCGATGATTAATGCACGACGTTATAAGTTTGTATAAGGTTGGGAGGCAAGTGATTGGTCTGTACTTTGCTGGGTCCTGTGTACATAGGTTATCCTTTGGTAAGAGGTATGTAGCACCATGCGTAAGGAAACTAGGCATCTTGTGTGGATGCATAATTATATCATTAATGAGTACTGTTAATTTATCGTGGGTGGTGTAAAGTTTCTTTACCCAGTAATTCTGCACACCATCTGGTGCTGATGCTTTCCAGTTATGGAGGTGTCATTATGTTGGACGTGTCTTCCGTTGTAAATGGTTGGTGATGATCTTATCACAATTCTGAACTGCAGCCGCCTCCTCATTAATCCAGCTCGCTCGGGAGTTATGGGAAACTGTTGTGTAAAGTTGTGTTTTCCAGAACTGCTCGATCGCCGTTTTACTGGGATAACTAGGAGTTTCATTATTATCGATGTTGTTGAGTTTTCTATAAAACCTCTTTTCTGATTTTCGGAATAGTGCGTTGTCTAGTTTCCGTTGGTTACTGGTTTTGTACCTTCTCAACCGACTTGTGTATACGGAAAGCTTTTGTCGTAGACTATCCAGACATTGCTGAGATGTGATGTTGTCTTTATCCCACTGGGAGTGTCCTCGGTTATTGTGCATCATTCTTTGCCAAGGTGGTATTCGAGGTGTTTGTCTAAATTGAGGAGGGTCTTGCTTTGGTGTTATTGCGACCCCAACTGTTCTGCAGATGGGAATTGCAGCACAGTAGATGATTTTGTGTAGCGACGTATTAGCACCTAAAACATAGTGTGGCAAGATAAATTTGTTCATAGCCTGCAAGACGATACCCAGTTTCTTAGAAGATGTTAGTTTGGGAAGAGTTGGTCTAATCAATGGATCTGTTCCACTATACTCTATAAGAGCTCTTTCCATTTCTTGGATTTTCTCAAGCAGGCCAGCGTTGGCTGGCTGTTCTTGTTGAAGTTCTTGAATCTCGTCCGTTCTTTGCGCCAAAGGTGTTTCAGGCTCTGGACCTGTTGTATTTTGACCCAATAATTCGCGCTCAACTGCGCTCATTATTTCGTCCAGTTGATCAGGTGAAATAAGGCCATTTCTCAAGATGACACGATATTGATCTGCGACTCTCTGTTCGGTAACTTCAAGCTCTGGGTACTCATGACAGAACTCTTGATGCAGTATTTGGCGATATCCAGTCTTGTCCTGGCCAAGGTTATTCACTCTGTAAAACGTGCGCATTATAAATTTATTCATAGCGCTAGTCCATTTCATGCTCTGTCTTATCAGTCCCGCTTGAGTGAGCGCTGGCTGTTGATCCTGCGCAACACTTTCTGCGGGTGGAGTTCTCGTTCTCGTTTGACTCCGTTGGTGATGGTTACGTTGTTGCTGTGACTGTATTCTTGAGTGTTGTTGTGGTTCTTGGGCTGTAGCTCTTTGAACGACAGGGTCCCGCCTCCTCAACACCCTACCACCGACGTCCCGCATGCTGTCATGTCCAACGCCGGCTCCAGACATGCTCTGGCGATCCCCAGGCAGCGTCTCTTTTCCGAGGCCTCTACTCCGTAGCTCCATTTTCATGGGTGGTGCCACCAATTGACCCTGGTGACCCGGGTAACTCGGAATTGTGTGGTTGTCAGTTTCCAGATGAAATGATTTAAACCAGATTATCCCGTGCGGGTTTCGGGGAAGGGAGGAAGGCTAGGTAGTAGGTCAGCGGACAGCTGCATCTTTAGTCGCCTCATACGACAGGCGGTAGATACCATGGTGCTATTCTAACCCGGACACCACACGGGTTTAATTTTTAATATTATTATTCCATGAAACTCCTCAAACTTGGCGTTAGGCTTAAACTGTTAATTAATTAATAATAAACAAAAAAGACTTGAAGCAATATTGTTGTATCTGCAATAGTTTAAAAGTTACTGTAATTATAAAAGCCAAAGAGCGTATGAGAAAGACAATTTTCATGGAATAATAATATTAAAAATTGACTAGATTTTTTTTTTGAGAAAAAACAAGGCATGAATACTTTTTTATTCACTTAATTGTTTTTTCCTTAAACTTTCTACATAAAATTACGAATGGAATGACACCAATTACGTAATATTCGGAAAATATTCAAAGATTTTAGAAAAAAATCTATCTGTCGTATCCAAACTCCAGTTTAGCACCTGAACTGAAAAGTTCAGTCGGGCACTAGTGATCAATGTAGAATATAAATATGTTCTGCGTTTGATGCATCACTGACGTAAATTCGGGTCCACTTTGTAGACTAAAAATGGGTTTAAAATTTTTTTTATATATAAAATAATCTTTTATTATGAAAAGATATAAAAATAACACTTATTTATAAACTTGAAAACCTAATATACAAACAACGCCATCGCGCTTCATTTCTTAGCTGTTGTATTCTCCTAATTACATCTATTTAACTGTAAAGTGATACCTTGTTTTATTTTAATGAAAAAGTAGTCATTGGCCTGTATTAGTTTGTCAATTAGGTTTATATATGAGTTTTAAGTTTTACTGGAGGAAGCCAATGGCAATGGCAAAGATTGAGAACTATAAATTTTTAACTCACATAACGTAAATGCTGAACAGCAACAATGATACCTTAAAACAACATAACATTGATTTACAAAAAAGCTATATTGACCCAAAACATAATTAAGCACACATATTCGATTTCATACAAATTTATAGTGAATCTAAAGATTTGAGATACAAAAATAGAAAATCATTATCAATCACTTATGCAATTTTCACATTACATGTAATGATTTAAAATTGTACCCAAAAATATTAAACAGTATATAGAATTTTTTTGTAAATGAAAACTAAAAATTATTACTCTTGAACTTTCGAACGATAAGTGTTCGGCAAACGCAATGACGATTGTAATGTGTTCGATAAACATTACATATAGAGATAGAATATATTCAATAAAATGTATGAATTAGATGTTGCGGTTTTAGTTCAATGCTGGTTCAATGCAAGTATATAATTGACGAAGGATCTTTAGCGGAACAATCAATAAACACGTAAAGTAATTCACCAAATAAAATTTAATCACTGACCTTTCACGTCGAAGCTCTGCAAAGGGTGTTTTCTTGGTTCTTCTTTCTTCAGAGGCTAGCCCCGTGAACAGGAACAGTTTCTTAGAGCTTCATCTGGACAACACGTTACACAAAAATTAGGGACGTAGTGTTCATTGATTGAGCATACAAAAAATGCGGGTTTAATAACAAATGATGCGCTTTTGTAAACACAAAAGAAACAAAATGATAGCGGTTTAGCGGTCGTTACAAACGGAGCTACTAACTCGCGACTCGTAACGCAAAAAAACAACAATAAGCGGCGTCTCTTCAGAAGGAATCAAAAAATGTCCGAACAGTTCGGAGCACAAACACGAAAACTTCCCAAGCGTCCTAATAGCTCGGGATGCGAACCACGAATCACAATACTGTCTATATTTTACACGCAAAAACACACTTACAATTAGCATTAGCGCGACGGAATGTTTTAGAAAAGGTGCAGAAGTTTAAAAATCAATGAAGTAATTCAATCAAATTGAAAACAATAAACTAAACAAACTGCGGGAACGCACCATTGCGCCAGCCTTGAATTACTTATTTCAAAACTAAGGGTCCACCGGCAGTGGACAAAGCTTTACAAGAGGTCGCTTCAAAGTACCACTTGCAGTTCTAACTGTAGCAACGCGTAAAACACCATCACCTCCAGGATGTACGTCAATAATGCGTCCTAATGGCCAATTCAAAGGAGGTGAAGTGTCTTGCTTCCAAATATCAAGAGTACCTGGCTTAACAACCTCCGAGGGATCAGTCCATTTACTCCGTTGATGAAGAGTGTGTAAATATTCTTGCGACCAACGTTTCCAGAATGCCTGATGCAAACGACTCAGTAACTGCCATCTGTTGAGACGATTAGATGGGACAGATAAGAAATCAGATTCAGGAGGTGCTGTTAAAGGTTCCATTGTAAGAAACATACCAGGACTCAAGGCGGTAAGATCCGATGGATCGTTGCCACAAGGGGTTATAGGTTGCGAGTTTAAAACTGCTTCGACCTGTGCAAATACAGTAGAAAGTTCTTCGTAGGTTAGGATTTGATCTCCAACGACACATCTTAAGTGAGCTATGACACTACGAATTACTTTCTTTGCGGATAGAATCCAAAATCGTTGTTGCAAAAGAAATTGAACGGTTTGGATTCCTGCGTGAAGATTGGTGACATGACAATCTTCGACAATTAGATTAGTCAAACGACTTTTACTTGGTAGCAGTGCGGGAAATTTAGTGTCAAACGGCAATGGAGCATTAGCCAATCTACTACCAACTCTAAGAGTTCCCTGTTCATCAAGAAACGGCGAAAGTTTACGAAGCGATTTGGGCAAAAGTTTTCGTTCTCGAAGAAGGGAAATCTCTTTAGAAAAATATTGATCTTGAACATAGCGAACAATGCGAAGCTGAGCCTGATATAACTCAGCAGCCAAAAATGATCCAGAGCGCCTATGGTCTGGATTGCGGGCGTTATCAACAAAGCGACAAATATGAGCTATAATGCGGGTAATGAGATTAATAGAAGAATGTTCTTCTAACAAAGTACCAAATAAATTTGGTAAAGCGGTGACTTGAAGCGCCACTATACGGGCTTCAGTCATAACTAGCGGTGACATGCTTGAGTCTGAGCAAGCATGTGGCAAACAAGCGGTAATCAACAATTGTGGGCCTTTCCACCAAAGTGTATTGCCTAACAACTCTGATGGCAAAGTGCCGCGGGAACCAAAGTCAGCGGGGTTATCACAAGATTGGATGTAAAACCAATGCGAAGAAGGAAATTTTTCCTGAATGTAAGCAACTCGATTACTGACAAATGTCTTCCAACGGTGCGGGGAAGAACTAAGCCATGAAAGGACTACCGTGGAATCTGACCAGCAACGAATCACCTTGAACAACAAACGACTATTGAATTGCTCATAAACATAATGAGCCAACTTAGCGGTAAGAACTGAAGCACACAGTTCCAATCTGGGAAGTGACAAAGTTTTCAAAGGGGCAACTTTCGATTTAGACAACACAAAAAAACTTTGACGAAATCCAGATGCGGTTTCGAACACACAATAAACAACAGCGGCATAACCTTTCTCAGAAGCATCACCAAATGTGTGAAGTTCACAAATAGAAAAGTTTTCTATAGCAAGCAGGTGAGCCAAAACTAAATTCTGTAAGGTCAACAAAATAGCGATAATGTCTTGCTGCAATTTGGGACCGATAATCAAACAATAATTCAAAGATAACCGATGAGGTATCTTAGCGGATGCATTAAACACTACACTAAGTTTGGCTGTGCTACTATCAGGTTTCAAAACACAATGATGCGGTATGTAGTAACAATCAGAAGCAGTAGATGGATCAGGAACCAACTCCATATGATCCAGCTCCACATACTCTTTGAGAAAATCACAATATTGTTTGTAGAGATCTGGTTGCTGTAGAAGACGTCTTTCTAAAGAGTAGAAACGTTGTACGGCGGGATTATACATTCCATCAAAAGCAGGAAGTGTATTTCGAAAAGGAAGGGGCACAACGAATCTACCTGAATCCAATCTCCTGCATCCCTCGGAAAATATTTTTTCGCAGATAAGATCATCAGGGGACTGAACCAGTGCGGTAGGAACATCTTCAATTGTCCAGAACCTTTGGAGTGAATCATCTAATGATACTACATCTTCAATTTTACAAAAAAGCGAAGTTGGGTTTATGGCCGAATGAGAGTGAGAGTTAACAGAACTCGAAGACACTCTACCCATAAGGATGTAACCAAACACAGTGTTAATAGCATCAGGAACACCTTCCTTTCCCAGAAGACGTCCATCCAACAAAATTTGAGAAAATATATCGGCACCTAACAAAAGGTCAATAGCGCCTGGGCTATTGAAACCAGGATCAGCAAGTTTCAAATTGGTTAGATATGCCATATTAGCCATGTTAATGGGCGCAACAGGCATATCATTGCAAATGCGGGGTAAAACAATAGTGTCAACAACAAAATTGCACTCACGCTTTACTGTAGAGCGAAGAGAAAGGGTAAGAGAGCCCTCAGCAGAGGGACTCTGCATAGAACCTAGCCCGTTGACTTGAATCGAAGCGGGCATAGGTCGGAAGCCAAGGCGTTTCACAGCCTTGCTCGCAATGAATGATGTCATGCTACCAGAATCTAGCAGACATCGCAAAGTTTGATAACAACCGTGCTTATCCAATACCTCAACTAAAGCGGTAGATAACAACACATTTGAATTGTATGACAAAAGTGAACTATGACTAGAAGTCTGCGGTAGAGAAATTTCGGGACTTTCAACAGTATTAATGGTACTTGATCCACCAGATGTGGAAGCCAGGTTTGCGGGGGGAGCTCTAGATTCAGACCGAATGCCTGAATCACCACGATTTACAAAATGAAGCAATGTGTGATGGCGTTGTTTGCAGTTGCGACAAGTGGATAAAGATTTACAGCGATTCGACTGATGAGAATCGCCTAAGCAATTAAAACAAAGTCTAAAATCTTTAACAAACTTAAACCGCGCGGATACTGATTTGTTCAAAAATTCAGAACATTTGTAAATCGCATGATCGGATTTACAAACTAAACAATTTCTATTCTTAGTGACAAACATAGATGTAGTGAAACGGGAAGAATGTTGCTTTGAATTCAATGGTAACTTTTTTTCAACACTTCGCTTTGCCTTGCGGGATAATTCAACATGTTCAAAGGCATCGCAATGCTTCGACAAAAAATCAACAACTTCCGAGCGGATCGGAAAGTCATCTTGAGCGGTCACCGTACCATGGTAAAGTTCAAATTTGGCAGCTAAATTCTTTGGAACTCGTTTCAACATAATCTGAACGATACAAAAATCCCACTGATTTACTGGTAAACCTAAATTCTTCAGTGCTTCCAAATTATCACTGAAGTCATCCAATAACTTCCGAACCTCTGAAGGGCTATCTGAAGTTAGTTGGGGGAATTGTTCTAAAGCTGACTAATGAGACTCCGCGATTAAACGAGTTCGCTTGAATTTTTTCAAAAGTATTTCATAAGCACTCACGTAATTGTTTTGTGTTAGTTTAAAATTCTTAATAGCCTCAAACGCAGGCCCTTTTAAAGCTAACTGCAAATATTTGAACTTCTGCATAGTACTGAGTTTTTCATTATTGTGAATTAATGAATCAAACAAATCAATAAAAGTACCAAATTCCAATATGTCTCCACTAAATGAAGGCAAATCAATTCGCGGCAAAGCAACACTTTCCTGTTCCCGAGCTATATTTTGTGGCGTAGAATACTGAACAAATTTCAGTTTAGCAAAAATAGACCTAATTGAATAAAACAATTTTTCAAATTTATTGCGAGTGTCATCCTCAAAGTCAAACTCATCGTTTGCATCTGAAATTAATCCAACAATCGAATTGAGCTGTTTAAAAAATTCTAAATGAATTGAATCAACCATATCAATCATGCTAAAAAACAATTCAACGTCGTCACCTCTTAAGGCTTTCTCGGCAGCAAAATAATTATCTTCTAATCTTTTAAACTCAGATTGTCGATGATTTTTAAATTTACGTAAATTTTCAGCGGTTTTTGACATCTTAACAATAAATTAAAATCACTGTAACGCCACTGAACAAATCTAACACGATAGATCGAAAACAAAATACTATTCCCAAAATGTACAATTTTTTACTGTTGAAGTCGAAAATACGAATTATCTGACCCAATGTCAAATAAATTCAGCGTATAAATTTTGCAAATAACCAAAACAATGGAAACGATCTCTTGTAAGTTTTTAAGGCGGCAAAAAAATTGCGTTTTATTTCCAACGGAATGAGTGAATATCTCGAACTTGCTTTCTCTTCTAACAAATAAAGAAACGAAAATTCAATGCGGTTTTCAACAATAATTGCAACGAAAAATCAATGTTTTGATCATTAAACTTTGCACGAAATTAACTCAAATGTAACCCGGCCCGGAGTTGGACCAAATTATGTAATTTATTCGATAATCTTTGCACGAAATTAACTCAAATTGCATCCGGCTCGAAGGACCAAATTATGTAATGTGTTCGATAAACATTACATATAGAGATAGAATATATTCAATAAAATATATGAATTAGATGTTGCGGTTTTAGTTCAATGCTGGTTCAATGCAAGTATATAATTGACGAAGGACCTTTAGCGGAACAATCAATAAACACGTAAAGTAATTCACCAAATAAAAGTTAATCACTGACCTTTTACGTCGAAGCTCTGCAAAGGGTGTTCTCTTGGTTCTTCTTTCTTCAGAGGCTAGCCCCGTGAACAGGAACAGTTTCTTAGAGCTTCATCTGGACAACACGTTACACAAAAAATAGCGACGTAGTGTTCATTGATTGAGCATACAAAAAATGCGGGTTTAACAACAAATGATGCGCTTTTGTAAACACAAAAGAAACAAAATGAAAGCGGTTTAGCGGTCGTTACAAACGGAGCTACTCGCGACTCGTAACGCAAAAAAACAACAATAAGCGGCGTCTCTTCAGACGGAATCAAAAAATGTCCGAACAGTTCGGAGCACAAACACGAAAACTTCCCAAGCGTCCTAATAGCTCGGGATGCGAACCACGAATCACAATACTGTCTATATTTTACACGAAAAAACACACTTAGCATTAGCGCGACGGAATGTTTTAGAAAAGGTGCAGAAGTTTAAAAATCAATGAAGTAATTCAATCAAATTGAAAACAATACACTAAACAAACTGCGGGAACGCACCAACGATAATTCTGTCATATAACGTAAAAATCTGAAAACACTTCACAGATAAAATAGAATAATTTCAAGTGCTTTATTTGCACTTCTATGAAGGTTTTGGGTTGTTAAAAAGGCCAATTTATGGGCATACTGGCACGGAGCTGGTACTCTCACAGTACCCGACCAATTGTAATACATGTGACACAGTTTATAGGTTAAAATTTGCATTTTGTCCGGTGAGAGTCCCTTCGTATTGAAAATTACATTGTAGTTTGTTGGGGCTACCGTTCCTTGGCGGACACATTGACTGATAATGTAGAAATCATATCTGGAAAAAAAGTTCATGAAGTTTAGAAAACACACCATAAGTTTGTAACTAATATTTGTTACAATAAAGCATATGATTAAAGAGAAAAATTCTCAACATTAACCTAAGAACAGTATTTTAGTTTTTTACATATTTTTTGAGATGTGTGAACAAGCTATAATGCAACTGCAATGAAAAAATGTAAAATATAAAATTAATCTACTGCCATAGTAATTCATGCAACTTCAAAAGTGTAGTTACTATTGTATTCTTTTTGACGACGTGTTTTACTACAACGAGGCAAATTAGAAATTTCGAATTAATAGAATAGAATAATAACTAAGAATTAAAATCCTTTTACTATATATTTTAATCAAAATCAAAAAATATATAGAAATAAGAAATATATGTAACCTAATTTATTTAAATATGGGAAAACTGCATATTTATCATATTACTTCCCAATAAAGAGATTTTTAAGTGACATATAATTCAACAGCAAACCGCTTAAGGTCCGATCGGAGGATTTTTCGCTGAGAAAATCCAGAAAAACTGATAATGATTTTTAAATTATAACTTTCTTTTAATAAAAATTGTAAATTTAATTTTCCACGAAATAATATGTTAGAATTAATTAAGTTCAAGATGGATTTTGTCGGAAAAGTAGTTTTTGCAGAATGTAATTTAAACAACAACAACAAGAGGGATATTTTGCAAACGGTACCGTATTAACTGCGTCCCTGTGATAGGGATATACCAAATACATTTTTAAAGTTCGTAATATGTACTGCAATTTGTATATCTAGAATGTTCCTTCAAATGCTAAAATAGGTTAAAAATGTTTCTGAACATTGCATTTTATGTGAGAGTTCGTACCAGGTGGAAACAGAAGCAAATGTGGTGGGGGTGGTCAAGCCAATATAGTGAATTTTTACCGCGACAACCTGTGGACTACTGGGCGCAGGTGAATTTCTGTGAATGCCGCATGTAAAACTAGAAGTTTTTCGATGCAGTAATGGAAAATTATTATTCTCTATCTTATTATAATATATGTTTTGCAAATTAAAATATATTATCGCTAAGATCATTTATGATATGTCCAAATGAGTACAGGCATATAAGTGGATGTTAATGTAATTATAATTTATTGATCATTTTACCTACTGATATATGAAACATATATGTAATTATTTTAAAAATATCCTAACTGGATTCTTTTAATGAACAAAAAGATTATTCAAAAGTCTCATACTTCTCGAATCAATAAAAAAAACTTGTTAATAAGTACATACCTACCTTACAAAATATTTGCTCTCGTTTATTTACCAAAGTGTACAACAAATTGAATTAAACGTATTCGCATCTAAAAAATATAATCCTACATATCTCCGTTATTTGTTATAAAATTTAAAATAGTATTTTTTGAAATTTCAAGCATTCTATAACCTATAGAATCAGCAAAACAATTAACGGTCATAATGTTTGTACATTACATATAATATCAAAAAAAATGTATGAATTAGATGTTGCGGTTTTGATTCAATGCTAGTTCAATGCATGTATATAATTGACGAAGGACCTTCTTTCTTCAGAGGCTAGCCCCGTGAACAGGAACAGTTTCTTAGAGCTTCATCTGGACAACACGTTACACAAAAAATAGCGACGTAATGTTCATTGATTGAGCAAACAAAAATGCGGGTTTAACAACAAATGATGCGCTTTTGTAAACACAAACGAAACAAAATGAAAGCAGTTTAGCGGTTGTTACGACCGGAACTATAACTCGCGAAATCGTAAGACAATAACAACAAAAAGCGGCCGTCTTAAGGCGGAATCAAAAAAGCGTCCAAATAGCTTGGAAGTCAATACACGAATCACGAATACTGTCTTTATTTTATACGCAAAAAAACACTTAAAATTAGCATTAGCGCGACGGAAGGTTTTGGAAAAGGTGCAGAAGTAATTCAATCAAATTTAAACAATACGCTAAACAAATTGCGGGAACGCAACAATGTTATTAAATGAGTAGATTATATAAAGTCAAATTTTGACTAATAACACAATTTTTAAAATATAAAATGGAATTGAACTGAATACCAACTTAGGTCAATGAAATAATAGCATTCGAAACATCCAACATTTAAATAATTCTTGGACCCTAATAGCGAGCAACTAGGCGTGGACCAATTCCCTTGGAAGAGCTTGGCTGTTGCTTCGCTGTCTACCTGTCATGTCATATTTTAGTATTTTTGGAATTTCTGACATTTCTCGTATTTCTGAAATTTTTGGCATTTCTGACATTTTTGATATGTTTGTGTGTCATTTTTTATATTCCCAAAATTTAGATATTTTTGACATATTCAGCGTTTTTGACTTTTTTAACTTGTATTTTTTGTTTGACGTTTTTAACATGTATGGTAGTTTTGCCAATTGACATTTATTACATTTTTTTACATTTTTTACATTTTTACACATTTGACTTTTTTACCTTTTTGACACATCTTCGACATTTTTTTGACACTTATCACATTTTTAACTTTGATTTGTTTGTCATTTATGACATTTTAAATATTTTTACATCTTTCAAACATTTTACTTTTTATTTTTGGTGACGTTGACATTTTCAGTTGTTTCTGTTAGTTTTGGCATTTTTCGCATTGTGTACATATTATATTTTTTCAATTTTCCTCGTTTTGGGATTTTGACAGAATATGTTTAATAATTTTGAGAAATTTTATACTGCTGTGATGTTTGCTGTCTTTAATAATATTTTCTCCATTTTTTAAATTTATTATCACTTAACATTTCTATCGTTTTCTAAACTTTTGAGATTTTACGTGCGATAAATCAGATAGTGAACATAAATGTATTTTTCTATAATTCTTATATCTGTATTATTTCGGGATCGCGAGAAATAGTGATTTCTCTTTAAAAATATCCTGCCTGTCCCCTATCTGGTAATCGAATCTTCGAAATTGAAAAAAAACCTCTATTTATTTTATAATAGTATGTATATCAAGACTCACACCAGCATTACTTTTTATTTCGAGTATATTGAATTCTTACTAAAACCATACTAACTTCCATTTTCCGTATTAAATACTTCAATTTGATATAAGTTGATAATTTGATACCTAAAATAATTTATATTTAAAAAAGAACCGACTTCAGCTGACTTAAAATAAAAACCGTTTAGAAACCGTGTGCAATTAATCAATATTTTCAAACATTCTTCTTTTTTATCTGACTTCTTCTTCTTTTTTATCAGACTTAAGGTACAATTCTGTTGAATATTTTAGCGTATTCTTATCTCTCTCTCTCTCTTTAATTTGTAATTTTTATATTATCCACATATTTTTTAACTTTTATATTTGATTTATTATTTGGTCCACTTTCTATAAGTTTAACTATAATTGACCGTATATTGTAACCACCCTATATCTCTTTCGCTCCCTTTCTCTCTCTCTCTATTTACAGACGAAAATACATATTAATCAATATAGTTGAATGGTACATGGAGAATCATTCTTTTAAGATATTTGTGCAATTTTCTTCCCAGCCTTACATCACACATTATGTTCTTCTTCTGTTTATGTCCTCTTCGTCATCGAAGGTGACTGCAATGTTCTCCCGATGTGTAGCCGTTCTAATTAGCTTTTCAACTTTTAAGCCAGTTCACTTCCACATCAATAAGTTTTTCGGGAAATCACCTGTTCCTTGCATTATAAGCTCAAGCAGGTAATATTTCACATTTCGTGTTTTAACTAAGCAGAGCAGTGGGGGCCTTATTATGGGTGTTAATGTCCATGTTTCCACTCCGCATAATAGTGTCGACCATATGTAACACCTCTGGATAATATATATGTTAATTTTAGCAAATCCAGTCTAAACGAAATTTATGTTGTCCTAAAGGGTATCTCTGATCATTCCGGATTATTATTCAATATACCACTGAAATTCTTTACTAATTAATAGCACTGGAATTATATTCAGACTAATATCTGATGAAGACCTTTCTTCTCTGTGTAATCAACTACACCTATATAAGTAGAAATCAATTACAGAAGGTACCAAAAGTGTAGAGGATCAGTACTGCAATGCTTTGGATAAGTGTCTGTCACAAAAACTGAAAAAATGGTTTGAAAAATCAAACATGGTTCTAAAAGTAACTGGTTTAATGACAACCTTAGAGACATGAGGAATAGACTTCAAACTCATTGTCTCCTTCATAAGAAAAATCCCATTTTGTTACCCAAAAACATCGGCAGTAATTATAAAAAACTGTATCGGACAGAGATAGCAAATACTGAAAAAGCACCCATCATAATTTCATTTCTAATGAATCAAATAAGGAGTCAGCCATGTAGAGTATCTCATCGGTACTTCGCTCCACCCCGAAAGTTAGTCACTTCAATGCCCAGGTCTTCAAAAAATTCTCTGTGTCAATTGCAGGTGAGCTCATTGAAAATATTTCTACTCCTCACAGCTCCTTCAATGACTATTTATTAATTAAATACATTGGAGATTATCAAGTTTTCACATAAAATTTCCGGCATTGAAAATAGTGGTAGCACAGACTGTTATGACATCAATTCTAGAATACTTACAGATATATTAAGCAAACTGCTGACTGATTTGTTTAATTGCTGCATTCGATAAAGCATTATACCTGTCTTAAAAAATAATGGAGATCTTGAAAATGGAACAAAAACAGATTATTGGCCATAAGGATATTTATTGCCAATAATCTCAAAAATTCTCGCATCCTCATTGAAAGACCATATGATTGACCACTTTGAGGAATATAGTATCTTTTCTTAACAAAAACAGCTAAACTATTAATTGCAAAAATAGGCATAAACGAAGACATTCGATTGTATAAGTTTAGAAATTCCTTATAAAAGGCAATCTCAGTACAATATTGTCTCGAGCAATATTACCCTTGCCCAGTCCTTCTTAGAAGCGAGAGAACAGTATGTTGTTTTTGAAAATCAGCACTAGAAGAATCGAAGAATTCAGCATGGTGTACCTCAGGGCTCAGTGCTGGGTCCACTGTTATTTCTCATATAGATAAATGACTTGCCAAACTTTAACAATCTATTGCTGATAATCCTGTTTGCTGATGATACCACAACATGGTTGTGATATCAACCTTCAGACCCAATATTGCAGTTGACCCAAATCTGACAGCGTGAAATAGAAAATTGGTTTTAGCCAATAGACTTAGTCTCAACAATAGTAAGACCCATAACATTAACTTTACATGGCAATCTTCACCATCGAGTGGGTACTTTAGCTCTAATATGCCATATGCCATTGTAACCTGGGGTTTTTCTTTATGCTCTGTACAAATTCAAGTTAAAACGTCACTGTGTTAGAATGATTACAGGAATAAAGTACAGTGGGTTGTATAGATGGTTTTGTGAGGCTAAAACTACTTACCCTACCTTGCCCTTTTATCCTTCACTGTTTTGTCATAACGAAAACAGCTAAATATCCCACGACGATATACACTCCTAGAGAACCAGGAAAAAAGGAGACATTGTTCTCTTTACCACAGATTGCAACGAATAAGAATGGTAACTGACTATTATTGTGCTACAGCCATCAATTGTTTATAAAACCAATATACTCAAACTCTATAACAAACCGACCTTGCAATGTACAAAATTGCTAAGCGGCTGCTCTTCATCGGGAACATTAATGTTCCTTCTATGTGAGCTGGTCTTTGATCTCAAAAAGAATAATCTCTGTGTTCAATATTTTCCCTTGGGCTTAATTAAAATTCTCTTATTAATCGATAGGTTGGGTATAATAAAAGATATGCATGGTAATTTAGTTTAATAAATAATATAAAATTATGGTGTATAAAAAAATTATCCTACTCTTTAGAGTAGCTACAAAAAATTACAAAAATACAATAGTGAAGATTGGTATATTTACAGACTTACAAATGTGAAATTTGGAAAAAAACATGTGCTCAACTATGATCCTATAGTCAAAATGATATATTCAAAAAAGATACCGGTGTAAATTGTCTACAGATACCTTACCTTTTTTGCAATTTTAATCAGAGATATCTTATTACCATATGTGCATTAAAACTGTTATTTGTACTGGATACTCAAATCCAGATATTTCACAACTTATCTGCCATCACAGAAACTGGCTACGCTTACCTTTTCGAAATGGACTATAATCTGATAATGTCTCCACAAGCAGCATATCTTCCTAACTGATTCAAACGCCAGACAGAAAGTCTATAATTCCACCATTAACTTCTACGTACATGAAAATGAAAATTATTGTACGGCTATTCTCTTAGCATAACTCCACCATTACAAAAAATTCACACACATCGCGTAAGGCAAAGACACTCGCTTAACACCATCCAGATGTGAAGAGAAAAGACACGAGTATCGCGTTCGGCTTGTGAATCGGAAAATGTCCCCACAAAACGATCCACAGGGCGACGCCGTGACTTGGGTCGAAAAAACTAAAACGGGACACAGAATCAGATTCAATCACCACTCAAAGAGGAATTATAAGGTAAAAGATATAAATTAATCTAACAGGGTTTTTAAGAAGAAAGTATTGTAGGAATGGTGAAAACCTCGTTTTTATAAGTTTCGGAGCGTTAAGGACAACATACATTATGCAGGTCTAACAAAATGTATTGTCTTGAGTCCCGCCGGCTTTACAAATTCAAACAGACAACGGAAAATGTGCTCTAGGATTACTAACACGCGAATTATTTCGGTGAAACCACAGAAAACAACTCCAGCTCAATAACTATATAGTTTTTGAGGTATATACTTTTCACCAACTAAATTCATACGTTACAGTAGCATAATAACTTTTTGTTACTGAAAAATAGAACTTTTTATTTCCTTACGATTTTATAACTGTTTATATATGCTTTATGGTATACATAATAAATAAATTTAATACTTGCATACCTTTGACTTGTAGTCATAAACTAAACTAAATTTATAAGTTTAAGACATAAATCTATATTTGGTTCATAATGAAAGAAAACAGAATTTAACTTAGTTTTTATATCACTTTTTATTTTCATTTTACTGTGACTAGTTTCGGCAAGAGGCTATGTCATTATCAAACAAGAGATAAATTGTAACATTGTAAAAATCTGTAATTCATTCATCAGTTCGCTCAGTTCAGTAAAGTGAAAATAAAAAGTGATATAAAAACTAAGTTAAATTCTGTTTTCTTTCATTATGAATATGATGGAGTATCACAAAGTAATTGCTTCCGCAATCTATATTTAGTTGTTTATCGCTTAATATGTTTGTGAGCTTAAAAATATGTTGTTCAATCTTAGACTTTATTTCTATGTCATGGTCTAGTCTCGAGTCAATCCAACAGCCCAGGTATATTACTACGTCAAGCCGTAGAGGCATGGGGACGTCCAAATTAGGGGATTTTAACATTTCGTTTTGCTGATGTTTATAGCCATATTATAGTTTTGCTGGTAATATTTATTCTACTTGTAAGGTTTTACTAATAATCGTAATTTCAGGTACTGGAGTTTTGTTAAATATATTTGTTACTTTAGCTAATTGTATTATATTGAAGTTCGTGGGTTTTTAAAACAAATTTTTACACGGAAAATAAAGATTACCTTCGACTTATCAGCAATGATGAGTAATACCCAACAGATGATACTGCGTTGCCTTCCGCTCAACTTCAATATTTCCCAGCAGTCAATCGCATTTAAATATCCTCACAGTAGATCCAGATGTTTCGCTGTCTATTCTGGTACGTTATAGTGGATGGTTTCTAAGGCCGGAATGGGGATTCGAAATACTTTTTTATACAATATATGGATACCCTTATAATATTACTCCTGACTTTAAATTTAATGGCATATAACGCAGACTTTTTCTGGAGTTCTTTTTGACTTCTGACGTATGTCAAGTTTCGATTTTTAATACATTGCAAAAGGGGAATTTAATATTTATTATAATGAAAAGCAAATTTTTTGCAGGTATTTTATTTTAATTTGGTGTTAAGTTTGTTTCTTTGCTATAATTTATTGAGATTCTATAAAGGAAGAGACATTTAAAGTATTATTTGATCCATGCTTCTTTCACAGAGAACTGAATTGTATTTCAAGATCAAGGTAGCAGTTTCGGTCGGAATTTCAAATTATGCATTGTATTACCATAATCATGTATGTTCATGTGTATAAGTGTGGGCTCCCTTAAAAAGCTTTCTCTTTAATATTATAATATGCAGACTACTTATAAATCGGTGATATATTAGACCCAAGACTTAGCGAAAGCTGAATTCAATACATTTTTAAAGTCATATATGATTGCGACAAAAAGCTAAAAATCCTTTAATTATTGCTGAATTTAATATTCATTTATTTAAATTTTAAATTACCAAAATTTAAATAATTGCTTAGGTAATGGGTTCACCTTTCCAGACAAGTACTAGACCATATGATCAAAATAATATTATGAGTACAAGTATTGACAATATGGTCATCAATTCCAACACTATAAAAAATGTAGTCTTTAGGATATGTAATCTGTTCTGTGATGACTTACCACAATTTGTATCTATAAATAATATAAAAAATTGTCACTGTCAAAATTTTTTGACAAACAACAAAATCCACATCAGAGCGAAATTTTTTTGAAAAAACCTGGAAATACTCAACAAAACGATTGACAACGACTTCAGAGTTAGAGCTGAATCGTCTCCAAACAGATAAGTATAACACAATATACAATATAAATATTTTAGCCTTTAGGATATCTATTCTTTTCTGTGATAACTATCTACTATTTGTATCTATAAATAAACATAAATAATAGTATTGACGGAGAGAAAAATATTACTTATAAACCTGTAAATTATAACAATTTTTTTAAGATAGCTAGAAAACTGCCTTGTAGTTCCATATTATATTACAGAACCCGGATGTAGCCACTGATTCAGTAATTGTACTGACAGTGCAAAACTAGCTAAGCTAAATATTTGGCAATAAACTAAGTCCACCGGATATAGTTATTGGTTCATTATGATATGAATCAAAAAACAATCTTTATATGCAATATAAAAGAAGTCAAAAACAAGTATGATATAAAGCAAGTTGAGTTGAAAATTAATGGTTCCAAAAGTGTATGGGTGTATTCATAATTAACAAATTCGGCTAAAATATACAATAGAATGAGAAAATTTACGATGATAACATAATTAATGTTCATGGTCCTATCATAATCTGTAACAACATTTTGGGGTGATAATGGTAAGCAGACATGTCATATAATTTCTACGCCAATTAATCCTCAAATGCAACTAACAACAAACCTAAATACTACGGTTTTAATATCAACAAATGAATCTCAAATATTAAGTAATATTTAAAAACTGAAATTTGTAAGTGTTGACGAAATTAACAACAAAACCGTAATTACATTAGTCAATTTTATTGCACAGTCCCCTGTTCATGTAATAAATAATAAATACATTTGTGTATTAAAGTAATTTTATGGCCAAAAGCACTGAAACGAATTTATCAAGAAAATGTATAAGGTAAAGAGAAGCTTAATTTGACAAATTATGGACACAAATTTTAGAATTAAAAAGAACAATATGGCTTTATGAAGAACTTACGTACGAAGGATGCTTTAAATTATAGAATTTCTGAAAAACTTGGAGAAAGCGTTTGATATGGTTCATCCCCAAATATTATTGGATAATTGGGTAGAAAATAACAAGTGCTTATTACTTCTTATTTGCAACGCGGTACACAGGGTGTTAAAGTTAATGATCCTGTAAGTGAATTGTGAAGTGCCAATGGGTTAATATTTACTAAATAGTATGCCCGATGGACCATCTAAATCACTTGCTAATGAAACTGCAATCATATCTATTGGTTAAAATTACGCTGAGGTAGAAGACCAAATAAAAAACTATCTCAAAGACATAAGAACTGGCTGACTTTAAGCAATTCATTATAAAATTTGGGGAAAACTGTTAACATGTTACTTGGAAACTACTGCAATAGAGTTCCAGTAAGCTTAAATATTTCAGTTAATGGTAAAAACCTAAATATGTGGAAATATGTAAATACTTGGGGACTATCTTTTTTCACAAAATGAATTGGGACAAGTATATAGAGAAGATTCTCAAAAAATACGAAATATTTAAGTTTTGTTTTATAACTCTCCAAGAGTATGAAAACTGGGGCATTGTATGAACTATGGAATCAATGAGTGGAGAGGAGCCTTCTCGAAGTCAGTAAAATTTTTTTAACAGAATCGTTGTACCATATATAACAGTGTTCTAAATTCAGAGGGTATTACTTTAAGCAAGACTGTAGCTCTTCGACGTAGATCTTAAAGAGTTACTTTCAAAAACAGTTGGTTAAGAGCAGTTTGTATTTACAGACTTTCAAATGAACTTCAGGCCATAAATATTAAAATTTCCATAAAAATTATTTTCTAAAAATGGATATCAATGTATCAGTAAGTACTATTTCTAAGTTTAATTTATTAAGAAAGTTATCTTTGTTATAAACGTTTTATATAAGAATGCTTTCCTATTTATTAGCTATATGTCATATAAAAATTACAAACCTGTATATAAAACAAATCTATGAATTTTGAATTTTGAAGTTTATATACTTTTTAAAATATTTTTAATAAATTAAAGATTTCGCTTACGAACAAAAAAGCGATGTTCAAATTGTTTGAAAAGAAAATATTGAAAAATATCAAATACAAACTTGTTCAAGATAAAAGAATTGCAAAATAGCAAAAAATGTTAATAAATATCTATAATTTTATAAAATGCTAAAAACAATTACAATATCAAAATAGCACAGAACAAAAACTTCAAAATGTAACTACTATCTAAAACGAAAAAAAATATATATATCAAAATAATAAAAAAAAAACGTTGCATATAACTGAAATAAACAAGTTATGAATGACACAACAGTTTTAAAAATGTGCAAATATACCTACTCCATATTAATGTTGTATACCAACCAGTATTATTAAACTAAATATTTCAGCAATTAGCAAATTTTTATACGCTCTGTTACATTTAACAACAACCAGAGACATCAAAGCATGTTCGGGTTCGGACAGTAAACATAAATGCATATTGTATTTATCTCCATTTTCATGCAATAATGTGTAAAATAGGTGTGAAATGCGAGGCCTAAAGTTTTTATTTATAGTGGCTTGATCATAGCAAAAAAAAATAAATTAATAATTTACAAATTTACATTTATAAAATCTTTTTCCTTATTACGGATGTGTGTTGTGTGTTTGTTTTTAATGTACTGAATATGCCAGTTGAAGGCACATATTTATTAGAGACTGTTTATTTATCTCCTAAGATGATATTTTTCAAATTTATACAAAAATTAGAAAGTAAAATTTAGGCAAATACTTTTTGACGATGTGGATAATTTAAACGATAAAGGATGAAGCTTATGATACTGTTAAATGCGCCTCCATTATTTTAAGACCAATTACGTGTTTAAGGCAATTAGCCCAGCAGTGGATATTAAGAAGAGAAGCAATTAAGCACGACAGTACCTACGTGATGATAAGTTGTTTCAGGAAAGCTTCGAATATATCTGACATTGGTTTATAAAAGCCAAGTTGGAGAATATCGGAATCATATTCACTTCAATTGTCGTTGTTGTGCTTCTGCCCCAAAATGAAATTCTGGTTTCCACTTGCTGCTGTGCTGGTGATCGTTTTGCAGGTAAGTTGTTTATAAACATTATCTTCAGTTATTGCATATTGTAATTTTAGAAATTGATTCACTATTTTTTTTTATTTTCCTTAATTTCTGTATGTTACTTTTTTGTCATTAAGAACGGTGTCTGATATAGACGCTGAAGCGTTTAAAACATTTTTTTACGTTTCTGTAGGTGTGATGTTTTTCCCGAAAAATTAGAAAAGTCAAAATGTGAAATGTAGATCTCTGGAAGGAACATATAATTGAAGGAATGAAATACAGACAAAATAGGGGCTAATAGTTAGACATATTTAGTTACAGACAGAATTAATTTCTTAGTATTTTTTCCATCGAGCTCCCTAAGTAGAGGCAAACAACGCCTAAAAATGAAATAAAATCAGTAGAAAGCCTGTGTTTATGCATTTGTGTCACAAATCAATGCCCTATCGAAACCTTAAAGAGAGATTCAATACTAATTTATGTCTAGACGACGTACCCCTATTTCGATGACATTGTGATATGATGGATAGTTTTTGCGAGAAACCTTGTTTGATTTTGCATTTTCACAAAAGTTATATATTGTAATAATACCGGTGGGAATATACACTGGAAAAGGTGTGTTACCGATTTATAAACATGTGTGTTCATACATCAAGGCGTAATAGTTGATATTTTTTCGTGTATTTTGGAGCACAGGGTCATACATCTATACCAGCAAGAATTCATTAATCAAGTCTTGTTTGTTTTTTTATTTTTTTTGTACTTAGTTTGTTTATTTATATCTGTACCGACCTACAAATTGTGATTAATTTATCAGAAACATAATTTTAAACGTTATAAGTCAGTATTTTTATTACTTTACTATGCTTTCATTTTATTAAACGATCATATCTTTAATTTTCTTTAGCGAATTATTATGATTCTTATTCTGTTGCCATTATATCTAAGTTATTACCAAATGTGTTGGGAGCACCGTTGCTTGGGGCGTCAGTTAAATAGGAGCTGGTGCAGTAGGATTTATAGAGCTATATATTATGTGAATCTTATTCTGTTATAACCTACTTTCGTAGATCAATCTGGAAATCAATACATAGGTGGACCAAACTAATAGTAAAAACCCATAAAGATTAGCTTACCGATAAACTAGAAATAGACCATTTTATGACAATTTGAATAATAAACAACTATTTAAGTTCTGCCTGTTCCTTTATTGGGTTGTCACGTTATTGTTATCTATTTCTACTATGTCCACCACATTGTGTTATTTACGTGACCCGCTGCTCTATTGACATTCTGTATTTACTGTTCTACTTCTGTTTTTGTATCTACGTAGCTGGTTCACGTAATTCCCAGATAACTGGCTACCATAATTGTTTGAGATTACCATATTGAACTTTTATGGTATTGTCTTGAATTTATGGACCCATCCTGTAAGCCATGTTCATTCGCTATCAGATTGGTATCAACGGCGTAATAGAGCATTTTTCCATTTTAGTTTCCCATCTTTCAATCTCTACTATTCTTCATGCCCTTTATTCCTTCAGTTATGAGACTGAAGAATAGGAAGCTTGGAGATTCTTATACCTTAGCCAACGTTTAAAATAATATTAATAAATTTAAATTGCTCAGGTTCAAGTTCTATATAATTATAATATTTTTAACTTTTGAAGAATCACACCGATTTGAATTTGGCTTCATTATGAGTCTCTGACATTTTAAACAACAAATTCTGTTGACATTCAAATAACTAAATATTAATATTTTTAGATCTTAGGAGGAGGTGAAGCAGGCCGCCCACCAATCGTAAGTATATAATTATGTTAACCACTAGCTATAGACTGCAACTATCATATTAGCAGTTACTGTAATTGATTGACACTTTGATTTTGATTTATCCTCTTCTCTTTTTTATTCATGTAGCACAAAGTATCTACTGATGCCTTACTTATATTGGTTATAGATGTTTTTAGTAACCTTATAACGTCTTTTACACTCTTCGCAATAGCTTCGTAATGTTTTATCTTATGCTTCTCACAATTTCGAAGTATTTTCGTAATATGTTTTCTAACTGCTCCTGATAAGTTCAAAATATTCTCTGACTGTTGTGCTACATATTTTTCAAAAGGCACAGAGCGCAATTTCACAGGGGCAGGGGAGAGAGAATTCATTAGGAATGCTTAGAGGACAAACATGTAAACATTCTTTTTTAAACATATGCATTATGATTTTTTTCAAGTCCATAACGAAGAAATTGAAAATCGAAAATTACATATCTTTGGTTCGTATTACCTTTCATAAAAAGTACGAATTTTTCAGGTTGTTTTCCCAACCCTTCAATCTTTATGAAACGTACTTGGACTGTGGTATATATTAAAAGAAGTTCCCAAGTCGGTTTCCCAGTAAAAATCAATTACATTTCCCAAATTTTCAAGGTAACATTCCCCTTTCTTTAAAATTTGGCCAGTTAAGGGCTTACCAACAAAACACCAATGAATTTTTATTAGACAAATAGTCACTTGTTCTTTTGGGTTTGCCCTGATTTACCACCTCCGCATTGAAACAAACAAATCTAAAAAAAAAAATTCAAGTTGTTCTTGAGTTTTATCTTCTTCTTATGGTATCTTACATTAAGTGCTGGAGACAGCTACATTTACAATCTTGCAATACCAACCCCGGCCCAATATTGTGTAAAAGAAGTGCTGTTCCTGTGCCAGTCTAGGTAGGGTCTCATTCTTCGGAGCCACGGTAGCCTCTTTCGACCTATCCATGACTATGACTAACGAACAGCAATTGATTTCTATATATTGTAGATTGCCCTCCGCTTCCCGCCAGTGTTGTTTGTAGTCCATTTTTAATCATCAATTTTTTATATATTTTTCCCAAGTCAAAATAGGGCGGGCTCTGGTTCTTTACCCTTTTGGTGACCATTTTATATTTATTTTTGGCCATCTGCTTTCTGTTATTCTTTTAACATGTCCATACCAATGGACTGCTCGATTTTCCAGTATCTTTGTTATAGACTGTAATTTTTACATTTATTATTAATTTTTAAAATATTTTCTCACAAATTATTTAATAATTATTTTGGATTTTTGGATGAAAAACATGCGAATTCCTCATAATGACCCGTTCTTTAAATATATTACATGACTGTTGGTTGACTTTCTTTTTGTTTATCAATTAAATTTGTAATTTTGTCATCATAGTTAATACTAAGTGTTTCGTGTATGCTTTCTGCAAGATACGTCATTTTATGGTGGATTTCCGTAAACTTTCTGTTCTACAGTACCCTTCTGCAAGTCAGAATTTGCTTATTTAGTCTATATTTTTAAGATACTAAACTGTATGTTTCTAGAACATTTCAATTATGTTCGTTTAGCAGTTGCGGAATAAAATCTTTTATCTGTTAGCCAGGAAATACATTTGAACGTCTTAGAGTTTTCTCTTCGAGGTGTCATTCTTTTGATTCGGGACCTCTATGTGCTAGTTTCCCCGAAAATCCTAGCTGTCGGTCTTTACATCTCGCGTCTTCAAGTCTTAGAGTTTACTGACTTTGATGTTATGGCTTGATATGTATTGTTACCGTATGCAAAATTAGGTTTCTTCATACAAGTACACTAATAATTGCTTTCGTTTTAGGGTGATACCAACACTAATGTTGATGTGGACCAGGACTCAGGCGTAACTGTTAACAACGGCAAGCATTAAGCAACAGTTGCATCAGTTTCCAGAACTTTGTTGTCATAAATGGTATTAATAAAGTAAAATTGAATATAATAAAAATAAATGTTTTTATTTCCTATATTTTCCAGATTGGTATTCATTTAGAATTGAAACATTATAAATCTATAAATAATCAGAATGTAATGCACAGTAACACTAAACTTTTAATTTTATTATTGAACGCTGTTTAGGCAACTGAATTTTCATCTTCCAGGACCACGGTGTAAGATATCTTACAACGTGTCCAGTACTTACTGACTAACTGAATATGTGTTTGTCCGACAAATTATTTAGATAAGCGATGCTGGGCACTAGCGGATCCAGGGGAGAGGCTAAAGGGGATGAAGCCCCCCAAAATCATCTGAGTGGTATGCCATTTTAGCGTTTATCGTGCTAAAATCAACCTATAGTGACATCAAGCCCCCCCAAACGAGATCAAGCCCCCCCAAAGACAATCCTGGATCCGCCCCTGATGCCGGGTACTGCAGCCAGTGTTGCATGTACCGTTTCACACATGCCACAAATTGTATGATCTGTGGACAAATTCACCAGGCGTCGGGCCATCGCTACCTGCTGGTTGGCTGCCGGCTGATCTCCCTGAATGGGCCGACATCTTTATTTTTAGGATAGTATTATAACTTAGTTGCTGACACGTCTCGGTGTCACATGGGCTAGACAAATTGGGTTGTTTGGCATATTTATGATTTGTAATTTGGTATTTTCACATCCTGCATATTTTTTGTGAAAACTATTTAACATGATCATTCGTGAGCGAAAATTATATGGCAACAACCCCTTCTCAAAATACTTTATTTTTGGATTTAATATGAAGAGCTAGATATATTTGAATGGTTTGAGATTTTTGAGATTAAGTTTTTTTTCCAGATTTTTTGAGGTTTCATTGCTATTTTGGACGTTTTTGGGTGATGACATTTTTGACATATTTTTGATATTTTTGAATTTTTTGAAATTTCTGGCCTTTCTGACATTATTGACATGTTTGTTTGTCATTTTTGAAACTTCCAAAATTTATATATTTTTGACATATTCGCCGTTTTTGACTTTTTTTGCCTCTTTTGATGTGTTTGAATTTTTTGACGTTTTTAACATGTATGGTATTTTTGGCAATTCGCACTTATTACATTTTTTCACATTTTTACACATTTGACTTTGACATTTTTTACCTTTCTGGCATTTTTGGAAAAATTGACATTTCCAACATTTTCTACTTTTTTGACATTTATCACATTTTTAATATTTCTGACAATTACGACAATTTTGATATGTTTGTCACTTATGACATTTTAAATATTTTTACCTGTTTCAAATATTTTACTTTTTATTTTTGGTGACCGTGACAATTTCAGTTGTTTCTGTTTGTTTTGGCCTTTTTCGCTTTTTGTACATATTATATCTTTTAGATTTTCCTCGTTTTGGGATTTTGACAGAATATATTTGACAATTTTAAGAAATTTTATACTGTTGTGATGTTTGGTGTATTTAATACCCTAGTTTCGAAGTTTCTGCATTTTTGAAATTTATTTTAATTTCATAAATTTTTTTCACTTAACATTTCCACCGTTTTACGTCCGATAGATCAGATAGTGACCATTTTGCAGTAGTGACAAAATGACAATTCAATAACTGAATTTTTCTATAATTCTTATATCTGTATTATTTTCGGATCCCGAGAAATAGTGATTTTTCTTAAAAAATACCCTGCCTGTCCCCTATGTGGTAACTGAATATTCGAAATTGATAAAGCCAGCTTCTATTTATTTTATAAGAGTATGTATATCAAGACGCACAGTAGCATTACTTTTTATTTAAGGTATATTGAATTCTTTCTAAAACTATTTCTCCCATTTAATATTTTAATTTGATATAATAACACAATACGAATTGCTTCACTTAAAATAATTTATATTAAAAAAAACCTACTTCGTCTGACTTAAAATAAAAACCGTTTAGAAACCGTGTGCAATCAATCAATATTTTCAAACATTCTTTTTTATCTGACTTAAGGTACAATTCTGTTGAATATTTTAGCGTATTCTTATCTCTCCCTCTCTCAAATTTGTATTTTTTTATATTATCCACATATTTTTTAACTTTTTTATTTGATTTATTATTTGGTCCACTTTCCATAAGTTTAACTCTAATTGACCGTATATTGTAACCACCCTGTATATGTTTCTGTATCCCTTTCTCTCTTTCAATTTTCAGAAGAACTCGTGAAAATATATATTAATCGATATGGGTAAATGGTCCATGGAGAGTCATTCTTTTAAGATAATTGTGCAATTTTCTTCCCAGCATTACATCACACATTATATTCTTCTTCTGTTTATGTCCTCTTCGTCATCGAAGGTGACTGCAAAGTTCTCCCGATGTGTAGCCGTTCTAATTAGCCTTTCAAATTTTAAGTCAGTCTACTTCCACATTAATAGGTTTTTCGGGAAATCACCTGTTCCATGCATTATGAGCTCCAGCAGGTAATATTTCACATTTCGTGTTTTAACTAAGCAGATCAGTACTCAATATTTGTGTACTCTACTCATTAGTCGTGTGCCATGTCCATGAAAGTCTTAGGGACCTTCGGGAAGTCTACATTTCAGATGCTTCTATAGGGTTCATATTATGGGTTTTAATGTCCATGTTTCTGGATAATATATATCTAAACATAATTTATGTTGTTCTAAAGGGTATCTCTGATCATTCCGGATTATTATTCAATACACCACTGAATTTCTCATGTAATTAATAGCACTGGAATTACATTCAAACCAATATCTGATGAAGACCTTTCTTCTCTGTGTAATCAACTACACCTATATAAGTAGAAATCAATTATAGAAGGTACCAAAAGTGTAGAGGATCAGTACTGCAATGCTTTGGATAAGTGTCTGTCACAAAAACTGAAAAAATGGTTCGGAAAATCAAACATGGTTCTAAAAGTAACTGGTTTAATGACAACCTTAGAGACATGAGGAATAGACTTCAAACTCATTGTCTCCTTCATAAGAAAAATCCCATTTTGTTACCCAAAAAAATCGACAATAATTATAAAAAACTATATCGGACAGAGGTAGCAAATACTGAAAAAGTCACCCATGATAATTTCATTGCTAATGAATCAAATAAGGAGTCAGCCATGTAGAGTATCTCATAGGTACTTCGCTCCACCCCGAAACTTAGTCACTTCATTGCCCAGGTCTTCAAAAATTTCTGTGTCAATTGCAGATGAGCTGATTGAAAATATTTGTACTTCTCACAGCCCGTTCAATGACTATTCTTCAACTCAGTACATTGGAGTTTATCAAGTTTTAGTCTATAACAGAAAAAACGGTTTCATATAAAATTTCCGGCATTGAAAATAGTGGTAGCACAGATTGTTAAAATACTTTACAGACATATTAAGCAAACTGCTGACTGATTTGTCTAATTGCTGCATTCGATAAATAAAATATTTCCATCTTTTCGCTAGTTGACAAAAGTTATACCTGTTTTCAAAAAGAATGAAGATCCTGAAAATCGAACAATATATATATATATATATATATATATATATATATATATATATATGTATTGCCAATAATCTCAACAATTCTCGCATCCTCATTGAAAAACCAAATGATTGACTACTTTGAGGAAAATAATATCTTTTCTTAAAAAAAAACAGCAAAACTATTAATTGCAAAAATAGGCATAAACGAAGATATTCGATTGTATAAGTTTAGAAATTCCTTATAAAAAGCAATCTCAGTAGAACATTGTCTCGAACAATATTACCATTGCCCAGTCCTTCATAGATAAATGACTTGCCAAACTTTAACAATCCATTGCTGATAATCCTGTTTGCTGATGATACCACAACATGGTTGTGCTGTCAACCTTCAGACCCAATATTGCAGTTGACCCAAATCTGACAGCGTGAAATAGAGAATTGGTTTTAGCCAATAGGCTTAGTCTCAATAATAGTAAGACCCATAACATTAACTTTACATGGCAATTTTTACCATCGAGCCTGTCAAAATCTAGGGGTACATTATTGATAGCATATCATGGGTACTTTAATTCTAATATGCCCTAAACCATTGTAACATGGGGTTTTTCTTTATGCTCTGCACAAATTCTTAAATTACAAGGTCGCTGTGTTAGAATGAATGCAGGAATAAAGTACAGCGGGTGTTGTATAGATGGTTTTGTGAGGCTAAAACTACTTACCCTACCTTGTCCTTTTATAGTGTTTTGTCTTAACGAAAACAGCTACAGATCCCACAACGATATAGACAAGGACTATAGAACCAGGGCAGGAGAAGATTTAGTTCTCAATTACCACAGATTGCAACGAATGCGAATGGTAATTGACTATTATGGTGAGACAGCAAACAAGTGTTTATAAAACCAATATACTCAAAACTCTATAACAAAATGTTCCTTCTAAGTGATCTGGTCTTTGATATCAAAAAGAATAATCTCTGTGCTCAATATTTTCACTTGGGCTTAATTAAAATTCTCTTATCAATCGCTAGATTGGGTATAATAAAAAAATTGCATGGTAATTTAGTTTAATAAAAAATATAAAATTATGGTGTATAAAAAAATGATCCACAAAATGAGACCCTTTTTATAGTAGCTAAATTTGGAAAATCTAATATAACTTTATTAGTGAAAAAATAATATATTTACAAAAATACAAAAGTCAAAATTGGTATATTTACAGAATTACAAATGTCAAACTCGGAAAAAACATGTGCTCTACCATAACATAAACTCCTTAATAAAACATGGTAAAATGGTAAAATGGTAAAATGGCCACGCTTACCTTTTCTAAACGGACCATAATCTAATAATGTCTCCACAAGCAGCATATCTTCCAAACTTATTCAACTTCTACGTACATGAAAATTACTGTACGGCTATTCTCTATAGCATAACTCCACCATTACAAAAAAATTCACATACATCGTGTAAGGCAACGACATTCGCTTAACACCATCTAGACGTGAAGAGAAAAGACACGAGTATCGCGTTCGGGTTGTGAATCGGAAAATGTCCCCACCAAACGATCCAGAGGGCGACGCCATGACTTGGGTCGAAAAAACTAAAACGGGGCACAGAATCGGATTCAATCAAATAACCACTCAAAGAGGAATTATAAGGTAAAATATATAAATCAATCTAACAGGGTTTATAAGAAGAAAGTATTTTAAGAATGGCGAAAACGTCGCTTTTATAAGTTTCAAAGCGTTAAGGACAACATACATTATGCAGGTCTAACAAAATGTATTGTCTTGAGTCCCGCCGGCTTTACAAATTCAAACAGACAACGGAAAATGTGCTCTAGGATTACTAACACGCGAATTAGTTCGGTGAACCTACATAGTCTAGTAGGGAAGTGAGTTGTCTGCGAAAAATAGTTCTGATGATTTTAAAAATATGGGGTTTGGTTTTTTCGATTCAGAATTAAATTCTGAGTAATGGGTATTTTTAATTTTTTTTGCCAAGAAAAATTGTAATTGTTATAAACAAAAAACGTACAGAGAAAATGAGGGTCTTCGTTTTTTGATTATAACATGAAAAATAGCTTTTTTTGAAAAAAAGATTCTAAAAGATGAGAAAATTTCATAAGGACAAGTCCCGACTCCCGAAACTGTAACTCCATTATTTATAATTTCAAATTGACGTTGAAAATACCGCTCCGCGCGGCCGTTTTCACGCAGCGACGTCACCGTCAAGCCAACAGAGCATCACAAAATATGTTTTTTTTAATATTTGTTATCAATTTAAAAATTTTAATAAATTACAGTATTATCTAGAGACTTGAAGGAATATAGTCCAGTAGACAAAAAATTTTTCACTTCATTTTTGTTAAAGTTAATCTATTAGTAATTAACTAATTTTTCATGGAGTTTGGATAACTGAAAATCAGTTCTAAAAGTTTAAATAAAGTACCTAAAAATATTTTGAACTCTGAGAGATTTTCTTATTGACTCAATGAAAAAAATTCCGTTAAAAAAGTTAAAAAAAGTTATTTCATTTGTTTATTATGATTTTTTAAGTTAACAAAAAAATGAAAAATGCAGATTATGTTATTAAAATTTTTGTGTATATCTTCTTTATTTCAGATGGTTTTTTATTTATTTTTTGCATCTTAATTCATTACTAAAAATTTTTTTACGTTATTTGTTTATAAATTAGTTTTAATATTTAAAAAAATTTTTTTGCCCTTCTGTTGTATGGGTCAAATAATGAATTTAAAAAAAAATTTTTTCTTCAAAAAATTTTTAATTGTTTATAATCTTTTTTTTTATTTGTCACCCCTTTAAATTATTAATTAAGGAATCGTTTTTTTTTCTAAATTCATCATTTACTATCCTCATTAGAATTAAAAAAAAATTTTTTGCAACTCAATTTTCATTGTTTATTTAATAGACAATTAGTTATAAATAAATAATTAATAATAATTATTTATCTAAAAAATTATCTTGAATGTCCAAGACCATATCATTAATAGTTTAAAAGTTATAGCAATTTAAAAGTTGATAAGATAGGTGCCGGGTTCAACAGTGAGTATATTAAATATTTAAGAATGAAATCAAAAATAAAACAACATTTTTTTAAATACTTTGATGCACATGGCTGTATTTTTTTTGTAACGGAAATAAAAAAAATAGGTTCAGAATTTGTTTATAACTAAATGTTTATTAAATAAACAATGAAACTTGCGTTTCAAAATTTTTTTTTTGGAATTCTAATGAGGATAGTAAATGATGAATTTAAAAAAAAAACGAATCCTTAATTAATAATTTAAAGGGGTGACAAATAAAAAAAAGATTATAAACAATTAAAAATTTTTTGAAGAAAATTTTTTTTAAATTCATTATTGACCCATACAGCAGAATGGCAAAAAAAAATTTTAAATATTAAAATAGTCTATTTGTTTATAACAAATCTATAAACAAATAACGTAAAAAAATTTTTAGTAATGAAATAAGATGCAAAAAATAAATAAAAAACCAGCTGAAATAAAAAATATAAAAAAAATAATAACGTAATCGCATTTTTCATTTTTTGTTAAGTTAAAAAAATCATAATAAACAAATGAAGTAACTTTTTTAAACTTTTTTAACGGAATTTTGTTCATTGGGTCAATAAGAAAATCTCTCACAGTTCAAAATATTTTTAGGTACTTTATTTAAACTTTTAGAACTGATTTTCAGTTATCCAAACTCCATGAAATATTAGTTAATTACCAATAGAATAACTTTAACAAAAATGAAGTGAAAAATTTTTAGTCTACTGGACTATATTCCTTCAAGTCTCTAGATAATACTGTAATTTATTAAAATTTTTAAATTGATAACAAATATTAAAAAATATATATTTTGTGATGCTCTGTTGGCTTGACGGTGACGTCGCTGCGGGAAAACGGCCGCGCGGAGCAGTATTTTCAACCTCAATTTAAAATTATAAATAATGGAGTTACAGTTTCGGGAGTCGGGACTTGTCCTTATGAAATTTCCTCCTCTTTTAGAATCTTTTTTCAAAAAAAGCTATTTTTAATATTTTTCAAGTTATAACCAAAAAACGGAGACCCTCATTTTCTCTGTATGTTTTTTGTTTATAACAATTACAATTTTTCTTGGCAAAAAAAATGAAAAATACCCATTACTCAGAATTTAATTCTGAATCGAAAAAACCAAACCCCATATTTTTAAAATCATCTTCCCTACTAGACTAACAGAAAACAACTCCGGCTACAATAACTATATAGTTTTTGAGGTATATTCTTTTCACCAACTAAATTCATACGTTACAGTAGCATAACTTTTTTTTACTGAAAAATAGAACTTTTTATTTTCTTACCATTTTATAACAATTTATATACCTATGCTTTATTGTATACATAATAAATATATTTAATACTTGCGTATCTTTAACTTGTAACTAAACTAAACTTATAAGTTTAAGACGTAAATCTATAAGTAGTTCATAATGAAAGAAAACAGAATTTAACTTATAATACAATATATAACTTATTAGTGTTTATATCACTTGTTATTTTCATTTTACTGTGACTAGTTTCGGCAAGAGATAAATTGTAACATTGTAAAAAATTGTAATTCATTCATAAGTTCGCTCAGTTCAGTAAAGTGAAAATAAAAAGTGATATAAAAACTAAGTTAAATTCTGTTTTGTTTCATTATGAATATGATGGAGTATCACAAAATAATGGCTTTCGCAATCTATATTTAGTTGTTTATCGTTTAATATGTTTGTGAGCTTAAAAATATGTTGTTCAATCTTAGACTTTCTTTCTATGTCGTGATCTAGTCTGGAGTCAATCCAACGGCCAATTCTACTCGATATTACTACGTCAAGCTGTAGAGGCATGAGGACGTTAAAATTAAGGGATTTTAACATTATCTTCGTTTTGCTGATGTTTATAGCCATATTATATTTTTGCTTGTAATATTTATTCTACTTGTGACGTTTTACTAATAGTCGTAATTTCAGGTACTGGTGTTTTGTTAAATATATTTGTTACTTTAGTAAATTGTATTATATTGAAGTCCGTGGATTTTTAAAATAAATTTTTACAGCCAAAATAAAGATTACATTCGACTTATCAGCAATGATGAGTAATACAGAACAGATGAAACTGCGTTGCCTTCCGCTCAACTTCAATATTTCCCAGCAGTCAATCGCATTTAAATATTCACAGTAGATCCAGATGCTGTCTATTCTGGTACGTTATAGTGGATGGTTTCTAAGGCCAGAATGGGGATTCGAAATATTTTTTATACAATATATGATACCTTATAATATTACTTCTGACTTTAATTTAATGCATATCTTTTTGTAGAGTTCTTTTACTTGTGTCAACGATTTTAATACTTAATATTTATTAGAATAGTGCAGGTATTATTTTAATTGGATGTTAAGTTGTGAGATTCTATCATTTAAAGTATTATCTGATCCATGTTCAGAGAACTGAATTGTATTTCAAGATCAAGGTAGCAGTTTCGGTCGGAATTTCAAATTATGCATTGTATTCCTATACTCATCTATGTTCATTTGTATAGGTTGGGCTCCGTTAAAAAGCATTCTCTTTAATATTATAATTTGCAGACTACTTATAAATCGGTTATATATTAGACTCAAGACTTAGCGAAAACTGAATTCATTACATTTTTAAAGTCATTTACGATTGCGACAAAAAGCTAAAAATCCTTTAATTATTGCTGACTTTAATATTCAATTATTAAAATCCATATTTTCAGTTACCAAAATTCAAATAATTGCTTAGAGAATGGGTTCACCTTTCCAGACAAGTACTAGACCATATGATCAAAATAACGTCATGAGTATTGACAATATGGTCATCAATTCCAATACTATAAAAAATGTAGTGTTTAAGATTGCTAAACTGTTCTGTGATGACTTACCACGATTTGTATCTATAAATAAACATAACAAATTGTTACTTTCAAAATTTTTTGACAACAAAATCCACTTCAGAGCGAAAATTTTTTGGAAAAGCCTTGAAATACTCATCAAAATGATTGACAACGACTCCAGAGTTGGAGCTGAAACGTCTCCAAAGAGATAAGTATAACACAATATACAATATAAATATTTTAGCCTTTAGGATATCTATTCTTTTCTGTGATAACTATCCACCATTTGTATCTATAAATAAACACAAATAATAGTATTGACGGATAGAAAATGATTACTTATAAACCTGTAAATTATAAGAATTTTTTTATGATAGCTAGAAAACTGCCTTGTAGTTCCATATTATATTACAGAATAATAATAATAATCATAATGATATGAACCAAAAAACAATCTTTATATGCAATATATAAGAAGTCAAAAAAACAAGTATGATTTAAAGCAAGTTGAGTTGAAAATTAATGGTTCCAAAAGTGTATGGGTGTATTCATAATTAACAAATTCGGCTAAAATATATAATAAAATGAGAAAATTTAAGATGATAACATAATTAATACTCTCTTCGAGGTGTCATTCCTTTGTACCCAAGACAATATATATTATATATAAAAATATAATATATATTGTTTCTGGTCAGGAAACTTCATCAGTTGCGCTTCCCACAATTGAATGTCCTCTCGAACACTTCTTTATGCATTTGATGCATTTCGTTAAACTTGAAGGCGCGAGATGTAAGACCGACATCTAGGATTTTCAAGAGAATCAGTACACAGAGGTTCCGAATCTGAAGCCGTTCCGTGTAATTGCTGTTCTCCCTTAACTCCTAGGACAGAATGTGACTATAAAATTTTCAGGTTACTTCACCTGTCAGAGATATTGAATACTGTCTTCGAGGTGTCATTCCTTTGTACGCAAGACATATATATATATATATATATATATAATATATATATATATATATATATATATATATATATATATATATATATATATTGTTTCTGGTCGGGAACATTCATCAGTTGCGCTTCCCACAATTGAATGTTCTCTCGAACACTTCTTTATGCATTTGATGCATTTCGTTAAATTTGAAGACGCGAGATGTAAGACCGACATCTAGGATTCTCAAATTTAACGAAATTGTGGGAAGCGCAACTGATGAATGTTCCCGACCAGAAACAATATATATTATATTTTTATATATAATATATACTGTCTTGCGTACAAAGGAATGACACCTCGAAGAGGGTATTCAATATCTCTGACAGGTGAAGTAACCTGAAAATTTTATCGTGACATTCTGTCCTAGTAGTTAAGGGAGAACAGCAATTACACGGAACGGCTCCAGATTCGAATCCTCTGTGTACTGTTTCTGAAAATCCTAGATGTCGGTCTTACATCTCGCGTCTTCAAAACATAATTAATGTTCATGGTCCTATCATAATCTGTAACAACATTTTGCAGTGATAGTGGTAAGCAGACAAGTCATATAATTTCTACGCCAATTAATCCTGAAATGCAACTAACAACAAACCTAAATACTACGTTTTTAATACCAGCAAATGAATCTGAAATATTAAATAATAATAAAAAACTGTAAGTGTTGATGAAATTAACATCAAAACCGTAATTACATTAGCCATTTGTATTGCACAGTTCCCTGTTCAGGTAATAAATAATAAATACATTTGTGTATTAAAGTAATTGTGTGGCCAAAAGCACTGAAACGAATTTATCAAGACAATGTATAAGGTAAAGAGAAGCTTAATATGACAAATTATGGACACAAATCTTAAATTTCTGTCTAAAATCTTCGGAAAAGCTATTTATCATAGAATTTTAGAATCAAAAAGGACAAGATGGCTTTATGACGAACTTAGGTACGAAGGATGCATTAAATTATAGAATTTTTGAAAAAAAGAGAAGCGTTTGATATGGTTCATCCCCAAATATTATTGGATAATTGGGTAGAAAATAACATGTGCTTATTACTTCTTATTTGCAACGCGGTACACAAGGTGTTAAAATTAATGACCCTGTAAGTGAATTGTGAAGTGCGAAAGGGTTTTCCGCAAGGGACTGCACTCGGACCATTTTAAATCATTCCGTACGTTAATGGTTTACTAAATAGTATGCCTGATGAACCATTTAAATCACTTGCTAATGATACAGGAATCAAATTTATTGGTTAAAATTACGCTAAGGTAGAAGACCAAATAAAAAACTATCTCAAAGAGATAAGAACTGGCTGACTTTAAGCCATACTTTATAAAATTTGCAGAAACCTGTTAACGTGTTACTTGGAAACTACTGCAACAGAATTCCAGTAAGCTTAAATATTTCAGTTAATGGTAAAAACCTGAATATGTGATAAATATGTAAATACTTGGGGACTATCTTTGTTCACAAAATGAATTGGGACAAGTATATAGAGAATATTCTTTTTTTAACTCTCCAAGAGTATGAAAACTGGGGTATGGTATGAACTACTGAGTGGGGAGGAGCCTTCTCCAGGTCAGTAAAAATTATGAACAGAATCGTTGTACCATATATAACAGTGTTCTAAATTCAGAGGGTATTACTTCATGCAAGACTGTAGCTCTTCGACGTAGATCTTAAAGAGTTAGTATGAAAAACAGTTGGTTAAGAGCAGTTTGTATTTACAGACTTTTAAATGAACTTCAGGCAATAAATATTAAAATTTCAATAAAAATAATTTTCTAAAAATGGATATCAATGAATCAGTAAGTAATATTTCTAAGTGTAATTTATTAAGAAAGTTATCTTTGTTATAAACGTTTTATATAAGAATGCTTTCCTATTTATTGGCTATATGTCATATAAAAATTACAAACCTGTATATAAAACAAATCTATGAATTTTGACTTTTGAAGTTTATATACTTTTTTAATTATTTGTCATAAATTAAAAATTTCGCTTACGAAGAAAAAACGATTTTCAAATTGTTTGAAAAGAAAATATTGAAAAATATCAAATACAAACTTATTCAAGATAAAAGAATAGCAAAATGGCAAAAATTGTTAATAAATATCTATAATATATAAAATGTTAAAAACAATTACAATATCAAAATAGCACAGAACAAAAACTTCAAAATGTAACTACTATATAAAACGAAAAAAAATATATCAAAATAATAAAAAAAAAACGTTGCATATAACTGAAATAACCAAGGTAGGAATGACAAAACAGTTTTAAAATGTGCATATATTTATGGAGCTTTTAAATAAATATACCTACTCCATATTAATGTTGTATACCAACCAGTATTCTGAAACTAAATATTTCAGCAATTAGCAAATTTTTATACGCTCTGTTACATTTAACAACAACCAGAGACATCAAAGCATGTTCGGGTTCGGACAGTAAACATAAATGCATATTGCATTTATGTCCATTTTCATGCAATAATGTGTAAAATAGGTGTGAAATGCGAGGCCTAAAGTTTTTATTTTTAGTGGCTTGATCATAGCAAAAGAGTCCATAGTATACATTGTATCCTGTCTCCTGAAAACTAGTAATTTACAAATTTACATTTATAAAATCTTTTTCCTTATTACGGATGACAATACTCTAGACGAGGGTTAGTGTGTTGTGTGTGTGTTTTTAATGTACTGAATATGCCAGTTGAAGGCACATATTTATTAGGGACTATTTATTTATCTCGTAACATGAGATTTTTCAAATTTATACAAAAATTAGAAAGTAAAATTTAGGCAAATACTTTTTGACGATGTGGATGAATTAAACGATAAAGGATGAAGCTTATGATACTGTTAAATGCGCCTCCATTATTTTAAGACCAATTACGTGTTTAAGGCAATTAGCACAGCAGTGGATTATTAAGAAGAGAAACAATTAAGCACGACAGTACCTACGTGATGATAAGTAGTTTTAGGAAAGCTTCGAATATATCTGACATTGGTCTATAAAAGCCAAGTTGCAGAATATCGGAATCATATTCACTTCAATTGTCGTTGTTGTGCTTCTGCCCCAAAATGAAATTCTGGTTTCCACTTGCTGCTGTGCTGGTGATCGTTTTGCAGGTAAGTTGTATATAAACATTATCTTCAATTATTTTATAATGTAATTTTAGAAATTGATTCACTAATTTTTTTATTTTCCTTAATTTATGTCTTACTTTTTTGTCATTAAAAACGGGGTCTGATATAGACGCTGAAGCATTTAAAACATTTTACATTTCTGTAGGTGTGATGTTTTTTTCCAAAAATTAGAAAAGTCAAAATGTGTAATGTAGATCTCTGGAAGGAACATATATTTGAAGGAAGGAAATACAGACAAAATAGGGGCTAACATATTTAGTTACAGACTTCTTAGTATTTTTTCCATTGAGCTCCCTAAATAGAGGCAAACAACGCCTAAAAATGAAATAAAATGAGTAGAAAGCCTGTGTTTATGCATTTGTGTCACAAATCAATGCCCTATCAAAACCTTAAAGAGAGATTCAATACTAATTTATGTCTAGACGACGTACCCCAATTTTGATGATATTGTGATAAGATGGATAGTTTTGTCTTCTAAACGTTGTTTGTGGCATATTCTTGATTACTTTTACGTTTTTTTTTGGGAATAACACTACAATAGAAATAAAACTACGTATATTGCAGGAATACCAAACGTTTCAAAGTCTATTCTGACTTCGTTGTCAATGGCTTTATATTTATTGATGTGGATTGCAATCAATCAATAGATATATTATGTGAATCTTATTCTGCTACAACCTACTTTCATAGATCAATCTAGAGATCAATACATAATTGGACCAAACTAATAGTAAAAACCCATAAAGGTTAGCTTACCGATAAACTAGAAATAGATAATTTTATGACAATTAGAATAATAAACAACTATTTAATTTCTGTCTGTTCCTTTATTGGGTTGTCACGTTATTATTATCTATTTCTACTATGTCCACCACATTGTGTTATTTAAGCGACCCGCTGCTCTATTGACGTTCTGTATTTACTGTTCTACTTCTGTTTTTGTATCTATGTAGCTGGATAACGTAATTCCCAGATAACTGGCTACCATAACTGTTTGAGATTACCATATTGAACTTTGATGGTACTGTGTTGAGCTTGTGGACCCATCTTGTAAGCCATGTTCATCCGCTATCAGATTGGTATCAACGGCGTAATAGAGCATTTTTCCATTTTAGTTTCCCATCTTACAATCTCTACTATTCTTCATGTCCTTTATTCTTTCAGTTATGAGACTGAAGAATAGGAATCTTGGGGATTCTTATACCTTAGCGAATGTTTAAAATAATTTTAATAAACTTAAATTGCTCAGGTTCTATATAATTATAATATTTTTAACTTTTGAAGAATCACACCGATTTGAATTTGGCTTCATTATGAGTCTCTGATATTTTAAACAACAAATTCTGTTGACATTCAAATAACTAAATATTAATATTTTTAGATCTTAGGAGGAGGTGAAGCAGGCCGCCCACCAATCGTAAGTATATAATTATGTTAACCACTAGCTATAGACTACAACTATGATTTTAGCAGTTACTATAATTGACACTTTGATTTTGATTTATCCTCTCTTTTTTACTCATGTAGCACAAAGTTTCTACTGATGCCTTACTTATATTGGTTGTAGATGTTTCTAGTAACCTTATAACGTCTTTTACACTCTTCGCGATAGCTTCGTATTATTTTATCTTATGCTTCTCACAATTTCGAAGTATTTTCGTAATATGTTTTCTAACTGCTCGTGATAAGTTCAAAATATTCTCTGACTGTTCTGCTACATATTTTTCAAAAGGCACAGAGGGCAATTGCAAGGGGCGACCTATTTCACAGGGGTAGGGGAGAGAGAATTCATTAGGAATGCTTAGAGGACAAACACGTAAACATTCTTTTCTAAACATATACATTATGATTTTTTTCAAGTCCATAACGAACAAAGTGAAAATCGAAAATTCCATATCTTTGGTTCGTATTACCTTTCATAAAAAGTTATTTTCCCAATTTTTCAATCTTTATGAAACGTACTTAGACTATGGTAAATATTAAAAGAAGTACCCAAGTCGGTCTCCCAGTGAAAATCAATTACATTTCCCAAATTTTCAAATTTTCCAGGTAACATTTCTCTTTTTCTAAAATTCGGCCAGTTAAGGGCTTACCAACAAAACACCAATGAATTTTTATTAGACAAATAGTCACTTGTTCTTTTGGGTTTGCCCTGATTTACCACCCCGCATTAAAACAAAAAATCAAAAAAAATTCAAGTTGTTCTTGAGTTTTATCTTCTTCTTATGGTATCTCACATTAAGTGTTGGAGACAGCTAGCTTTACAATCTTGCAATACCAATCTCGGTCCAATATTGTGTAAAAGAAGTGCTGTTTCTATGCCACGGTAGTTTCTTTCGACCTATCCATGACTATGACTAACGAACAGCAATTGATTTCTATATATTGTAGATTGCCTTCCGCTTCCCGCCAGTGTTGTTATGCCAGTGGGGTGAAATAATAATCTAAGCTATTATTCTTCTTCTTTCGGTTTTTACCCTCCTGGGTTTACCGGTTTTGTTTCCACAAGTCTCTATTTTCCCAATCTCCCATTTCTAGTTCCTTTTTAATCATCAAGTTTTTTATATATTTTTCCGAAGTCAAAATAGGACGGATTCTTTTTCTTTTTCCCTTTGGTTACCATTCTATATATATTTTTGGCCATCTGCTTTCTGTTATTATTTTAACATGTCCATACCATTGGACTACTCGATTTTCCAGTATCTTTGTTATAGACTGATTTATTCCCCTTCTCTGCCTGATATCTTGGCTTTTAATTTGCTCTTCTTTGTAGCCCTTAGACATCTCCTCATATATTCCATTTCTACGGTTCTAATCTTTTCTCGAACTGCTGTTACTATTGGCCACATCTCTGCGCCGTAGAGTACTATATTTTCCACAATGCTATTGAACAAACATTTCTTTGTATCCTGGCTTAAATTCACAGTCCATAGCAAACCATGTAGAGTGTTTGTCGCCATTTTTCCCATACCTATCCTGGTTGAGATCTCTTTCTCACATGTGCCAGCAGAACTTATTGAGGTTTCCAGGAATTTAAGACCATTTCCCGATTTTATCTGGTGGCTGTCTATTTATAAGTTTTCTGTAGCCCCCTCTATGCAAATATATTCTGTTTTTTGGAAGTTGATCTTCAGACCCTATCTGATATTCCTTTCGTAGTTTCATCAATATAGATTCCATATTTTCATGAACTTGAGCAAATACAACTTGATCATCGACGTATAATAAGGAAAGGGTATGATTTTCTATTTTAAATCACATATCCAAGCATTGACGGTACCGGGTTTTCAGACAGTGTTCAATGTATATATTGAAGAGCAACGGTGATAAAATACACCCTTGTTTCAATACTTTGTTTATTACGATGGGTTTTGTGTAGCGGTTTCCTATTTTTATTCTGCTTTCGTTGTTATTATACGTTTTTTAAATTATATTAATTCATTTTTCTCTAATATTCACTCTTCCCATTGCTTGCCAGACCTTACATCTTGCTACATTATCATATGCCTTTTCCAGGTCTATAAAGGTCATGTGTGTTTATATTGTTTAAACATGATCTTTGTCTTCGAAAAACAATTTGTTCTTCCCCAAGGTTTACACCCTCTTTTTCTATTTTTTCTTGATCGTACTTGCAAATAATCTGGCTATGAATGGTATTACCACTATTCCTCTATATTTTGAGTATACCCTTTTTGTATACGGAGCTTAAATACGATTCTTTCCATTCCTGAGGAATGTCGTCACATTTTCTATTTTATTAAATAATTTCGCTAAAAATTTTATTACTCTCTTGGCTCCATATTTGAATAGTACCATTCGTATATTTCCTGGACCAGGGCCCTTATTATTTTTTTGCTTTTCTCAAGATTTCATATATGTCATCCTCTGTAATTACTGGTATCTCTCCGTCTTCAAATATGTTTTCTTGTTGTAGGTATTCTTCTCTTTGCTCTTGTAATAAATCTGAGTAGTGTGTTATCCATTGTTTTGGTGCTATTGGTTGTATTATTCCTTTAGAATTTTTGTTATTTCTTATTTTCTTGATTGTTTTCCAAACAATAGATGATCTGTTGTATGGTAAAGTGTTGTCTATGTGTTCATCTTTTTCGTCATTCAGTCTTTCCGTGACTTGTTTTCGTAAGTTTTGATACTTTATTCTTGTTGGGTGCGTTATTGGCCAACCATTTCATGTAAACTTTTTTCCTTTCTTTGATAAGATCCTCTAGTTCTTCTGAAATTTTTTCTGTGTATCGTTTCTTCAATTCTTAAATTATTTCTTTTCTTACACTTGCCACATAGCATGTTGCTTATGAGGATGTGATGATTGCTTGCACATTCGGCTTGTCTATATACCTTTACATCTTTCAAATGAACTTTCCTTACTTTCCTCATAATTAGAAGATTAATTCTAGATTTCAGATTTCTTCTTGGTTCAATCCACGTAAATCCACGTATGACTTTATGTTCGAAAAATGTATTCATAATTGCATAGTCATGTTCCCTGCAAAAATCTACAAGTCGTCTTCAATTGTCATTTATTACTTCTTCTCCAAAACTTCCTACTATGTCAACATCTTTCCCAACTCGACTGGGTAGGACTCCTATTATAATTAATTCTTTGTCCTCTGATATTCTTTCCACGATGTCGATCATTATAGAAAGAGCATTTCTCTTCTTTAGAAGCATTGCCATTCATGGCATAAATTTCTAGGATCGTTGTTGGTTGTCCGTATATTGATATCTGCCCTGATTAGTCTCTCACTTATCTGTTCAAACGAGGTAATATCGCCCTTCCAGTTTCTTTTTATTAGGATACATATAATAGTAATTATCTATTAATTCTACACCTGAACCTTTCTTTTTTGGTTTCGGTTAATATAACGATATCCGTCTTCAGTTTGTCTATTTCGTTTATTATTTCTTTTTGTTTATTACGAAGTTTTTGTATATTCCATGTTCCAATTGTGATAGTTCTTTTTTCCTTAATTTCCGGTTTGTTTTGTTTCTGTTTTTGTTCTTGGTGCTAGTAGAATTGTCCAGATTGGATGTCTTTCTCAGTAAACTTCTCCCTGAAATCAGTGGGACAGACTGTTTTCCCAGTGGGAGATTCTGGGTCATTTATTTTACTACCTTTGGAGTGGCCCTGTTATAAAATTCACTGGCATTTTATGGAAACAATTTTTTCGGCCACTATGTTTTTTTCTTTATGTGTTGAGAGGCTAACTCAACGCCATAGATCTAAGCTATTATTAAATTTCTTTATAACATATTATTAAAATTAATTTGTTTTATGACCAATGTGTTGATATATAATTAGTCCATCCGTCAATACTACCGTTTGAATGATTTAGTGATGGCGTTTTGAAGTCGCCGGTGTGTTCAGAAAAGTGACCAAACTGCTTCATCTAGGGAAAGTAAGGTTGTTACATGGGAACGTTTATACAGCGAGAAGACCAAAAACCTGACATTGTAAAAGAATGCAAAGACGATGTTTTTATCCAAATACAACGAAATTCTGAGATTTAACTCTAAACACTTACAACCAGGCATTCCATGGTCTTCCATAGAGTAGTATCAATATAGAAAACATATGGTGTTTGCATTTTCAAAAAGTATCAGGGTACTATTTATGTCCAATATAGTATTCAGCCATTAATGTTTCAATATACATAATGTAAATCTTTATGCCTATACTGTTGAAAATTTATGCGCAAGAAAAGGAACTAAGCACCAGTAAATATTTAGTATAATGTCTGGTGTTTACCTGATTTAATAGATGGCGATCCTCTGATCAGTACAGACATTAAGGTTCTGGCCGAACGGTTGACCAATTCATTTCAGTTGAGACTGTAGTCACTTTCTTGGCTGTAATTATTGAAAGCAATGGACTGGAAAAGGTGGTCTAGTTACCCAAATTTAACCTGGAGGTGATTTTTGTATTTAGGGTTACTTAAAAGAATACTTTATGATATTCTAACGGAAACACGAAAAAATATATTTTATTAAAATAGAAATAATTCTAGCAATATTGCACGAATTGGGCAAGATTTACAGTAAAGAATTTTTTAAATTCAATCAGATGGTCATCTGTTGCTGTAGTTGTTACAATTATTATTAATTTTTAAAATATTTTCTCACAAATTATTTAATAATTATTTTGGATTTTCGCTTGAGTTTTCATGTGGACTAAAATTCTTAGCAAGTTTAGAGAGTAATGGGCGAAATTTTGTACACGTTTTATAATATTTTTTATACTACATATTTTAAAATGTAACAAAAACATGCGAATTCCTCATAATGACCCGTTCTTTAAACATATTACATGAGTGTTGGTTGAATTTCTTTTTGTTTATCAATTAAATTTGTAATTTTGTCATCATATTTAATACTAAGTATTTCGTGTATGCTTTCTGCATTTTTTAGTGAATTTCCGTAAACTTTCTGTTCTACAGTACCCTCCTCCAAGTCAGAATTTGCTTATTTAGTCTATATTTTTTAGATTCGTCACTAAACTGTGTGTTTCTAGAACATTTCAATTATGTTCGTTTAGCAGTTGCGGAAAAAAAATCTTTTATGTGAAGCCAGGAAATACATTTGAACGTCTTAGAGGTGTTATTCTTTTGATTCGGGACCTCTATGTGCTAGTTTCCCCGAAAATCCTAGCTGTTGGTCTTTACATCTCGCGTCATCAAGTCTTAGAGTTTACTGACTTTGATATTATGGCTTGATATGTATTGTTCCCGTATGCAAAATTAGGTTTCTTCATACAAGTACACTAATAATTGCTTCGTTTTAGGGTGATACCAACACTAATGTTGATGTGGACCAGGATTCAGGCGTAACTGTTAACAACGGCAAGCGCTAAGCAACAGTTGCATCAGTTTCCAGAACTTTGTTGTTATAAATGGTATTAATAAAATAAAAATGAATATAATAAAAATAAATGTTTTTATTTCCTATATTTTCCAGATTGGTATTCATTTGGAATTGAAACATTATAAATCTATAAATAATCACAATGTAATACACAGTAACACTAAACTTTTAATTTTATTATTGAACGCTGTTTAGGCAACTGAATTTTCATCTTCCAGGATCACAGTGTAAGATATCTTACTGACTAACTGAATATTTGTTTGTCGACAAATTATTTAGATAAGCGATGCCGGGCACCAGCGGATCCAGGGGAGAGGCTAAGGGGGGTGAAGCCCCCCAAAATCATCTAAGTGGTATGCCATTATAGCGTTTATTGTGCTAAAATCAACCTATAGTGACGTCAAGTCCCCAAACGAGATCAACCCCCCCCCCAAAGACAATCCTGGATCCGCCCCTGATGCCGGGTACTGCAGCCAGTGTTGCATGTACCGTTTCACACATGCCACAAATTGTATGATCTGTGGACAAATTCACCAGGCGTCGGGCCATCGCTACCTGCTGGTTGGCTGCCGGCTGATCTCCCTGAAGGGGCCGACATCTTTATTTTTAGGATAGTATTATAACTTAGTGGCTGACACGTCTCGGTGTCATATGGGCTAGACAAATTGGGTTATTTGGCATATTAATGATTTGTAATTTGGTATTTTCACATCCTGCATATTTTTTGTGAAAACTATTCAACATGATCATTCGTGAGCGAAAATTATATGGCAACAACCCATTCTCAAAATACTTTATTTTTGGATTTAATATGAAGAGCTATATATATTTTAATGGTTTGAGATTTTTGAGATATTTTTTTTTCCAGATTTTTTTGAGGTTTCATTGCTATTTTGGACGTTTTTGGGTGATGAAATTTTTGACATATTTTTGATATTCTTGAATTTTTTGAAATTTGTGGCCTTTCTGACATTTTTGAAATTTCCAAAATTTATATATTTTTGACATATTCAGCGTTTTTGACTTTTTTGCCTCTTTTGATGTTTTTGGATTTTTTGACGTTTTTAACATGTATGATATTTTTGGCAATTGGCATTTATTACATTTTTTCAAATTTTTTTCATTTTTACACATTTTTTACCATTCTGGCATTATTGGAAAATTTGACATTTCCAACATTTTCTACTTTTTCTGACATTTATCACATTTTTAATATTTCTGACAATTACGACAATTTTGATGTTTGTCACTTATGACATTTTAAATATTTTTATTTACAATCTTGCAATACCAGTATCGGCCCAATATTGTGTAAAATAAGTTTTGTTTTTATGCCAGTCCAGTGTCTCATGCTGTTGTATCTTTTGTCTAAGATGGCGATAATCTTGTTGAAATTACCTTGTTCATCGACTGGAAGGTTTTGGAGGAGCTCTAATGCTGGACCTCTTAAGGAAATTACAAGAGAATTAGATTTTTCTTGATTTTCCCATCCATTTGCTGTAGGCACGGCTTCAAATTGCTGTTTATACATGACCAAGATGAACTCGCATCAAATGTGGGTGTTTTACTAAAGGAACCTTTGGTATTCATGGTGGGCTAGTATTCCCCTCTTTGCAAATCTTGTTGTAATTGTTTAATTACGGTTTCCACTTTATTTTTGATGGCATTGATTTCAAACCTCACCTGGCTCTGGATGGTATCGATCTGCTCTACTTTGGTTTCAAGAGCTACATTATTTTTTAGAATCTTTATGTCGTCGTTTATCTCTTTTATGTCTGATCCACTATTTGCATTCTTTCATGAACTTGCGATACTATTTGCATTAATAATTCAAATTGCAGTTGCCTTTTCTTCAATTACTTTAAAATCGTTTTGTCTTTTTAGTTCAATTTGTTCTTGTTTTTCTTCAAATATCGAGAATAATCTTTCCATTAAATTTTGTTGTTTTTCTTCCATGGCAGTGACAAGATATTATTGGTTGCTTTTCATTATAGAAACAAGGTTTTCTAATTCTATTTTAAGTTTTCCTTAAAAGATTTCACTAACCTTTGCTAGATTTACATCCTCTTTGTGGATACACCCCACTTATTTTGTAAGTTAAACATTTCACTGAAAATGTACATTTTATTATGGAATATTATGGAATCATATTCTAAATTAGATCTTACCCACTAACTGAACAGGGTCATAAAAACCGTAGAATTAAAAAATTGCAATTACGCATGATGAAAGAATATTGTCTTAATGCCGACCTAATTGTGAGGTTGACCAGATATTGGTCTTGTATTATACTAACTTTTTAAAGAATTATATTGTTATCTTACAACAAATTGATCTCTTCTTGCAAAAGACAACGCCATTCCAACTTGAGGTAGAAGCATATGCCTTAAAATCATCCGCAAACATTAACCTATTACATTTTTAATATTACATGGGTCATTAATAAATAATAGAAACTAGAATCGCCTGTGGTCGAAATTCGACCAATTGTGTTAGTGAGTAGTGAAATCCCACCTCTTGTTCATATATATACAGTGATGGGCAACTGTGTGGAACCAAGCAAATATCTCTGGAATTATTAGAGATATCAAAATGAAATTTGGAAGGTGGATACTGCAGTAGATTGCCTATTTGTTTCCAAAATTTTTTTACAATTTCGAACCTCGTGTTTTACCGGAAGTAATATCGATTTTAAAATTTGCAATGAAACACCCTATATAGTATTTTAGTTTCTGATGAAACATTTTAATGCGAATACAAAAATATCGGGTTTGATATTGTTTACTTCAATACCTACCGAGATATTAACAGAAAAGTAATTAAGGAAAGGAAAAACCTAATATCCATTAAAGAAATACATAATAATAATTATTAACTAAATCTAAGTGATTTTCAAAACATTGAAACTTAACTTAACTAAACTTAATGTATTAGATGTTCAAACTGAGCACCGTTTACTTCTTGACAATAAGCAAGTCGGTTTTTAAATTCTCTAGTAATATTAGCTATTACTTCTGGTGTAATTCTCTGGATGTCTTGAGTTATTCTTGCAGCTAATTCTTGCAAATTATTTGGTCTATCAACATAAACCTTAGACTTTAAGTAACCCCACAGAAAATAGTCAAGTGGATTAAGGTCGGGACTTCGTGCAGGCCATTCATAAGTACCCCTTCTTCCAATCCATCTGTGATGAAATGTCCGATCTAAATGATCTCCAACAATGCGAGCGTAATGGGGTGGTGCTCCATCCTGCCGAAACTAGATATTATTTGGTAATTGTCCATTTACCTCCAATGCCGGAATAACTTGTGTCTCCAAGAGCTGTAAATACCTATATACGTTTAAAGTTTCTTGTGGGAAGAAGGCTCCCACGATTCTGTTGTTATAAATGCCGGCCCAAACGTTCAATTTTTGGGGATGTTGTGTATGAGCCTCTTGTACCTACCCAATGAGGATTACTTTGCCACCAGTAGCGGCAGTTATGTTGATTAACCCTACTATTTAAACAAAATGTAGCCTCTTCTGGAAACACCACATTTCTTATTAAATTATCAACACGGTTACAAATATTTTCTTCCAAAGATATAGCAACATTTTGAGCTACACCTTCATTACCGTCCACTTTTTGGTAAATTGCTAACTGTTCCACTTGTGTCGTACCTTCGCAAAGTTTTCGTCACTACTGTACGAGATATTTGTGTATTCGGATGAACAATGTTAAAACGGTCACAAACTTCTTAATGCGTCCTTTTCCTCTCCCCATACCCAAATATCATTAATATTTCTATTATTTCTCTTTCACTTAATTCGACCATTTTACGATCAAATTAAATCAATACTATACAGGCTGTTTCATTGCAAATTTTAAAATCGACATTACTTCCGGTAAAACAGGAAGTTAAAAATTGTAAAAAAATTTGGAAACAAATAGGCAATCTAATGCAGTATCCACCTTTCAAATTTTATTTTGATATCTCTAATAATTTCAGAGATATTTACTTGGTTCCACACATTTGCCCATCCCTGTATAATTAAATATATAATTAATTGGACTTTATTTGTGTTGAAATTTTGAATTATAATTTACTTCTTTTTTTAGGCTGTTTGCAGTGATTTGCTGTACCGTATTTGAATTGCAATATCTCGAAAACGCCTTGAAATACGGAGATTCAACATGTATACGTTTTTTGTATTGAAATTATTGCAGTTTCATTATTTATCGTCGAAGCGCAAATTATACGGGGTGTTAAAAAAATAGACATGGATTTGCCTAATTCGACCTTTGTAACAAACACCCTGTAAGAGTACCATGAAAAATGATAAGACATTCTTGTTTATCGTCCTAAAAAACTATGCTGTACCAAATTTGAGTTCAATATATGGAGTCGTTTATCAAATATCACAAATTTTCAAACACCAAATGCCCACTTTAGGACCCTGTATATCGTTTACTACAAACATTTTACTAAGGTATGTTTGTGTTAGTCGGTATATTTTCACCGCCTCTAACTGCAGTTTTCATATTGTCCATTAGTTATGGGACACCCTGTGTGTGTTAAATTATATATTTCACATAAGTACTTAATATCCTGGATAGTATAAGAAGTGAAGACAATTACTTAAGGTACCTTTATTAACCCCACTTACAACAATTATTTTAATTGATCCTGCCGTTGCCTTCTATTCAGCTTGTACCTTTACATCTTGTGATATCTAAACGGAAACCTCGTTCTTTCCCTATAATGAGAACAAATGTTAGTGTAAATAATTTCTAAGGAAACAAATATTATGCATATTAATATTATAGCCAACCATAAAATCTAATCAAACAGACTTGAAACTATGAATGTTTTAACTAACCTACAAAAAACATTGATATCATTATTTTAATGCATATATTACCACTTGATGTCTAATCAATTAACAAACTGAATTTACTAGTTACCCTTTTAAGGTTCCGTATAGAATCATTCTTGTGTTCGTCAATGTACTACAGTATATTTTTAAAATCAAATGAGTAAATAAAATATATTTTATTGTATTTTTAAATTAATTTGTTTCAAAGATATTAAGAAGAAAATATATTATACTATATATACCATACTGCCATTTTATGCAAAAAGAATAGCCAAAATTATAATATTAATATTGAAGTTAATACAGTGACTCAGTCAAAGTCTATTGCCAAAATAAATCTTAAATTTGGGGAGCAAAATGGAATGTTAAATGAAAGTGCATCGTGTAGCAGATCAACTGTTAACTCTTGTTGTAAATAATAAAAATATATATTTTTTTAAATTTTAAAGTGAATAGTTAAAAAGATATTAAGGGGGACATGAATTGTAAATAAAACGCAGAATATTTAGGACGATATTTTCGATGACCCTGACGCATAATTGGGGTTCAATATCTTTAATATGCCGAGTTATCTCATCCTTAGGCTTTTCAAATAATCCAAAAAAACTCGAAATTTTTCCATTCTGGCCAAAATTCCCGATAACTGCTTCACCGATGTTATTTTCGAAAATCAACTACCCCATGATACTGCTAGCCGATAAATCGTATCAAACAGTAATTCTTTGCGGATAGCCCACTAAATGTGACAATTCTGCTTATTGACGAATCCATTTAGATAATGATGATTTTCTTCATTCAGTCAACACCGACTTCAGGGTGTTTGAACTACCATTCGGCATAATGTCGACGCAATGTGGGCCCGAAATCCCTTAAACATTGAAAAAATTACTTTTCAATAATGAAGACGGGTTAATGTTTCTTATCCTAATAACGGTCGTAGTCCGTGAAGCTTTCAAAAACAAACTACATTTAATTCTGATGGCGTGACTAATTTTGTTTGAACCCATTTTTTAAATTTAAGACGACATGATCCAAAATGGATTGAGTCTTTGATATTTGTGTCAGATGCAGGTAAGTTTAAATAAAGGTTTACGTCATATAAATGTCATATAAATTTTTAAGAGCTTTTTTGTGGAGTTACTGGAAATAGCTAAGTATTTAGTGAATGTGTATAAATGCTAAAATTTAAATGTCACCTTGATATAACTTGAGAGATATCTCAAACGCTTCATTGAGCTACACTAGTATGTTAATGCTGTTAAGTTCTTCAGTTCTTAGTCTTTATTATCAAACAAATAACTTTTGCCGAATCGTCCGGTTTAGGATAAAACTGTTTATAAGGCTTGCAACCCAACGACATTTAAAAATTTTCTATTACTAATTGATGCAAAACATGAATTATCATATACTTACATAATATAGTCAACCAAGTAGTGGAGGGCGAATAATGTCATAGAAGTGTCAAAACCTTCATTTTGAAAATACATAAAGTAAATTTAACTTTATCCAAGATAATGGTGAATTATATGCAAAAGCGTCCTTGATAAACATGTTTTGGCGCCTCACTAAAGCTGACCATATTTAAAATATAATTATTCTAAGATTATAAAATAAATAAATTAAAAAAAAAACAAAAACCGACTTCAAAAGAAAATTAACTAAAAAGCATGAAATAATATTTTGCTGCAATTAAATACTTTTGATGAAGTCGGTGCCAAGCGAAAGTGAAAATATTTTGTGAGGTACATTGATGAGTTGTACTCCGCAACTTCGCTGTTCAAAATTTTTTTTCTTGATTTTTTCTACCCATCCTGTATAGTATAATTACATTGGATGCTATATTTTAACCATCCTGCATAGCAAATCTTACGGATCACCTAACATATTAATACCTACCCTAAATAATTATAATTTTATACTACAAATTTATATTTACATGCGTGAAATCAATATGCAAACTTTTAAGATTTTACTCATCCAAAAATCGCCTGCCTTGACATTTTTAACACTTTGAAAACTTGAAATCTCCAGGTGTAAAAATATAATGCTGGGAAAATGTGAGGGAGGCATTATATAGTTACATTTTCGGAACATACAAATACTATTTGTATTGAAAAAAATGATTACAAGAGCAGTTTCACTCTCAAATCACCTTGTATTGAAAGGATTTTTACAAGACGAATCTCACTCTTACGTGGGTTACACAATCACCCTGTATTGAACGCCTTTGAATTACAAAGCAGCTATCTTGTTTGTCACAAACTGTCAATAATTTTTTAAATTATTTAATTTCTCTTCAAAACGTATTTTTCCAAATATTAGACCCTCACCAATCCATTTCTATCCATTGAAACTTCTATATGGGAAAATTTCATGGAAATCGTTATAACCGTTTTTCCAGAACTCAATTACATATATACATACTTATATGTATATAAACAAACCATGTTCGTATTATAGTATTAAATTACTTCTATGTGATAACAATTTCACATCTTAACAGAAATGAAGATAGTTTAATTTGTTATCAAAAGTCCTCTTTGAAGACAAACCTTGTCTACAATTTATAAATACACACTGTATAGACATATTAACTGACACTTATTTTGATTAATTAATCTTATTTACAATTTACTCCAAGTTCCGAATAGTTAAAACCAGTAACTCAATCAAAGCTTATAATACCCGCGACTCCACCAAGACATAGAATATAAGAAAATAATAATAATAATGTCTTTATTAGCAAAGTAGCTATCAATTACATCAACAGGTTATACATTAAAAAAAAACACAACTAAAAATTATTCTTAACATAAATACATAAACATCTCTTAAATGTATAATAATTTCCAGAATTTTTAATACTATCAGGTAAGGAATTATAAAGGATCAGACCTCCATACAATGTTGATTTAGTCAGTTTATTACTATTACTATTTGCTACCTAAAAGTCTCTTATTTGTCTAGTATTATATTGGTGTATATCACCGACATGAATTAAGTTGTTGTATAAATATTGTGTTACCATTTTGCATTTAATTTTGTAAATAAAATCTAAATTTTTAAATATAATTCTTTGTTTTACATTCATAAAATTTAAAACGTTTAACATTAACTTAATAGGGGTGTATTTGCTACATTTTAAAATATTTCTCATACATTTATTTTGAATTTTTTGTAATATTTGTACATTATTTTGATTTAGGTTACATAGAATACTTGCACAAAATTCAATGTGGGGTGAAATGAGGCTCTTGTATAACAGAACCTTACAATTAATGTCTAAATAATTACCAATACGGTTAACAAGATACATTTTTTTTGACATTTTGTTCTCAATATAGTTCGCATGTTCTATGAAATTCAAGTTTTCGTCTATAATTACTCCTAAATATTTCATTCGGTTTACTTTTTCTAATTTAGTGTTATTCAGGTTAATGGATAAATTATTTGTATCAATTTTATTCAAATTATTCTTAGAACCTACTATCATGTATTTGCATTTTTTAATGTTCACACCCAAATCATTATCACAGAGCCATTCATATATTCTCGTAAGATCTTTATTTATGGATTTGAACATTTGGTTAGGATCGGAACCAGTTAAATATAACATTGTGTCATCTGCGAATATTTCAATTTGAACATGTTGTACATATTTAACCATATCATTGATATACAATATGAATAGTAATGGACCCAAGACTGTACCTTGGGGTACACCATGTTTTACTTCATTAATTTGAGAAACACTGCTGCCATATTTTACTCTCTGCTGTCTATTTGTTAGGTACGATTTAATCCATGTAAGGACGTTACCAGTTAAACCTATTTTTTCCAATTTTTGTACTAAGATATTTCTGTTAATAGTTTCAAATGCTCGTTTAAAATCCAAAAATACTGCTATTACAATTTTGTTTTCATCTAAATGTCTTAACCATGTATCACATATGTTTACTATAACTGACTCACATGAATGATTTTGTCTAAACCCAGATTGGTTGGGAATAATTATATTATTTTTCTCACAGTAATTCGAAAGTTGATTTTTAACGATTATTTCTAAGATTTTTTCATATATTGGTACAATGTTTATAGCTCTATATTCTTCACAATTAACAGTATTAAAAACTTTTTGTATTGGTACAATTTCTGTAGTTTTCCACGCATCTGGAAATATACCATAATCTAAAGAACATTTGATGACATCATAGAACCTATTTCCAATTACAGCAAAAGTATCTTTTATGATTTCAGTAGATATTCCATCTATTCCAGCTTTACGGGGAAGACCATTAACAATTTTTTTTAATTCATTAAATTCTTGAAATGTCTCTTCAACAATGATATTATCTAGATAAAACTTAATATTTTTAAACTTGGGAATATTCGACACTATGTTATTAACACTATCAATAAAATAGGTATTAAATTTATTGGCAATATCTAGGTCACCGTAGACTTTATTGTTTTCAAAAATAATATACTCACTAATTTTACTTTTATTGTTTGGTAAAACTTTTTGAATTTTCTTCCAAATTTCTGTTTTATTGTTATATTTGATAATGTTTTCTATATGTTTTTTCTTTTCTTTTTTTATTATGGATGTTACTTCATTTCTTTTAGATCTGAAATTGTGCCAATCCTCAGTAAGGTTAGTGAGGACAGCTCTTTTATATAATAAGTTTCGTGCCGTTATTTTATTCAAAATATTAGTATTTATCCAGTTGTTATCCAAATGACTTTTTTTTGATACGAATGTTTTAATAGGACATATAGTACTTAGTGCCGATTTAATGTTATCTGTTAAGGTATTGGCCATTAAATTTACATCAGTTGTATTATTTTGCCAATCTTTATTTAGAAGTGAATTTTGATATTCTGAACTAATATAATTTGCCATACATCTTTTTTTAATAATTATTTTTGAGTTACCGCTAGGAGCAACATTTTGAAAATTGACAGAAATAATGAGATGATCACTAATTTTTGGACTCAAATGTACTTTATATTTTAAATTAGGATTATTTGTAATTACCAGGTCAATTATTGTGCGGCTATGTTGCGTTATTCTTGTAGGTTCTTTAATAATTTGTTTCAGTCCGGATTGATAAATAATACTTTTTAATTTATTCGAATAAAATGAATCGTTACTCTGGTCAAGGTTAAAGTCTCCAATGAAAAAAATATCACCATTAAATGAATTGTAATTTTCAATCAATTCTTCAAAATAACTTAAAAAATCAGAATCTTTATTTTTTGGAGGATGATATTAGATATTTATTTTTGTTAATTTTTAATTCTAAGGAGACAATCCAACAATTTTTTTCTATACATTCGTTTATTTTTGTAATATAACTTAGTCCCTCTTTAATGTATATTAATACACCCCCTGTACGTCGGTTTTCTGTAATGCAGTTTATGAAATTATACCCTGCAATTTGTAACTCACTATTAGTAACTGAACTATCAATATGTGTTTCTACTAGACAAACAATTAAAGGAGACCAATCTTTAATTAATATGTCAAGTTCTGTTTTGTTATTTAAATATCCTTGACAGTTTAAATATACTATATTTTTGCTAACTATTTGCTATGAGCATGATTTAGTTTTTTCAGACACCCTTTCTATTATTCTCTTATAACATGGACATTCTTTATCTGTTGCTTTATTTTTAGTATCTAATCTTATATTTAATTTTTGTGTGGTATTTAAGCAATTTATACAATTAACTACATCTGACTTACATTCAGAGGTTTTATGTTTTCCTGAGCATTTTGAACACGTTACATCATTTTTACAATCCGAAACAAAGTGATTAAATCGATAACATCCTATGCACTGTATTATATTAAAGTGTTTATATATTTTACAAATTCTCCAGCCAAAATTTAGCTTTCCTTGTTTTATTATATAATCATAAACTTCCATGTTCTTAAGTTCCACCACTACACTACCACAATTTCTTCTATTTTTATTTATATATTTTCTAATTACCCTTAAGTTTTCCTCTGCTATACTATCGATATCTTGTAACGAGTTTTGTTTCACCATTTTTTTTACTATTTCTTCGTTTGTTTCATCTATTTCTTTCGCTTCTACCCCAGTTATGATAACATGGGGGTTTCTGTACTTTGGATCTTCCACTTTGTATTTGTCACCCAACTCTTGCTTAACTTTGTCCGCTATAATGCCTTTAGAATCTGCATTTGCACAACTTATTATAATACCTCCCTCCTTTATGTTTTTTATATTTTCGACTCCTACTGCCAATGTACCCGGATCAATTTTATTCTTAATGTCATTTACTGTTGTACTATTGGCCTGATCTCTTGTTGGTCTTATCATTAGAATTTCTTTTTTCTTGTTTAACACATCTGCATATGATTGTTGTTTGTCTACTTCATTTTTGGTGTTCTGAAACTTCGTAATTATTGCGCTATGCTGTTTAATTAATTCTCCTTGTTGACGAATTGTATCGATGCACTCAGATAATTGGTCTTTCATACCCATCAATACTTGAACAAAGTTGTTGTCCTCACAGTTTTCACATGTATATTTGACACGTTTATTGTTCACAATGACTCTATTTTCCTCTTCATTTATATTGCCGCATTTTAAATGGTATTTCTCATTACACATAACACAGACAACTTTCGGATTATTCCTTTTTATTTCGAGTTTGCATTGTTTACAGTTTAGACCCGTCATCTTGCATTACCAGGCCTGTACTTTTTTCACTATAATAGTTTGTAAAACAGATGTTGCGATCTGTTTTACTTTAGGTGCTGAACACAGATGTTTTATTGGTACAATTATACTTCTACCCCAAATTTACGATATTCCGAAATACCGGGACCGGAATTTTTGTTGTTACCTCTTCGAAGGTTCGACACTAACTACGACACTAACTACGTAAAAAGTTTTTCCCCATTCTATAAGAAACGATACAACTATGTTATTTGACAAAAATTTCTGACCACTATGAGATATCATGGAACTAATCCAATCTCTTTTCAATTCGTTCCACGTTCCGAACAAAATTTTTCAAATTTTAATAAAACCGGCTCCTCCACCAAGGCATAGAGTATATGAAAATAGGTAAAAATAGCTTTTCCCTTTTTTCGAAGAAACGGTAAAAGCTATTGTAATGAAAAAAATATGGGACTGCCACTCTCGAAAGTTTAATACAGTTGCCACGAATATTGATGTCCTTAGTAACATGCTCGTTTCACCAAAAATTACTAGTTTAAGGAAAATACTTACAATTAAACAATATGCCCAGAGACATTAAACTGTTGTAATTAATATCTTGTTTTGATTTGGAATAAGAATATTGGATAACTAAAGATATATTATTATAATTACTTTTAATTCAAATAGTTTATTTCTATACTTGTTATCCCGCAATTGTTATTAAGTTATAGCCTTCTAAATAAATGTTTTGCAAAACTCAGCTTTTTTATATTTACATCAATCACTCTCAGTTTTTAACGTTTGACGATATTTAGTTTCGGTGTTTTTAAGATAGTGGCGTATCCGGGAGGGGGAGCGGTTCGATAATAGAAAACTAATTAGCATATATTTTTAAATAGTTGCTTAGCAAAAATCGTTTGTCTTCGAGAAAAAATTAAAAACAAAACTATAACTTTTGGTACTTTCATATTTACTCGAGTTTTTAAAAAGATATTTTTACATTTATTATTGGTATTATTAATTATTTTAAAAATTCCAGGGATTAAACCCCCTCCTTAGGTCCCTGTTGCATCGTCGTTATGGGACTATAATATGTTAAGAGGAACAATAAAAGTTTTCCTTTCTTTTTTGCAAAAATTTTAGAAACGGTTCTGTCTTTATTCAAAATGTCCCTTTGTTTTGGAACATAAGTCCTCTAAGCTTTCTGGAAAAAATTCACTTATCCAAATTTATGACATTTTGTCAATTTTTGATATCGGGACCATATTCCTCAAATAAAAATACAAGATCTTCGATAAGTTTGACAATTTTGCCCTCGTCGGTAAAACTTTCAAAATAGCATCAACTGATCTCCAATGTAGTACCACAATCTGATGTTATAGGATATGCGCTGTCATTTAAGTTTTCTACAATTGAAACAAGTGAATTTAACTTCTTTTTTTTAATTACTACAGGCTAAAATCTAATATATTTTTTGGTTTGGCCATTTTCTCTTTTTTTACGAAATTCTGGCCCACAGTGCGACGCTTCAAATGGCTTTAGTTATGAGATTATTGAAACTTTTAAGCATGTAGTTGAAATCTTTTGTCAAAATTCCTATCAGCTAGGTCTGTAGGATGTGCAATTGTTGGGCACGAAGGCAAGTCGAGGTTGTCGGCTCTTCTTCCAAACTTTTGTGAACAAAAGCAATGTTTTCCGCAGTACGAAATGTACGATTACGCACAGGTGTTTTCACATCTCCTACGGACCCTGCTTGCTGAAATTTAACACAATTTTCCCGATAGACCGCACATTTGCCGATTAGACAGGGAAAAAAAATCATGAGGTGTACGAATACATTTTGATTAGAAATATTACTAATATTTCCAATTACAGTACAACCGCACACAGTGGGCACAGTGCTCACCAGCACCGGCTCGAACAAACGAGCAGAAGATATAATTGCGCGTGCCTGTTTTATGTAAGTTTACCAAGTTGACATAAAACTTGCAGCTCTGGTAATTGGAAAACTACCATTATTAGCGACTAATGACACATCAATGGAAAGACATACTCACCGAAATCCCAGCTTACGGGAGAAATGGAACGGGCCAGAACCAGAAAATACTGATTTCATTGATACCTGGAAATAATACGCAGAGGAATTACTCGGCGACCTACACCCTGGAAGATACAAACTAACTGTTACCAGGTTACCCATTCTGGGGATGGAATATATGAATATATTAAATTCCCCGGTTGGTGTTTACGTCGACAAAACAATAATTTTCTAACAGTATCTTGGACACCGGATTAATACTGGAAGCATCCGACATTCATTCCTATTTCAAAAATATCAAATGCAATATCCTTAAATCAGCATAAAATATTGAGTATAATTTACCATATGACTAAGATCTTTGTGAATGTGATCAAAAAAAAATTAAGCAAAGTGCGACTTACAATTAAGTGGATCACAAGTCTGCTCTACAAGTCTTAGTACAACTTTGTAGAGATATACATAATGATGTATATATCTGCTTTATTGACTTTGCTAAGGTATTAATAGTGTTAACATGTACGACTCATATTCAATCTACAAAAGGCGGGTCTTACAGTAATAAGAGTAATAACTAATTTCTATTGGGGCCAGGCATCTCGGGTCAGAGTTGTCACTGCTCCCCGGAAATTATTGATATAAGGAAAGGCCTACGCTAGAGAAGTATTTCAGTGAGGGCATAAAAATAAACACAGAATTCATTATCAATGTCAGATACGTTGACGACAGCGATACGAGTATGTATATGTACTGCAGCATGTGATGGAAAGGATCCAAATAGTTTGTCAACAGTATGAACTCATAGACATTTATTTTACATTACCTGGTCCCACTCTAGCAAAATCCTGGCTTTTATTACAAGGTGACTGAGTTTACCATAAATAAACATGTAATTGAAAACTTAAAGAAGTGTATTTAAAATACAAGTAAGTTCAATGACACCTACTGATTTGTTATGGTGCGTTAGGTACGTACATTTATTTTGGATTAAAATATACTTTATTTGGTCAACTTTGACTAATTATATTTAGAGAGAGCGTTAAATGTGTGAGGTGAAGACCATCTTTGATAGTTCAGCATCAAGAATTGTGTATTGTTCATTAGCAAAATTGTCTATGTAGTTGAACAGTATTGATTTTTCGAACAGGTGGCAGTACCTAACTTTCAAATTAATTATTCTGTTTTTGTTGTGAATTTAATTATTTTATTAATAAATATTATCACATTCTTCCGAAGGTGTTTAAAAAGTATGCAATCAGCGGGCAATATATTATAAAAGAATGGAGTTTTCATAGGATTGTTAGTATATTTTTTTAATATTAAAAAGAAACAATCCTCAAATTATTTTGGAATGTCAAGCAATTTTCAGTTTTATTTGGAATACCTATTTTTTTGGCAAATCCACCTAAGTAATGCTTACATATTGATAAAATAATAAAATAGGTTCGAATTTCAATTACTGGGCGACCACTAGTTATTGTAAATCCTTTATGCATTTTCTAATATTTGAGTGTAACATACGTAGAAGATAATTCTTAACTTACTTTAGATGAATGGTGGGCTGCATCACTACTTCCTAAAATCTGAAAATGTTAATTTTTGATTACTTTAATTTTAAATATAAATGTTTTTAAATTTTTATTGTATCAAATTGCACAATTTTATCGACTTTTGTTATCATTCATTAAGGGTTGGTAACTTATGCATGGAGAAAAAAATGACAGTTAACTTATGAACATATAAGTCTAATTAAAATTAATTATGTTGAACGGTACTTGTTTTATCGAGTCTCAAAATATAATAACAAAGTTATCTTAAGTTAGGACAGGTACTTAGTAAATATTAATTATTGCATATCTGTTATATACATTATATGCGTCTCTTTTTCTTAGCTTCTTATACCTTGTCATTTCAATCGTTCGCATGCTTCCCTCTTTTTCTTCTTCTTACGGTTGAATACCAACTTATAGGTTTTGGGATAAACTATTGGCCTGCGTTCAGTGAAATGTCTATACAACAATAGCCTTTTCTTTACATTGTCATTCACAATTGTCCGTTGTATTTCAATAGGTCTTTCTTAATTTATTTCTGCATTTGCTTTAATGGTTACTTATTTTGACCCTCATACCCATTTTTTTGCTCTTTGTTATTTATTGACAGATGAAAAAGGCCTAAGAACCAGCTCTGCCTTAGCGAAGGGGAAGAGGACGAAGAAGCCCAGAGATAGAGGACAGGTAAGTAAAAAATGAAGTATATAACAAAATTTTTTTCAGGAGACAACAAGGGAGGCACGGGGGGAAATCAACCTACCAAACAAAGAGAAGACAGAAGAACACACACCCACAAAACAAACGACGACAACGTGCACGCTCACAGAAGGGTACAATTAGCTATATATCATAGCAAAGAATAAGCCACGTAACACAAATAAGACAGTTGCTGTAGTACCAATAAGGTAAAGCAACGGAACCAAACCAAAGCCAAGCTATCTCAACAAGAAGACAGCGATTATGCAGAAGGAAAACTGCGTTAGCGTGAGGACCTGAGTTAAGTCTCAGGGGGTGGATGGCAAGGGGACTGGAAGTGCTCATCAGTAGAATTTTCTGAAGGGTAAATCTAGTTCCTGGGCTCGCGCATGGGTGTGTGTGTGCTCTTTGTTGTCAATATCTCGTCGACTGTGACCTCCGTACGAACGTATTGCTCGTAAATATTTATAATGTTTGTCATCTTCATCTGCCGCTATAACCACTGGATCATCTCTGACGATTATCGTATACAGAAATTGATCTTATACTTCTTGGATGGTTTCACAGGATTTGTAGATTCGAGCTGTACAGTCCGACATCTACAAATTTACCGATATGTACCAAATACATAAATAAGTGTTCGAGAGGACATTCGCGTGTGAGAAGCGCAACTGATGAAGGGTCCCTGACCACAAACAATACCCCGTCTATGTGAGCACAAACGTTGTTTGAAAGCCTTCTTTCAAACTCTGCTGTAGTTGAACATCATCACGAAAAGGGCCACCAAATCCTCTTCGACTCTAATTTACACAGATTATTTAAACAGATTTAACATAGGAGAAGATTGTTATTTCAAGACATTTTAATAATTTAAGTTTGCTATGAATTTACTGTAATGTAAAATTTCCATATCATTAAAGTTATGGTCTTCTAAATGTTATTTGTGTTTTCTTGGGAATAACACCACAATTGAATTAAAAATATTGAAAGAAAATACCAAACGTTTCACAGTCGATTCTGACTTCGTTGTCAATGGCTTTAAAATATGTAATGAAAATGTAAATTGCAAACTGAAAGTTTGATTTATTATAAATAAAACTTCTTTCAATATACAGCTTTTTTAATTCAATTGTGGGTTTATTCCCAAGAAAACATAAAAATAATTAGAGTTATGGTCATCTTCTACTAAATATTGTATGCTTCAATAATTTAGTCATTAAAAAACAATAATTCTGAATAGTCTTCATATAAACCTTACCTGTAAGATAACTATGAGTAAGGCAACAAATGGAAACCAGAATTTCATTTTAAAGCATGTGCAGACCTTATAATAACAAATGACGATTGCAGTGAATATGATTTCGGTATTCGGCAATATTTATTGGCTTTTGTATACCTAAGTGTGAAACATTTCTTACAAAATCTTATCATCACGTATTGCCAATCGTTGGAACTTGTTTGTCAACTTAATACCCATTTTTAGAAATTACACAACAAACTTGGTAGGTATTAAAACAGTGAAGGCTCATTTAGAGGTATCATAATTTTATAATATAATTAACACACAGTTCACTAAAATAATGCGACCGTATAATTAGGATTACGAAATAAATACATTATTTCTATTTAACACATATAGCTCAGGTCATTTACAGAGAAAAAACCACTTTCATTTTAACAAAAAAACCCTCAAAAATCGCTAACAATTTAGTTATTAAACGGTAGTGTTTACCTTTCCCTGTTTGTTTGCTGATCTGATATTTGGCAGATATATTTAGCTCTAATGACAATACCATTTAAAACATTTTGTATCATTGTTCATTGAAGATGGCCGCTAACACAAAATAGGGAATCCAGGGGGGGTTTCAAACCCCCGACGAAATTTGGGATTAAATATTAAATTTTTTTTTCATAAACATATATTTTTATTCCATACATTTCCTTTATACTGGAAATACATGAGAAGAAAAATAAATTTTTGGGGTCGTCATCCACCCGTCCTAAACAAATTTCTGGCGTCAACATAGGTGTGAAAGAAAAGGGCTAGAATAGAAGAATAAAGTTCACTCCAAAAAAAATCCAACATGGCCGCCAACAAAATGGCTGATTAAATATATATTTTTTCAAACCCCTTCAATATGGGTATCAAATGAAAGAGCTTTGATGCAAGCATGGATCTCCCACCAAAGTCAAGGTTTTGTATGGTGTCGAAGGCTGTGTGGTGTTAGGGTGGCTAAAAATAATACATCGTTAGCCGTACACTATTCAAGATAAGGTAAAAGGTTAAAACGTGCTGCAGGCATTGGAGTGGATAGAAATTATATCTCTTAAGCGTCACGAAACATATATAGCATCCGGTTGGATCAACTTTCGAAAAGACGGTACACCTTATTAAGCCATACAATTTCCAGCAACGTTCAATTATTGGACGGCTGAATGAATGATCTTGCCCTTAATTTTGTCATAGGCTTCCACTATCCCACAAAATGCAAGGTAGCACCGTAGACCACGCAGTTGTATGTTTAGACTCGAAATTGTCTGAAGGACAGGCATACGTTGCCCCTGAGTCGGATAAAGTCTTTGGAAGGATTATGTATTGGGGAGTTAACTGTCATGGAAAAAACCTTCTAATAGTGAGGCTCTCAAGGAATTAACTAGAATTGGGAGTAAATAATAAAAAACGCAAAACTTATAGGAAATTTTTATATAGAAGGCATATCGTCTTTTTGTTATTTTAAGCATACCCTGTATATTTATTAGAGCATTCATTGGGAATTGTGGTCAGCAGATAATTAACTTAGATCTGTAAGCAGAGCCTTATATAAATTAAGTAAAAAAGATGTTTAAATTAAACGGTTTTATTTAAGATTAAAACAATATTGATGTTAATAATGTACTAAAAGCTAAAAAATAATTCTGTTTTATTATTTTGTCTGACTAATGCCCTAGATTAATGAGGAGAGTGGTGTGATAAGTGGTACCTAAGTACATTATTAACATCAATAGTGTCTTAATTCTAAATAAAACCACTTAACTTAAAAATCTATGTACTTAATTTATTTACCATTGACACAAAATCTATTCATCAAACCGTGTTTGCTACTATGGGTAATGTTGTACAGAAATGAGAAAGCTTCAACAGGAGCTACTTCGTTAATTAGTTCCTTAGATGGTGGAACTTTACTCGAAATTACAAAAAAGTTGATCCTTTATACAGTGAGGAAGGGTGGGTTGGAACAAATTCATTTAAAAATGCTGGTGTTGTTTTTTGGAAAAACCCTCAGACACGTCGATCTTTTTTCTGACTGCGGTTTTTGTGATGATAAACTCATTTATACAGGGTGGGCCAGAAATAAATTGCGACCATCAACTTCATTTTTTCAAATGGAACCATTTGTTTTTTATTTTATTTTTGAATTCTGCATTGAATTCTAAATATTTTTCATGTACAATGTTCTATACCGAAAATTAACAGTTATTTAAAAAAATACATTTCCTTCTAAAGTTAAGAAAACAACAGTAAAAATAAGGTTTTTGTTGGTTTGAACTTATATATTTACGTCTGGTTTATATGATTGTTGGCGGTATTTTAGTCGCATGCTGGAGTTTTTAACACTTGTTTATTTCCATAGAAACTGTGCTATCATTTTACTTCAAATACGTAGTTGTCAAGTGCAGTTGCAAAGTTTCAAAGTATGGCGCATTTAACTGAAAAGCAGCGAATAGAAATTTTGACGATGGTAGGAAATGGCGAAAGAACTCGAACACAAGCTAAAGTTTGCGAACTGTTTAATATGAAGTACCCGGAGCGGCCTATTACAGGATCGGTAGTTAGTGAAATAGAAAGAAAGTTTCTAGAATTTGGCAATTTTACAAAACCAAACATCTCCAAGAAGATACACCATTAAATGTTTTGCTCGATTTACAAGAAAATCCTCACAAATCCACTAGACAAATAGCCGCAGTCAATAAGTAAATCTTCTGTTCTAAAATGCCTGCATAGAAATAAATGGCACCCATACAAAGTTTATTTAGTTCCGGAACTTACTGAAGATGATTTGGACCGCAGTGTAGAATTTTGCGAAATAATGATGGATAAAAGCAATGCCAACCCGCACTTTTCAAGTAAGATAGTTTTTTTCAGTAAACAGGCCAAATTTTGGATATTGGGCATCAGAAAACCCGCACTGGATTATGGAAAGTCATAAACAGCTTTCCAAGAAAGTTAACGTGTGACCCGGAATAATTATGGATAGTTCAATTGTGGGTCCTTTTTTTATTGAGGGCACACTTAACTCGGAAAAGTATTTAGACCTAATACTATTCGCGAACAGTGCGAGAGTATATTAACAATATTTTCTCAACTAGATGGATCGGAAGGAGAGATAATATCAAATGACCAGCTAGGTCTCCAGATCTAAGCCCATTAGATTTTTATCGTGAACTCGAAAGTCTACTTCAATAAGCCGGAAAATATCGTGGAATTAAAGAATAGAATTAGATCCGAAATAGAACGAATCCTGCCACAAACGCAAAATGAAGTATTACGAAAATTTGAAAACCGTCTTAGGTATTGTCAGGAAGTTAATGGTCAACAATTTGAATATTTACCTAATTTGATATGTTGATGTTTTTTTTTTCAATTTTGAAATGAATGTATTGTTTTTAATAATTTAGTTTTTGGAATAGGACATTGTACATGAAAAATACTTAGAGTTCAATGCAGAATTAAAAAATAAAATACATAAACAAATATTTCCATTTGAAAAAAATTAAGTTAATGGTCGGAATTTATTTGTGCCCCACCCTGCATAAATGAGTTTATCATCACAAAAACCGCAGTCAAAAAAAAACCGAACGTTATTCCAAAAAACCAACACCTGAATTTTAAATGAATTTGATCCAACCCACCCAAAAATAGGGTCAAGGATTCATCAGTGCTCTCCCTAAAAAAATTTCGTATTAACTAGTTCTAGGACTTGTCGGTTCTACAGAAAATAATCCTAAAAAGGGAAGTCCATCAATGGCAATGGCTTGTTATAAGGTCAATATACCTTCGGAAATAAGGCTTGACTCTTCCAGTCCATAGCACTTAAAGAAGTTGTGTCAACTTCAATATTCCATGGTACCAGATGAATGTGTTATGAGTTCCTCACACTTAGTGAGAGAGTTAATTACTACAGCTTCTTTTTTTCAGATGTAGAGTAATTTTGGGTATTATGTCCCAGTTGGCCAATATGGCCAGTAGTATTTTCTCAGAAACCAACCAACACCGAGCGGTGTACGTATCAGCTATATTGTCGCCCCACTTCCCTTGACTACCTTAGTCGATTCTTACTTCATGTGATATTATTTTTGGTAAGTTTCACTCATTCTCGTTCTTCAAATAATCATTTGTTTAACATTGTTAGTCTAAAGTTTTCTAGGTAAACTTTTAACCTGTAGTTTGGTTACATTTTTTAGGCATATTGTTAACTATATTTTAGGTTAGACTTTTATTTGTTAAAAACTGCCCTGCGGCCATTATGGTATTTAGTGTGTGGCCAATATGGTCTACCAGGCCATATTGGTCACATATAACATTCTACATGACTTTTTTTCCTTTTAAGGCAATGACTCCCGGAAATGCAATAGAAGATGTGCGAAATGGGAAAAAGGGCTCACTAAAAGCTTCCAAATTGTACAAAGTACCCCGAATAACTTTAAGACGGTTGGCAGCCAAAGTAGATCTACCACCCGATGTGGTGAGTTCTGCAAAATTAGGTAGAATACCTATATTACAACAAGAACTAGAAAAACAACTAGTTCAGTATGCATTAGCAATGGAAGCTAAGTTGTTTGGTTTAGTACGAAAAGATGTCAGGAGTTTAGCCTATCAGCTGGCAATAAAAAACAATATCATCCACAGTTGATGAAAGCGCCGGTAAAGATTGGCTAAAATCTTTTATAGAAAGGTATCCAGAACTTTCTTTTCGCCGTCCAACGCGAACTTTATTTGCCAGGGCTAAGGGATTTAATAAAGAAAGTGTGAATCATTTCATCAACCTTTATGAGAAAATTATGGATGACTATTAGTTCCCTCCAGACAAAATTTTTAATGTTGACGAGACTGGAATAAGTGTTGTCTTCTAAATGTTATTTGTGGCATGTTCTTGATTATTTTTATGTTTTCTTGGGAATAACACCACAAGTGAAACGAAAAGCTGTATATTGAAAGAAAATACCAAACGTTTTGAATTATGCATTGAAATTGTTAATTTGCAATTTACAATTTCAATACATACCTAATTTTAAAGCCATTGACAACGAAGTCAGGCCATATTGTCCTACTACGTTTAAATTTTATAGATTATTTAAGAATTTAAAAAAGTTTGTTAGCGTTAGGTTTCGAAGTTAATAATCTTACATTTTTATATTTTTTGATTACTATTGAGTTGAAGGGACTGTTTTAACCAATAAAAAATGTTTGATCTCATAAATTTTAAGTTTTATTTCTAAAAAGGCTTACCATATTACCCGAAGTTACTCTAATGTTGGTCTTTGCCTTAGTGACAAGCAAAACTGTTTTTAAAGCTTTCATAAGCAATAATTAGTCCATTAAAATTTTGCCTGAATCTGCAAAATGAGGTGGCAGCAAACTAACACAGAACACTTATATTTTTGACCGTTCTGAATACGAATCTGCAATTAGTTTTTGCCGCAAACGTTCAATAAGCGAGAAATCTCCATAATACCCCCAAAGAAAGGGTTTTCTGCATTTTACTCAAAAACTACAATAATTTTTTAAAAAATAACCACGTCATCGTATTCCTCGTAACATTTTACATAGAAATCGAATAGTAACTTTCAGATAATAATAAGTATTTCTGCAATTATTATTTTACTTTATTTTGGGATATTGAGAATGCAAGCTTTCTATGCGTATACACTCCAATATATCAATTGAATGTTACTTTAGGGATTTACAGAAGGTTCTCTCTAACTTTTTTATATTAAACGTATTAGTAATTTTTTAGAATGAATTCGTATACAATTGAACAATTTAAGGCATATTTAATAATCACGTGATACGTGTATCAAGAACAGTTTCAGATAATTTATATTATAGGAAACAAAAATATACAAAACAAAACAGAATATAAAAAGTCATACCTTCCACACAATATAAAATAATCAGCAATAACTAATACTTAAGCCTTAAACTAGGCTCAGATATAGCTTGCTAAATTTTCACAAGAAACTACAAAATAGGTATTTTACAAAATAGATATACTTTTCTTGGCGACCCTTTCCGTTAGCTGCGCCACTGCTTCAAATTGTAGTTTGTATATAGCAAACATTTAAGAAAAAAGTTCAACGTCAATAAATGAAACAAAAATTCACCAATATCATTCATATCTTTAAATTATTTAATTAACAAATGTTTTACGGTAAATGCCGCAGCTAGAGTCTTCAATCATCTACTCCTTGATATAGGTCTCTCCTATCCCGTTTCATGCCTCTCTGTTTTTTGTTGTACGAATATTTAAGCCCCTGCTACCTACCACTACGCTAATGTTGTCTACCCAACGATTTTATGGATGTTCTACATTTAGTTTACTCGGTCTAAGTCACTGTTATTCTATGTATCCGCCTGTCACATGCCCAGCCCATTGCTATTTCATCTTACCCACTCTTGAATTATATCAGCGATTCTTGTTTGTTTCCTGATGTTTTCATTTCTCTTTTATAATTTTGTGACGCGCCTTGTACGCATCGTTCCATATCTAACAAGTTTGATTTCCCTAACATAACTTATAGAGTATGAAAATACAACAACAAATAAATATTTTATGTTATGACAATCCGCTGTTTTAGCCTTTTAAATGTAACATATGTTTTAAAATTAAAGGCAAAAATGGTACCAACAGTAAAATATTATAAGTGTTTGTTGTTTTTGTTACAATACTTCATTATGATCTTTATACAAGAAATCTTTCACCGATAAAATTATAAAAGTAATTATTTGTCAAAAAGATAAATATATGTATTATTTAACAACCTCTATAAAAATGTTTACCCTTACAGATATTTTATTTCTTAACGCAAATGACGTAACAGCAGGTTCCATCACACGTGCAACTCCATACAAACAAGTTTTTTTAACTGTAATACTAAGAAGTTTTCCCCTTTCTACTATTGTAGTTTTTTATGTAATTTCGGTGTTGGATGCACTTGATGGAAATATTCCTATTATTTTCCCGATTGACAATGAGCTTCTATAAAAACATATTTTATTTATTTTCTGAATGATATTAGTGGCACATTTTTTCAATGTTTAAGCATTTTCTGGGAAATAACACCACACAAGTCACGAAATATCTGTATATTTCCAAACGTTTCGGTTTTGTCTTTGACAATGGAGTCTGACGTAAACTCCGTTGTTTGCAAATATACAGAAAATTCGTGACTTGTGTGGTGTTTTTTCCCAGAAAGTGCTTAAACATTGAACATATTATATGTCATAAAACTTCGGCAAATTTCAATGTTTTACCTCTCATTATTAGTGGATTAACTTCATTAGGTACTAACTTGTTTTTCTACATGAAAATGAGGAAGAAGAAAGATCTTACACTACAACAACAGAAATTGCATACGAAACAATAGTACAAGAATGCAATACCTTTGAAAAATTACTTTAATCAAAATCCTTAATTGACTAGCCAAAATGTAATTTTGTTAACGAGAAATTCTTAGACAAAAACCAAAAACGCATTTTAACATTTTTAAAACCAGGTGAGTTAACTAGATCGGAAAACGACTAATACAAATAGTTTACATAAGTCTCTCATTAGTGCGTTGTCAAATTCCCCGCCATATTTACAGTGTATCCGTAATGGGGTACCGAAGAGTTGGAACTATAGAAGTAAAGTACTAACAACGAGGTCAGTAAAGTTAGCACCGCCATTTTCCAGAATCTAAAACTAAAACATATGGGAATTACGAGCTATTTAGGAGCTCTTGATTTTTACCTAAACTGATTTTTGTGCTCAATATTTACTATGGAAAAAATGCAAAAAACTACTGGCAGTGCGAACTTTACGTAAAGTTAGCACCGCCTTCTCAGAAAAACAAACAAGCAAATTTTGTGAAGCGCCTTAAATTAAGAGCTATTTACGAGCTTTTAAGTGGCGTATTGAATGTCAACTCCTAAATTTGTCTAAGGGGTAAAAACCGGCCCCGAAAAATTATAGAATTTTAATTTTAAATCCTGCTACAATTACCTACGAATTACGCGCTCTTTACTGACGTAAAGCAGATGAACACCTAATTATATACGGGGGTGAAGACCACCCCCAAATTATGTAGTTTTTTCAAACTTAATGATTTATAAATTTTGAAAAATAGCAGCATAATCTACGATTTACGAGCTTTTCAACGGTGTACTACAAGAATGCAGTAAAATTACTGAAAGTGGTGCAAACAACCCCCCATATTTTGCAGTTTTTTTAAATGTTTTGACTTTTTCATTTTCAAACCTGCCATACTCATCTATGATTTACGAGCTCCTTAACGGCATATTAAGGGACGTTTTTTAAATTATAGTAAGGAGGGCAAACAATCCCCCAATTTTCAAAACACAGTCCTAATCTACGATCTGCGAGCTCTTCAATGGTGTATAACACCACTACGTTCAAGTCCTTGTAAGGAGTGCAGATAACCCCCAAATTATGCATATTAGTCAAATTTTGTGATTTCTGGAGCCATAATGGCGGCAGTCAGTTAGTGCAGCGAAGAGCTTATGTAGAAGTATTGCTGTGATATTTGAATCAGCTGTTGTATATATTTGATGTAAATAAAAGTTCTAGAAAGTGGTAGTGAATATTAGTTTTTCAATTATAATTGAACCCACAATTTGGTGATCAGAAGTGCAGGATTAAGTCCAGTTAAAATCATAATTTGATTATGGAAACCCGCTGCATGGAAAAAATGGACAAAACTACCAAAAAAATAGTCAAGCAGGTAACGGAAGGACTAGACGATTCTGGAAAAACGTGAAAAAAAAAGAGAAACAACATCAAGAAGAAATTCTTCAAAGGTTAGTAAAATCTTTTGATGAAAAACGTAAAATTGAATTAGAAAATCTTGTCACTACGATGAAAAGAGAACAAGTTTAAATGAGGGATTATTCTCGAAATTCGAAGAAAAACAAGACCAAACTGAAGAAAAAAGACAACTGCAATTTGAACAACTAATGCAAATACTATCACAAGTTAATGAAACAGTTAATGAAAGAATGCAAATAGTTGAATCCGACATAAAAGAAATAAACGACGACATAAAGATCCTAAAAAGTAATGTGGAGACTCCTGAAATCAAAGTAGATGACATCGATTCCATCCAGAGCCAGGTGAAATTTGAAATCAGTTCCATTAAAAACATGGTCCAAATTGAAGTAAGTGAAGTACGAGATAAAATCAGTGCCATCCAAAACAAGGTAGAATCAGAAATCAAAAAAATGCATCAGGACTTACAGCGAGGAAAATACCAGCACACCGTGAGTACCAAAGGTTCCTTTAGTAAACCACCCACATTCGACGGCAGTTCTTCTTGGCCCATGTATAAACGGCAATTTGAGGCTGTGGCTACAGATAATAGATGGGATAATCTACTTCTCTGGTAATTTCGTTAAGAGGTCCGACCCTAGAACCCTTTAAAGCATTCCAGTCGATGAACAAGGCAATTTCGAAAAGATCATCGCCATTTTGGACAAGAGATACGACAATCAATCTTTGAGTCAGGTATACCAAGTCCAAATCAGTGGGAAAATGCAAAAATCCGGTGAAAGCCTCCAAGAATTCGAAGCTGAGATTAGACGGTTAATACACTTGTCCTACCCAGACCTGCCAGAGAAAACCAAAGATCAATTGGCAACACAGAGTTTCATAAACCGTATCAGAGATGTAGAAGTCCAACGAAATCTAAGACTAAGTGGCGTCAAGAAAAGTAATGAAGCTTTACATGTCCAAGCCGAGTGTCCGAGCAGTTTCCTTTAACCAGGAAGAGCCAGAGTCACCATGTCAAGCCCTGCTGGCTGGTCTGAACAAGCTATTAGAACGGTCACAGAGAACTGATACCAGAAGAGCATGTTACCGTTGGGGACGGAAAGGGCACTTCCAACGCTACTGCAGAGTAAGGCAACCTGGACGATCACCGACCAGGGGTAACCAACAGAACAGCCACATGTCCAGGGACCGTCAGCCAGTCAGCATAAGGGCTTCAAAAATATACTAGATTGGTAGGTAATTAATTTGTACAGAATGAGCACTTTTTAATGTTTACATTTTTAACTTCCTGGGTAGGTACCTAACAACATTGAATGTGTAATTTATTTCATAGAGTTGTATTTTGTTATAATTATTTTTAGCTTTTTAGTTATAGGTCGAAGTCGGTTATATTTTATTCTAAATATTTTATTTTCAACTTTTTAGTTTTTTTTAACTCAGGTAGTTTTCATTCTTTATTTTTTATTTTGTATGTAAAACCTTAATAGACAGAACCAGGTAATATCGAAAGCCTCAGCATTACACAATGATACTTTCTCATTTAAATTGACATGTAATTCTTTACAAACAAAATTTACTAGTATGCGTTGTCTTAATAAGCCCAAAATATATTTATGCCTTATGGACTACGCCATGTAACCTTTTTTCAACTTTTTTTGACAACTCTGTATAACTGTAGATAATTCCACTCCAACCTATGTACCAACCATCTTGTACATACGACTGCCCACGGACAAGCATAAATTGGTTAGCTGCCTTCTGTAAACTATAGGACGGAGTAGAATCCATCCCATATTTACGGAGTCAAATCCGTCCTATATTTCAACCATAGTATATAACTCCTTGTGTGCTACCCCATAAATTATTTCATTTTTAACATTTTATATTATCGCCCTGTGTACCATTAGTTCCTCTCCACAATTTATGCAACTTCTTATGGGATATAAAAGAAATAATTTTTTAATCACACTGTATAAATACAATTTAACTCCAGCATATATTTCAACCATCCTGTATATATGATTTACTTATGTCCACATCATATAACAGTTTTTTAATCACCCTATATAATTTTAATTTCACATTTTTTCCAAGATTTTTATACAACTAAACGTCCAGTCTACCCTATATTCCAACCATCCTGTATATATGGTTGTCTACGGACCACTAACATTCTAGTCCGTCCTATATTTCAATCTTCATATAAATGCAACTCCTCTACCACTTTGTGATTTTGTTTGCTATAACTAAACACCCTGTTTATAAACGCACCAAATAGCAGTTGAAAGTTTAACATGTGTTGTCACTGAATTTTCTATTATGCAGGAAGAATGTGACAACCAAAAGCACCGTCTTCGCAAAATGGAAAAATTTGCATTTAAATAGGTATTTGCCTGGTATACAAACAAAACGAGCTTGGTACTCATTGATTTAAGGAGCCGAAAATACTATGCTTTACCACCTATATGCTTGAGATGTACAAAGAAAATTTTCAAATTCGCAATTAAAACTTCCAATGCCTAAAATTACTGCACTATTACGTTGGAATTAAAATATTTATGAGGAAATGTCCGTAATGTCATTTCGATGAAATTTTTGGTAAGAATTTTGGAATTTTCGGCGATTTTCTGCAAAACTGCAAGTTGCACGTCGCAGAAAAGTATATGAGATTACCTAAGGATCTTCCTTAATTGATTAAACCATAAAAAACTATACACATGCATAAGGAGTTATCGAAAAATCGACTAAAATATTAGAGATATTGGTCGATTTCCATGCACGCATGTGTTCATTCACAAATTTTATCACTTTACCAATAGAATTATTTTCCAAAATTTGAAGTTTCTCCAATCCGGATATATACTCTATTAAACGAGGCCATATTCATTCAAAACGGTGCACCACAGGAGAAGAAATCAGGTAACATACATACAAAAAAAAAGCGAAAAAAAACGCGACGAATTGATAGCCTCCTCCTTTTTGGTAGTCGGTTAAAAATGGAGTTATTGAGCCATCCATCAGCCCATGGTGCGCTTCCGTCGTGCTAGTTAAAAAAAGGATGGAACCACCCGATTTTGGGTGGATTACAGAAAGCTGAATGACGTGACCAAGAAAGACAGCTATCCACTACCCCGAATTGATGATACTTTGACCACACTAGCAGGCGCCCGTTGGTTCTCCACACTAGACCTAAATAGTGGATATTGGCAGGTTGGTCTACACGAAAACGAAAGAGAGAAGACATCGTTCTGCACTAGTTAAGGGCTGTTTCAGTTCACAGTCATGCCCTTTGGGCTATGTAATGCTCCCGCTACATTTGAGAGGCTAATGGAGTATGTACTGAACGAGTTAACATGGAGGACGTGCTTAGTATACCTCGACGACATTCTAGTCATGGGTCAGACATTCGACGACCATCTGAAGAACCTTGACGAAGAATTCTCCAGAATTAATAACGCCAACCTGAGACTCAACTCGAAGAAGTGTTCCTTGGGCCACGTCATTTTCGAGTCCGGAATCCGCACCAACGAGGACAAGATAGAAGCCATCCTCGATTGGCCAGTCCCAAGAGACAAGCATGAACTCCGAAGCTTCTTGTGCCTCTGTTCCTACTACAGGCGATTTGTTTAAGGATTTACCACCATTGCCGCGCCTCTACATCGGCAGACCACTCAGAAAGAGACCTTCCGTTGAAATCAGGATTGCAATACATCATTCAGACGACTGAAGGCAGCACTATGTTCCAGCCCAATCCTAGCCTTTCCTACACAGTCCGGCAAATTCATTTTAGACAGCGACGTCAGCAACACAGGTTTGGGGGCCAGCCTATCCCAGGTGCTAGATGGTGAAGAGGGGGTGATCAAGTACTACAGCCGTGGATTCTCGAAACCGGAAAGAAATTATTGCGTCACCAGAAAGACCATTTCCACAAATATTTCTATGGTCGTCATTTCTTAATCCAAACAGATCATGCCGCACTCAAAATGGCGGATCCAGACATCGAACCAATCTTGTCACTCAAAACGAGAGGGGCACCCAGAGCATGATGGGACGAGGTAGCTAGATACTCAAGCGTGCTGAAATCGTCATGGGCTCAATGGGACTCTCTAAGAGTAGAAAATGGAATGCTCAATCGAGTTTGGGCAAGCGCTGATAGACGAGAAACGAAGTCCCAACTGGTAGTTCCGAAGAAAAAGGTACCAGCCATCCTGACCGAAGTACATGATGGGATTATGGGAGGCCATCTTACTTCGAAGACGTCAGAACTTGGTGCCGCAAATGTGCCACCTGTGCAGCCAGTAAGGGCCCGAAGACCCGGACCAAAAGCAGAATGCAGCAGTATAATGTGGGCGTCCCATTTGAGAAAATTGCCATCGATTTCGCCGGTCCGTTTCCCGAGTCTGAGAGGGGAAAGAGGCAATCACGGTAGCGACGGTGCTAGTAGAACAACTATTTAGCAGGTTTGGCGTCCGATGGAACTAAATTCAGACCAGGGGCGTAACTTCGAATCGAATGTATTCCAAAAGGTATGCACGATGTTGGGGATCAGGAAAACGAAAACAACACCATTGTACCCACAGTCAGACGGAATGGTGGAAAGATTCAACAGGAGCTTGGAACAACACCTATCCAATGTCGTCAGTAATAACCAGCGTGATTGGGATGAGCATATTCCTCTATTTCTGTTGACATATCGCTCATTCGTACATAATAGTACAGGCCTGACTACAACCAGGGTCCTTTTCGGAAAAGAGCTGCGATTACCCTGCGATTTGGCTTTTGGCTCCCCCGAAGAACCTCCCCAAGACATTAGCGATTATGTCGACCAGCTCCGACATAACATGCTTGCAATACACGAATTAACCCGAACGCAGATGTTGGCCACCAGTTTGGTTCCAAGAGAGGGACAAAGTCTGGCTGTACAACTTCCAATGGAGCAATGGTAAATCCCCAAAGCTTACACCTGCCTGGGATGGTCCATACGAGGTGGTCAAGAGGCTTAATGACGTCGTCTACCGGATCCGTCGAAACCTCAGGGTTAAGTTGAAGGTGGTCCATTTAGATCGACTCGCTCCCTACCATGGCGAGGATGTTTTTGACCGGGACGATCAGAATTCATTCGAGTACGACATCGATCGCTTTTAGTTGTTGTTGAGCGACTCATAATCGCGGCAGTCAGTCAGTGATATTCGAATGAGCTGTTGTATATATTTGATGTAAATAAAGCTCTAGAAAGTGGTAGTGAATATTAGTTTTTAAATTATAATTGAACCCACGAAGTTTATAGCAGTATATTACAAGACTATTTTCAAGTTATTGTAACGGGGCAAACAACCCGCGAAATAATGCCGTGTTTTTCCAGATTTGTAGTTCATAAATGTAGAAAACTGGCAACTTAAGGATGTTCGGAAGCAAAACGTAAATGTTAGGAAAACTTTAAAAAATATTTTAAACGAATGTATAGCATAATACCTACCTTCTGTTAAAATTTGGAGTCGATTGACCGTCCAGTTTTTGAGAAAATATTTTCAAAATCGCCACTTTATACATGGGCTCTTATGGGATAACGGTGACTATGTTGGATAAACAAGGGAGATTACATTTAATAAATCTTTAGAAAGTTACAAAAAACTCCTCAATCGCTGTCTTAAGTTTTACACTTAACTTACTTACTCATATGAAATAGAAAAAATCGTCACTTACCGTCTAGTTGATTAGTTAATTAAAATAAGAATAAGGCGATTGCCTCCACCTAGAGCCTCAAAGCTAGTAAATTTAATATTAAAACGAGGTAATCTTAACTCCAAGAGTTTCCTAGTAGAAATTCACTATGGGATTAAACCACATAACGACTAATTTTAGTGTAATAGTACAAGAAATATGGGTTTAAAATTATATTTTGGTAAATTGAGTACAATAACGCCCCCCCCTGAATCATAAAATCGCCCCCCGGAAGCACGTGTCTGGATCCGTCCCTGCTGCGAAGTGTGACAACAATGCAAACCTTGAGGGCTCATTATTTCTTGCAATATAATCTAGCCAACCGCCCGGAATTTTAATGTAACTTGTGTCCACAACGTTGACGGTCCAAAAGCCAAAATAAATAATGAATACAGATATGTTTTGGAAACGGTAGTGGTGTGCGTTTATTGAAGTGAATTGTTTCATTAATGATATGAAAGTAGTAAAATACAAAATAGTCACGTTTTATGCATTTAATATAAATGCTTTAGGCATATATAATATCTTCATTAGACGATATTTAATATTACAGTAACTAGTATTAAATTATTGTTGATAATTTTTGTTTAATAACAGCTTTATATAATTACTAGTATTTATTAAATATAAAAATTCATGCCGAAAATGAAACTTTTAATCACATGTTCATTTTCCTCTATTTCTCCCTCGAAAATTCTATTAGTATACATTATTATTATGACGTTATCCCGCATATTATATTTGTTTCAAAGGAATTGTATTCCTTTACCGTGACTTTTGTTAGTTTTTTACCATTTTTCAGTAATAAATATTTTGATAATCGTATAATTTACCTTTATGTCTGCGTAATTTTTAAAATATTGCAGGGTCTTTGAGCATTAATACCTGTGTTTGGCTGCAATTAGAAAGAGAACAAAGATTCGCGACATTGCCAGATGGCACTCTCACGTTTTAGTACATGCATTCGTATAGGTAGCATTTATTTTTATGAAAAGGGGTTGGCATTTTTTAAGTTTTCCAGGTTGGTGCTAATTTTAAATTCCCATGTTAAAGTATAGCATGATCTTGTTTGTCGTCTTCTTCTCGAGAGCGCTTTCGAACATCCTTAAAAACTACGATTTAGGAGCTCTTTAATGATATATTGCAGGACTACTTCAAAATAACCTGAGAGCAGAGGCGGCGTAAGGCGTGGACGGTGTGGGCTACCGCCCACGGCCTCGCGGGGCAAAGGGCCTCGCACCGCCCACAGCCTCGCGGGGTAAAGGGTCTCGCACCGCCCATGGCCTCGCGGGGCAAAGGGCATCGAATCTTAATTTCAAATAATAATTTTTGATTTTATAGTCCCTTCTTGCACCATCAGTGGGCCTCGCGAAATGTATTTTGCCACATTAAGTTTACATCTTGCGCCGCCTCTGCCTGAAAGGTGCAATCCATGAAACTAACTCTTTAGAAATCTAGAGTTTTTTAATTTGGTGATTTTGGAAACTTGAAAATGTAATTATCTACGTTGTAAAAGCTTCCCAACAATGTGTTTATAAATGCCTAAGGAGTTAATAGACATTGTTCGGATAAATAATTGTTTTAGGAATTATGTTCTTTTAATAATGCATAAAATGTAATGAGGAATTGTATCAGTGTTCTGGTTTTGTATTCACTTCGCTTCTTCTTTAAAATCTGCTGCTCGATAATCACTTTAAAGTTTTATGTTTTTAATTAACATAATGAAACTCAGTTTTGAGGAGTTTTTTTAAATAAAGATAGCAATATTTTCTTGATAATTTTTAAACTTACCTAACACAAGAATTTAATCAAGGAAAGATACAGATTAATTTCAGTCCACATTCTTCAAACAGCTCTCGACAAAATTTACTAAATCAGTGAACATCGTATATGAAATGCAATATATTTCCGTATTATTTTTTTAACCATGGTTTTGGTTTGGAAAAATGACAAGTAACTCTTTAAGTGGCAGAGGCTTATACTTAATGCACTAAGTTGCCTTGGCAACGAATCTTACCGCACCCTGAATATAATATTTGGAAAATCCCCTTTCTTGGATTTACTGGTATGAAGCGCTATCAGTGTTACTTAAAACAACTCAATTCCCAATGTTTACAGGCCTTTTTGTTTTTCTCGCTTTGTTTTTTCTATGTTACAAGTAGTGCAGTTATAAAACAAATTCTCTATGTTTACTAAGATATTTGGTTTATTTTACAAACAAAAAAAAATGTCATCATATTTGAGTATAATCTCATTTCTTTTTATTTCAGTCTTATCAGTTACTATAGTAACTTCCAAACTAACACCAAAAGTTTGATCTTAGATTTTCGTCCAACTTGTTATAGGCGAAAATATTGTTGGGAAAAAATGGATTGAAGATATCTGATCCAAGAATAATTGGAAGAGTTGGCTAATGAGTTGTCTGTTGAGGAAAACTATTGTCTATCAGACTATGCAGGTGATTCAGATGCAGAAGACTTAATGTTGTTGTCTAGTGGACCTTCAGGTATGGATCATCCTCAGAGAATTGAAAGAAAAAATATTTGATGACGAAAATAAATGAAGACCTAGTGATGCGTAAATTAGCATAGTAGTTTTGAAGATTAAAAAATTTGAAAATTTCCGAAAACTGGAACATTTGGCAACTGTTCGCACTCCTTACAATGATTCGATTCTGACTTCGTTGTCAATGGCTTTAAAATATGTATTGAAAATGTAAATTGCAAATTGAAATAATATGCCACAAATAACATTTAGAAGACAATTAGGATGGCAGTTTTGAAAATTAAAAATTTCAATATTTTGAAATTATTGCACATGTTGGGGGTTGTTTACACCCCTTACAATAATTTGAAAGTAGTCATATCAGAAACCGTTGAAGAGCTCATAAATCGTAGATGAGGATGGTAGTTTTGAACATAAAAAATCAGCAAATGTGAGAAAACTGCGAAATTGTGGTGTTGTTTCCACCCAAAAATTTGAATGTAGTGGTGTAATGTACCGTTGAAAAGCTAATAAATAGCGGATTACGCTGATGTGTAAATCATAAAAATTTAAATAACTGCATATTGTGGGGGTTGTTTGCACCCCGTTGGAAGAATTGAAAACAGTGTTCAATATACCGTTGAAAAGCTCGTGAATCGTAGATTATGCTGGTATTTTTTCAAAATTTATAAATCAATAACTTTGAAAAAAACTGCAAAATTTGAAGGAGTCTTGACCCCTTGAATATAATTAGGTGTTCATCTGCATTACACCAGTAAAGAGCTCGTAATTCTTAGGTAATTTTAGTAGGTTTTAAATTTAAAATTAAAATTCAATATTTTTTCGGGGATGGTTTTTACCCCTTAGACAAATGTTTAGGGATTGATGTTCAATACGTCAATTAAAAGCTCGTAAAGAGCTCCTAATTTGAGACGCTTCACAAAAGTTTCTTGTATGTTTCTCTGAGATAGCGGTGCTAACTTTGCGCAAAGTGTTGGGGATTTGTCGGTTATGGGGTAGCTTGAGAGAATTTTGTAAGTTCGTCCCGCATAGTTAATGACCGGGACCTCTAGAATATCTATCAATGGTGATGATGATTCAAAGGGTGTTTGTGGGGTGTCAGTGATGACAAGAGGGCTGTCGAAATTTAAACGGTAAGCTTTTACCTTCTGGCAAGTTTGACAATTTTTGATAATATTGTCAACGTCCTTAGTCAGTCGGTGCCAGTAGTATTTTTTCTTTATTCTGTGGATGGTTTCATTGATATCTCGATGTAGATTATATTTGACTTTATGGATTTGTTTGAGAATGATAGGGATTTGATCCTTCTCAACCGTTTGGAAGATATTTTTGGCAGGCTTTCCATTTTATATCGATTTCGGGAAAGATGAACGAAAGTATTTCCAGAATGAGCAAATCAATGTTATGCTGAACACAGTATCTTTCGGTTTCGGACAAACACATCTCTACTATTATATAAACATGTGAAAAGAATCTCGTTAACTACTTCTGCGCCAGAAAGGAGACGGACGATGCAATAACGTCTCTATCTGAAAAAAATAGGTTACAAAGACATTTACTGTTGAGGTGAGAAAATCGGCATATTCCTCAAAAATGTCTACGATGATGTTATGGTGAAAATCTTTCATCAGAGAACCTTCAGGGAATTCCAGGATGTTTTTGTTTTCTCGATCTATTAGTTGGCAATTAGGAAATTTAATTCTGTTTTAATGTATGAGTGAAACGGTTTGATATCGCTCTACAAAAGTTCTAAATTCTTCAGAGATTTGTTAGACTTAATGTGACTTTTGTCTCGGGTTCTCGTGAGTCATCGTCAGATTCGTTTGTTAGGAGTATTGTAAACGGTGTTAGATGATTATTTGTTTGAAAGAATACGTATTTATTAAAGTTTTTAACTTGAATGCGAGAGAGTGTCGACATTTTGGTTTACGTAGATTATTTCGTAGTCATACTCCTCGAGTTTGAGATCCATCGTGCAAGCCTACTTCCAGGATCTTTCTTAGAAAACAGTCATGTTAACGGGCGATAGTCTGTCAAACGTAGAAACATACGACCAAAAATAAGCGGTCTATAGTAGTCTGTAGTGTTTAACAACCCACACTAGAGCAAGAAGTTATCTTTCGATGATAGAGTATTTAATCTCAGCCTTGCAAAAATTCTCGAGGCATAGGCTATGGATAAATGCTTACTTACGGGCCTTGAGGATAAATAGTTCCTTGAATAATTTCAAGGAATATCCTAATGGATATATGACAATCACGGTAGATGTAAGGACGATGATTTTTAATTGTCCAAAAGATATAACGCATTCGGAGTCGAATTGATTAGGGACATTTTCTTGAAGTAATTTTGTAAGTGGCTTGATAAACATAAGTAATCACAATGTGTTGTACCCTAACCGCCAGCCATGGTTACGTATTCAAACTGAAGTGTTCAATATAAAACATAGATTTTGTGTTAAGGTACAATTTCAAAATGATAGCTGATTTGAAAAATATAGGAAATTAAAACATTTACATAAATTATATTCAATTTCATTTTATTAGTTGCATTTGTTACAACAACATTTTGTAACCGATTCCGCTCTTGCTTTTTAATTGTCAACCTTTACATTGCTACCCTGTTTTACAGCAACGTTAGTGTCTGAGTTGCCTCCCTGAAATTAAAACAAATATTATCTTAAATAATTCACATATATATTTTACTTTTTATTATTACGATTTTCTTTTACGCTGCCAAAATAGGAAACCTTCGAGAAACTAACTAATAAATAACGTGTAAAAACCATTAAACTAAACAATGCTGGTAAAAACAAATGATTCCCGAAAATTCGATGATAATAAAAACCATTTCGAATCCATTCCGGAATTACGAATTATATACGTTAGCGTACCAGAAGCCGAGAGAGAGAACCATATAGATAATTATAAGGTAGTAAGAAGGCGATGGACGGATAATAGAATATAAGTTGAGTAGAACGCACAGCAGTGATCATCACTATTGGTCCACGTATTGTAATTTTTTTGGTGAGAATAAAGAAATTTATTTTCGGTGAATTTTTTTAAACCCAAAGACTTCGTATTAATTTTCAAGCCATAATCTCAAACAAAGTCAAACGTACGTGAAATATTCAACCATACTTTCTAAGTAACCGATAAAAAACACTGAACTCTTTCTTTTTATGCGTATGACCACTTGGTTCAGATTAAATAAAATATTGCCTTTTTTAATTACTTTTTTTAATAATTTTTTTTAGAAAAATAGTATTTTGTAAATAGTGTTTAGTGCCACTGTGCACAAACAACTCTGCAAAAACTCCAGAAAAATTATTTGTACATATTCCAAGAAATAAGATTTGAAAATATTGTTTGCAACTCGGTGCTATAAATTCCCATGATCCCAGGATCAGTTCCACACTTTTTTTCTGTCAAATAAACAAAACAAAATGTCTGCTGACAAGTATAGGTATCTACTTAATTAAGTCCTTATAAATTGTTCATCACCACAAAGTAAGGCACGACAAGCCAGGCATGACCACAGAACCACATACGGAACAAATCTTACACAGTACGTTATGCCTAGATTCCTAATGACAGTGTACGATACGGTTTCTATGAATTTTAGAGCATTTTTTATCACGTGACTCGGCTATTTAAATTGTAAATTTTCTTTTGCGTTCATTTCAAAATTAAACGGCTTGTCTGAAGAAAATTTACATAAAATAATCATAAAAAATATTTTTTATTTAGGATTTTATTAGCCCGAACCATATTTTTAATACAATAAAATACCCAAGTATTACTTCTATCTATTAGGGCCAGGTAGCAGAAATGTCACCCTCCAAAGAAATGACCAACTGATTCAAATGTTAAACTGATGCTTACCAATGATCAGAATACTAAGGAAAGAGAAGGACAAATATACTCAATATATGCTCTCTTGACTCACGAAAAATTATCTGAAAGTTGTTATAATAAAACTCTCTGCAGAATATGTAAAATTTAAAATTTGCTCGTTTGTAATTTTTTGCAATTGAGAACGGAGTCTAAGCAGACACCACCGGGATTGGAATTCGTTGAAATATAAAGAATTTTCCAGAAGTGTGATGTTATTCTCTAACAGTCCAGAAACAGAAAATGATTTCAAAAGTAGTAAAGAAAATAGTAACATTCAGAGTTATGGCCTGGCCGTCGAGAAATGACAAATCCGTTTAGTGAAATGTATAGCATGACGTAACACTTTCTACTAATATATACTGTTTTCGTGGTAACAGAATTTCGAATATTAGATGGGAAATTCTGTGTTGGCGAAGCTCAAAGGATGCATCTTGGATCGATTCGGGACGAGTGAAATGAATCCGCTGACGTGAGGAAGAACGAAGAGTTCGAAGAAGCGCATTATGAATATTTTTTTAAACAATTCTATATTTCTGTGACTTTGAAGCTTTATATGCCAAAGTACAAAAACGTTTATTTGAGAATCAATTCCTCTCTGTAACATATGTAATCCATTCAACGATTTTACTAGTGTCGGATTGTTTGAAATGTGTTAGCTAGAGCTTGTCTTGTGTTCATATTAGTTGAGATCTATATAAATGTAAAATCTGCTTCTTCGAATTAAGTACTACTACAGTGTCGTTTTTAATGCAGTTCTAAAATTGTTCGTGGTAATGCGAAATCTAGTACGTATTCGTATCTTCACATGCGCATAAAGCAGATCCGAGATCCGTTATGCATCCATTCCGGATGCATCCTGAATCGATACCGGGAAAAAGTTGTAGAAATCAGTTAATTTTCTAAACCAAAACTTCTAGCACGTGCAAGAAGTTGCTGTTTGGCCAATAAAGAGTCTATGTAAATTTGTATGGGTTAACGTACAACATGATGACAGGAAAATAGTGGGAATAAGACAATCAGTACTATGAACAAGACTATATCATATACTCGACGTTTCGACTCCTACTGTGGAGCCATTATCAAGAGACAAAAAGTGAAAAAAAGAGTTTCAGAGTCTACATCGAACTCGGAACCTCAATCTGCCTACTCCCTAAGAGTCACTAGGTAACTGAACTGAATGTGAATCTGCTCTGCTTCTTTCATTAGATATCGGTCGACTAGAAGGGAATGTCACGTGTTCAAGGGGCTGTGTGGTGATTGGTTGGGTGTTGGTGGGCGTGGATAAAGCTTCTAGATTAATAAGAAGCTTAAAAGTCCTGACAAATGAATGAATATGGTGGAAAAACTCATTCACTTAATCTGAAATTGTCATTACATTAAAAGTCCTTAAAAATATGTTTTGCCATAGCGAAAAAGTCAGGAATACAAATTAGTTTTACCAGAATATAATACTTTTAGTCTGTACATTCTTCTTTCTAATGTTTCTATGTATATTCATATATAAAACAAATTTTTACTTACGCTTGGATAGTAGACAGGGGCACGTCGTTTAACAATTCTCGCTGCCTCACCACTCCCTAGGAGCTAAAAATGTTGATTTTCATTTATATTCAGTTTTAACATTAATTTTTGTTGATAGTATAAAATTATTATTTTATTGACATTCATTTCAAAATAATCTTTCCTACTGTAACCAGTTTTATTTTTCTGAAGTCAGAATAATAAATAACACTGAAAAGAGAAGCACAAAAGAAAGTAGAAGATGCCACAAACAAGCTTCAGAAAACAAACAATAGTTTTTCGCAAAGACACTAAATTTATCAAGTTACCAACAAAATTAACCCAACCTAAAATATACCAGAAACATAAATGAAATGTACAAATAAATAAATTGTTGCTTATTTCATATATTACTTTTACAAACTCTTAAACTATAGTGTTCATGTTTTACGATGTACTTTAGATAGTTCTTAGTTGGAATTACTTGATCTTGGATTGCCAATATAAAGTCTTCCTTTTCAGGAAACATATGACCAGAGATCAACCAGTAGTTCGACGCTGAACTGTCGACATAATCTTGGTTGACGTCCTTTATATGCCTTCCATGAATCGGCTTCTCTTTCCATTTGAGCAGTTTCTGATCAATTGTCTGGTGGTATACTTGTTGTTCTGTCAGTCGCAGAGGCGTTGAGTCATCAACCTGACATATGACTCTGTGTAGATCAGAAAATTCTGCGAGTTTCTGGAAATGATTACGCAAATTGGAAATTTGTTGATCATGTAACTTGCCTATATCTGCCAATCCTCTTCCTCCTTCATATCGTGGCAACGTTGTACGTTCGACGGAGCTCTTTGGATGGTGATTTTAAAATATGGGATTTGAACTTCTAACTGTTTCCTAAAAGATAGTTGTGGCATATCTGTAATCTTTCTAATTTTTGGGAATAACAGCCCAATTTCTTGAAAGTCTGTACATTCGAAATGGTCTAAATGTTTCAGGGTTTAAATCAGATCGCATTTTCATGGGTAATAAAATTTAGCACCACTGATCAAGAAAATTAAAAATTAAAATATTAGCAATGACAAATTTTTGGGAATAAAGTTTTTCTATTTCACATGATCTGTAGAATTATTTAGTGCTACCCTGTATATATCAAACTGCAGTAAATTCTCTATGTTAATTTGAAAATTTACAAAATTTATCATTGCGAACCTATTAATTTCTAATTTTCTTATTGCATATATTACTTTTACAAACTCTTAAACTATAGTGTTCATGTTTTACGAATTCGTTGTAAAATGTGGGATTTGAACTTCTAATTGTTTCCTAAAAGATAGTTGTGGCATCTCTGTAATCTTTCTGATTTTTGGGAAATAACACAGTTTCTACATTCTAAATAGTCTAAAAGTTTCGGGGTCTAAATCCCATTTTCAATGTTAATAAAATTTAGCACAACTGAACAAGAAACATAAAAATGAAAAGATTGGCAATTTCAAATTTTTGTGAACATTATCTGTAGAATTATTTAGTGCTACCTTGTATACATCAAATGAGGAGTAAATTCTCTATGTTAAATTGAAAATTTACAAAATTTACCATTGCGAACCTTTTAATGTCTAATTTTCTTGTTCAGTTGTGTTAAGTTTTATTATCATTGAAAACAGGGTCTGATTTAGACCATGAAACGTTTGGACTGTTTGAAATATATAGACTTTCAAAAAATTGTGGTGAACTTCTTACCTGTAAAACAACCAGCAGTAAAGCAACAAATGCAAACCAGAATTTCATTTTGGAGCAGGATCACAACTTGCAACAGCCAACGACAATTGGATTGAATATGATTTCGATATTCTGAAATGTTGGCTTTTATAGATCTAAATGTAATATGTTGCAAGATTTTTAAAAGATATTATCACGTACTACCAGTCGTGTAAACTATTTGTCGTCTTAATGTCCATTGTTAAGATAACACGCTAAACACTTGGTTGGTATTAAAATACTGAAGGCACATTTAGCAGTATAACCTTTAGCTCTTTATCTCTTAATTGTATAATATAACAGATTTTGACACGTGAGTGAAATCACATTTACCTGTTTAGTACCACCTTTGACATAATGTAGGTAAATCAAAGTATATATTTTCTAATATTTCAGTTTCAGACAAGCAGGAAATGAGTTGATTTTCTTCTATTTTGCTTAATATATTTAAAACTAAGCTTTTAAATTTATAAAAAATATAAATTTTTAATTTTATCTGCTTTATGATTCGCTTACATGATTACATTTTTAAAAATGGCTCAAAACATTAAGATTAGCATTTTCGCTTTATTTTAACAATAAACTTTCAGTGAAGCCCTATGTACTCTTTAGTCTGAATTTATGGACCTAAGGTTTAGAAGGTGAAGGGGAGAATGTGACAAATTTTAAATAATAAATTATTAAATCTTTTATAAATATCATTTTAAAAATACACATAAAATAAATTCAAAATTTTAGGTCATATAGTTTCCAAGATAAAGAAAGGAATAAGTTTGAACAAATTATTCTAAAAATATGCAAAAAATACAATTCTAGTCCTCACGAAGATCCCTTTCAATTGATATAAGACCTTATGCGTTTGAAAAAAGTTATTTTTTTACTTTTCGTATTCCGTAACTTGATATTACTTCTTTTTTTTCCTGTAAGGTTCAAGAGAGGCCCGATATTCCTTTTTCAAAATTCCATGTCTTATAATTTCGGAAATATAGGGGGAATATGTATTTTTTTATTTTTTTATTACTACCTTTTAAAGAATATATTTAAAAAGTAGAAAAAGTATATTTCTGTTCCACATAATGAGCCCTTTCATTTCATATATTAAATAATGCGTTTGAAAAATGTTTACGTCTTTATTTTCAGTTTAATTCTATAATTGGCCCTCCAAAATTAATATTAAAGGTTTCTCCTTATTTATTCTTTAAAGTTCAAGTGAGGCCCTAACCACATTTTTTTATACATTAGGGAGTAAAGGAAGGAAGTGAGTATTTTTTTATATTTTTGTTAATGTCTTTTAGGGAATTTTTTTTAAATAGAGAAAAAATATATTTGTAGTCCTCTTAATGACACCTTTCATTTGATATATTACATGACCCGTTTCAAAGAAGTTTAAGTTTTTATTTTCCGTTTAATTCTACATTTGTTTTTTGGATGTACGGAACCCTAAAAATTACCTACCTCGTATGTATACGGTTAGTATTCATTCATATTAATTTTTGAAAAAAATGTATCCTAAGTTTCGTGACGATTTGTGTGTAAGTCCGAAAATATATCGTTATTTTAACTATAAAAGCAAATTATTGATTTATATTATATATTACGCAAGTCCGAAGCTACTCACGAAGGACACCCCAGAAATCAGAATGAAAATTTATTTCTGTCAAATTCTTTGGAACCGAGTGTGCTTGGTCCTTCCTGAATAATTAAGACAAAATATCAAGGACACTGTCGTAGGTGTTGGAGGTTCAATTTTGAGGTTTCGTATATAAAAATTCGATTTTAACAATTTCACTGTTGTGTTTATTTAAATAAATGTTATATCAGTAGTGAAATGGGAAAGGGTGTTATCTGCTATTTTTATCAAATTGCATTTAATTGCATTAAATGGTTATAAATAACGTAAAATTTGATATTCTAGAAGGAGAAAAATATAAAAATATATGTTATTTGCCATATAAGTATACTTCCCTATATGGCAAAATGAGCTACATGCAAATAGCACCATTTTCCTTTACAATATTTTATTTATAATACAGTTGACTCATATTGCTCATTCTAAAAAATATGCATTATTTTTGTATTGAGAACACATTATATTACTTATGATTCACTATTATTTTCGTACGAAATTTTATAATGAAGAGGGACAGTTTCTAGAATATTGGGCATCATGATGTACAATATATCTTTTCTCTTGTTGAAACTCTTCCATTCAAAAAACATAGAAAATATAAAAATAAAAAGAAAGAATAAAATATTTACTATTTAACATTTAATACTAATAAAACAAGGTTTTGTGTAAAAATGTTTACAATACTTTGTCTATATATATTTGTACAAATTGCTATAAAAACAGAACGAATTCGAAGGCTGTAAAATACAATAATTTTTGAGGTAAGCATGAACCTAAAAATAAGACATCACCTTCTGATAATAAACCACATCCTTAATTTGAAAGCGATTATTCCAGAAGTAAATTCACAACAAAATATTTACATTCCAATGTCAGTATCAGCATAATGTACAACCAGTATTATCACTTCTGTTCATAACAAGATCGGTAACCCAAATGTTACCAAACATATCGCAAGGTATTAAAAAAACTGAAACTTGTGTTAAACATCTATACAATGATACATGTGACAGATTAAACAGACTACTAAGTAAAAATAAAAACAAACCCAACAGATAAAGAAGACCTAGAAAATCATTTAAAACATCATGCAAAAAAAGACACTGGTTTTGTACAAGAACATAAAGAGTGTAGAATTCGATAACTGTAAACATTTGGTTATATATTCAGACAATTGTGCCGACCAAAAACATAATTTCACATTACCTCTGACGTACCAACAAAGCAGAAAATTCAAACCTAACTTGCAGACAATTGAACATAAGTTCAAAGAACCAGGCCACCCACATTTGGAACGTGATAGCGAGCATGCAAAAATTGAAAGAAGTAAACCTAACGAAATGGGTATATTTATCCAATATGCTATAAATTTTCAATATTTACATTACTCTATGATTTACTTTAATAAAACCAAACATCATTGCAATAATAATTCATATAATACAACAATACTTATAAAATAAAGGTTTCTATTACTTCTAAGCCGGCGCTTACAGTGGATGCGAATTCGTACGAAATTTATTCGTACGTGTTCATAACAAAATTTGTTCGTAACAATACGTACGAACAGGGTGGTTACATTGTACGCAAGGAAGTATTTCAAATCGCTGCATATAGTTCTTAGTGTGGAAGTGTAATGGATCCAGCTACAGAATCTTACTTGTTGGAAACGCCTTTAATAAATTTTCAATTACTGCAAAACAGAAGACGCTACTGGGTAGAATTCGGAAGATCTTATGAAGAACTTAGGAAAAATTATCAAAAATTTTTTGGTTATATTAGAATGACGCAATATACGTTTGATTATATATTAAAAGTTGTAGAATGTAAACTTAAAAAATACTGTAACTTTCGCGAATGCATTTCACCACGAGAAAAATTGATTGTAACATTACGGTAAGTAAAATAACTTTTTACTAAACAGAGATTTCTTCAAATTTAAATTATAATCGTACAAAAAAATATTCATCAAGGGTTAGGTTGGAACTGAGAATTGTGTTGCCGTTTGTGAAGGTTTTTTTGTGCATTTTCCACATAGTTCAATGCATAATTACTTCTGGAATTATTGATTGGTTGGACTGATTCATTTGAAAAACAGTCGAAGTGCAAGTATATGCCGGTGAAGGTGTTGGAATTGGCAAAATCTGACTGGATGTTTCTGTAAATTCCTGTTGCGGAATGTATTGGTTTCGGTCTAACCCGGCGGTTACACTGGTTGCGAATTCGTACGAAATTTATTCGTACGTATTCGTAAGAAAACTTCATAAATACTGTTACATTTTTCATTCCATAAATACCTCCTTACTTCGACAAGTGTAATTAATTTTTTAACAACCCCGATCATTCTCTTTGAATTCGCACGAAAACTGACCAAAAAACAAAATATTTTGTTCGCATCAGAACAGTCGTACGAATACGTATTTGATCACTTTTGATGAATTCGTACGAGTTCCTACGAATTCGTGCGAACTAATTTTCGTACGAATTCGCATCCACTGTAACCGCAGCCTAAGCCGGCGGTTACACGGGTTGCGAATTCGTACGAAATTTATTCGTACGTATTCGTAAGAAATTTTTTCGTAACTATACGTACGAACAGGGTGGTTACATTAGAGGCACAAAGTAGTGCAGCTTTGTGCATATAGTTCTTAATTTGTGTTGAAGTGCTGAATCTTACTCGTTGGAAACGCTTTTAATAAAATGTGTTTTATTGAAAAAACAAAAACGCTTTTGTGTACTTAATAATTTTTAATCTACAACTGGAAACGGGGAATTGAAATCATATGAAGAACTTTGGAATAATTTTTGAAAATATTAGATCAATAATCTACGTTCAATTACATATTAAAAGCTGTAGAAAGTAAACTTCATAAATACTGTTATATTTTTCATCCTATAGATACCACCTTATTTCGACAAGTGTAATTATTTTTTCAACATCCACGCTCAATCTCTTTGAATTCGTACGAAAACTGACCAAAAAACAAAATATTTTGTTCGCATCAGAACAGTAGTACGAATTCGTGAGACGCCGTACGCATAAGGCGTATATACTGTAACCGCCTGTACTTACGAATACGTATTTGATCACTTTTGATGAATTCGTATGAGTTCGTATGAATTCGTACGAACGAATTTTCCTACGAATTCGCATCCACTGTAACCGCAGCCTAATGTATAAGTAGATGAGCATTCGTACGAAAATTAGTTCGAACGAATTCATACGAACTCGTACGGATCCATCAAAAGTGATCAAATACGTATATCAAACTGAAGAACATTTATTTCGGTCAAAATTAACAAATAATACAGAAAAACAAATTAAAACATGAAGATTCCTGAAGAGAGGCAGGCGCTTCATAGGTTTTAGGTAATATTTTTTGTGAAATGAGAGCTGCGTATTTAAATTGTATTCTAGTTTCACCCATATGTCTAGTGATATTGTCCAATTAAGTTATAAAGAAATATATATTTCTTTAGTACGATACTGCTAAATGTGCCTTCACTATTTTACTACCTCCCAACTGCTTAGTTTAATTATCGTACAATGGATATTGAGACGACAACCAATTTTGCACTAGAAGCAGTACGTGACGATAAGATTTTTAGCGAAACCTAATAAATGGCAAATGTGCGTCTATAAAATTCAAGACTTTAGAATATCGAAATCATATTCATTTTTTTGACTATTGCAAGTTGTTCGCCTGTTCCAAAATGAAATTCTGGTTTCCATTTGTTGCTTTACTCCTTGTCGTTTTACAGGTAAGATCTCTTCATCAGTTAATATTTTACTAAAGAACTTTTAAAACTTGTATCACTATAGATTTAACGAGTAAATAGTATATTCAACATACATTTGTTAAATATTCCCAAAAGCAGCCCCTGCGGATGAAACCCACTTTCATGTACCCTTAAGTGATGAGAATCTTAACGCTAAATATTTTGTAAAATGCGTTTATGGGTTATTTTGTTGCTAATTTGTTGCTAATTTTTGACGTTAATTACGATTGTATTGCTCAAGTCTTAAGCTGGTAACATAGTCAAGAAGATAATCAATATCAAAATATCTTAAGTTTTAGGACATTTTATCACTTTTTACTCTTGACTTGTTATAACTGTTCATGGCAGCTCAAGTGGAACAGATCGGAGAGGGTTTACAAACCTTAATCTTGTTTTACAAAGTAAGTTAATAAACAACTATATATTGCTGTTTTTCTGTGATGTTACACTTGGTATGAATTGTTTTTCGCTTGTTGGAACCAATCTTGTCTGACAAATCAATATTAAATAACCAACCTATTTGTATCATATTTATTAACCGACTTCCAAAAAGGAGGAGGTTATCAATTCGTCGCGTATTTTTTCGCTTTTTTTTGTATGTATGTTACCTGATTTCTCCTCCTGTGGTGCACCGTTTTGAATGAATATGGTCTTGTTTAATAGAGTATATATCCGGATTGGTGAAACTTCAAATTTTGGAAAAGAATTCTATTGGTAAAGTGATAAAATTTGTGAATGAACACATGCGTGCATGGAAATCGACCAATATCCCTAATATTTTAGTCGATTTTTCGATAACTCCTTATGGATGTGTATAGTTTTTTAACGTTTAATCTATTAAGGAAGATCCTTAGGTGATCTTATATACTTTTCTGCGACGTGCAACTTGCAGTTTTGCAGAAAATCGCCGAAAATTCTTATCAAAACTTTCATCGAAATGACATAACGGACATTTCCTGATAAATATTTTAATTCCAAGGTAATAGTACGGTAATTTTAAGCACTGGAAGTTTTTATTGCGAATTTGAAAATTTTCTATGTACATCTCAAGTATATATGTAATAAAGCATAGTATTTTCGGCTCCTTAAATCAATGAGTACGAAGCTCGTTTTGTTTGTATACCAGGTAAATACCTATTTAAATGCAAATTTTTCCATTTTGCGAAAATTCAGTGACAACACATGTCAAACTTTAAACTGGTACTTGGTGGGTTATAGACAGGGTGTTTAGTTATAGCAAACAAAATCACAAAGTAAAGTGGTAGAAGGAGTTGCAGTTATATGAAGATTGAAATATAGGACGGACTAGAATGATAGTGGTCCGTAGGCAGCCGTATAACAGGATGGTTGGAATATAGGGTGGACTGGACGTTTGGTTTTATAAAAATGTTGGAAACTGTTATATGATGTGGACATACGCAAATCATATACAGGATGGTTGAAATATATGCAGCAGTTGAATTTATACATTGTGATTAAAAAATGATTTCTTTTATACCCCCTAAGAAGTTGCATAAAGTGTGGAGAAGAATTAATGTTACACAGGACGATAAGATAAAATGTAAAAAATGAACTAATTTATGGGCTAGCCCACAACGAGTTATATACTATGGGTGAAATATAGGAGGGATTTGAATCCGTACATATTCGATGGATTCTACTCCGTCCTATAGAAGGCAGCTAACAAATTTATGCTTGTCCGTGGGCAGTCGTATGTACAGGATGGTTGGTACATAGGTTGGAGTAGAATTTTCTATAGTTATACAGGGTTGTCAAAAAAAGTTGAAAAAAGGTTACATGGCGTAGTCCATAAGGCATAAATTTATTTTGTTCGTAAAGATTTACCTGTTAATTTAAATGAGAAAGTATCATTGTGTAATGTTGTGGCTTTCGATGTTACCTGGTTCTGTCTATTAAGGTTATACATACAAAATAAAAAATAATGCATGAAAACTACCTGAGTTCAAAAATACTAAAAAGTTGAATATAAAACATTTAAAAATATATATAACCGACTTCTACCTGTAACTAAAAAGCTAAAAATAATTATAACAAAGTACAACTCTAGCAAATAAATAACACATTCAATGTTGTTAGGTACCTACCCAGGAAGTAAAAAATGTAAACATTAAAAGGTGCTCATTCTGTACAAATTAATTACCTACCAATCTAGTATATTTTTGAAGTCGGTGCCAAGCAACAATCAAGTTTGATGAATTAGTAGATAAGTACGCAATGAAGGATTTGCTTAATGTTAAATAATAAGTAACTACCAATCAACATTTTCAGATTTTAGGGACTGGTGAAGCAAGGAGAATTGTGAGACGCGCCCCCGTTTACTATCCAAGCGTAAGTAAAGAATTATCATATACTAATGTTACAAAGAATTATTATAAAAAAAGCGGCAGTCATTTTAGATTCCACGATGACAGTGAAAGCTTCTTACGAAATATACTTCTCGTTATCTCACTGTCTCTGTTTCTATTTCTTTTCATTTTGAGTAATGCATATAAATTTCAAATTAAAATATTTGTAATTATTTAGTTACTACTCAAGTATTAAAGCTAATGTGGAATTATATTAAGATATAACTTTGTGATTTAAGATATAACTTTGTGATTTAAAATTATGGCACCATTATATACCTATATACATGAAAATAACCTCGAATAGATATTATATGGAAAAATGTTATTAACAAACACATAAAGCTGCTCCTTCCCCAACACTAAATACTGATAACTAGTCGGGATTTTTTTAATTTTACAATTAACTACACTCATACAACCTACGATGCACTCACTCATATATACAGGGTAATTCACGTTATTGCGTTATTGGAACTGGAATAGCAAGGCTAAACAAATTAACTAAAGATATCTATTATATGTAGAGATGTTTAAAAATTATTATTTTCTTAAGTACTTTCAACTTTATATGATAAATAAGTAGAAACTCCTAATATTAAATTAAATGGAAAATAATAAATTATTTTTAAAACGCCATCACGTAATATATCAAATGAGAGGTCTCATATTTTTAAAATAATTTGTTGAAAAGATGAAATTACACGACCTAAAATTATGAAAAAAAATTGAAATATTCAGTTGTACTGTCCAGAAAAAAAAATAAGGAAAAACCCTGATATTAAAATTTGGAGTCCAAGTTACAGAATTAAACGAAAAATAAACGTAGGTATCAAGTAATAGCTCAAGCAGAAGAATAAAGAATACCAGTATATTTTCTCATAGTTTTCAAATAATTTATAAAAAGGTATTAAAAAAATATGTAAAATTCAAACCATTAAGAAAAGTAAAAACCAAATTCAAACAGTAATTTTATAAACTGAAATGAATAACTTTGAGTGGGATACTTGGAAACATGTTCGATACATCGAATGATACTAGAATACCACTCCCAGGGATATTTGGTTTTTGAATTGATATTGTAAGTTCTATAGAATTACTAATAGCAAACTGTGTTCAAACAATGTTCAACTTAAATACGTTAGCCTTACTTATTTTGGGACCACAAGTGAGAGAATAGCGAAACTTTTGTCGATGCATAATATTAAAGTTAGTTTTAGATCCCAATCCAAATTGTCAAACCATATTTTTAACGCCAAGGAAAAAATAAGTGATAAGTTCTTGAAATCTGGAGTATATATACTAAAATATTTAGAATGCAATAGCTTTTACCTTGGTATGACATGTAAAAATTTCAATATTCGATATCTTGAATACTTACGTTCCTTTAGTTTAAATAAAACTGACTCAACATTTGCTAATCATTTTCTTACTACAGGGCATACATTTCCTAAATTACAAGAAAAAGAGATCATTCATATATATATATATATATATATATATATATATATATATATATATATGAGAATATATAGAAATTTATATAAGCCATAATAATTTCGTTTCTTGTAATTTACTACTTAACGAGCAGGTAGAGTTTCAAAAGAGCATCATCCTATTTGAAATTTTTAATTAACTAATAATCAAAAAAGATATATTTATGTAATAAATAAGCTGTTTTCTGAATTATAATTGTGGCATCTCTGATATTTATTTTTCTTAGTTCTTTGGGAATAACACCACATAAACTTGAAAGTCTGAATATTTCAAAAGTCTAAACCTTTCAAGGTCTAAATCAGACCTCGTTTTCAATGGTAATAAGTTTTCCCCTTTATTTCTATATATTCTTGAACACAAAAATGGCATATTTATGTAATCCTTCCAAGAATTCGACACATACCTATTGTTGTAGACAAGACCCTTCAGTCTGTTTCAAAATGTTTTTTCGTCATTCATGAACTTGTTTCCGTTTGAAAATGACATAGTATTGTCGAAATTACTCACTGTTTTATAAATAAATAAATAAATTAGTGATATAAAACAATTAATTCGTTTTTCTACAATCATGGTAATATTTTGGATAGTTTGCCTAGAAAGAAACTTCATTAGATATTATGGTTGGATATGTATTGTTTCAGTATACAAACTATTTATGCTAATAATTTAATAATAATTTATTTTCATTTTAGAGTAACTCAGAGGTTTCCGTTGCCGTATCACAGAATGCAGATGTGGAAGTTAACAACGGCAAATAAAAAGCAACAGCTGCTTCAGTTTCCAAAATTATTGTTGATATAAATGTGACTAATAAAGGGACGTTTAATAAAATTTAAGTAAATGTTTTTATTTCCTAAATCCTCCAGGTTCGTACGCAATTGAAATTGAAGTCTTTTGTTTAATTTTGATCAATGTTTCGGCAACTTGGTTGTCTTCAAGGAGTAAGACAACATTTCAGTTTTATAACAAGTGGTTGGATATTAAGGTAAGGTAAGGTATTGTGCAGAGTGGATAAATCAAATGCTGCCTATTACTTTAAGTATTAAGTTATAGCACTAGTGCAAGGTTACAAGATTCAGCTATAAGTACTAGCTCTAAAAATTCTGTATAAAGTGGAATAGTAAATTATCTTTTGTCCTTTTTATGGTTCCGTATATACAATATACGGATACCTCTATAATATCACTCTAGATTTCTGCCTCTGTCACATCACAGCAATTTTCTCCTAAACTACTGGACGGAAGAGGTTGAAATTTGGCATCAATGTATAGTTTGGTGACCCGATCGGGAGTACATATCGTAAATGAAGAAATTTTGAGTTTAGGGGTACTTCTGGGGGGAAAAACTAAAAAAATCGACCGTTCCCCCCCTGATCTCCGAAACCACTGACCCTAAAATTTTGAAAAAAATAGAAAATATAATGGAGAAACCATTAATATTCATTTTGGGGGCAAGTTATAAAATTAAATGTAAATAAAAAAATAAAAAATGCAATTATGTAACATATCAAATGAAAGGTTTCATTCTGAGGAACCCAAATATATTTTGTTCAAATTAAAAAAAATTAATTATAAAGATATTAACGAAAATATACCAAAATTTACTCATCCCCTCCCCTTATCACCGAAACTATAAAACGTAAAGTTTTGAAAAAAAATAGAGGTATAGGGTCTGACCTGAAGTTTACTGGAAAAATAAGGAGAAACCGCTACTTTTAATTTTGGGGGGCAAATCACAGAATTAAATGGAAAATATAAAATTAAAATTGTTTCTAACCCACCATGGGCTCATTATGATGAAAACAAATATATTTTTTCCATATTTTTAAAATAAATTAATTAAAAGATATTAAAAATAATATAAAAAAAATTACCGATTCTCCCCCCTTTATCTCCGAAACTATAAGCTGCAAAATTTTGAAAAAAAATACAGGTATAGCGCCTCACCTGAACTTAAGTCGAAAAATAAGGAGAAACCCCTAATATTCATTTTGGGGGGCAAATTAAATAATTAAATTAAAAATAAAAAATTATAATTGTTTCTAAGGGATCAAGTAATATATTAAATCAAAGGGCTCATTATGACGAATACTACTATATATTTTTATTTTTTTAAATAAATATTTTAAAATATATTAAAAAATTTAAAAAAAAACCCATTATCCCCTTTATTCCCCAAACTATAAGACCTAATTTTTTTTGTTTACAGGAAAAATACGAAGAAATCCCTAATATTAATATTGGGGGCCAAATTATAGAATTAAACGGAAAATAAAAAATATTTTTTAACACATCATGCAATACATCAAATGAAAGGGTTTATTATGAGGAATACAAATACATATTTTTCATATTTTTAAAATTAATTGTTTACAAGATATTAACATAAAGATATAAAAATTCTCATTTCTCACTTTATTTCCGAAACCATACTACCTAAAATTTTTAAAATAATTAGGGGCACTGGCGCTCACTTGAAATTTATAAGAAAAAAACATTAGAAACCATAGCAATTTTAGGGACAAATTATAAAATTAAGTGGAAAATAAAATTTAACAGGCTCATTATGTGAATTACAAATTTATCATATTTTTACAGAGCTAATGTTAATTTTTGGGGGCCAAACTAGAAAATTAAATACATATGCAGATAAAATACAAAGTCTATGTGTGGAAAATGAAAGTGTATATTTTTTATAAATTTAAAACGCTTCCTTTACAAGATACTAATGCAAATATAAGAAAATGCACTCATTCCCTGTGTGAAACTGGAATATTAGAATCTTGAAGGTGGAACGGAACCCTTAGTAAGCGAGTCCAACTCGCACTTGACCAAATTATTTATCAGTTTAAATTGGTTTTTATTGCAGAATTTCGTATCTAGTATTCGCTGTTGTAATGTCAAAAACGTCCGGTAATGCCTAGATGTAATGGCTAACCTACCACCTTATTACGGCCCACGTGGTAAACGTTGACAAACCAGGGTGCACGGCAGCTTCAGTGGAGACGGGAGTGGGTTAACAAACAAGGGCCAAGCCAACTGTAAGTTAACTTTTCAATATAAAGATGTTCTGGGCGCCAAGTAGATTCTCTGCCTCTTTACCCCATCTAACCGCCTAAGATAACCTACCAATCCTCCTCGGCTACAAGAAATCTATAGATAAGCGCTCCATGGCTAATAAAACCTCAGTATATTGTCAGTTACGTCATAACAAACGTACTTCAATAAAACTCTTCATAAAACAGTAAATAATTTAATGAACTTGTAAATTATTTCAATACATCAACATTACATACCTGCTACACAAAGTTCAAATTATTACCAAAATCAACAAATGTAATAATCAATTACCAAAATCAACAAATGTAATAATCAATTAATGATCGAGTGAACCTAGATAAAATAAACAGATGTTATCAAAAGCATTAATCAAAATATTCAAATGTTGTTGTGATCCGTAAATATGCACAATATATCTAAAATCAGAAATGAGATACTTGAATGCACAATATTCAAAATAATAATGACATCTAAACTGTGAAAAATTCAAAATTATATCAAATTCAATAACTGTACTGTTATTCTAAAATCTGAAGCCAAAAACATTCAGTTACTGACAAAAGTGTTTAATTACATTTAAACTTCAAGAAAAATCAATAATGATTTCATAAATCTAGAAACAAATAATATCTTTAAAACATCCAAAATAATTCAATTAACAAGTCGACGTTTCGAGCTCTCACGACGCTTTCACAAAATACCAAATATTATCAATATTTAATAAAACAGTAATCATGAAATGATATTCAAAATTAACAGTCAAAGTTTGACTAAATAATCAGGTTCTTTATTAAATTCAATAAGTTCAAAATGTTAATCAGATAAATCAATTCTCAATGTGAAAAGTAAATTATGAGCAAAACAAATACACTGAATCAAATTACAAAGGTACCTTGTTCAAATGCGATGACACAACACTCAGCTGTCCTCTGTAGAATCGAAGCAAACCTACGCCGTCGTTGCTATACGGCAACCAACAATTTCGGTTCCCAATAAACCAAAATGGAACTCGATTACAAGACTTGCCAAAACTTCGGCAAACTAAGTGAAGTTGATAGCCCCATACACTGAAGGTAAACAAGGTCTTGGATGGGCTAAAGTTCTTACGTACGATGCTCAGAAGGTGGTTGACCAGTTAGTCGTCCAGGAAGGTCAACGGGAGTACATGCAAATATTCAGCAATCAAATCCTCACAAATGAGAACGTGTTTCCACTAATTTCCAAAATATCACCAAACTGCCAATGGGAACATCAATTAAACGTTGCTAAAACTGCAGATCCACGAGAGAGTGAGTGATGAACTTGTCTTAAATCTTCACACGAGTATGGTTTCCGTTAAAATCCAAAAATATCACAAAACTAATAACGGAACCAACGAATAAAGTGTATCCAACTAAATCCCAAACATGGATGGCACAAAATTGCCATTATAAACTCAGATAACACTTGTAGACATCTATCACACCTCTCTTCCCAAGTACTGCACACATCCTTACACTAGGACGGTCAACAGGCAACAACCTTTCACGAGGACGGTCAACGGCCAACTCCCATTCCGACAACTGACATCTCCCAAATCCTACCAACCCATTTCTCAATTCTCATACCAACATCGTCTAAATTTCACTACATACAACGTTCTTCTTCTATGACATTCCACAACATCAATGCTCGAAATGTCCCGTGCTCGACTCTACTTTTCTACCTCTTCTTCCCATAAATGCCATTAACCCATTTAGAACGTGTGATTCCACCCTTAGCAATTCGCCTTGAACGTCAAGAAAATCTAACCAACAATCTTAACCTAGAATAAATCAACATCAAAACAAATCCATACCAAATACAAAGCGAGAATATTTCCAATACGAAAAACCCAATAAGCCTATCGCAATAACAAAAATGCTACAGAATAATAAAAAAGGTACGTGTTTACGTTTGAAGATAATTTTATCCTATCCGTTGGTGTTAATATTCGAAGTCAATACTACTGTTTTAGTTACAAGAAAACAGTTATTGTAGATAAATGACACATCCAAAGTCCAGTTTAGGCTATTTAAAATACGTTTTGCATAAATCAACCCTCAGATATTTCTTCGGTTACTTGTTCTTTTACGGGTTTATGGAATACACTGCGAGTTATAGTCTGCGGCAAAAATGTAATGTTACACTGTGTGCGCGACTGTAACGCTCTGAGCAGTTGTCAAATTGGTGAGCCGGTTTCTTTATTAGTTGGTTTTGACGTAGCCAGACCTATTGTTTGTAATGTTATTGTAAATAATTTATAATAAATTATTTTCACTTTAGTCCTTATTATCTCGTTGTAATTATCCTATTCATACTTTAAAATCTGTTTAGTTATAAAAAAATAATAGCTTAGAAGGGAATTTATTAGAAAACAGTTCGTGTAGAAGAAAAAATATAATAACTTGTTTAAAAGTTTAAAAAATTGTTATCAGCATTACTAAGCTACCTGTTCTATATATGGTATTACATGCTGGTAGAATTAAAAATTTTAACGAAAAAAACATGAATATGAATTTGGATGAGAGTGACGTTAAAAATAATGTTATTATCTTAGCAATATATTTAAATATATATATACATATATATGTATTTTGTAATATAAAAAGGTCGACTAAGGCAAAAGATTTTATGAAACATGGCCCTTTTAGGTTTAAAAATATCTAGAAATTTGTTACATAAATCTTATGTACTTAAAAATTTGTTTAAAATATATTACATTTATCATTAGCTTGAATATATATACAATTTACTACAAATATTGAATCATGTTTTAATTATTGTTTTCTAAACATTTCTTATTTGAAATTATTGGAGGCTGTACGTAATTGAAATTAATTTTCTAGGATTTTATTTAATACTAGTGGTCGCCCAGTGGTCGAAATTCGAGCCTATTTCAAGACATTGTAAAAAATATATTTTTATAAGAAACAGAGTTGTGGAGAAATCGGAGAAGTAGATATAATGACCAATATTGTTCACTTATATTGATAAATCTATTGAAATAAAAAGACAATAAAAATGTAATCAAAAATCGGTATTCGAAATATTTTTGACAAATGAATGACCCCCCAAATTTTTGATTTCAACCGCTCCTGGCAAAATATTCGATATAATAATTGCAAGATTGTTATTTTTTTCGTCATTCTCTATTGTCCGCTGTCTGACAATTTTTTACCCAACAACTTCGGAAAGGTTGTGATAATAATATATTAATCAATAATTAAATTCACATTAAAAACGGAATATTTAATATGAAAGTTACTGCAACGCGTCCGAAAATCAATATTGATCTACTATATTGTCTATTTTACTACTAAAGAATAACAACGCTTGCATGCCACTTCCAGGAGTACATACATGATCCATGAGAATTTAAGAATATAACGATCGCCCTGTCCATATATAATTACTCAATGTTTTGACGGTCTGGAGGCGGCGGCCTTGTCAGTTGTTTGGCGTTGACAGTATGAACGTAAATAATAAATTTTTATTATATTTTATGTTATGAATGAACCAATATTATAAATTAATATTGTCATTCTGCACTGAAGATCGTCAGTAGCTACTAAACAAAACAAAAATGAAGAAAATCGGTTGAGAGACAGAGGAGAAAATGGTACCTAATCGTTTTGTCTTTGCCTGTTTATATATAGATTTGATTTCGCTCCATGATTCTTTCCACGTGGGTTCCAACTCTTTTGCTCCACTGTACGTTTGTTGGGTTCCTTGCTTTGAAAATTTTATTATCATTTCTAAGAATGGTGGCATAAACATTTGCAGTTTTTGCAGTTTGCGTCAATGACCTTTGTCAGCCAAAACAATGTCCATATTTTCTAATAAATTCAGCAATCCGGACTCTATTGTTAGGTCATTGAAAATCCAATTTTCGTCATCCAGCTACTTCAGATTTTAAACAAATAAAACCACCAGGAGTATTACCAATAAGAACCTTGGCAATATTTTTTTATATTGAGAATATGTTAATATGTTTGTTTTTATTTCCTTTGATATTTAAATTTATTAAGTTAATTAAATGCTATTTTCAATTTAAATTACTGGTGATAAGTTGGCCAAACTTGGAAAAATTATGAAAAATATAAAGGGACCATCACATGCAAAGACACGACTACTATATGGAGTGGTGCAATTGACACTTTTGTACGGGGCACCAATCTGGCACAGAGGTATGAATATAAAAAGATATAAGAACCTGATGTTAAAAATACAAAGACAGGCACTGCTGCGGGTAATAAGCGGATATAGAACGATCTCGTATGAGGCAACGGCAATTATAGCCGCTAGTATAGCGATGAAGGCAAAGAAAGGCAGGAAGGTGGCGACGCAAGTTAGAAATAACAGTGTACCACCTTCGGAAACTGCAGGAACAACACAACAAGGTGGTTTTAGTGGGTGTGAGTCCCACACTAATTTGAGTGATAGACTCTAAACTCAAATTGTCCATAATGGATTTCCATCTTCAAAAAAAAGGTAAGTGTGTTTTAATTCACATTAATGAAAATATACTGAAACTTAAGTTATTTGAAATTTTTTATACTGAAAATCATACTCAAAATTATTGTTTATTGAAAATATGGGCATCTTCAGTTAATTTATATTACATTACATGGCCCCATTGAAGCAAATTCCGACTTTTAAATCCAGGTGACTGAGTTTTACTTCAAAGAAAAATATCATTGACATTTTAAAGATTTGTTTGAATATAAAAAATGTACCCACCCATTTATTAGGTTAAGTTAGGTACATTTATTTTAGAGTAAAATATAATCTTATTCGACATATTTTTCATTTGAAATCTTACATTGCTGGCTTTAGAGTTTGCAACCTAACAATGTACAAAAAAATTAAAATTCAAAACGCTCTACCACAACAGAACCCACTGCGTAATTATATCTGATAGGTGGGTTCTCAAATTATAAAATACGATGGCTGCCTTTTATATTTCGGGATTAGAGAACAAAAACAAATATTAATCATCGAAAATCGCTTTATTGTTTTTCAAAACATTCCCCATGAAGATCTATACACTTTTGCATGCTTTTGAACCAATTGTCGAAGCACTGTTTCCACTCTGATTGAGGTATCTCTAAAACATGCATTCTGAACGCAGCAACCGCTTCTTCAGGTGTCGAAAAATGTTGACCTCTCAGTTTGTTTTTTACGTACCGGGATAAAAATAAGTCATTTGGTGACAAGTCAAGGACTATACGGCGGATGACTCATCAAATCGATGTTTTGAGTGGTCAAAAATGCAGTTGTTTGAGCCGATGTGTGAGAGCTCGCATTGTCGTGGTGAAGAGTGAACCGTCTTCGGCGATCGATTTTCCTCATTTCTTGGAAAACAACTGGCAAACAAATGGTTGTGTATCACTCAGAATTGACTGTTCTGCGTTGTCCAGTTTTTCCGAAAAAACAGGCGATCATTTGCTTGGAAGTGCTTCGTGCGAGAACAACTTTTGTTGGATTCGGCTCATCTTGAACCACCCATACTGTCGACTGTGTTTACTTTCGGGCTCGTACGCGTAAATCCACGATTCACCTGCCACTATGTCATAAACGTTTTTTGAAGCACCGCGATCGTATTTTTTGAGCTTTTCTTTCGACCAATGGACACGAGCCTTTTTTTGAACGATTGACACATTGTGTGGGCTCCAACGCGAACAATTTTTTTCGACATTGAAATGTTTATGCAATATTGAATGCTGGTCCCACTTATGTGTAAGGTTGACGCAATCTCACGATAGGTCACATGACGATCTTGCAACATCAGTTCGCGCACAGCATCAATGGTTTCCAGAACAACAACTGCTTTTGGACGATATTCACGAAATTCGTCTTGGAGTGAACTACGACCTCGATTGAATTTACCATACCATCGATAAACAGTGGTCCTTGATGGAGTTTCATCGCCAAAAATTAAATTAAGTTCATCCATGCACTCTTGCTGACTTAATTCACGTCGAAAGTTGTAAAACATAATCGCACGAAAATGTTAACGGTTTAATTCCATTTTTTGGCCAAGATGAATCCTTTAAGTTACTGTAAACAACACATAGCGCTCGTATGTCAAAATGTTCTGAGTACGTCTAACTTGTCAGATTGCAGCACTAGGGTTGTCCAATCCCGAAATATAAATGGCAACCCTCGTAAACAGGGCAGTGACTGGGTAACGCTCTTTCAGACCATGTGATGATGATGAGCTTCTACTGTCCAGTGACTGGAGTTGCCTGTAGTTCAATAGAAAAATATTTAATTTAGTGTTGTGAACTATTGATCAGTATTGATATTTGGGACAAGTAGTACTAACTTTCGTATAAAATAATTTTTTAAATTTTATGTTGTGATTATAATTCTTTCATAGACATATTTACGTAAAAATAAACCTACAATGATATACATCAGTAAAAAATAATTTCGTGGAATATTTCTACAAATGTAATCCAACTGAAATAATAGTGATAGCAAAGGCTTGACCTACTTTTTTAATTTCGTCTCAACTCTAGTTCTTATAGAGACAAAATAACGTCAATAATGTTCAACTTATAATTGTAATGAATTAGGGTCGAATATCGGCCACTGGGCGACCTCTAGTCTATACAATTTTACTTGGTATACATTAGTAAAGTATCTTTGACAGTAGAAATTTGCGCCACCTCGTGTTTTATTTGTGGAACGCTGGTTCTGTCAAGGCCGTAATTTATGTTTGCAGTGTTATAGATTAAAATTTTGTTATCCCATAAAATGGAAAAAATGCATAAAACCGAAAGTGCGGTGTAGTTGATTTTGAAAATACAACAAGAAATAATCAAAAATTACAATTCCACCGTTTTCCTGGATTTCTATAGCAATTGGAGAGGAAGGAAAAAACGGATGCTGTAGCAGTTCATCATCAAGGGCAATTAAATTAAATTTCGACGTTTTTAATTATTCCTAAATACATATAACATTAATCACAATTGTTGTTCCTTTAACAAAAGTTTGATTCAATAACTCTTGTAATCAGAAAAGTTAATCATGTAAATACTTTTATTTCCAGAATAAGTTGAAATTTAAGGTTAACATAATTTTTAATTTTTAAATTAATAATATTTTCTTTTAGGAATAAAGAAAAAAGTAACGTTTTAGTTAAACGAGGATGAAAAGCCATGGCAACCAGGAACATATTCAAGGATTTGCTGTGCTCATTTCCATGGAGCAGAAAAATCAAGCAATGTAGATACATAACAAAGTTTACAATTTCTTTCTTTACTATCTTTCCTGTAATATATCAATATTTATACTCTTTTAAGTAAATAACACTTTTTATTCTCATTATTTCTATTTTTTATGAGCGCTTCTGTATTATTAATTATTACAAAAGCTATAAATAATATATAGTCTATTATTTATAGCTTCATCGACTCCTGAAGATGCATTTTTTTCTTGTCGTAGGTACTCGTAATCTTTTAGCCCACAATTCAGCTTTTCTATATACATATTGCAGGAAATATAGTTGGATTGTAACTTTTGTTATGTGAATTGTTTACTTTTTTCCCAAACAATTTAACCACTGCAAATCATTGAATTTGTTTCTGGTTGAGATGGATTGTCCCACTGCTGTAATTAAAAAATCTCAGTCATGTTAATAGAACAACAATTATGATTAATTTTATACATACAATAATGACTAACAACGTGAAAATCAAATTTATTTACCCATGATGTCGAACTGCTGCGATTCATTTTTTCTTCATCTCTAATTGATATCCATGAAAGTGGTATAATTGTAATTTTTTATTTTTCCTTGATGTATTTTCAAAATCAACTACACCGCACTTTCGGTTTGATGTATTTCTTTGCATTTTATGGGATAACTAAATTTTAATCTATAACATAGCAAACATAAATTACGGCCTTGACAGAAGTAGCGTTCCACAAATAAAACACGAGGTGGCGCAAATGTCTATTGTCAAACTTACTTTACTAGCGTATTCGAGAATGCAGTAATATAAAGTGTGTTACATTTATAATAACAAATTTTGCCGTTTCATTCGATAGTTATTTACTTCATGTGTCATAATGATAAAATCTTGTATTTAATTTCTATTATACACATAGATTAAGCTCAGTATGACACACCCAATAGAGTATGAAAAGGCAGATAACACAGGTGATAATGATAACAGATTCTTGTTTACCACTGCACAACAATGAAATTTTATTGTTTTCAAATTATTGTAAATTTTCAAAAAAAAAGATGTCATTCTAACGCCCTGAATCTCATTGAGATACTATCATATTTTTCTAATGCATGCTACTCTTAATAAACGTATTTGTATAACCTCATTCTACAGTTTTTGTACTCTCTATTAGTTATGAAACACCTTGTATGTTCTTCTTGAGATTCTGTACCATATTTTCCTTAACAATTAAGTACGGAAAGTCTGCCGATTAAAATCAAATCGTTAAATTATAATTGTTTTGTTTATATAGTTATGTCCTCTTTTGTTCAATTAGCAACATAAATCTATGTGAAACATCACCCATACTTGGAGTGAAATAAATAAGGGCAAAGTATGAAGTGTATTATTGTGTTAGAGTGATAAGCATATCAGTTGGAATATTAATTAAATGATGTCCACCGAATGAATAGTAATACCATAATAATCTCGAAGGTGTACAGGCTGATTCTTTTAACAAAAGAAATATTACTTGCTCATTTACTGAAATAGTAGACAGACAACGCCGATTTTTTTATAAGTTTTATACAACAGCCAATTATTTTATTTTATTAATATTTAAGGTCGTATATATCTGGGGGAGGGGGTCGGTATTGAAACCCCCTGAGATTTGAAATTAAAGACTCAATTTTAACAAAGTAACAAGTATATTTTTTATGTTATACATTTCTTATATACTGGAAATATATAAATAGAAAAATAAATTTTGTCGTCCTAATCATTTCATACATCTTCTAATAAAATTGTAAGGGCTTCTAAAAGCTAAAAAGTCATTAGTGTCCATCCCTGTCACATGAAAAGATTTTATTACACCGAGTAATCTAACAAACTAGTGCCAGTCCCATTGCGTAATTATTTTCAACAGGTTTCAATGTTTCAATTTTGTCTATTCATTGGGTTTTCTATCCTCCAAATTTTTTCCTGTAACAGATAAGTATTTAAAAATTGTATATGTAGAACAAAGTGTAGTAAGGCAATTTCGTAAAATTGCCCGGATTACTGGCTGTCTGTACAGAGATTCTTCCTCACAGTTTTTCTGAGAGAAAGAGATGTCTATAAAATGATCAACCAGTATTCCTGTATATAAGTAATGTATTGTATATTGTGTAATACTTATCTATGTATGGAGACGTTTCAACTCCGAGTCTGGAGTCGTTGTCAATCGTTTAGTGTTGTTTTCGAGGTTTTTTTCTAAAAAATTTTCGCTTTGATTTTGAATTTGTTGTTTGTCAAAAAATTTGACACTGACAATTTGTCGTTTGGCAATCACTTGACTCTGAGGTTACCGTTTTTTTGTTCTGTTAGCAGTAAATTCTTCCAGTCCAAATGAAGGTCGGCTGAAGGTGCTCCGATTTCAGTGTTGTTTATCATCATACAGCTGGCTTCTTTAAGTTTTCTCTTTTTTAAATTTTCTTCTTTCATCAAAATCTTTGTTTTATCCCAGTCTATCCTATGGCTGCCGGTGCTCGTTAATACATGATTGGCCAAATTTGATTTGTCCACATGTCTTCTGGAAATGTTATATTGATGTTTTTTTTTCGTTACTTCTAAAGGTCTTGAAGTTTCACCGGTATAAGAATGGCCACAGTCACAGAAAACACTGTACACACAATTTTTAGAACTCTGGGTTGCGTTAAACGGTTTGGTATGTGTGAGGATAGAGCGCAAGGAATTATTTGTTTTAAAAACAGTTTTAACGCTGTATTTATTTCCTAACCGCTTAATTTTTTTCCGATACACCTGGGATATATGGAATTATGTTCATAATTTGGTTGTCTGTTTGTGTTTGGTTGGTATTAGTGTGATGGTTATTTGTGCTGGTTTGTTGTTGCGATTTTCTTTCTAACTGATTTATAGTTTTATTTATAAAGTCTTGGGGATATTCATTTTGAAGTAGATGTTCTTTGATAATATTGACTTCTTTGTTAAAGATTTGGGTGGATGAAGATATATTTTTTGCTCTATCATATAAGCACTTTACAACACCTTTCTTTACATTGAAAGGATGGTTGGAGTGAAAATTCAAATATCTATTAGTATTTGTAGGTTTTCGATAAGTACTTGTACTTATTGTGTTGTTTGTTCTATCTATAAGTAAATCAAGATAAGCAAGTTTATGCAAGTTTTCCATCTCCATTGTAAATTTTACTGTGGGTTCTTGACTATTGATGTAATCTAGGAATGAGTGCAGTTCTTCAGCACCATACTCCCAAACCACAAAAATGTCATCAACGTATCTCCACCACACTTTTGGTTTATTTTTATATTTGCCTATGAATCTTTCTTCAAAATATGTCATGAATATATTACTGATTATAGGAGATAAAGAAGAACCCATGGCCATTCCAAATTCTTGTTTATAGAAATCTCCTTCAAATTGAAAATATGTAGTGTTTAAGCAAAGTTCGGTTAGTTCCATAATTGTGTCAATGTTTAGTTTTGTTTTGTTGTGTAAGGTAATATCTTGTTAATTTATTTTTTATAATTTGTAATGATTTATCAACAGGTACATTTGTAAAAAGACTAACTATGTCGAAACTTACTAGTATATCATTTCTGTTGATAATAATGCTTTTTAATTTTGTATATCTTCATCCACCCAAATCTTTAACAAAGAAGTCAATATTAACAAAGAACATCTACTTCAAAACGAATATCCGCAAGACTTTATAAATAAAACTATAAATCAGTTAGAAAGAAAATCGCAACAACAAACCAGCACAAATAACCATCACACTAATACCAACCAAACACAAACAGACAACCAAATTATGAACATAATTCCATATATCCCAGGTGTATCGGAAAAAAATTAAGCGGTTAGGAAATAAATACAGCGTTAAAACTGTTTTTAAAACAAATAATACCTTGCGCTCTATCCTCACACATACCAAACCGTTTAACGCAACCCAGAGTTCTAAAAATTGTGTGTACAGTGTTTTGTGTGACTGTGGCCATTCTTATACCGGTGAAACTTCATGACCTTTAGAAGTAACGAAAAAAGAACATCAATATAACATTTCCAGAAGACATGTGGACAAATCAAAGTTGGCCAATCATGTATTAACGAGCACCGGCAGCCATAGGATAGACTGGGATAAAACAAAGATTTTGTTGAAAGAAGAAAATTTAAAAAAGAGAAAACTTAAAGAAGCCAGCTGTATGATGATAAACAACACTGAAATCGGAGCACCTTCAGCCGAACTTCATTTGGACTGGAAGAATTTACAGCTAACAGAACAAAAAAAAAACGGTAATCTCAGAGTCAAGTGATCGCCAAACGACAAATTGTCAGTGTCAAATTTTTTGACAAACAACAAATTCAAAATCAAAGCGAAAATTTTTTAGAAAAAAACCTCGAAAACAACACTAAACGATTGACAACGACTCCAGACTCGGAGTTGAAACGTCTCCATACATAGATAAGTATTACACAATATACAATACATTACTTATATACAGGAATACTGGTTGATCATTTTATAGACATCTCTTTCTCTCAGAAAAACTGTGAGGAAGAATCTCTGTACAGACAGCCAGTAATCCGGGCAATTTTACGAAATTGCCTTACTACACTTTGTTCTACATATACAATTTTTAAATACTTATCTGTTACAGGAAAAAAATTTGGAGGAGAGAAAACCCAATGAATAGACAAAATAATTCAAGACTTCCTCAACAATCTTTTCGAAATTACTTAGGTTTCAATGTTTTCATTGTATGGTAGCCTTCGGTCTCCGTGTGGGTGTGGCCTTTTTTTATTATTTTAGGGTTTATAACATTAAGGTTTCGATTCTATTCATTAAGAAAACAATATCAAATAATTATGTTTTATAAAGGGCAATTATCTGACCATATGGTAAACTCTTTAATCTTCTCAGAAATTTTATAAACATCAGATCATTTTATCCCCACCCTATTTAGAAATCGGATCACCCTACAACTTATAGTAGGCTTCTTCCAGGGTTAAATCACCTATCACCAAATCCTAATCCCAAAGCATTAGGTTTAGAAGCTTTGTGGGTTTTAAAGTTCTGGGGTTCATAAAAACTATTGTAAATCTATCATAACTATTTTTCTGTGTTGTTTTTTCCGTTTTGAAACTCATAATTGAACTCATAGTTGAAAATTTTACCATAAGGTATAATAATTTTTACCGGAAAGAAAGAAGAACCAAGTAACTGCAAAATAAGGCTTCTTACACTCTGACGCACCTAAGGTGAAATTTTATTGCAAGGAATATGTTTTCCTCTCTTATCGGGTGGGATTATACCACCATATCGTTTTTTAGCAATACCAGGGTTGTTGGGATTCATAAACACTCTTTTGAATTATTTTGCATATGTTAGTTTTTTTATTTATTTCAAAAAAGTATTAATTTGTTTGTCGACTTTTACTTTCGCTAAGATTATTCTTTCCCGCCTTTGGGTCGATGTGCACGCGTTCACATAACATAGCAAATTAAACTGAGATTTCCACCCAAACTGTGATTGTGTGATCTAACCTCGTTTAGCTCCGAGCCGGCTGAGGACTTAATTTGATTTAAAACAGGCTATTTTCATTGTTTCTACAGATATCGCAAAATGGGAAAAGCAAATTAATATTTTTAACAGAAATTTGTCAATTTTGGACTAAGGTACAGATTTGTAAATCCATAATGCTGTTAATTATCTTGTAACACATCACCCTATATTAGTAAATAATGAAAATATGGTGTTTGCTTCTTAAATGGCATACCCTGTATAAATACGGATAACTCATCTATCTGCATGATAGAAACAGAACATTACATAGCGTCACAAGATGACAACATTTTAAAAGCAGTGCTCCCAATTTGGGGCTTGTGTTTATTCGTTGCTGAATATCTCGTTTGCTTTGCAGTCTAAGGCATGTTTAGTTATTAATTAAACAGAACAAAATTCTCTACAAATTTCCTCTAAAGCAATTGTCGACGTCGTGTCCCGTTTTTGAGATAGATCATGAAAAGTGGGGAGTACCCGTCCTACACGTGACAATTCAACCTGTACAATGGAATACAAGTACTAATAAAGATTAGTTATTCATTATAAAATATATTATCAAAATTGTCCAATTATTCACTAATTAAACGATTATGTTTGTAGGTAAAGTTAACAAATTCGTCACTCTTCTTCTCCTGGTGGTTTGCATCCAGTTCCTTTGTTTTTTTCCTCTGTTCTTATCATCATCTTCATCATCAGTAACAGTCAGCTCTACAGCTTCCACGATTTCTGGGATATATTCCCTCTCTTCATCAGTGTCGTCTGGACATGAAGCATTGAGGCAGCCTCGTCCACTGCAATGTTCACAAACAGAAGAACATTTTAAGCCTGCCTTGCCGCATTAACAACTGGCACCACGACTGTTTTGCAGTTGCAAAATATGACTTTGAGGAGGTCTTCCGGTGCTGAAATGTGACTATTCATTTCGCGGATTTACAAGATTTTAGTCATTTTAGTATGGCACAATTGATCACGGTCCTAGTCTTGAAACAGTATATTGTTTTGAGTTCAAAGGTTTCCAAACTGTAGAAAATTATTTTTGAATACCCCTATGAAGATTGCTAATGCGTCAAATAAATATACCAGTTCATAGCAAATACATATTGGTGTATTTGATTTTCAGTACATTCACTGAAATTAGTTAGTTATAAATTTGCCAAATTTATCTATTCGTTTGACACGTTAGTATTATTTTCATTGTATATTATCCCAAGAGAACAGCAAAAAGCATACAGTCCAATTATTCTGAATGAGAAATACGATTATAGTAGGTATTATTTTCAAAAACAAAACACCCACTCAGGTGTAAACACTTTGTGTTAATAATTATAAAATTAAAGTATGAATTGTGCCGATAATTTTTAAAATCACTTTGTTCCGGATAGTTACGACAAATTAGTGTAAACAGGATATCAGTTATTATTTGAACTGACTCAGATTTTCTAATAGAATTAATTGTGTATTACTACATAAAAGAATCAGCCTATATCTCTCGCACCGCGAGTAAAGATTTAGTAGTAACATTGCAGCTAGTCAGAGTTGTAAGTGTATTCAAAGAAGAAGCTTCAAGTTCTTAAGCACAGAAAATGTCGTTAAAGGTTTCCTTAATTGCATTAGCAGTTTTGTTTGTTGTATCACAAGTGAGTAATCTATACACTATTATTATAATTATCGTTTAACTAATAATAATCAAGTGTTTAATACACAAATATGATAAAACGCAATTACTTTTTCTTGCCTTTCTAAACTTATTAATTCAAAACTTTCAATCTGGCCGCTAAAATGAAATTCAAATGCATAATTTTTCTTGTATATATTTTATTTATTTTGCAAATTATAGTTATTTCAAATTACGTCGTAGAATTTTTATACTGGAAGGTTAGTATTAAGATTGTTTCAAATTGAATAATAAAAATTTAATACTCTTACCTACATAAAGACTGCCATTTCTTTAAATAAAGAGGGCTATACTAAATTTCCGTGATTCTTTATAGCTCCCTTTAAAAAATAAAATTTGTTCAAAAACAATATCGACTCGCTTAGAGTTTCATGCCAACCGAGTCCTCATAAAAAATCTGATAGATTTTTAAAGTTATGGGTGAATGCTTATACTCCCTATTTTCAAAATTTTAGTGGTAATAGTTTCCGTTATGGGGGACAAATGATGAAACTTAAAATATTTTATTGAATGCCTTTTAAACAATACATTATGAAATTATCAAAGTATAAAATTGTATTTCTTAGAAATCCGTTCATTTTGATAGACCACATGATGCTCTTGAATAAACTTACTTTTTAATTTCTGAAAGTTTTAAGGACAATGGTTCTGCCTAAAATTGGTTGATTCTTAGTAATTTCGAGATTTTGGGGAAACGGGTTGAATTTCGTATATTCAAATTCGTATTTACACTATATTAACGCAGTCACCAGAGATTTTTTATGCCCCAAAATTTAACAGCAAACTTCTTGTCATTAACAATAAAAAGTCCAAAAATAAGGCTTTTATTTTTTAAGTGGTGAACCGATTATTATCTACTCTGTTCTAACCTTGTTGTTCCGATCATGCACCTTTCCATATACCTTAATGTAACTTGTAGCTTTAGTTTTCCTGAAACCAACTTGCATTCGTGACTTGAATACCACCAGCAAACCCAGCAGGTTGAGAGTGTCTCCATCTACATTAAATTGTTCTAATTGCACTATAATTTCTTAAAGGTACTTTCTAATGTTGCTGTGAATGGATCCTCTGATACAGCTTCATCTTCTGTTAGTGAGAAATTCCGAGCTGAACTCATCTTTGCCAATTTCATATGTAGCTTTGCTGTATATGTCAGTGGTTCTATATATGGCTTACCTTGGTCACGCAGGGTTTTGATTAGTTCGTTTAGATATATTGTGAGGGGGCCAAAGCAAAAGGGTCATCAGCGGTACTGAAGCCGCTGCAGTATCTGGCTTGTTGTTATAGTTGAGCGGAATTTAGCGTACTTTGTATTCCGTTTTAAGGGATGCTACTTGCTCGTTTGAACATTAGTAACATACAGCTCATTGGTCTCTAATTCCTACTACCCTTGTTGAGAATAAATTTTTGTTTTTTGGTATATTTCTTTGCTAGCACATTTTAGTTTTTACTGTAGCTGTTGCCTTGGAATTTTTCATATTTTTGATTTATGAGTCCGCTTCTTCCACGGGTACTTCTGGTGGTTCTTCTGTTATCGTTTGTGCTTCAAGAGTTCGGGGTCACTATATCGGACCTTATAGAATTCAGTGGCGTGCTTCATTATTTTGTTTCTAGCTCTCATATTGATGTTTCCTTCTGTTAATTCGATGATTTGTCATTTCCTGAATACCAGTGCTTTTTCATCGTTTTTACAGCTATTTCGATTTTCATAAGCAGTTATGGTGATCGGAATTTATTTCAGATTAATATTATCCATTGTATGGGTGAGGATAGCTTCCTGACCTGAATGCATTTAGCGTCCACCCTGGATAGTATTTTTCTTGTATCTGGACTGATTTGGAGTTTGCCATGTCCATATGCGTTTCTAAAGGTTTTTTGTTAATTGGGGTTTGATATGTATATAGCATATACCCACTCACACAACTATGTATATTTTAAATAATAAGTTTAACGAAAAAAATTATTTGAATCTAGACTGAGAAAAAGCAATTAATCCCTATGCCAACTTCATACTTCATTGACTAGTTAGGTGTCTTTCTCCAGAGAAATGCCCCCAAAAGCATTCTCCTGCAGCCTAAAAATGTATCAATCTGTATTCCTCTATCGTTATAGTCACATCAGTGAGTTGAACATTTTTCCAGTTCTCGCTATTTCACTGAATATGCGTTTTATCAAATGGAAATCGACAAGATTTGTAATGGGGTTGCAAAAAAATGTAGATTTTTGATATCCTGATACCCTTTTAAAACAATCGATACTCTAGATTGGCGCGTTTGGAAATGTTGTTAGATATATTTTTCTCCACATCTTTCTTCATAATCTAGAAGCAGTTTAGAAAATTGCGCTACTTTAGCCTGTCACAATCACTGGCGAATACAAAAGGGCTAAGGGTCTCAAGTACTCCCCCAATACATCTGAATTGTATCAGGTCAATCCCCAGCCCCCAAACGACACTCCTGGTTAAAAGAATGTTATTTTATTACTTATAAATGAAATGTTAGCTGCTTTTAAGCTTTATTCGCTTAAAGTTCCATTAACCCTCAAGTTGAAAGTTGTTCATTATTATCATTTTATCACATTTATAGAGGAAAGATTGAAAGTATAATATATATTAAACTTATCTATTCTGTAGCCTATTAACAGAAATCTCACGATATATTTTTAACAAAATTGAAGGTCGTGAAGGTCTTTTGAAATTCAATGATAACTTTCCTTTGGCACAACATTGTTCTTCAAGATGACCTCTTGTTATCGACTTAGATAAGAATTTATATGTATTTTGTAAACAGCTGTTAAAAAAATTGAAAGCGATTTAGTAGAATATGTATAATATTATCAAATTCGTTTGACCTATGTAATGCTTACTTATAATTAAAATAATGCTTGATTTTCAGAAATTCCGTTTAGTTCGAAGTTTAGTATGCAGAATTTATATATCCGACAATAAACAATTAATTATATATTATATAAACTCAATAAAATTATAATAGAAATATGGAACTATGAGTCGTCCTCATTCATTTACATATTAAAGCCACCCAAATAGCAGTTATGGGTTAGCAGATTATTTCTACTGTTTATGACGTAATGACTAATTTTGGCCGTACACGTGTGTTAGTTATTAATCTCAGCCACTTAGTATTATATTTATATTGATACAGAATTCAAGATATATGACAAAAGTTTTTGTTATTTTTTAGGGTACCGTATATCCAATACATGGAAACCCTCCTAATATCACTCATGATTACTCCGTCTTTCACATCACAGCAATTATCTCCAAAACTACTAGACGGCAAAGGTTGAAATCAGCGTATAGTGTAGTGCAGTATTTCCCCTTATCTCCAAAGCTATTGAGCCTAAAATTTTGAAAAAAAAGGAAATATGGGAGGTTGCCTAAAGTTTACAGAAAAAACGAAAACCTCCAAATATTAATTTTAACGGCAAATTGTAGAATTACGTGAAAATTAAAAAAAAATAAACGCATGTAATATATCAAATGTAAGGGCTCATACTCAAGAACACAAATATATTTTTTCATATTTTAAAAATAATTTGTTAAAAATATATTAACAAAAATAGGCAAAAATTTACCCATACCCTCCCCCACTTATCTACAAAATTATAAGACCTAACCTGAGCATTGAAGAAACAATAAAGAAAAATCTTTAATATTAACTTTAGGAGTTAAGTTACGGAATGAAATGCATAATATAATATTAAAATTCAATCAATCAAACGAATTATGTAATATATAAAATCAAAGGGCTTATTATGAGTATACAACTGTATTTTTTTCATGTTTGTAAAACAAATGGTTTAAAAGATATTAACAAAAATAATTAAAAAATACTAATTCCCTCCTCCCCTTTATTTCCAAAACTATAAGATCTGACATTCTGAAAAGATATAGGTATAGGGACTCATTTGCACTTTACAGAGAAAATAAAGTGGAACACCTAATATTAACTTTTTTTTATGAGGAATACAAATATATTTCTAAACAAATTGTTTGTAATATATTAACTAAATATAAATAAATATTAATTCCCCTTTTTTCCGAAACTTTAAGACTTAACATTTTGAAAAAAATTAGGAGTGCCTCACATGAGGTTTACAGGAAAAATAAGAAGAAAACCATAACATTAATTCTGGGTAGCAAATTATAAATTTAAACTGAAAATAAAAAATAAACTTTTTTCAAATGCACAATTTAATATATCAAATGAAAGGGCTCATTATAAGGAAGACAAATATATTTAATTCATATTTTTAAAATATTTTTTTCAAAAGATATTAATGGAAATATAAAAAAACGAATTCCCCCTTTAGCTCAGAAACTATGTAACTTAAAATTTTGTAAAAAATTAAAAATATAGAGCCTCCCTTGAACCTCAAAACTAGTAGGGGGCCAAATTACAGAATTATTTGTAAAATGAAGTTTAAAATTTTTTCAAAGGCATCATGTAATATATCAAGTGAAAGTGATATTCGGAGGAAGCCGCAATACAATTGTATTTATTCCTATTATTAAATAATTTGTTAAAATGTTATTTAAAAACATAAAATATTCGACTCGTCACCTGATATATCTGTGAACTTCTGAGCCTAAAGTTTGGAAAAAAATGAGAATGTAGCTCATTCTCTTTTTTTTTCAAGAAAAGTAAATCCAACATTAATTTATAAACATAAAAGGAAAACTTTTTTAACTGCACCCGTAAGATAATGTATTAAATAAAAGGAATTGTAATAAAAATAGAAATGTATTTTATTTGTATTTTTAAAATAATTTTTTTAAACGATGTAATAATTTTTTACTTAAAATTTAACCCCTTTATCTTCCAAAATATTGAGCCTAACATTTAAATAAAATATCATATATTGAATGAAAGTTTATTGGTAAAATAAAGCAAAAATCAAATCTTAATTTTGAGGGCCAAATTCGAAAATAAAATAAATATTTTAATGACCAGAAAGAGCGTCATGTAGGTGCTAGATAAAATTAGAAGGCTCGAGGCTCGCTGTGAATAATAAAAGCCTATAATTTTTATAAGTTTAATACGCCTAAATTAAAACATGTTAAGAAAAACATAAGAAAATCATTCAGTGCTTGTCTAAAACTGAAATATTAGAAAAATAGATACTATTATTGACGTACACATACAGTGTACGTCAATAAAAGTTGATAAGGAACCCTTAGAATGCAACTCCAACCCGCACTTGACCAAATTATATCAAAGGCTTTTAAAAATACCTTAAAATAGCTAAATTCACACATAAGTAATTTTTAAAATACTTTAAGGGACAGTAATTAAGTTTGTCCATGACGGATTAGACACGAAGTACTTCTGCTAAAAATTTAACAGGAATAAGGCACAACCTAGTAGGGAATACTGCATGTAATCAATTCGTGTGGTCACTTTCATGCCCCCTAACCAAGAAAATATTTCTGAAAAGATATTTTGTGTTAATAGGTACTATGGGAAAGTCAAGCTAGCATAGTCAGAAGAGATACCGAGCCACAAAATAGAAATGCCACGCAGATGATTGAAGATACCGTAAAATCATTTAAAGCAGGATTTGATGAGTTAGCTCAAAAAATTGGGGTAAGAAAATAAACGTTATTTATATAACCACACAGAAGCAGTTGCAGTGGTTTCCAACCTTTTTGTACCTGGGCCCTCTTAAAAAAAATGCTCCCCCTTAATTTTTCTAACAATCTAATTTCATAAATACTAAACTGATATTATAATTTATTTACTGGGCCACAGAATAATATACAATATTATGTAAAAATATTCACATAAAATAATATTTATTATAACATATAATAATTTTAAATGTAATAAAAACAAATCTTAGAAAACTACAAAAACAAAGAGTATTTAATTAAAACAACATTATAAAATATTCATGCGACGGTTGAGCTTGTTTTACGCAAGTTTTACAAGGAATTTCGTGTCATAAAACAAGTTTGCTTCATCTCTATTATTATCAGAAAGAAATATGACGATCTCTTCCTTTAGCTCAAACACTCTTTGAAGTAGTTTGGCACGAGAAAATTAACGTGCCTCAGAATAATATAGAAGTGTTCTATATTCTTACCGCATTTCATCACACAATTTTGCGAAAATCCTTCCTCTTAATGGGCTAATTTTGATACAATTTACACCTCTTATAATAACTTCAAATACTGTTAGTAGATCTTCACTCATATGTCTTGAAAAAAATGATTGTCTATGAATCATGTAATGTGCCCAAACTGCACGAGGAGCCACCTTTCGAACTAGTGCCTGTAGACCACCAATTTTTCCTGCCATGGATGGATGTTTTGGCATTTGTACTCGACAAACTCGCGGCGAGGATTGTGGATTCCATATAATTACCTATTTTGCTGATTCATTTTTTTGACACTATTCGACTTCTTTGGTTTGTAGTCGAAAATGATATTTTGGAAACAGATGCATGCCCACCTTGTAACTGAATCTTGCGCATCCCTGCCTTACTGTAACTGAATTTGATTAGTTATTATATTCCACTAGTCTTATAGTATCTACTAAATGTTTAATGAGCAACCTCAACCAGGATGCAAGAATGTTGTTTGATGAAATTGTTAGAAGAATGGAGAGAATTTAAAGACCATATTAAGTTGTTATTAGGGTTTCTTTCCACAAGGTCAAAAAAAACCTTGTGTGCGTAGGGGAAATCGTTGTTGAACAAAAGATTGTAAAGTTTGCCTTCTTCGAATGGGAGTGACAGAAATTATTGCTTAGGAATCTGTAGGCAAATTTCGAAATAATGGTTCGCATACGAAGGCCTATTGAATATTGATGTATTCAATTTTTGGTTTATTATTATATTGCTTGCATTAAATGCTACCAACGCTTAGAATGGTTTCGAATTCGACAACAATGAAAGGAGGAATGAATTGCTGCAGTTATTTCGGGAACTTGCCTTATTGGGTGGTATTTATCATAAAATACAGCTCTTTATTCTATAAAGCACGTTCAAATGAATATACAATCAATCCAGATTTTTGAGATAACATTGAAACAGCTTTAAAAAAATTCTATGATTCACATTCTTGTTAGCTATTAGTAGTATTCATTATTTTCATAAATAAGCTTACTCGGTAGAAGCAGAAAAATTAAAAGAATATACAAAAAAATTCCTGTAACTGCACTGTGATAGCTACTGTTGGGGAGTAGCAATAAATAAATACTAGATAAGACGTGTTAAACATCGTCGTCGTTGGAAAAATATTACTATCCGTTTTTTTGCATTAAGGTGCCTCCGAATATGAAACCTTACGTTGCTGACGTGTAACATGGCCACAATTTGTTTAAACATTTTTTTGTGAACAAATGGCGGATTTTTTTTCCAGATTTTTGGCCCATTACGAACAAAATTGGTAGTTTAGTAAGTATTTTGTTACTGGGTACCTAAAAATTATTTTAGAGGTTTGATAAATAAATAAATAAAGTCTTTATTGAGATACATTACATTGTGGCGAAGTTTAGCCAGGAGGCTACTCTTACACTTAACCCTAATGCAAATATATGCAAATGTTTAAGTAACAAATCACAATAAATATTAAAATATATATACATATATATGTAATAAAAAAACAGACAAAAAACAAAGGGAGTGATACTTAAGCAAAAAAAAACAGATAACTACAAGGTTGAATATAATAAACTATTTGTTAAGATTTGATATTAAAATGAATGATTTATTAAGCACTAATAACTATATACAAACACATGTATACAGTCATGTGCACATATAGACATATTTACATACGTATACGTATATACACATATATACATTCACACACACACACATATATATATATATATATATATATATATATATATATATATATATATATACAGACATAAATATTCGTACATCAATATAGACTAGTCCAGCAGCTGTCTTTAGATGATTTTTTTGAACACAGTATTGTTTTTTCTTTGTTGATTTGATTGATTGATTGATTGATTGATAACACGTATGAATTCATTATTTCTTTTTGTTTTCAACTTTCAAATAATTTATAACTCGAAAACCATCAGCATTAGAGAAAAGAAGGACCTATTTTTGTACATTGTGAGTCAAAGAAAAAAAATCGTATGGGGATATTTTTTCAAACCATGACTACTTTTTCGCATTCACTATACACATTACATCATAGTGATAGTAACCATATAAAAGTGATAATATCGTTCACTGATATGCCATTATACTCATACTTTTTTATATTGTAGGAAAATGAACTTATGCGTAATATCAGTCAGACTTTCCAGGAATGGAGTAAAACAGCTGAACAGCAAAGCAAACAGTTTTTCGACCAAATGAGTCCGAAACCCAAGAATTAGTTTGGTATTTTTATCTTAGTTAGCATTATGTTAATATGACAATGTCATTAAATTATTTTTTTACTTGTTTTCATATTTCAGTAAAAATTATCGTATTATAAAAAAATATAATTTGATAACTGGTCTTGTATTTTAATATTTATTTAACTAGAATTCTGTATGGTATTTTTTTAATCGAAGTCTTGAGAAATTACACCACAATCGAAATAAAAAGCTGTATATTGAAAGAAAATACTAAAAGTTTCAATGTAAATTCTGACTTCGTTGTCAATGGCTTAAAAAAGACAAAAAATTGACAAACTACATCACCAGTATCGGAGTAATAATCCAGCGGACAATGGCAAAGAAATCATTAATAAGGTAAATATTAAAAAACTGTCGGAACTCTGCCACACATGAGTTCCAAACGAAATTATAACACCTGGATTTCCAATGCATGACGAATAATAAACGAGTGTTAATAAAAAGAAGACATATATCTGGTCGGGGGAACTTGAGGTGATGGCATGGTCAACCACAGCAACAGGTTAACAATTATCTACGTAATCGCCAACATTATTTGAACGATTACTGGACTATAAAAAGAAGAAAATGTCTATATAACTAATATTTTTTTAAATGTCACTTTTCACGTGGCAGACGACTACTCACTTAATACGGATTTGTCTGAGCTTTCTGTGTTTGTTTCAGTGTATTTTCTTCCACTATCATTTATGGAGAAAATTCATTAATTTTAAAATTGGACAGACCTATTAAGGAGGAAGAAAAATGACATCAGTAATAGGACGTAAGGAATTAGGTTCTTGTACTGTAATTTCGTGTTAGAATGTTTAAAAGAGTGGCATTTGAGACTGAACGATGCAAGCGAAAGCTTCTTACGAAATATTCTTCCCTTCTCTCGTTATCTCACTGTATCTATTTCTCTTCATTTGTCCCTCTTAGTAATGGATATCAGGTGAATTAAAATAATTAAAACTATTTTGTTACGACTCATGTATTAATCCTAATTTAATTCATAAATTATATATATTTGCAAAGAAATATCAGTTTAGATATTGAGAAAGTGTTTGTAAATAGTTTTGTTCATCTGAATAAGTATTTGACGAAAAGTCCGTTTTGTTCTTAGTTGACACCATTACAAAAACATTACATTTATACAAAGCAATAAATTATATACCTATACGTGATGGGCAGGTGTGTGGAACCAAGTAAATATCTCTGGAATTATTAGAGATATCAAAATGAAATTTGGAAGGCGGATACTGCAGTAGATTGCCTATTTGATCAAATTTTATTTAAAATTTTGAACCTCCTGTTTTACAGGAAGTAATGTCGATTTTAAAATTTGTAATGAAACACCCTGTATAGTATTTTAGTTTCTGATAAAACATTTTATTGCGAATACAAAAATATCGGGTTTGATATTGTTTACTTCAGTACCTACCGAGATATTAACATAAAACTAACTAAGGAAAGGAAAAATTCGATGGTAGCTAAACTCGGTTCAGATTTAATTTACGCCCGATATAAACAAACCGCTCGGTAAGGATTTGTATTTCAATTGGCCAATCGGTGGCATTATACCGTCACAGCCAACAGCACTGCTTGTTCCATAATCGAATACACGTGCGTTTGGGCCGGCATTTATAACAACAGAATCGTGGTACCCTTCTTCCTACAAGAAACTTTAAACGGAGATAGGCATTTACAGCTCTTGGGGACACAAGTTATTCCGGCATTGGAGGTAAATAGATAATTACCAAATAATATCTGGTTTCAGCAAGATGGAGCACCACCCCATTATTGTCAAGAAGTAAACGGTGCTCAGTTTGAACATCTAATACATTAAGTTTAGTTAGGTTAAGTTTCAATGTTTTGAAAATCACTTAGAGTTAGTTAATAATTATGATTATGTATTTCTTTAATGGATATTAGATTTTTCCTTTCCTTAATTACTTTTCTGTTAATATCTCGGTAGGTATTGAAGTAAACAATATCAAACCCGAAATTCTTGTATTCGCAATAAAATGTTTCATCAGAAACTAAAATACTATACAGGGTGTTTAATTGCAAATTTTAAAATCGGGAAAATAGGAACTTCAAAATTGGAAAAAATTTTGGCAACAAATAGGCAAACTACTGCAGTATCTACCTTCCAAATTTTATTTTGATATCTCTACTAATTAATTAAATTAATTTCTAATATTTGCTTGGTTTCACACTTTTGCCAACACTGTATATTCAACGGTAGTAACAATTTAATTTTTTTAAGTTCTTGTTCTATATAGCATTAAAATGAGTTTTATTCATTTTAAATTAATAGAAAATGCTACATAAAATTTATCAGTAATGACATAATATTAAAAAGAAAGTATAATTGCTCACTGTTTCCAATCCGCGAACTTTGGATTTGCAGCCGTGAACATAATACTATTTTTCTTTAATTCAATTATGTTATTTAGAGTACATAAAAGTTCGGGCTATATGTAATATCTACCGAGTTTACCCTCGGCATTTTTTTTTGAAGCGAAAGCTCCTTAACGGAGGCCCACAACTTCAATTTCATTTGTTTCGACACGTTCGAACCGACACCAAGACTGACACCACGAGCGACACCACGCTCGACGTCATGATTGACACCACGACGGACACTACAACCGGCACCACGCAATACTTTGATCTCAAAATACACAAACAATTTAGTTCTCTGTGTAAGAAAGAGGGACCGGGTAATACATCAACAGTCTCTTCTTTTATATAAAATCAATAATATTTTGGCAATAAAGTAATATAACATCCAATTAAAATACAATACCTGTACAAAATTTGCTATTCGTTCTAATAAAAACTCCAATGCTCTCTTTGGGGTATCTTAAATTAGAGACTTAACATACGTCAGAAGGTGTTCAACTTTTTAGTTATAGGTACTTGGAAATCGGTTACATTTTTTTAAATGTTTTATTCTAAAATACTTTAGCATGTTCTTTGGGTGGAAATATCCTTTGTTATAATTTTTTTTTAAATAATACAGTTTAAAATTTTCTAAATAGTGAGGATTATAATTTTTAACAAAGGCTCATAGATATAACCAGGTCCAAGCTTTGTACACCAGTACATTTCCAGAACTTTTTTAATTGAAAAAAACTGTTTACAAACTAATTTAAAAATGCACCTATAATTATATACCAATGCACATAGAGATTAGAATAAAGAGGTTGGGGAAAATTTCATTTGAAGTAAATGAAATCTTAAGTCCAGATAAGTATTTTCCTTAACATCAGTAGGCAGATATATCAGAATTTAATATAGCACATTTTTAAGTGAATGCGAAATTTGATAAAGGATCAATATTTATTTTATGAAAATAAAGAGGTCCATTTAGTTTCGCTTTCAAATTCAAATTTTACAGCCGATATAGTAGCTTGCGAAATATTCAAAGACCGATATGTTAGAATTTGGGGTAGATTATTTATATGTAATTGTGATATAAAAAAAGTATAAATGCACATTTAGACTTTATGAAATTAAACAGGTGCATTTCGTTATATTTTCAAAATGCAAAGGTTGAAAGCCCATTCAGTTTGCTAAATATTGAATGTCGGATACCTGAAAATTTGACATAGAATATTTTTTGAAAGAAATGAAATAATTGCAATTTTAAAGAAATGTTTATTTAGATTGTATCAAAATATAGATGTGCATTTCATTACATTTGCAAAAAGATTAATTTTACAGCCCATATAGCTTGCTGAATAATGTATAACAAATACCGAAAAAAAAAATTTAACCTATAAATTTAACACCTAATATTTTTGAAATAAATGCAAAAATCAAAATTTTAGGGAAATAAGTATTTAGATTTTATCATAATAAAGATGTGCATTTCATTACAATTGTATAGCATGTAGCTTGCTAAATATTGTATAACAAATAACAAAATATTCACAGATTTTTTGTCGGATGTTCGCTACTTTCAGGGTAGTAATATTTACAGGGTCAGTAATTTTGAAAAGCATTTTTGTGGAGTCATTAGTATTAAATTTCTAGACAAATAAATATAAATTAAATATGAAGACGCGAGATGTAAGACCGACACCTAGGATTTTCAAGAGAATCAGTACACAGAGGTTCCGAATCTGGAGCCGTTCCGTGTAATTACTGTTCTCCCTTAACTCCTAGGACAGAATGTAACGATAAAATTTTCAGGTTACTTCACCTGTCAGATATTGAATACTCTCTTCGAGGTGTCATTCCTTTGTACGCAAGACAATATATATTATATATAAATCTAATATATATTGTTTCTGGTCGGGAACCTTCATCAGTTGCGCTTCCCACAATTGAATGTCCTCTCGAACACTTCTTTATGCATTTGATGCATTTCGTGAAATTTGAAGTCGCGAGATGTAAGACCGACACCTAGGATTTTCAAGAGAATCAGTACACAGAGGTTCCGAATCTGGAGCCGTTCCGTGTAATTACTTCACCTGTCAGAGATATTGAATACTCTCTTCGAGGTGTCATTCCTTTGCGGTTGGTTGTCGTTGATGCGTAGCGACAGTGGCCGAAGAAGTGGTTTCCAAATGATTTTAATTTGGACGCTGGGCTCACTAATTATATTCTCGTTCGAGATTATATATGCTGTCTCTATAAATTTTTTGATATACCAATGCTCCTCCTTGTGAATTACCCTGGCCTTGTCCCAGTTGATGTTGTGGTGTTCGGTCCACGCGTGTTTAGCTAGCCCAGACTTCGTCACCTCCGCCCTTTGAGTAGCCGTGCGGTGTTCCTTAACCCTGGTGTCCAGCGGTCGCTTTGTCTCTCCAATGTAAAGATTGCCACATTCACAAGGTATACTGTATATGCAGTTATTTGGTATTGCTGGAACGTCCGGCCTCGTTCTTGTAATCATGCTCCTTAGAGTGTTGCTGCTTTGGAAATCATTTTGATTCCATATCTGTGTGCAATTCGTCTAAGTTTCTTCGACAAGCCTGTAGTATACTGTAATAATAGTGTTGCTATCGTGGTTTCCTCTTCCTGCCTATGTGGTTTGTCCAGTTCTTCAAACGCCTTGTTAATGATGGTTTCCGGGTATCCATTTGCCAAAAGGTCTATTTTTAAGTTTCACTTGTTCTTCTTTGAGGACTTCTGGCGTACTACAGATATTTTTGGCTCTATGGATTAGTTTTGATGAGGCCAGTTTTCGTTGTTTGGATTCCGGCCCTAGTCCTTTGACACTTTACATCTAGGAATGGCAGGCACCCCCCTTCTTCCATCTCTATGGTGAATCTAATGGATGGTTGGCATCGGTTTAGGTGCTCCAGGAATGACTGTATTTGTGTCTCTCCGTGTTGCCAAATGATGAAGGTGTCATCGACATATCTCAACCATAGCTTGGGCTGCTTCTCGTATCTCTTCAGTGCATGTTCTTCGAACCACTCCTTGTAGGTGTTGGCGACGGTTGGCGATAACGGGGAGCCCATAGGCAATCCATCATCTTGCATGAAGAACCTGTCCTTCTCTTGAAAGTAGCAGTTCTTGAGGCAACATTCAAGTAAGTCCATGATTGAGTCTATTGGTAGCTCCATCCTCTCCATCAAGGTTTCGTCTTCAGTAAGTTTCTTCCTCACTATGTTGAGAGATTCGTCTAGTGGTACGTTCGTGAAGAGATTTTCAACGTCGAAACTTACTAAGCGATGTTCTGGTCCAAGCTCCATGGCACCGATGACTTCAACAAAATGCTTTGAGTCCTTGACGTGCCATGATGTTTCGCCCTCCAAAAGTTGGATGATTGGTAGAAGGAATTTTGATAATGCTGCTGTTGCCGAGTTGCGTGAACTAGTAATCGGTCTGAGAGGTACTCCAGCCTTGTGTATCTTGGGTAGTCCATAAAGATGTGGTGGTTTGCTGTGATGTGGCGTCAATTTTCTCCTTGTCTCGGGTGGAATGTATTCAGCATGATCTCTGAGAGTGTTGTAAGTTTTCCGTTCTATCTTGGAAGTTGGATCTGCAGGCAATGGCTTGTATTTTTCCTTCGACAGTACGTCCTCGATTTTCTTGTTGTACTCCGTTCTGTCCATCAGGATGGTGGCAAAGGGGCAGCTGGTAGAATGATGATAGATTTGTAGTCCTTAAGTGTTTTTATGATTCTCCTTTCGGATTCGTTGATGTTTTGTTTGATGTGTTGTGTTTTCTCAATCGCTGTCCTGACTTTCCATCCAAAGTTTTCCAGTTGCGGTATATCTTTGCAGCCTATTGCTGAGCTGATGATACCTAGTACTGGCATCTTTTTCGAGCTACAGAGTAGTTTAGACCTTTAGAAAGCAATGTTTCCTCGACTGCTGTAAGAATTCTGGATGACAAGTTCACCATTGTTTTCTTGTTGGTTGTATCCTTCAGCACCTGCTTCATGGTGAGTTTATTGAGTTTCTTTGTGTGCACCTTTTGGCCGATTTGTCTGATGTTGTCACAGTGTTTTTGGATCGAAGCAAAAATCGGCATGTGGTCCTCCTCGTGTGTGCATCTTCTGATTTCTTGAAACCTTTCTTCCGCGTCCTACAGGAGTTGGGATTTCTTCCAACGATGATGGTTAATTTCTGACCTCACTAAAGCGTGACTGGCCTTGTCGAGTATCTTCTGTGCTTGTTTCCCTGGAATTGGTGACATCAGTTTGAAAACATTTTGTATGATTTTTAGGTCTCGGGTGTAGCGTAGGAACTTGATGTGGTCATTTTCTCTGGTAATCTTTTTCATGGTCTTCTCATATCCTCTGAATTTCCCATTGATACCGGGTCCGTACCGGGCTGCCAATGTTAGTCTGAATCTGGTAGACAATGTCCCTCATTCCTTGAAGTTTCCTTGGACTTCCTTCGTCTTGAAAAGGTTGATCTAACAACGTTTCAATAGCTTTGTATCTGCTATTGTCATCAGGTGAATGATGGGAAACTCAGTTTATCCTTTCATCATTTGGCAACACGGAGAGACACAACTACAGGCATTCCTGGAGCACCTAGACCGATGCCAACCATCCATTAGATTCACCATGGAGATGGAAGAAGGTGGGTGCTTACCATTCCTAGATGTAAAGTGTCAAAGGACTAGGACATGAATCCAAACATTAGTCTACAGGAAGGCTACCCACACAGGATTGTATGTACATTACAATTCTAACCACCCATCAACTATGAAAACTGGCATCATCAAAACTCTAATCCATAGAGCCAAAAATATCTGTAGTACGCCAGAAGTCCTCAAAGAAGAACAAGTGAATCTTATAAAAGACCTTTTGGCGAATGGATACCCGGAAACCATCATTAACAAGGCGTTTGAAAAACTGGACAAACAAAACAAAAGAGGAAACCACGATAGCAACACTATTATTACCATATACTAAAGGTTTGTCGGGAAACTTAGACGAATTGCACACAGACATGGAATCAGAATGATTTTCAAAAGCAGCAACACTCTAAGGAGCATGATTCTAAGATCGAGGCCGGACGCTCCAGCAATACCAAATAACTGAGTATACAGTATACCTTGTGAATATGGCAATTTTTACATTGGAGAGACAAAGCGACCGCTGGAGACCAGGGTTAAGGAACACCGCACAGCTACTCAAAGGACGGAGCTGATGAAGTCTGGGCTAGCTAACCACGCCTGGACCGAACACCACAACATCAACTGGGACAAGGCCAGGGTAATTCACAAGAAGGAGCATTGGTATAAAAGAAAATTTATAGAGACATCATATATGATTTCGAACGAGAATTAGCCAGCCCAGAGTCCAAATTAAAAACATCTGGAAACCACGTCTTCGGCCACTGTCACTGACGCTGATTGGACCGGATGAGACCCAATGACCATGACCAGCGACGCATGACCGATTAAAGGTATAAATACCACAGATAAACTGAATTTCCCATCATTCACCTGATGACGATAGCAGATATAAAGCTATTGAAACGTTCTGAGATCAACCTTTTCAAGACGATGGCAGTTCAAGGAAACTTTGAGGAACGAGGCACATTGTCTACCAGATTCAGACAAACATTAAAATTCACTTCTTAACCCACCCACAGAACCGCAGCAGACGCTCACGGGGCTTTCTGAAGCTGGCTCGCCGACTATATGGAGAAAATTAATTATTTCTAAAATTTTATATTTGGCAACAGAAAATGAGTATGAATACATATCCAAAATGGATTCTACATAACGTTGACTTGTTTACCAGATATGTAAATCTGCTTAAATGAAAAAAGTACAAACAAGGAAACAAACTGCATCATTGGATACAAAAAATGTGAAAAACTGTAATATGAGTAATAAATAAATAATTCCCCTCATTATATGGCAATAAGGAAAATTAAAAGAAGAAAAATTATATCGGGTTAAACAGATGACCAAAAGCAAAACAACCAAATAGAAACCAACTCTAAGAATAATGAAATATTAATCTAAGAGAGAAGACTAACAGCAGATAAAACTGCAATAGAATACGAAATGAGCAAGTAGAAAATATCTAGGTAAAGAGATAGATAGAGGTAAAATTATTGAAAATATTAAAACTGCAATAAAAGAAAAAAGATTAAAATAAGATAAGATTTGAGATGGTAAAAGAACCCAAAGAAAACCTGGGGACATGATAACAACTATTGAAGCTGTCATTTAAGAAGCGAACTCAAGAAAAAAATAACAGCAAAAATACTGAATCATGGATCAGAACCTATTCAGGTGTTAAACAAGGAGGAAGTTGTGCTATGAAATTAATGGTCAATACGAAAATGGCATAGTAATAGAAATAATAAAACCAGAATACAAAATGGTCTTCTATACAAAGAAGAAATAGAACACTAATCACAAAACACTTTTTATGTCATATTTATACACTATAACAATGTTCGCGTTTTTTGTTTATAAGCAAATTTGTTTATCAGCTTTAAGAAAATATGAAGGAAAAGGTGGAGCAATCAAAATTAAGCCACTTTTATAACGGAACTAATCTCTGCAGAGAGCGAAAATGATTGATAGGAAAAACCATTATACTATTTAAGTCAAGAGTAGAACTATAAAGAAGCAGAGGATGACCGCCCATAAGATGAAGGGATTATGTATACATACTTGCAGGGTATAGAATACTGGTTGCTTAGGATTAACAATAAATGCAAGCTGCTTTTGACTAGCAAGAAACAAAATACGTTAGTGATCATTATGATGAATTGCAGTAGATTAAACTCCCTCACAGAGTAACAATAGAACACCCAACACTACGCCTGAGTCCTCTCTGAGAATTATATGATCAAAGGAATACCACCAAGTAGATAGGTTAAGACTGTCATCACCACATAGGGGTAATTCTCATGAAATCTCGAAATTACCTATCAATAAATTAATGAAAAATATTTTAATTAATTTATCTCCATTTGCTCATAAATTTGTGCTATTCATCTTACTAGAAGTGAAAAATATCGTGGTCCCCAGAATCAATAAGTTTTGACGATTTAAAAGTGAGGGAATGATGACTGAGGTGAGGAAATGATGATTATATTTATTTTCATATGAAATCGTATAATTTATTTTTTTAATATATTTAGAATTCTACTAGGTTATATTAACTTACAAATTAATAAGTAAAACTTATATCGCAGCTTGAACATGACTGAAAGAATACTTATATCAATACTTTTTCTTACCCTAGTAGTAATCACAGTTCAATTAAAATAATAAACTATCAATATGAAATTACAAAAAAAAATTTACTTCTTTAGAAATTATTAAAATTTTTCAGTGAGATTCAGAAAATTATAATTATAACCTATTAATTTAGTAGATCTGGTTTTAAAATTTAGTAGTATTTTCTCTTATCACAATGTTTGTTTAATCGAGTGTAGTTATTTCGGACTTGTTTGGTAATGACTTCTGAGAAAATAAGCTTCTTTTTGACAATTTTAGGAACTTGAATATTTTTCAATAGTGCTGACACTTTAGCTTCAGGAGAAGACAAAACTTTTTTAGTTTGCCGCTGACATCTCTTCCGAAATTTCTCTTTTTTTCGAGTTTCTTCTTTTAGTTTTTTTTTTTTCTAATTTGGCAATTTTAGCATATTGTATTGCTCGACGCTTTCTTAGTTGCTTTCTTCTCTGAATAGCTACCATACTTTGACGCTGAGTATTGTGTCGATGAACAGGTTCTGTCAAATTCTCACTTATTTTAGCTTTTCGGTCTCTATAGTTTTGACTACTTTTTTTCCAATTTTTTCTTTTTAGTTTTTTTGCTTTGGAACTCATTGTAGCTATAGATTTAACTTGGCCTTTCTGTTTTTTCTTCAGGTATTTAGCTCATTCTTTCTCACGAAGTTTTTCTAACTTTGCTGGATCAGACTTCATTTTCTCTCGACGCTTTTTATCGTATTCTTTTTTTCTCAATTTCGCTTCAGCAACAGACAACTTTTTACTTTTTGCCATTGTATATGGCTCTGAAATAAGGCAAATTGGTAATTAGAAACTTTCTATAAGTAAAGATGTATGAAAACCGACTCGATCTAGTCTGAAAGGCATTACGTCATAACTTATCATTCCCTCACTTTTACTCAAAATGAGGGAATGACAGTGAGGGAATGACAAAACAAATCGTAACCTAAAAAATCTCTTTCATTACCAGCTAGCTTTTCGCTACGTTTTCTACCTCTAAAAACATAATTTACTACGTCATCGAAATTGAAATACTATAATTACCTTTTTTATTTTTCACTGTGAGGGAATGATTGCATAAAATATAATCTTTGAATATTAAAATGAAATCTTCTTCCAACGATTACTCCAATAAACTTTAAGTTAATTCGCTATTCCAATCAAGTTACCATACTACCAACTCTCAAAAACTAATAAAAGTGTTACCAAAGTCTTTAAAAATATACCTACGTATCGACTGTTGGTAATGCTGTGAGGGAATGATTATTTTTCATGGGACAAATATTGAGTTAACATTAGAAAAGTTGTTGATGACTTATGATCCTAAATTCAGAGAAATTGTAAAAATTTGTTGTATTTACAATAGACAAGTCATAGTTACAAACAAATTTTTTGAGAACTTCTCAATTAAAAGTTTAGACAATGTTGTAATCTGGAGTTTTGGACATAGTGAGGGAATGATTTTCAGATTATTATATATTTATTATTCCTTACAAATGCCCGTGCAATCCCAAAGTTATTACCAATATTTTTAGTCTTGATGATGTTCTTAAAAAAAAAAACTTCCTAAGTCGGTTAGGATTATTCTAAAAACTGCTAGGACAGGAGTTTCAGGATTTCATGAGAATTACCCATAGATGGATGAACTCGAAATTTTATAAAAGAGGGGTTTTCCGCAAACGTTAATTATAAATAACTGAATACCACCTATCCACAGAGTCTTTAGATCTGGCGAAATTAAATGCAGTAATAATTCTTACTTTACCATCACGGATTTTTGTCTTTCATTTTACAATACTAACATTGATTTATTCATAATGAGGAATTCTCCTAAAGCCGTAACAATATATGTACAAATGGTAGCGTTCATTGGCCAAAGCTATAAAAACTGGGGGATTAGCTTCTTTGTGTTAAGACAGTTTCAATCATTATTGTAAAAGCGCGGTTGTGCTGTAGAAAAATTGTTCCTTCCTATATAATGCTTAATTAACAAGTTTTAAAAAATACTATCTGCTAAGTTTCTTGGCATTGCTTAGCGGATGTCATTTCCGAAACGCTGGTAGAAATTGGCGTTGAAAAATGTCCTACTCTGTCCTGTATCGTGATTAATTAAATCCACATGATGTGGACGGTATCCATAACGTAGAACATAGTGAACAAAATTTATCGTTAAAGAAACTTTTATTACTGTAAGCACTTTTTTGGTACACTAACACTAGCATAGATTTAAAACATTGTATATCATGATTATCGGAATTAAAATGAAGCAATAGTGGCTTTGCTATATATAGCACAGTTTACCCTACTACCTCACATTTGACCATAAATAAATTTTCTAACTTGAATTGTTTGTGTAAAATTCTTGTCAGTGCAGAAGAGATCATATTTAACCATTTTCAATGAAATAAATACAATAAAAAAACCAAATACCGACTTCAAAAACAATAATTTAATTAAAAAACATGAAATAACAGTTTCAGACATTAACAAAAGTAAAGGTACTTCACTTTTAAGCGAAACTCCTATTTGCTGACTAACACCGTCTTCACTTAAAAAAGTGACATGCAATGATTATGTATTCGTTTTAGACCATGCTAATCTGACTATGAATAATAACTGTTTCTCTTAATATTATTTATAAAAAAAATTTCGTTTGATTTATGAAGACATACTGTATATAGAGACTAATTGAAACTCTTCACCTTGAAGTTGATTAAGTAACATTTATTTTGATTCATCCAATTTCTTTTCAATTCATTATACCCTAAATTCCAAACAGAAATATTCCCATATTTTTTAATAACAGCACCTCCACCAAAGCTAACTATGTAAGAAAGTTTTAACACACAGATAATTTTTTAAAGTCTTTATTTATACATACTGATTGTGAATTAACATTAATTTAACATTAATTATTTAAATATTAATCTATTGTTTCTGTTTGCTCCAGTTCGCCAAATCTTGAGTTACCTTTGACAATTGCTCCAAGAAGTTTTGGGTGACACTCTTGATTTCGTCTTTGACTTCTGAAAATGGTAAATTATTTGTTAGATGTAATTTAGCCTCAAACAGATTATAAACAGTATAGAATAAATTACAGATTTAATTTTTCCCGTTTTACTGATGCCAAATAGATTCCTAACAGGAATAGGTTACTGTAGAATTGTATTCACAGAAATCGTTGGGAGATTGTTGATGGCCGTATCGCATACTAGTTTTTTAGCGTGATTTTCCCATTTAGTTTTCCCTGTTGATATTTGGAATTATTGTCAGGAAAATTGCTAAGCCAAAGTTTAAATTGAGTTAAGAAACTAATTTTTTTGTTAGATAATTTTCTTATAAATTAGTAAGCAGGTTTAATTATACTTAATGATACAATGTTCCAATAAATAACTGAATTCAATTTCAAATCATATCATTGCATATATTTTGGAAAGAAAGCATTTCTTATGAAAATACAACTGCGCATACTGTTCTGCTCGTTTTAGTAGACACTCTCTTTACTTTTTTGGTTATAAAATTACAAATAATTTGGTCGAACAAAAATTGTCAAGTTTGTGAAAAAAAGATATGAAACATTATTAAAATACATAATATATAATACAAATGTAGAGGTTTTTAATTTAAAACTTTTAAATTTGTACAAAGTTACTCAACATATACGTTTTGGCTGTTTAGGGCATTCTTTATCACCACTATCATAACTAGCCGTTATGTTACCCAAAATACGTTGGCTGAGATATGAGTTTTCACACAAGAATTTATGAAAACCAGATAAGGTAAACAATCTAAAATCAATCTCTAGTTGGGGCAATTCGTGAGAAATTTTCTCACAAGATTAAATGAGAGAAAATCGATCTACGGATTTATCAATTAGTTTTCCTGTGTAATATATGTGATATATCTCTACAGCCGGTTGGGTTTCTTCAGAGCTTTCCCACAAATTGCCCTTACTACTACTTTCATTTCTGATTATTTACCTTATGTATTTCTCAGAAATCCTTGTGAGACGAGCAAACCCATATTAACAATCAAAATTCAGTTGTTGACAAACAAAATGAATTAACAGCTGGTAAGTGTAAGAACTCAACATCGATTATAACTTGGTGATTCCTATTAAAATCGTGATAATTTTGTATTGTTAGGGAAGAAAATGATTCATAATGTATGTGTTCAAATAACATTTGAGAGAAATCTATCTTATGCAGTAATGTGTTTTGAGTGAAGATTGTGAGACTGAATCAGAAAATTGTATTGATACTATTACAGATAACTTCAAAAATATACGCGCCTAGGAAGAAAGACTTGATAGGTTCAGTAGGGAGGATGACTAGACATTATCTCATTTTTGCAACACTGTAGACGAAATATTGACCCAACAAATTTGTAATTGCATTTACAAATTCGTTTGAACCCACAAACATTCCTAATGAAGTGTAGATAGTTTTCTTTGCACCTTCTCTGGAGAAATTCAGCATTTAGGAAAATTTTTGTGGCATATAATTGCAGCTAATATGGCGCAGTTCAAAACAGGAGACATTGGATACGATCAATTATTCAGAATTATATTTATTGACATTTTGAAAAATTATAATTACCTTGATGAGAATTATTCAATAAGTTAATATATTTGAGGGTTCAAGAAGAAAATGCTCATTTAGCAATACTAGCTTCTCTACTCAGTAGAAAATAAATGCCAAAAACTAAGCCTTATACAGATAATTAAAATTGACGAGAAATAATTTTAGCACGAGAAGAATACCTAAAGAAAAAAATCCTACAAAGCGCTAGTATGTCGTTCTGTTGGACAATGAAGAAATTGGTATAGCTTATATACAGATCTAGCCTCATTTTCAGAAATTCAGAAAATCCATTGTGAACCCATCAATGACTAAACGTTTAAACCAATAACAAAAAAATGAGACTTGTTAACCAACGATAATTCTCCAAGCCACTGGTTTCCCGGGCAATTCATTATCCCCTAGATGTTCTGCTTAGTTATGTGGCATCCAGAATTTTTGACTGGACAACGAATGGTACAAGAGCTTTAACTAGAAAAAAATTGTACTTACTGGTGGCTTCAGGTTCGATGGCCTTAGTGAGTTTTTCGGCTTCAGTGGCAGCTTCCTTTAGACCTTGTTCCAATTTTGCTTTAATTTCACTGGCTTTCTTTTGTCCATCTGGTCCAAGGGCTTCTTGAAGTTTGGCATTGGTTTCAGCTAAGTTTTTCGATACTTGTTTAAGTATGTTGTCTAAGTCTCCTTGGTGACCTTGAAGCTGAAAACGATTTTTTTTATTATAATTGATAGTAGTAAAATTTGGTAAAATTGTTTTATGGTTTTCTAACTTACTTCAGTTTTAATTTTTGTTACGGTGTCTTGTACGTTATTGGCCAGTGTTTGAGCGTTTTCATTTAGTTTCTTAACGACATCTTTAGAGTCTGGAAGATTTCCTTGAAGAATTGCAGTTGCGTTGTTAATACCAGCCTGTACGTTTGCAGCAAGTTCTTGTAAATTTGACGTTTCTTGTTGTTTGGCTGCAGCAGCTTGTTTGGCTTTAGGTTTTGCAGCTACATTCTGGAAAAGAGCCATTATTTTTATAAATACTTTTTATCAATAAAAACAAATTTAATTAACTGTTTTATTCGTATATAGTTCTTAAACCAAATAAATGAGTATCCATTAAACAGAACAAATATAGGTTGAAATAATACTTTGAAGAACATATTTATGTGTCCTAGTTTGTTTGTACATGGCCCTTATTTTCATTACATACTGGGTGATCTATACCAAGTGTACTAAGTTGGCAAAGCAAATGCAAACATTTTTATATACAAGTTTTGCAATTGTAGGTATTTCTTATGCACCTGCACAAACAGCATTGAAAGAGAAATTACAAACGTATTGATACAAAATTTCTGTTCATCAATACTCACAATACCAAGATTTTGAACTAATGCAAAATTAGTGTTTATGGTTTAACCAAACGGTTAGAGACGAATATTTGGATCTAACTTTTTATTCAGTTGAGGTTTGGTTTCAATTATCAAACATGGTCTATCGAAGCACCATATATTTATTGAAACTGACCTTCATCCAATCAAGTAGTAGGGATCAATGTCAAGACGGCTTATAATGCAAATATTTTTTTTATAACGGATGGTTATTTCCAACAAGATGGAACGCCAGCTCATACATTTATATGCTATAATACATTTCTTGAAAAAATATTTTTCATTTAACAATAGATAGGTATTGGTTTTCAATTCAGTATTAGGATCCTACATTAAAAATTTTAATATTGCAGAGTCAGTTCCTTTCTTGCACTTCTGCATGTTTGAGGTTATCAGTTGTTTGTGTATGTGTCTACTGAATATTTTTTATGTTCATTTTAAGTGCACACTTGATATTGATTATCCGGTATATGTATCTACTCGTGGATTTATGATATGATTTTATGAAATTCAAATTGAGTATCAGTCAGTCAGGTGAACCAATGTTATATTCCTGAAATTTGTAAGACCTTGTTGGAAGTTGATATTCTAGACAAAAACCAGGACCGGAGCAGTTACCAACACTTTAAACATACTACTAAACTGAGATATTTGCAGGTAATAGGAAATCGGTATCAAAGAAACCATGATGAAATTATTTACATTATGCGATTCTATTTCTCCAAAACACATCTGTGTTTACTGCACTTATGGACTTGTACTTAGGCGTAATATTTATTATTTATATTGAAAACTTGGCTGAATGTTGTCATAGTAGCTTTGAAAATGCGATATTAGTTGGTTTGACGAGCCTGAATTTACATTAAACCACATACCTAATATAAATTTTGTGACCTGACATTAACGTGAAATTGCATAAACCTCTGCACGAAATTCCACTACACTGTTCTTTCATAAGCTGGAGCTGGATAATGTTTTTTTTCTCGAACAAATAAAGGGAATTGAAACTATTGAAATTGGTAAAAAAGAACAATAATGCGGACAAAAATGTGGACGAACGCTTTAAAAACTGGTGCCTGTATTAGACTGAATTACCATTATGCAGGTTACAAATACCCGAAATATAAATATCTTTCAAGGATGGGCTCTACAGGAGAAAAGTCCGAACATAAAATAAATACGATTCACACAGACAGATAACACAGTGGCGGATGACTTCAACATAAAGATGTTTAAGTCAAGGCTGATATCCTGGGACCAATCTGTAATATAATAACAGCTGAACAGTATGTAAACAGAACTAATCGGTTATGAATTTATATTGAATCAGACATAGTAAAATTAATGAGACTATAAAATAAGAAAAAGCAGAACGTTTGACAGTCTTTCTAAGCAAACAGGGAGTTCAGGAGCGCGCAGATAAACAGAAGAGGGTGACCGAAGAATTCGTGTTACTGAAGAATGAAGGAAGATAACATAAGCACAATGACACCAAACGACAACGTACAAAATAAAAACCAGTTAAATTAGTTAAAAAGTTGAGATGTTAGTTAATTCATCACATTGACTCTTTCGGTATTTTACGTTGTAAAATGTAAGGCTTGGCCTGATAAATAGTCGTTCAAAAAGGAAATAGGAATGATATACGCAACTTTTACTCAAATAAAAAAAGGTAGGTACTGTTATATAGCAATAAAATACAAAAATAAAGAAATATTTTCTTAAAATACATTATCTCATTTTCTATTAATATTGTTTCTTTTAACTATTAGTTATGAAACTTTGTGAGGATGAACACATACTGTGACTAATCACTTAATTGTAGATGATAAGGTTAAAGTTCTCAATATCTGTATTTATTAAGTAAAGATATTAGCAAATTATAATTCTGCGAATTTTAATAATTGACCGTGATCTCCTAATGACGTTATGAATTTTCTAAACATTGTCAGTTTCAAGAGAGATTTCGAATGGTATATGAGTACAAAGTTAAAAGATAAGCTCTTCCTAAAGAATGTATTTAAATAATATATATGTACAGACAGGGGCGTACAAGGCTTTTGCTTTAGCAGGGCGGAGTAAGAAAAAAAATTCCAAAGTATTCAAAAAGATTATAAAGATGTACACAAGATACTCTAGATTGTGCCTAACCTCAAGAGCAATTCTAATTTCTCAGTGGCTGCAACATAATTGGGTATAAAGACATAAGGGAAGTTATAAGCTGAAGCAAACAAGATCCGATACAACTGTTCGTGAGTTTGATTCATTTCAAGATAGAGTTGTACATTATATATGCGAAGGCATTAATCAACATTTAGAGAGAACAAGCTGTAGACGGTCATCTATTTATAATTAGGCAAAGACAAAACGGTTAGGTACCATTTTCTCTTTTGTCTCTCAACCCATTTTCTTTATTTTTGCTTTGTTTTGTAGCTACTGACGACCTTCAGTGCAGAATGCTAATATTAATTTATAATATTGGTTCATTCATCAGATAAGATATAATAAAAAAATTCATTATTTACGTCCATACTGCCAATGACAAATGCCAAATGTTTAAAACATTGAGTCATTATACATGGAAATGAGCGTTAGGTGCTGTTAGATTGTTAGAGCATGTACTTCTGGAGGTAGCATGCAATACACTCGATTGGGAGATGCAGCCAATGAACTACTACTGCATATAGCTCCATGGATACAGTTCTTAATCGAATGAAATAGCCTTTTGCCCTCTCTTTCTAGCCTTGGCACGATATTTTTGCATTGCTGGCTACCGCCAGAAAGTCCAAGCTCTGTTGTTAGATTGGTTGAGAGTGACAGGCGAAGGCTGTGTCCCACAAAGCGAGATTTGCGGGATGCTGGCGGTGCGATACGTCAATGTGACAATTATAAACTTTAACTAAAAGCTAAAACAAACCAATTGAACGATGTTACAACACAACATTTATTTCCCACTAAGGACAAAATGCATTCTTTTTATGTTTTTGATAGTTTACAGCTGTCAATGACGCAATGCACCGCCCGCACCGCGCAAATCGCTTCTAATGTAAATTTATTTATTTGATTAATATATTATTATCATAATCTTTCCGAAGGTATGGTGTAAAAAATTGTCAGCCTGCGGACATGTTGAAGTTGTCATAGGGTTGTTGGTCATCTATTTGATATTCACGAACTCGATTTAAATCGCAAATGACGAAAACTTTTAGGTTGCAAAGAACAATCTTCCAATTATTATATCGAACATTTTACCAGGAGCGGTTCCAGCAAAAAATTTGGAGGGGTCATTCATTTGTCAAAATTATTTCGATTACCGATATTTGGTTAAATTTTTATGTTCTTTTTATTTCAATAGATTTTCGATTTCTCCACAACTTTGTTTCTTATAAAAATATACTTTTTACAATTTGGAATTTCGACCACTAGGCGACCACTAGTACATAGAATAGTTTGTCAATATATAACAGAATTATAAAACTAGCATGGATGATATTTGCAAGTTCAATAATTTTGATTTGTGGAATACTAGTCTAACTCAAGAAAAAATATTGTGAACTATGTATTTTACTCCTGAAAGGTCTATTGGTAACATTAGGCCTCAAGACAAGACAAAAAAGTAGACAAAACGAAAATCCGTGACTGCTCTCATAAAACGTACCATACAAATTCAGAAATTTTAAATAGGACTATGAAAATAAATGATAAATGTGAAGAGTTAACGTGCAGAATGCTTCGTTTACAAAACATATTATACTACAAACAATAAATAGTAAAATTTGTGGAAATCAGTCAGTTAAAACTCAAAAGGTAGGTGATCATTTCTGGTATCTTCTCACCTCTATAATTGTATTATATTTTAGTAAAAGGGGATTAAAAGAGCTGTGCAGATTTAGACTACTAGCAGCTTCAACACAAAGCTATTTTACTTTTAATTATAGCTGATGGGACCAGTATATTAATAGACATAGAATCCGATAACTCGGTAGTTGGTTTTGATTATTTATTGCAAAATAGCAGAATCACTAAAAATATCAAGTAATTAGCAAATTAGTGGATACCTAACTTTAAATCAAAAGAATCTAGAACTAGTACTATTTAAAATATTTTTCTTGTTAATCTCTAAGAAAAAAAAGCGAAATATTGACCGACAAATATCAGTTTATACCAAGCTTAAAACCACAACTGCCTTGCAGGATGCGACCGAATCATTATGAATCAAAAATTTATAAATTAAGTCGTTCAAAATTGAAAATAACATAATTAAGAAATTCTTTCCGCAAAAGAAATTTAATATTTGATAGTTTCAGGATTATTAGTTGTCACCAGCAAAGCAGATCTTTAGATTCACATATTAATAAATTCCCAAGATCAAAAGAACAATATAAAATAAAGAACTTGATTCGATTCGATAATCAAAATTGTACTAAACTGATTTCAATACATTTTCATTATGTGTTTTCTACACAAATATAAATATTTAGAGAAACTGATTAGTGTATTAGATAAACTGAAAATTTTTACCCACCTGAACTGTCAAGAGTGTGATAACACTAAACATGTAAATTTTGTACATGTGTAAAATGTTTATTTCCCATATATTTATTTCGATTGTACATTTGTCGAAAGTAATAGTGGACTACAAAAATTGAAAACAATGTCATAAGAAATTGACATCTTTTGATAAATGATATAGGTTAAACGTCAATACTGATTTATATAGAACTTGTCAAAACTCCATCATAAAGTCATCACATTTTTTAGTTATAATGTACTAGGTTGACCTTAATTTATATATTTCAAGTTAGTTAGGAATATTTGTGTGTTCTGTTGATAATAATTGACATGATTTTAACAGAAAATTAGTAGAATTTAGTTAAATAAACTGTAAAAACATTATTGTTGGTTGGTTTGTTGCTTATATTTCGAAAAGTAATGAATTGGTCGTAAAACCATCTTTGAAAATAATCCTTAATATAGGATTTTTTTTCAAAAATTCATAATTTTGTTAAACTAAAAACGCGAACATGAAACTTGTCATGTTAAGTTAAATTAAGCTTAAGATTGACAGTACCAGGTAAGCACACACACACATTTTTTAGGTTATTCATTTTAATGAGTTTTATCCTTATGTAACATTTCATTGACAGCTTTACGATCGATTCATTTCTTTTCCTTTTTCAAGCAACAAATCCTATTTTTGCTGTTTTTGTTTGTTCAAATAAAATTTAAAAAAAACATTTTTTGATCAAACACTTACAGTTTCTTTTAAATAAAACCTTTCAAACAATTTTGATACCTGGAAAGCTCGTAGTTAGCAATTGAAAGTAAACTATACTAAGGACAGGAACAATGGATAGAAAATTTTTTAGTCGGTTTATATTTGAACGGCCTACTAAAGAAATTAGGTAAATATAAAAATACATTTATGTCAAGAAATAAAAATTGGCTGATTAAAATATAAACAGATATTTCTTTCATGTCTAAGAAATATTTTCCGCAATGACTCAAAAATTTAAAATTCTTGATTATACATTACACACAGCCTAGTGAAAACACAAAATAAGAACGAAGTGAAAATCGTAAGGAACAGAAGTTATGATTTAATTTCAAAGGACCTTAATAATACATGGAGCAAACTCCATCAATGAGTGTGGATGAACATTTTTTCTCTACTCAAAGAAACCCGCATTTGGTGTTAATAACGAGATAAACTTTTTTATAATCATGTCCACACTAAACAAGGAATTCTTAAGTATGTGAATAATGTTTGGGTGCAAACACAAATTAAAGAATTTCAAATCTAAATCAAAGTCAGTTATGAAAATGTAAAAGAAAATCAGATGGTTATCTCTTAAGTGAAAAAGAATTAAATAACTAATGCCTAGAAAATTCAAGACCGATTAAAAGCTTCCTAAAGTAGTTTCCAAAAAGAAAAAAAGAACGCTCAGCCACTATTAATTAAAATAACTGCAACTCTTTTGCATTAGTTCTAACTGTAAAAGCACAGAAAAATTAGAAATTAATGTGGTCAAAAATAAAAATAACTTTCACTTACCTGGAAAGCCAAAAGGGCGATAACACTGAATACGAGAAATTTGTACATTTTGATAAACTTTTTGTTCGAACTTTAGTCACAGAATTCTTGATGCAAACTGAATCGTCGTCCACCAATTTACCATCTTATATCTAGGGGTACGGTCCGTTTTTTTACCCTTGGCCTTTCTTATCTAGTTCAATAACAACCGAATGCAGATAAGTGAATCAAAATTCACCCAAATGATAGAAATATTCCCGTCGGTAGGTAAATAAATGAGTTTACTGTGGACTGTTTACTCAGATAATAGGAGTAAATTTAACACATGGTTGAATAATAATTCAATTTTTCATTTGTTTCATTTTACAAATCTCTAACATCAAATTATTTAAATCAAATAACCGTGCAATATTAATTATATTTACACTTTGCTGATCATTAATTTATGTTTCACTGATATCGATAATCAAACAAATTGAGTTTTTTTTACTGTAGTTTACAGTTTGTAGGATTTGTGGTGGAAAAAGAATGTAGCAGTGTAGGAATGTATTATGCTTAATTATAATAATGATTTCATCATTTCTTGCATAGTAATAAAGTATGAAATTCCGTGGTGTCATACAGGCTTGTTCAAAATCCCGGAACCATTCAATAACTCTCAAATCTCTTATATTTTTAATTCGTCTTTAGGAAGCACGTCAGCTAAATCATAGGTTAATGATGTTACACTGAATGCAAAAGTAGAAAGTTTCCTTACATCTAAAATTTTGAACTTCTTCAATATATGTCGCCTATAGTATAGAAACCGATTACAAAATAGTTTTGTTATGTCGTTTTGAGCTTTTTCTAGAGGGTATTCTTGTAACATTTGCCCTAAATAATATCGCAGCACGAATTAGGGCATTGTATCACTCATATTATATATTTGGCATGCAAGAACTTGCACTTTTTTACTTAATAGTATATACGATCATCCAAACTTAAATACTAGTTAATGAATAGCCCTAGATATGTCAAACTACACCTCCAAAAACTTAATAATAGTTATTCTCCAGGGTTAAACAAAATTTCACTGTTACTCTTGAAAAAATGTTGTGGTTCTTTGACTTTTTCACGTTCCGTTATGATTGTTGGAAAGAAGCCACCTGATTGGTGCTAGACTGCGTCAGCTAACTGATGTTTAGCCATTGCTAGAAGAACTAGAGACAGACATATAGGTCCAGTCGGTTTCTTGTCTCACACATTCAGTGTTGCTATCTGACATGCAATCTATTTTGAGTGTTACCTCTATGATTACGGAACATTTTACAAAATAATGTGACATTAACAAAAATAGCGATTATGTCGAAAGTGTTTGTTATTTTTAAACTATTATTTGGATTTTTTTTGGCCAAAGCTTTGCCAATGAATCTTATAATTTATTTTAATATTTGTTAGGTTACCAGACAGTGATCATTCAGTGTTACACATAAACTTAATGATCAGGATACTGGCAAAAAAGTCTTCCCGCCCATGTCAGTACAAATGATTCATTCTCGAAGGCGATTACTGAATTATCCGTACAATAACAATCCATCCTCGATTAGGTGAAACACATAATTAACCTCCAAGTTTCCTTTCATCGTCTTGAAATTATTGACCTCACAACGTTTCAATTCCTTTGAATCTGATATCGTCATCAGATGAATGAATCATTGTCTACCAGCTTCAGAATAAAATAATTAACCGTCATGTAAACATTTTAGAGGGGACATTAATTTGAAGTCGACGACGGTTGTGTATGGGTTGTGGGTTGTATGCTGTGATGGAACGAAACTTAGCTGAATACCCCCAGTGTTTTATGAAATAAATATGCAACTATTTATTAGAAAAGAGAATGTGTTGTGTGGACTAGAAGCTGCGGTTGCTTCCTGACAATTTATTATGTTCATTAGCTTGTTTTCTTTCACAAGATACAAAAAGAATATTTTTCATTTAAAAAAAATATTTTAGATGCTCAATCTTGGTAAAGAATCTATATATAAATAGGCAAAGGCAAAACGGTTAGGTACCATTTTCTCCTCTGTCTCTGAACCCATTTTGTTTATTTGTGTTTTGTTTAGTAGGTACTGACGACCTTCAGTGCAGAATGCTAATATTAATTTATAATATTGGTTCATTCATTAAATAAAATATAATAAAAAATTCATTATTTACATCCATACTGTCAACGCCAAACAAATAATATTGACATTAGTGACAGTGCCGCCAGACTGTCAAAACTCAAAACATTGAGTAATTATATATGGAGAGAGCGAGCGTTAGATGCAGTTATAATCTTAGAGCATGTACTTCTGGAGGTAGCATGCAATACTCAAATGTCTTACCAAGAGTAAAAAGAGAGGGCAATAGAGAGAGCAAGAGACTCTCACTCGATTGGGAGATGCAGCGCAATGAACTACATACCACACATAGCTCTTGGGATGCAGTTCTTAATCGAGTGAAATAGCCTTTTGACCTCTCTTTCTAGTCTTGGCACGATATTTGTGCATTGCTGGCTACCGCCTGGAAGTACAAGCTCTATGTTTAGATTGATTATTATTATATGGAACATTTTGCGAGCAGCGGTTCCAGCCAAAAACTTGGGGGGTCATTCATTTGTTAAAAATATTTACCGATATTTGATTACATTTTTAATTTCTTTTTATTCCAATAATTTTGTCAATATGACTGAACAATTTTGGTCTACTTCTCCGATTTCTATATAACTTTGTTTCTTAAAAAATATACTTTTTACAGTTTCAAGAAATAGGGTCGAATTTTGACCACTGGGCGACCACTAGTTCATTTAAAATGATTGCATCATCCTTGTCTTCTTTTACACCCCTGTTATTTTGTTTGTTATATTGTGTTACTGCTTCAATAGTTTTCCAGATTTTTTTAAGTTTTTTATTTACACTTCTCAATCTTGATTTTGTAATGATTACTTTTTGTTGTTATAATATTTATTATTGAGCTGATTTCTATATTCATTAAATTACTTCAATTCGTTTATGATTTTTGCATTATTATTTATTTCTTACGCAATTTTTTTTGCAGTTCCTGGTGGATCACTCGTTACCACCATATAAAGCTATAGTTAAACTCAAACCAGCAATACTGATGTTTCAAATTTATTGCTTCAGGAGCGTTAATAAGTTTTATTTTTAGTATTTTTTTCTTCTATTAAGCAATATCTAAAGCAGTTTCACAAGTGTTTGTGTCTTTTCCTTATTTTTTGTGGTGTCCAGTTCATTATTTTTTCCGTAATCTTTTGTCAGACTTTTTCTGGACCTGTCTAAATATGTTGAAATTGTTCCTTGTATTCCCATTGCTTCTATAATGACGTCATTTAGAAACTTCTGTAATTTAGTAATTTTGGCCGATCTTCTTACGACACTGGCACTGTCTTCTAACTTTTACATTTTCCTTGATTCTCCAGGTTTCTGCGCCATAAGTTACTGTACTTTAAATCCTTTTACTATCTATTCTAACTTTCACTTTATTAATTTCTATACTCCATAGTATGCCGTACAAACTTCTAATTATTTTTCTTGCTTTGTTGTTTTTTCCTGAATGTTTACATCATCTGTTCCTCAGTGAATATAACGCCTAAATATTTATATTAATCGCATATTTTTATTTTCAATTGTCACCAAGCTCAGTCTCAGATGATTTTTCTCCTATGCACATGTACTGAGTCATTTCCATATTCATATTTTCTTTATAGCATAGATTTTTAAAAGTATGGGAGATAAGCAGCAACTCTGTCTTAACCCCATATTAACATTCTTCAAAAGATGTGTTTCCGACTTTTATAGACGATTTTATGTTGTATCTGGACTGCTTTGATGGCAGTCTGGTCAATTGTGCTTTGTTGTAATACTTCTCAAACATTGACAATAGGTACGAATTCATATGCATTCTGCAGATTGATAAATATATGTGTTAACGTATTTCTCTCTGATCTTTGTCAATAGCTTGTTTTATATTAAAACTATTGTCAGTGTATGACCTTACTAACTGTGCTTCTTTCTTGTGAATTAATACTATGTAGATTTTTTTCTAGTCATCTGGGATAATTATTCCGTTAATACATCAAGTGAAAATACATGCAAAGTACTTTTATGTCTTTCTCAAAACACTTCGGTTTGAGCAAGTTCTTCTGATATTTTCTGATATTCCCGTTTTTGTTGCGTTGTTAACTTTTTAAAGTGTGTTTTCCATTCCTCGGATTGATTGAATTTCTTCTGTTGATTTTATTTTATACATAAACTTCCAGAATTCCGTGTGATTTTAAAATTATATTGGTAGCATATGTCTTTAAGTCTTTCGCCATTATCATTAGTTATTCCTTCACCAAAAGAGCCTACAACCTTGCTGTTTTTTTTATATTTAATAGTTTCGTGTTTTTCAGTTCTAGCAGCGTCATCTGAGATTGTGTAGACAGCGAATACCGTCACTTTTGTGTTGACGTAAATTTCAACTGACTGATTATTTCTACGCTCTTGCCGTTTTTTATTGGCCTCTGTGAGAGTGAATATCTTAAATTGGTGTTTATTAAGGACTTGTATAACTTGCTCTAGTTTTCCTCTCATGCCTTGGGTATTGAGTGTACCGAAATTCAAAATCCTTTGCCGTAGCATATACCTGAGTCGGTTACTTCCATCCGATCCAAGACATGTTGTGGGTTTTAGTAAACAAACTTTTTTCCAAGGAATGTGTCAGAGTCAACTCCCATCTTGGAGAATTAGGTCAGTTTTGGTGAGGGTTCTTTTACTACCCTCGGGTTCAGCTATAATGCTGATTCAGCGAAGTACCCCCAACTCCAATGGGAACGCACCCGTTGGAGGTAACAAACACTTCCCCGTACAGTCATTTGCAAAATCGCAAAGACACTAAAACAGTGCAAAATAATATAAAGAATCTTGCATGTCCATTTCATGTGATAAAAATGTGCTCCCTATAATGCACAAAATGTTCAAATGTTTTTATCCAATATTTAGGATTTGCTAGCAATTGAAATTTACAGTTTTTCTTTAACCAAATAAATTGTTGCTGTAGTAGTGCATCGAGCCTGATTGGGTCTTGAAAAAAGTCTGTATTTATCCTGGGTATAATTATAAATAGTTTTCTGCAACTTTTTAAGAAAATCTGAAAATTTTCCAAAATCGCCTGATATTAACCTCATAGATTATGTTATTCTAAACAATTTTCAAATTAGATAAATTACCAGCTCTTAGGCTACTTCGCCTAACTGATGAGACCCAGAAAGGTCGAAAGCTAAAATGGGATCAATTACAACATCCAAAGCGATGTTTCGCCGGATAGTAGACCCGATGTAACCCAGTTTGCCCGCCGCAAAGATTTCAGCGCTTGAGAAATTTGACAAAGTCAAAGATTTGGAAAGTTTTCCGTCCGACCGTCATTTCAAGTTTGCTGTTTTCAGCGCTTGAGAAATTTGACAAAGTCAAAGATTTGGAAAATTCTTCCGTCCGACCGTCATTTCAAGTTTGCTGTTTCAGCGCTTGAGAAATTTGACAAAGTCAAAGATTTGAAAATTCTTCCGTCCGACCGTCATTTCAAGTTTGCTGTTTTTCCTGGGTATAAGTTGAATTCACAGAAAGTTCTAGAAAAAGAGAAAACATCAAACTCAAAATTCGAGCGATGTCTCTCTAGGATTTGTGAAACTACGGAAATCCAGGACACTGTCACAGACTTTGTGTCGGTTTGGAAATTTGAACAAACTTTGTTCTCTAGCTACTTCGCCTAACTGGAGGCGAAGTAGCCTAAGAGCTGGTAATTTATCTAATTTGATATTTTAGTAGTTCAAGAAGTGATTCTACAAAGGAGAGAACAAAGTTTGTTCAAATTTCCAAACCGACACAAAGTCTGTGACAGTGTCCTGGATTTCCCGTAGTTTCACAAATCCTAGAAGAGACATCGCTCGAATTTTGAGTTTGATGTTTTCTCTTTTTCTAGAACTTTCTGTAAACAATTTTCATTAAGTCACATTTTATCTGTAAGTAACTTATAGTAAAAAAAGAGATAAATAGTAGAATTTTCAAGCTTTATTTGTTTATAAATAATTTTCAACGACTTTCTTGCTTGGCGCACATAGAAACATCTGTTACGCTTAATATGTCATATCCAGTTCTGAAAAAAATCCAGAACTCATTTTGCAAAAAAGGTTGCATATTTCGATCCAACCCACTCGTAGTAAGAGAACAGCAATATATATTAAAATTTTTCGTATACGTATGGTTTTAAATATACCGGATTATTATAAATGATGGTCCCATTTTTAAAGTTGAGTATTTATAAAAGTACAAATCCGAAATGAACAATTTTTATATCAATGGAAAGTGGAATTCTTTTTTGCAATATATTATAATTGTTCAATGTGTCCACTGTCTGCTGCACGGCAAACATCTATGCAGTTAGCTAAACTCGTCCTACACACGAGCAATCTATGTACTGTTACTGAGTGTACGGCAGCTGTGATACGGTTTCGCAGATCGTCCATAGTTATTGCTAGAGGTGGGACGTAAAGAGCTTCCTTAACATAACTGTCTAAAAAGTAGTCATATGGGGTGGATCAGGATATCTCATTGGCCAGAAGTATAGAGTCAGGTCTGCATTTCCCCTGTGACCTATCTAGCACTAAGGAATGAATGCATACAAAAAGCCTCGTACATGAAAGTGCTAATGGAGCGGAGCTTCGTCCTTTTGGAAAATGAAATCCAGTGAATCTTCCATAACTTGCAGGAGCAGCCATTGTTCCAATAAGTCCAAGTACGTTGTTCCAGTTGTAGTTCTTTCCGTAAAAATAATACGCTGCAGAAAGGCATCATCCTCCATAATAACCACAAAATTCGAGACAGACCTCTTTGTCATTAGGTTTGAGAGCCTGCACGAGTTGTAATATGTTGAGCTTGTATAGCAAACGTCGCCTCAGCACTTTTCAGACAGTTGATTGAGGTATTCCAGGTTCTCTACGAGCTTATAGGAAGACTTGGTTGGACTGCGAATAAAACTTTCTTCAGCAGTCGGACATGATCTTCTGATACACCGGGTCGGCCTATGTTTTCCCTTTACACACACTTCCAGACTGTTGAAATTGCGTAAACCAACGCTTAATGCCTGTTCTAGTTAGTGTTTCAATATCAAATTTTATACGAAATTCGCTGTACTAGAATTTAGGACTCACTTCTTGGGAACTCACATACGCAGAAAACTTGATGCTCCACGGTAGCCATCTCCCTAACACCTGAGGAGGAAACCAATGGCGGCCTATTACCGCGCGAACTCTACCGACCGCTTCTGGAATCATTATTATCTTCCTCTTTCCGTTGGTATAAAAAATGTTCGTTTTGGATTCGTACTTTAATTACTACGAATTTTAAAAAATAGGTCCATCTAATAACCTTGCACCTATTTCACCTGAACAATTATTGCATAAGAAATGCCTCCCAGATCTTTATTTTGATTCCGTTGCTGTGGGTCAGATATAAATCTTTAGGAGCCAAAATAGTATACGTAGTTAACTGTAAATCATTTGGTTAGGATAATACTGTCTTATTTTGTTATAGGGAGTTCGCGAAGAAAAATCAGTTTATTTTCTTAATTCTATATTTCTCAATTACACACCAGAGACATAATAATACTGTAGAAATCAAATATTCCATATTTCTTGCTGAACTTTCTGCTTTTTGTAATATCAATGTTAAAAAATGATTTCGAAAATGTTTCTTACACTTAAGGACTAAAAGACACTGGTATTAAACGTAATTATGCAATCAATAATCAATAAGTCTGTTTGAAGTTTTTACCTTATAAATGTTTACAATAATGTTTGATATGTTCGGAATGTGCTTCAAAAACATATTTATTATAATTGCTCAGTAAATAGGTACCGTCAATCGAGGTTATATCAGACCAGCCGATTATAGCAATATATAATTATTCTCCTGATATGTGAAGTGATAAACCTGACAACAGATATTTCTCCAGATGACCGGCCAGTCTAACACTTTGAGTAGAATGTTGTACGTGCTATAAGGTATTTAAATTACAAATAAAATTTATTTTAGCCTCATGTTTAACAATATCACCATGGTCGTTAGAGTCTCTCCTGCAACAAGAAACCCTCTGTCGATAACTACATGGATACAATGAGATAAAATATGCCTGCAAGGGTATTTTCGAATTAAGAGAATTTTTTAGGAGTTACATTGTAGCTGCGTCATGTATCAATTTACAGAACACCTTATAGGTGTAGGTAATCTAGTTAATGAAATATGCTTAATGCAATTTGAAGAAAAATAAATGGAGTAGGAAATGGCAATTCTCATACGATTAAAGTACCCGACCAAAAATCATTTTACTTTCTATGCGAACTGGGAAAAATATTAAATGTATTAAGATCAAAGTGACTGAGGAAGAACTGTGGTAATATTCTGAGAATTTTACCACAACCACCCAAAATACTCCACTCGTAAAAGGTCTATGTGCTACGTTGCGAAAAATATATTACCAGCATATACGATTATTCTAAAATATCGACCTCATTTGTCCCAAGGTTCTTTACAAAATACAAATATCTGTCTAGAATAGATTAAAGGTGATCCGAAATTTAATACAAGAAACGAACAGCTGTCGTTTGTCACAAGTTGCTTAGACAACTGCCTACTTAAACCTGTCATTTTCTTCTCCCGAGCAAAAATAGTAAAATAGTATTTAATAGCAACAACCTTAGGAGTCAGCAGCCTTAAAATTTCGTAAAAATTTTTATGGAAAACGTTACTGTTTTCGTGGTAGGATTAAATATTTCAACTTAATTGTGTCAATATTGGCAGTGGCAGATGTTGAACCTCCAAGTTAAGTTTAGACCAAAGAAAATAAATACATTGAAGAGTGATGTAATAAAGTGAAATTTCTGAAAATTACGTATTGGGCTAGACGAGCTAATCAAAAAACGGGAATGTGGCAGTTTTCTTATGACATAATGAACGAAATGAGACGAAGGAGCATCCCAAAATTAAAGTTCTGATAATGAAACCTACTTACCTGGAAAATTGAAACGGGACAAATGTTGAGCTAAAGCCACCATGATCGAGAAAATCAAATTCTAATTACTAAAACGTCAATGAGATTGAAGGATGTTTCCTATACTCCTAATGTTAAAAATTCTGTAACCTATGATATTATTTAGGAAGGCAGGTTTATATTATTAAATTTTGTCTAAGACAGGAGGACCAAAAAAGAACCCTCTAAGGAATTTATTGCTCAAATTAAGGAAATAAAGAAGTTCGAGACTGATTTAAGCCCTTTTGAAGGAAGTAAATATATACCAAGGCTTCTAGGAACTGAACATCTCCGACGTACAACTTTTTAAATATTGTACTATTTTTATAAAATTTTACAAAATCTTTTTACAACAGATTTTTGTTAAGGGTCCGATAAAGGTTTGAAGAATTGCTATGAGAAATGAAATGCACAAACAACGCCTTCATTATTGAAAGTTATGGGCGTCTGATATATCGCCAATTCTCGGGTTATATTGGAAAGTAGTTTTTTAGTGTAGGTTCTATATACAATGATTTTGCTAGTTTTTTCTTTTAAGTCATCCAAAGTAACCTCTTTCTAACCATCAATTGTCGTAAATACTTTAGATTAGATGGGAAATATAAAGCAAAACTTCGAAAGTGCACATCTGGTGAACTTCCCCCCTATTGGCGGTACTTTACTTATTACATAGTTTATCTGCAAGCTATACTACATATGATTCACTTAAAGTATTTAATCATAAATAAATAAGTATAATTAAAATTTGATATTTTAACTAGAGAAACAACATTTATATAATGAAATAACGCAACATTTTTTCATCAATAAAATAAACTCGATACGAAAGTCTTAAAGTTCGAATGACTAAGCGTTTTGATTGAACGTGACATATTACATTCAAACATTTTATCTTCAAACACGAATACATTCATCTCAGTATCTCCGAATCTTAAATTTGTTTTTCCACAAAGTCTATAAGATAATTTAAAAGTATTCCTAAATAAATATGTACAATTTGTCTACCATGGTCTCCACTGCCTGTCAATTCTTTGGTTAGGTGCGTTTGTGTAGAAGAATCCTGACTCCGGCGTCAGCCAACGCGATTTTATCATGTCGCTGCCTTTTTCCGCCACCATAATGGCGGGCGCGTTGGTATTTCCTGTTGGCACTTTGGGCATTATGCTAGCGTCGATCACTCTTAGGCCAGTTATTCCGTATACCTGAAAATACATTATAGTTATCTCTCTGTTATCCGAAACAAGGTAAAAGTATCAGTGTCCTGAGAGCCATTTAAAATGTATTTTAAAAACTGAACAGGGATGCATAAATCTCTAAACCAAGTTTATTTACGAGATACGAATTACGACCTTTGATAAATTTCTTAGACATCGGAATTTTTCGATTTTTTTGTTTCTACTTACCAAAATTAGACAATTTTCTTTAATTAATTTAATATTGTATGATTGGGTAGTTAACAAAAAACATGCCATAAATAGCATTAATAAATATAGAAATTCTGAACAAAAATGTTTGCAATATTTGAAAATCCATATATCATAATAAGTTAAAAACATTTAGTGGTATACATACAAAACAAAAATACCAGTCGGTTAAATATTAGATGGGCAATTAATTCCCGGGACTCGTGGATAGAGGCGACGCCCATGCCAACAGTTTACTTTTTGTCCAAATAATGAAGGTCGGTAGAAACTACATTCTTTGTATTTGTTTTTGTATTGTATTTGATTTTGAACACAGTCAAACAACCTGCGGAAAATGTGGAGCCCCCAGGTCATCCTCATGAGATGGCTATATCCGAAAACTTAAAAATAAATGAAATTTGTTATGTCTGATAGTAAACAGAGGCTATAAGAGATTGTTGATATCCAAAAAAAATTCGTTAAGGAGCCCGTGTTCAAATTTATGGATGACCATTTAGATATGAACAAATGAAAGAAAAAGTACAATGAATTAATTGATGACTCATAGCGTTGTTTGAAGCTGTTTCCGTGTGATAGCAAAGAAAAAACAGCTGTTTCACCAAGACAATGCCGGACCAGGGGCGGCTGTATCTTAAGTGCATAAGGTTAAAAATCAACACAAAATGTTAAATAAATACCATTTCAATAGCAACTAATTTATCAAAAAACAATTTAAGCTCTAATCCAAACTTGTATTAAGACTTATATTCGCTTGAAAGACTATTTAACAGTGCACTTCGGCTAGCGCACACAGAATGAGCACCTTTTAATGTTTACATTTTTTACTTCCTGGGTAGGTACCTAACAACACTGAATGTGTTATTTATTTGCTACAGTTGTATTTTGTTATAATTATTTTTAGCTTTTTAGTTAAAGGTAGAATTCGGTTATATTTTTTTTTGCAAATGTTTTATTTTCAACTTTTTAGTTTTTTTGAACTCAGGTAGTTTTCATTCTTTATTTTTTATTTTGTATGTATAACCTTAATAGACAGAACCAGGTAACATCGAAAGCCTCAACATTACACAATGATACTTTCTCATTTAAATTGACAGGTAAATCATTACGAACAAAATATACTAGTACGCGTTGACTTAATAAGCCCAAAATATATTTATGCCTTATGGACTACGCCATGTACCCTTTTTTTGACAACCCTGTGTAACTATAGATAATTCCACTCCAACCTATGTACCAACCATCCTGTACATACGACTGCCCACGGACAAGCATAAATTTGTTAGCTGCCTTCGGTAAATTATAGGACGGAGTAGAATCCATCCCATATTTACGGAGTCAAATCCGTCCTATATTTCTACCATAGTATATAACTCCTTGTGGGCTACCCCATAAATTATTTAATTTTTAACATTTTATATTATCGCCCTGTGTAACATTAATTCCTCTCCACACTTTATGCAACTTCTTATGGGCAATAAAAGAAATAATTTTTTAATCACACTGTATAAACATAATTCAACTCCAGCATATATTTCAACCATCCTGTATATGATTTGCTTATGTCCACATCATATAACAGTTTTTTAAACACCTTATATAATTTTAATTTCACATTTTTTCCAACATTTTTATACCCCCAAACGTCCAGTCCACCCTATATTCCAACCATCATGTATACACAGCTGCCTACGGACCACTATCATTCTAGACCGTCCTATATTTCAATCTTCATATAAATGCAACTCCTTCTATCACTTTACTTTGTGATTTTGTTTGCTATAACTAAACACCCTGTCTATAAGCCACCAAGTACCAGTTTAAAGTTTGACATGTGTTGTCACTGAATTTTCTATTAGGCCGGGAGAATGTGACAACCAAAAATACCGTCTTCGCAAAATGGAAAAATTTGCATTTAAATAGGTATTTGCCTGGTATAGAAACAAAGCGAGCTTGGAACTCATTGATTTAAGGAGCCGAAAATACTATGCTTTACTACCTATATGGTTGAAATGTACATAGAAAATTTTCAAATTCGCAATTAAAACTTCCAGTGCCTAAAATTACCGCACTATTACGTAGGAATTAAAATATTTATTAGGAAATGTCCGTTATGTCATTTCGATGAAATTTTTGATAAGAATTTTGGAATTTTCGGCGATTTTCTGCAAAACTGCAAGTTGCACGCCGCAGAAAAGTATATGGATCACCTAAGGATCTTCCTTAATAGATTAAACGTTTAAAAACTATACACATCCATAAGGAGTTATCGAAAAATCGACTAAAATATTAGGGATATTATCACTTTACCAATAGAATTCTTTTCCAAAATTTGAAGTTTCACCAATCCGGATATAAACTCTATTAAACAAGACCATATTCATTCAAAACGGTGCACCACAGGAGAAGAAATCAGGTAATATACATACAAAAAAAAAAGAAAAAAAAAGCGGTTAATAAAGTATTTACACGTTTTCAAAGTGAAATTTATAATAAAAAGAAATGGTTGTGTGGATCAACACATTATTTTGTTTCCCTTGCATTATTTATGGCGGGGAATCAATTTGGACAGAAACTGGAGTAAAGGATTAAAACGTTTCTTAGAAATATGATGTCTCAGGACTGGCTAAATGCTCTTTCTGTGCTTAGTATTGAAAAAAAAATTCTATCAATGCCAGACTTTAAAAAAAAGGTCATTGCACATTTCGTGTTTTGACGAATATTTTAATCTATAAAAAATAAATGTAGTATTAGCAAAGCTATGGTTTGTTTTGTTGCATCTTTGATTCCTAATATTTGATAAGTAAAGTGCACCATCAGCTTCATAACACACCAGCCGCCACTCTAACGCACATGTTGATGAAGACGATGCTATATTGAAAACTAACGATTCAATTGTTTCCACACTCCATATTCATCATGTTTGATCCCACCTGACCTCACCCCGCGCTCAGGTCTCAAAAACATAAACTTGAGAAACAGATTTATATCTAAAAATGAAGTTAGAGTTGCAAATGAAGCACATTTTGAGGTAAAAGGTATATCGATCTATAGGAAAGGTTCTGAGAGTTCAAAAAAACATTGCTATGTTTGTCTTCCCGTGGAAGATGCATATGTTGATATATAGTGTCGAATTTTACAAAAAACGGTGTATTTAATTCACTAGTTAGTCCCAGTACTTAATGAATAAAGTTCGTTTAACATAAAGAGTAAACTTCCTGGTATCGGGAAGTAGCCAGTAGTAGGAACTCGAATGAGTGGACTGATATTCCTGATGAAAGCTTTCGAACCTGTTTTTAATTTCTTCTTTAGTCAAACTAAAAGACATTACAATAATTTGTGGAGATGCAGTAAAGCAGAAACAACAATAAAAATTTGCAAATACAAGTAAAAACCAATCACATGTTAAATTAAAGTTACACAAATATCATTACAATTAATTAAAAGTAATAACAAATTGCTACATTAAAATAATAGTAAGCGAGGTGTCAAATTTCTAATATAAGTACAAAACCGAATAAACATGATTCATGTGGTCATTGCATACACCAATGAAGACTTAACAGAGAGTTTGTTTCATAATGTATTGTAATTATCTCTAACGTATACGTTATGTTAACTATTTATTGTTCTATACTACAACCATATGTTTTTTATTCAGTTATGAACTTTAATCAGAAATTTGTTTATTTGGCACTTCCTGGACATTTATTATATTGTTAAAATTTATTTCAATATATATACAGAGTGTTTTATTTATAGTTTAAATTGTACGATTACCTGAAGATGTGAATTGACCACTGCCATCGGATCGTTTGAAGGTCCCATCTTGCAGCTTCCTGCTTGGTGATTTTCAGGTCCAGTTTGTCTCTTTGCTGCGCATTCCCAGTACTTATCAGAACCGAAGGAGAAATTTTCACATCCTCGGGCTGGCGTTCTATCTAACTGGAAACCATATCGCTTCAATGCTATAAACACCAATAGAAAGAAAAATTATGTAATGACGGCAAGACGATGAATTAGTTATTTATTAATTATTTTAACTATTATTGTTGAAGAGGTCTTGGATTATTTTGCCTGTTCATTAGGGAGTTCTCTCCTCAATTTTATTCCTGCAACAGACAAGTATTTGAAAATTTTACATGGAGAACAAAGTGTAGTAAGGCATTCTTCTAAAATTGTCCGGATTACTGGCTATCCACACAGGAATTCTTCCTCACAGTTATTCTGAGAGAAAGAGATGTCTACATAAAACATTTAAAAAAAATATATAACCGACTTCGACCTATAACTAAAAAGCTAAAAATAATTATAACAAAATACAACTCTAGCAAATAAATAACACATTCAATGTTGTAAGGTACCTACCCAGGAAGTAAAAAATGTGAACATTAAAAGGTGCTCATTCTGTACAAATTAATTACCTAACAATCTAGTATATTTTTGAAGTCGGTGCCAAGCAACAATCAAGTTTGATGAATTAGTAGATAAGTACGCAATGAAGGATTTTAGATTTATTGTCACCGACTTCAAAAATATACTAGATTGGTAGGTAATTAATTTGTACAGAATGAGCACCTTTTAATGTTTACATTTTTTACTTCCTGGGTAGGTACCTTACAACATTGAATGTGTTATTTATTTGCTAGAGTTGTATTTTGTTATAATTATTTTTAGCTTTTTCGGTTATATTTTTTTTAAAAATGTTTTATTTTCAACTTTTTAGTTTTTTTTGAAGGTAGTTTTCATTCTTTATTTTTTATTTTGTATGTATAACCTTAATAGACAACCAGGTAACATCGAAAGCCTCAACATTAGACAATGATACTTTATCATTTAAATTGGCAGGTAAATTTTTACGAACAAAATCTACTAGTACGCGATGACTTAATAAGCCCAAAATATATTTATGCCTTATGGACTACGCCATGTAACCTTTTTTTGAACTTTTTTTGACAACCCTGTATAACTAGATAATTTTACTCCAGCCTGTACATACGACTGCCCACGGACAAGCATAAATTTGTTAGCTGCCTTCTGTAAACTATCATCCATATTTACGGAGTCAAATCCGTCCTATATTTCAACCATAGTATATAACTCCTTGTGGGCTACCCCATAAATTATTTCCTTTTTAACATTTTATGTTATCGCCCTGTTTAACACTAATTCCTCTCTACACTTTATGCAACTTCTTATGGGCTATAAAAGAAATATTTTTTAATAACACTGTATAAATATAATTCAACTCCAGCATATATTTCAACCATCCTGTATATGATTTGCTTATGTCCACATCATGTAACAGTTTTTTAATCACCCTATATAATTTTAATTTCACATTTTTTTCAACATTTTTATACCACCAAACGTCCAGTCCACCCTATATTCCAACCATCCTGTATATACGGCTGCCTACGGACTACTATCATTCTAGTCCGTCCTATATTTCAATCTTCATGTAAATGCAACTCCTTCTACCACTTTACTTTGTGATTTTGTTTGCTATAACTAAACACCCTGTCTATAAGCCACCAAGTACCAGTTTAAAGTTTGACATGTGTTGTCACTGAATTTTCTATTAGGCCGGGAGAATGTGACAACCAAAAATACCGTCTTCGCAAAATGGAAAAATTTGCATTTAAATAGGTATTTGCCTGGTATAGAAACAAAGCGAGCTTGGAACTCATTGATTTAAGGAGCCGAAAATACTATGCTTTACTACCTATATGGTTGAAATGTACATAGAAAATTTTCAAATTCGCAATTAAAACTTCCAGTGCCTAAAATTACCGCACTATTACGTTGGAATTAAAATATTTATGAGGAAATGTCCGTTATGTCATTTCGATGAAATTTTTGATAAGAATTTTGGAATTTTCGGCGATTTTCTGCAAAACTGCAAGTTGCACGCCACAGAAAAGTATATGGATCACCTAAGGATCTTCCTTAATAGATTAAACGTTTAAAAACTATACACATCCATAAGGAGTTATCGAAAAATCGACTAAAATATTAGGGATATTGGTCGATTTTTATGCACGCATGTGTTCGTTCACAAATTTTATCACTTTATCAATAGAATTCTTTTCCAAAATTTGAAGTTTCACCAATCCGGATATATACTCTATTAAACAAGACCATATTCGTTCAAAACGGTGCACCACAGGAGAAGAAATCAGGTAACATACATACAAAAAAAAAAAGCGAAAAAATACGCGACGAATTGATAACCTCCTCCTTTTTGGAAGTCGGTTAAAAATGACCAACCATTATTCTAGAATATAAATAGTGTTTTGTATAGTATGGGATACTAATCTGTATTTGGATTATTATATAAAGTTTATTTGTTAATCTCCGATAATTATTGAGAAAATTGTTCTTTGTCTAAACTGCCAAAATTTAATTCAAGATTAAGGAACAAAAACCAAAATTTGGTCAGGACGGCTTGATAGCATAGGCAACCAGATACGCAAATGTTTATCAACTAATGTTTACTAACAAAGGAATTTTGGTTTGATGGCTTTGCTTATCATACTATGACTACATGTTATTATTAATTTAAACTGTGAGAGTTTTTTCAATTTCAATGATTTATTTCACTTATTTATCAGCAAACTATAATTTAAGAGAAATATGTTAACAACAAAATTTTGACTACTCGGTTCTCTTGGCAGCTAAGTGTAATCATATATTGCATAATAAATTAAAATCAAACCTATTTTCTATCTATATGATGTAACTATATAATAAAGGCGGCACTTTACTTGGTGAAACGTATTCGTATATTTGCTATATTTTTCCAAAAACGATGATGTTTGTAGAGGCTATTCGCTATTTTTGCCTTATTTGAACAAATAAGTCGCTAAGAGCAAATACGCTTTACCGTCCACTTGTCGGTTTTCAATGCACATTAAAGGAGTCAAATAAGCCAAATATTTGCTTTAACTGTCCACATTTGGTTCACATAGTTGCACATCGCGCTTCGATCCTGATCAACTAGTGCTGTGGCAAAATAGACTGGTCGAACTAAAACTTTAAGAAGTTCCTGGAGTTGTACCAAATGCATCCTTGCATTTAGGACCCCAGACATAGCAAACATAAAAATAAAATCAAAATAAACGATGCGTGGATAGATATTAAAAATAATATAGAACAACCGTGCACATTGCTGAAAAAGAGGAAATCTTCTCCATGATTTTTTAATAACTTCGTAGTTATCTAGATATATCATGTAATGATAACAAGAAGCATGGTAAAAATAAGCTGCTGTTGCTGTCAACGCATCCATGACTGTAGTGTTCAGTGCTCTCTGGTATTCAAACATATTTGGCATGTTTGAAGGTTTTGCGACAAGTGTGGATGGCACGTTTGGAATATTTGCGAATACATCAAATATTTGGACGAATATAGCAATACAAAACAAAAATAAGAATAGGAAAATCGTAAGCAAAAGCGACAGAAAGTTAGCTCCTTTGCCTGTCAAAAAGGTTCCTACACAGAAGTACAAGTAAGTTGTTGAGATGAAACGACGTTGAATATTAAAAATAAAAGTTTAATATTAGGAAACACACCAGTGTTAAGTGTTGTATTTAGAGTTACAAACATTGTGTGACAGTATTACATACCTTTTGTTTCTGCAAGTCTCAATCCTATTTTAATACCTTCAACCATTACTTTAACGTCATCCGGATGTGTGAAATAGTTAGCAAATATTAAGGGATGACTCAATGGGTTGTTATCTTTTAGTTGAAGGTAACCTGAAAAATAAGAATATAATGTTAATTGAAGTAAATATAAAAAAATATAAACGACAGAATTACAACATATAACGATTTTTTATCAATAAATATTACGGTTTATCCTCCCTAATGAATAGAGGAGGAAATCGACAAACTCAGAAACTGGAGCTAGGTCCTCAGAAGAGAAGCAGAACAATAACTAAACTCTTGTGAAGAGCTGAAGAATAGCATTGTAGATGTAGAGACCTAAGAATCTGTGAATTGGTTGATTGCCAAGGATTGTAGATTTGAAATGAAGAACTGAAGGATCGGCTGTAACGTCTAAGAAATTGAATATTTAAGAAATTGGGGAAATTCAAGAGTTAAAGACTGAAGAACTGACGAAGAAATATTACAGGAATAATGCCGCATACCTGATCATGCCTGATCATGCTGCTTCATTACCCGGAGTAAAGGGACAATTGTTTATCCCTGTGATTTTTGTACTAGACATAAATATATCCTACAGCAATTTAATCACAATCTTTAATAGATTAGAAAATTGATACCTGGCTAAAGTTTGTATGGGCTAAAGGGCATTACAAACACACAGACAAAAAATGAATGTCAAGAAACTTAATACATATCATTATATATATTTGTTACATAAATAAAAATTTAATTTTATTATTTTAAAATTTACAGAAATTTTAACAAAGAAATAATCTTCAGATATTTCAGTAATAATCTATTATTTGGTATAAATAAAATCGTTACTAAAGTTAAATGTACTTTAGGTAAAAAATCATGGTATCTTATTAATGATTATCTCTCTTAAGCCTAAACTTTATGTATGTATGGATAGTAGAGATAAGGATGACAAATTGTAACTCTGTAAAACACCTTAAGTTTACACATGGTACAGACAAGGATGACAAACTTATATGGGGATTAAACTGAAAAAGTGTCCAGATGCAGCTCGTGTAGGATGAGGATATGATGTGAATTTTAAATATAAAAATGTTAAGGCACCGGTTTTGTCTTTATTACAACCAAGGTATGTTGAATATAAAATTTTCCCCTAAATATCTGAGGTATTCTACAAACTTTTGGCGTTCTGTTTAAAATCCACCCTTTTGCTACATCAGTGCCACCTTAATTTAATGCATTGTGACAGACTCTTTTTCATATAGAGAGCATAGGCCTTTAACTCAACCTAGATATCAAAAACGAAACTAGCATTTTAATCGTTAGGCGAAGCATAAAAAGGCAACCAGAAATACGATGCTAATCTACAAGAAGAAAAATAATTTTAATTCATTGTGTACTCAAAACTTAGATTTGAGGTAAGCAAAAGCTTGCAAAATTGTAAACAGCCTACTGTTAATAATTATGCTAATAACTAAAAATAACTTATGTTAGTTGATATTTGTTGTTGATTGGAATTATGACTTCCAGAAATAAGTTATTTCTTAGCTGAAATTACAATTTACAAAGAATTTCAAGTAACACATACCTCTACTTTTTGGATGCAATACTGTAGGTATAATTTGAATTGACCTTGTATTGTTATCGATGCGTTCCCCCACTTGTCCAGTTCTGGCACAATTTGCAAGGAATCCACTGAAGAAAAACTGAATATCTGGATGTTCCTGATGTGGATCTTGATATTTAGTATTTACAAATCCTGTCACTTCAGATACTCCTACAGAATTAAAAAAAATAACCACCTCTCATCACGAATGAAATTTGAGAGTTTTTTTTATACCTGTTCCACTCATAAGGCCATCTCTGAAAAGTAAGTATTCCATAGCGGTTGCCCAGTTCAAAGGTGCACTGTTGGTATCATTAATTTGGAAATTAATGAAGAACGCCACGTGATTGTGTAGATTTTTTCCCACTCCAGGAAGATCATGAATTACGGGAACATTTACTTTTTTCAGATCTTCACGAGGTCCAACACCAGATAGAAGCAAAATCTGAGGCGAATTAACGGCACCTATAAAAATATAAATTTACATTAAAATTGTATTCTCTTTACTTACAGAATTACAGACTTACCTCCTGAAACAATTACTTCTTTTGTTGCGTAAATATTTTCTTTGGAACCTTTCCTCATAACCTCAACGCCATAAACCTTTTTGGTTGTTGTGTTTATCAGGACTTTCGTTACAGTTGTATTCATAAGAATGTGCAGGTTCCTTCTGTTCTTGAAGGGTCGGATAAAAGCTCTTGCAGAGCTCAATCTAGAGCCGTTTCTGTTGGTAGTTTGAGCTATAGCGAAACCGGAATGGTGAACGCCATTTAGATCTCTTGTGGGGTAACCTAGAAAACAAATGTTTCTTAAAAACCGGCTTATAATCCATATATAATAATTTATTTAAAATTTAATATTAAACTCGTAAAATATACCGGCATCTGTCTGTATAACAATAAGTTTCTTTAGGTTACAGAGATTGGAGGAAACGCATGGGATGGTAGAAAGACAGAGGAGGAAAGAAATTCGAACTTATAGGAAAATATGAAAATTGTTATAGGTGTATTGTCTACAGTAACAAGGTATCCTGGGCAGGTATTAAAATACAGAAGTAGTAGTATAGAGCAGTAGGTTCAGGTATACAAGAAGCAGATTGGTTTCCGGCTTTAATTTATAGCACAAAACAGTAGGTATTTTACAGACAAATGAATTGAACGAAGAAAGTCATTGCAATTTGAAGTTAAGTATATTAAACCATATTGTGTAAAAGTTGTGAGCAAGACATTTTAGGCTTATTTTTATTTAGAAATATTTATGTTATTCCTCCGAGTTTTGCCAATTTCCTGACTGCATACTTTAGTTTACAGAAGATGAAGTAGTGTATGCCAACTAAGGAGAATTTGGACTACATAACAAGCAAATTAAACTGAGAAAAGACCCAGTACATGCGTATAAGAGAAACCGCTAAGGACATATAACTACAAGGAAATGTTGGAAAAATCTGAAAGCTTTAAATATCTAGGGACAAATTTTAATAATGAAGGCAAAAACGATACAGAAACAAAATATTGAGTGAATAAAGTCAGATCTATCATTAGATTACTAAGCAGAAGAGCCTAAGAAGTGTTAACAGAAAGTTAATGTTAGACCGGGTTAAGAATGAATCAGCAAAACAAATCAATTTAAAATAAATAACTATAGGTAGCATTAAAATAAAATTAATGTAGTATAGAGTGTAGAACGGATAGAGAAAAAAATATTGACAATGACTATTGTTAAGGATTCATTAACATTTATTAGTAGATTAGTATATTTAGTTTGAGACAAGAGTTTTGGATTAGCAGTGTAATTCCGAATCTTTTCTTTTGTATTTTTTTGTTTTTGTTGGTGATTTTTACGCGCATACTCATTGCCAGAGTCACTTGATCAACTGTCTGGGACGGATATACACTCTCGCTCGTAAAATAACTAATCTCTCTAGTTCTTCATTGTTGTAGTTTTAAGTGAAATACGACCGGTCGTGAAATAGACACAGTAAAATCCACTAAAGGGCAGTGCGTGGTCAACTCCTCAAAATACAGTCCACTTCAACTACAGAGCGGTCAGCAGAGCAAGCAAAGACAAAACGTAAGTACTCTGGCATGATCGTTCTTTAAATAGTTACCAACATATCACAGTTAAACCCATATTCCATTTCAACTATTATGAAATGGATAAAATAAGAGAGCAGAAATAAAGCAAAACCAAAAATTATGTGGATAGAAGAAATAAGAAATCCATGACTGTACGAGACCTAAGTTGTGGGCACTACTACAATAGGAAAGAATGGCTATTAAGCATCTGATAAAGCGAAGGGCGTTCTAAAATTTACACAGAGTCTCTTAGAACACTAAAAAAAGTGGCCCCAAAATGGGTGTTGCCAAAAATGTACGTAAGACCGAGAGAAAGTATTTCGTCTCCTTGTCAATAAGACCACCACACAACAATACAACTGACTTTATTTATGACTTCGTTTAATTTAAACAAATCCTTGAATTCAAGCAAAAACAAAATAAGACCGCTACAGAAACGCAAAACAATGTGCATAAAAATACATTATAAAAATCGTTCATCTTCAGATTATAAGCACAAATGTTGTCTCTCATTCAGAAGAAATATTTTTTTCGTGAAATGTAAATAAAAATCCTAGCAAAACTACCAGAAGTGTATGTGTTGGTTAGATGATTACTAAGTTAAGTTGCATTTAGTGAGTATAGCGTAATATATACCCAATCTATAACTTCATGTAAGGGAAATTAACACTCAAATCAATAAGATAAATTAATGAGCTTTAGTTTCCAACAAACAAAAATTATAGAAAATTAAGAAATTACTAATACGGAGTTATTAAGAAGAAAAGTAAACTGATTAAAACTTCTACAAAATATGGAGGTTTTTTTTTCAGCTCGATTAGTTGGTAGCTTTTAGAGTTAAAAATGTAAAAATCAACATGATCCACCAGTGATTACACTATTAGATTGGCATGCTAGTTAAACAAGATCCTTTTACCACCGGCATTATTTCAATTTTAATTTACAGCTTTTTTCTGTTGACAGCGGCCACTAATCTAGACCCCGAAACTTTTGAAATTGCTAATATATCCAAACCTAAGTGTGGTAATTGATGCCAAAAATATAGTATTTATATTATTTTGTGTCTACGTAATACTGAAATTAATGGGTTTAGTGAACATCGAAATAATTGAGGGCTATAAATATATGAAACTAAATGAATGAACAAACGTAAAATATGGGCTGTAGTTGTCATTTTTCTATGCTTAAAAATTTAGATATTAAAATTCCTTGCACAAAATTGGGCAGTTTTTGAGTTTATGAATTATTTGCCAATTGGTTTGAAAAACGGCCACTGAAAATTCACGGTTGTCTTATGAAGTGTATTTTGAATTGTCATAAAAAAAGGCAGACGCTTTACTCATAACGATATTTTTCTGCTGAATATTCGTAATACATCTTTTTATATTTTTAATTGACGGAATTTGTTTTTAGATGCAGGTTCACCCTAATGTTTCTACTCTATCGGCTACTGAAAATAGTTTTTCATTTTTTAAGTATTTCCTATTGTAAATGTATTATCGAAAAATAAACCACCAAAAATTAATATCAGGTCGATATTAATCTTTTATTCAAGTTAAACTTAATGCATTCCTATTCAACTATTGCGAAAATATATATTAATGTTGAATCGCAAAATTCTGTCAGAACTCATACATAATATCTGGTTTAACTGCAAAACCTATCTCGTTTGATATAAGTATTATTAAAATATTCGCACGTATGATTGATATGGTCATTGATAATAACCACTTAAGCTATGCCAGTTTAGTGATGAAACATGTCAAAAAAGTGAAGGCTGGCGGGTGTTGTTCATTAATCGGAGCAATTGAACTGAATAGTTGCTGTCATAAAAACAATTCTTTTCAGTAATTATTGTATTATTACAGTTCTTTGATGTTACTTTAATCTAACTGGTGTTGTAAAAAATAAGTAGTGTTTTACCTGTAACGTCTTTACAGATTAGTGCAGTGATTTATGAATCAATCATTTTACATTTCAAGTTAATTAAAACATAATTATTGAAACCGTCGTATTAAAATTATTGCACTTATAAGATAAGCTGTTTATTGTATATAATTAATTTAACTTAATTAGTGTGTGATAATTTTTGATTTTCGGAAATAATCGAATTGTAGTTTAAAAAAGTAAGAAATATGACGACTCTGTTCATAGTCTAATCTGTCAAACACCCTATATATGATAGCATTTTTCATTTCCTATTACTGAAGAGAAAGCTTTTTAATGGAGCATCATACTTAAACAGAAGTAAATAGATAAGAATGGTAGTGAAATACCAAAAACTTGACTGTGTTCGGAGAGTTCGTTCCGACACGACACTTTTTTGTCTTTGAAATGCCCAATCTGCTTACTTTTCTGTGTATGCAACAGGGATCAGATTACATATTGCGATATTTTAAATTAGAGACTTGACGTACCTACAAAGTTGGCATTATACTTTTGTGCTGGCCGTGTACAGAAATCATTTTTCATTAAGACTTCTAAATAATATTTGAATTTAGAGTAAATACCTTATTTTAAAATTTCTTACTATCAGACTTTAGAGCATATACTTCTATTGGTAACGTACAACGCACATACATAATGTACCTTAGAGCATATACTTCATAAACAAGCAAAATATCGTTTTGTGGTATTAGGTATTGTCAAAAAATACTTTAAATTTGAGACTTAAGGACAAGTTAGTTTCTTTGCAGGTTTGTCCGTGTTTGTGTAAAATGTATTATTTATAAAATCATGTTTGAGTGCCTTGTAAATTCAGAGACTTATTTTCAGAATTATACTAAATATATCATAAGAATTAAATTATTTTCTGTTACCTCCAGAAAAATATGTTTACATCTAGCTAGCTAACCTGGTGAAATTTCGAAAGCGCTGCTTGGCAGCTCAGGTGCTAGTCATTATTCAAATTTAGATACTTGCTTTAATATGTACTTGATTATGTATTATATTTAACCCTAGAATTACTAAGAATGGCACAAAGAAAGGGAAACAGAGACAAGGAGTTAATGAGAGACGGGAAGTTTATTTCTTAGGAAGCTTTCGTTTTCATCGCTCAATGTCAAATGACCGTTTATTTATATAAACTAGTTTAAATATTAAGGAACCAAATTGCAAAAAATTGTAAAGATTCGAAGAGATATGGCAATCAGAAGTAGTTTAAATTCATCTTACTAAACATGTTTGCATAATAGCTTCTTAGTTATATACAACTGAGCTAAAATAAAAGATAAACAGAAAAAAATATAATTGTTAAAAAATGATCGATAATATCGTTTGACATAAACACAAACACAATAGATCTTTAGATAATTGAAAAAAGATTAGTGCATGTGTAGAGTCCGCAATTTTTTTCGAGCTCATTATACTTTACGATTACGTGAATACGATAATTTCAATACAATTTATTAATTTGCTATTGGTATTAAACTTTTAATACTAATAAACTTAAATCTGAAATATCAGTCTAACGATTTCGATTAATATGTGTAACGTTTCATCAATAAAGAATGGAGCAAATACCATTAATGCCAGGGAATATGTGGGAGCAAGACGTACAGTAAATCAGTTGTACATAATGTAGTCGTGACTAGACATATGGATGAATATTGAGTTTAATTAAATATTTATATACTGAATGTTTTATTTTATTTGTAACAATGGTACAACCTTCAGTAATATTGTTTTTACAAATTTCGCGAAAATTGCAGTAAAATGGACAATGTGTAAGAAGACAATAGTAATAATAGATAAATTAAACTTGTAATTTTTATTACTAATGTTTATTTCATTATTTATCAGTATATTAATTACTTTAAACCTAATATGAGTATCATTTTTGTCCCAGCCACCATTGTAACTTAATACAATTATGTGCTTTAGTTGAAAGATGTATAAATAAAGTCCCAGCAATTATCATTTCACTTAATTTCTTTGATAATAAGGATAATCATATTAGATCTTTAAGCATATTTGTGATAATTTATATTTAAAAAGGAACCGACTTTCCTAAAATAAAAACCGGTTTAGAAACCGTGTGCAATCAATACTATTTTCTGACATATTTTTTTATCTGATTTAAGGTACAATTCTATTGATTATTTTAGCGTATTCTTATCTCTCCCTCTCTCTATAATTTGTGTGTTTTTTTATAATATCCACAATTTTTTTTATTATTTGGCCCACCTTCTACAAGTTTACCTCTAATTTACCCTATATTGCAACCACCCTGTATATGTTTCTGTGTATTGACCACACATTATAAATTATTTGTCACCCTGTACAACTATAACTCAACTCTACACGATGTTGCAAGCGCCATGTATAAGTATTAATCCTGTCCACCCTATTGACGGTTTCTATTTTTCTATTGTTTAAATCACCCGGTATACCTATAATTGTACTTCGCCCAATATGCCAAGTATAAGCAACTGCTTATGTTCCCCATTATATAAGAATTTTTAACCACCCTTTATAACTATAATTCCACTCCACCTTATATTTCGATCATCCTGTATATGCAACTGCTTCTAACATTTTTTGAACCCGCCGCCCTATAACTCGAATATAATGCACTAATGGAATATTTTGTGCAATTTCACTCGACTGCAATGATAACCGTTACAAACACCCTGTACACTTCAAAAAACTTCAAAACTTCACTTTTTATTTAATTTGTCACAATGATGTACAAATTCTAAATGAGTAATAGGTACAAAGAAATAATAATTGGCCCCCCGAAATTTCCAGGTAAAAGAAGGGTAGGAAGCACTGGATTATTTTATGTTTGACATGATATTTCGTACAAATTGAACCCCAAGACATTTTAGTTAGTTCCTATCCCAGACTCCCCATTGATTATTAGAGAACTGTTTTCGGAAGACGGACAAACCTTGGATTTACTCATGTTGATCGAAAAATGTCTTACGTCGACGTATTTTCTTTTTCAAAATAAATATTATCTTCAAGCCACAAACCCAAAATTTGGTTGAGATATGTTGATAACACTTTTGTCATCTGGCCACATGGGCAAGAGGCTCTCCAATTGTTTTTAATCACATTAATACCCAACATTCAAACATAATTTTGATATGGAAATTGAGTCCAATGGATCCCTGCTCTTCCTAGACTTGTTGATTTGACGGTTGCCAAATTATCGCCTGGGCCACTCTGTATAGAGAAAACCAACACATACCGACAGACATCTGCAAGCCCGGTCCCATCAACACCCATCTCAGAAACGGTCAATCGTGAACTCCCTGGTGCTTCGAGCTAGATAGGATTGGGAAGCTTCTCCATAACACGAGGTGAAAACAGTCTAAAAACCACTATCCAAAATCTCACAAATGTTACCCTCTCCAAAGGATAAACAAAATCCTCTTTCATCTAAATGTGTTTATTCCATTCCATGCTCGTGTGGGGCAGTATACATCGGTGAAACAGGTCGATCGATAAACACTCGTCTGGGTGAGCACAAACGTTGTTTGAAAACGGGCCTGCTTTCAAACTCTGCTGTAGCTGAACATCATCACGAAACGGGCCACCAAATTCTCTTCGACAGCTCCTCTGTCGTGGCCGTTGAAATCGCCAAAAATCCCAAGAATTTCAACTGAGACAAAGGTTTTGAACTTTCGTCCATGTGGCAATCTTGCATCAACATTTCCACAAAATAAATCACTTACATTATCTACTAATAAAATTCCAGGAACGTATACGAAATTTCATCACAATCATAAAATATTCCCATTGAGAGCCTCCTACCCTTCTTTTGCCTGAAAATTTTGGGGCGCCAATTATTATTTCTTCGTACCTATTACTCATTTAGAATTTGTACATCATTGTGTCAAGTTGAATAAAAAGTGAAGTTTTGAAGTGTTGTGAGAAAAAGATGAAATGAATGAATTGTTTTGTTTATATCTCATCCTTGAAAAAGCCCCTTATAAGTGTGGGCGAAACGTCGGAAAACTTTGTTGATATTCCGGTTTAGGTATATAAATAAACTAATTCGAAAAAATGACGCGGTCCAAATCCGGAAAAAGCAGAATCAGCTATAATTGAGAACCTGTTCCTTGTTAGAAGTCAGTTGAAAATGTAAGATCAGGATGGCAGTAAAGAGTACACTGTATAAATACATTAAAAAAAAAAACAAAAACCGACTTCAAAAGAAAATTAACTAAAAAGCATGAAATAATATTTTGCTACAATTCAATACTTTTTATTAAGTCGGTGCCAATTTGAACAGCGAAGTTGCGAAGTATAACTCATCAATGTACCTCACAAAATATTTTCACTTTCGCTTGGCACCGACTTCATAAAAAGTATTTAATTGTAGCAAAATATTATTTCATGCTTTTTAGTTAATTTTCGTTTGAAGTCGGTTTTTGTTTTTTTTTAATGTATTTATTTTACAATTTTCAGTGATGCAATGGCTGTAATTGCTAATGAGTTATCCTACAGCTGTAACATTCTATTAACACTTTTTTAACCATCCTTCATAACAATATTTGTACTCCGCCCTGTATGTCAGCTATCATTATTTTCAAACTACTGTGAGCTACCTTATATAATTATTTCTTACTTTTTACTAACCATCCGGTAAGCTATAATTACATTCGACGCTATATTTTAACCATCTTGCATAGCAAAATCTTATGAAGACGAATCTCACTCTTACGTAGGTTACCAAATCACCCTGTATTGAAAACCTTTAAATTACAAATCAGTTATCTTGATTGTTGCAAACTGTCAATAACTTTTTTAATGACTTAATATCTCTGCAAAACGATATATATATATATATATATATATATATATATATATATATATATAACAATTTTATATCTTAACCGAGATGAAGATACTTTAATTTTTAATCGAAAGTCCTCTTTGTAGACAAACCTTGTCTACAGTTAATACAAATTGACGTAGAATGATTACTGTTTATGTTTTAGACCATGTAAAAATTATGTTTGCGAAGAATAATTTTTTTATTTTTATGTTTCTTTGGGGAATAACACCACAATAGAAATAAAAAATAATCAAGAATATGCCACAAACAACGTTTAGAAGACAATTTTTTTTTTCTCTTAAAATTATGAATACACATTGTAGTTTCATATTAACTGACACTTATTTTTATTTTGATAAACTCTTCTTATTTATAATTTACCGCAAGTTCCTAATAGTTAATACCAGTAACTCTATCAAATCTTATAATACCGGAGACTCCACTAAGACATAGAATGTAATAAGAAAAAAATAGGTAACAAGTTTTTTGCCATTCTATAAGAAACGATACAAGCTATGTTATTCTAAAAAAATTTCTGACCATTTTGAGATATCATGGAAGTAATCCAACCTTTTTTTTCAATTCGTCCCACGTTCCGAATAAAATTTTTCAAATTTTATAATAATACCGGCTCCTCCACCAAGGCAAAGAGTATATGTGAATAGGTAAAAATAGTTTTTCCCCATTTTCTAAGAAACGGTGAAAGCTATTTTAATGAAAAAAAATATGGGACCACTTCGCTATATCCCCACACAGGATCTCGTAAAATGGTCGAAATTCCTCGAGCCGTTTCCGAGTAATCGGTGAACAAACATAAAAAAAAGCAACATAGATACAGACGAATTGAGAACCTCCTTCTTTTTGAAGTCGGTTAAAAAATAGGTGACCAACAATAATAATATACGTACCAAGTTCTTCTGCTCCTTTTAAAATGGCCTTGGATAAAGGTGGGTGATAAGGAAATTGTGATACAGTAAGAAGACCTCCTTCAGCATGGTAACCTTGATCCATCTCATCGATTTGTTTATTATCTTCACTTTTCAGAAAATAAGGAAGTACCTCATTGTAACTCCAACCTTCGTTACCTAACGCAGCCCAGTCATCATAATCTTTTCTTGAACCTCTTATGTACATCATTCCATTCATAGTCGACGTCCCTCCCATTACCTGAAATAGTATCAAAATTATTATAAATATTTAATTTGTGTTCCATATATTATTTGTTTCTTGTTGAATTATTATACGGCATTTTCAGTTTCACCATTAATTTTTTGTCATAAATAAAAAGAAACAAGTTTTATTGATTTTATTAGGCATTTAGACCTGCGGAAAAGTTTAATATCTGCACCTAAACAATTATAAACTATCTTGTTGCTACAATTCATTCATGTAAAAGTTATATTACAGTATTTTGTAAATGATTGCTGAGATATGTAATGAAATATAAAGGCGTCGAACACATTGTAACAATTTTGTGATATTTAACAATGTGTCCAAGTTCACCAACAATTGTCAGATTAATAGACAACATACAACAGATTGGGCACAAGAAACCGACTATATAATGAAAGAAGGAAAATTGAAAGGTACCAGACAGATATTTGGAATATTTACAGCATAAATTGAAGAGTAATTGAGTTGACCCTTGTAGTTCTACGGAGGCTTTATTTTCAGCATATTAGAGCACCTCCTCACAATGCTAGGAATGACATGGAACGATTATTGCTTCAAATGGTTCAATAAAATGTCCTGCACTGTCACCGCATTTCACTTTGGAAAAAACATTGTATTTGAAACTGTGCTACCAAATCCCGAAGTATTATAGGAATGAATTCGGTGAATACTCAGCTGTAACACACAAAGTTCATCAACAAATACCGTAATTAGCGCTGAATTTTGTCTCCAACAGAGGAGGACGCCTTTTGTTGTTTCCTTAAATGTCATAACAGTATTTCTCTGTAATATTACAAAGTTTAAGTCATCTGGCTAATGTTAACGAAATAATTTTACGTGTTCTAATTATATGACATCTTAATTCTGCTTCTTCTGACCCTTGATACTAATTACCAGTAAATAATTTTAATAATTATATATAGTAATGGACAGTATCGCTCGCAGCCATAATTGGAGGCAGTCAGGCCTTTACAAAAATATTTTGTATGCCCATTTCTTATTTTGCTTTCCTAATATTAAATCTTAAGGGATTTGCCAATGTGAAGCTGACTTTTGGAGGAATGGGGGAGGGTGTTAATGACCCCATAAGCTGACTCGGAACGCTACTGCCAACGTTTAGGCTAACACTGTTTCTATTATCTATTAACTACCTTGTGACTTCTGGAGCCTCTATATCTTAAACTCACTAATCACTCCTAGAGCGTCAATAGCATTCATGATTTAGGACTTTATGTTGCTATTATAAAAACTAATAAATCGACATCACTAATTGCCTTAACAATAACTGTTCTCCTTAAATAATATTATTTTCGCAAAAACAACGCCTGTCAAAAAATCAATCATTAGCTTATATATAAACGTCTGGCTGCCACGCCAAGTCGTTCAAAGTGATTTGTTTAGTGTATTTTAGTACTGATTTCAAATGTAATGCATGACTTAAGTTCATGGTCATCTAGATGTAGATTAGCTCTAAAAATATTAAGTAGGTCGAATGTTTTTTTAATAGTCCAGTGGAATTAAGAACTGCGAGAGGAATCAAAAATATCAAAATTTAAAGGATGATTCATTTAAACTAATATGTTATTAATAATAAAACCACTAGCTCTTAGGCTTCTTCGCCTAAGTGATGAGATCCTAAAAGTTCGTAAGCTGTCATAATGCACTCTATAATATCGTTAGATTTAGGTGAAATTCGAATCCTTGTTTACAGCTTCGGATTCATGACAAAAGCAATGAACTTTTGGGATTTCGCAAATCTCCACGAATTTTGTAGCGCGTTTGACGCTTTTGTTCAAAGCAAAAGTCTGAGAATCCAAAGAAGCAACGTATACTTTGGTTCAAAAACCTATAAAGTTTGGAGCTTGTTTCGACTTTGGTTCGTCTTCTTCAGCCAGGGAAAGTACCCTGAGACAAGTAGATTTAGTATAATTTTTCTTGTGAGAAGTTGAAAAAGGATTTGGAAAAGACAAAAGTCCTTCAGTGCTATTAGCTTTAACATAAATTTGATATTTGTGGTAGTTCAAGAAGTGCCTCTTTTAAGAGAAAGAACAAAATTCGTTCAAATTCCCAAAGGCATAAATGTTGTAACGGTGTCTAGATATCTCGAAGTTTTACACAATCTGGAGGACTTTTGTCTTTTCCAATTTTTTTTTGTTATATGTTATTTCTACCAAAACCGGAAGTGATAGGAATGTACAAAAGATCTCCATTAGTGGTTATTCTCCAGACCAAATTTTATTCCTCTAACTCTAAAGCTCAACAAGATCGAACTTGTCTAATAAATGTGCTGACAGGAGGGGATAAGATTTAGTGTTCCTACAATATATTTGGTAAATGTATTTTGTGTTTTCTTACCTTTCCTCTAGGCCAATAGCACCGTTGTTCATTTTCGTCAAGGCAAGCTTGTTGTTCCGGTTCCGTTTGATACTTCCAGTCTATGTCACTTCCTATGAAGTTAAGGAACATAGACGGCACTTGTGTCCCCGTCGGTTCGTCCAGCCCTAAAAAACAAGGCAATAAATTATAAAATTACAGAACGTCACAGTAAAGTTCGATTACTTCTATTATTACTCTAATAATATACATATTGTAAAAATTATAAGTTTACAATTAAAATGTTATAAATGATTTTGAAAAACATAAAACTAGTTACTTTATTTTATTTTCTGTGAAGCCAAACAGTAAAATTGATGTTTTAGTTACAAATGAATTTTTTAATACAAGCAATTTGAATGTATGAGAAACATTAGTTAATAATGAAATCGTAAACCGTTTGCTGAAAATTACTAATTTAGTTCCAGAAGTTATTAGAAACATCAAATAAAGCGACATGTTCGTCATAATGGCCTGCAGGTACAATTAGCGAAATGACTAAGTCAAACATTGCAGCAGTAAAGCGAACTGAAATTAATCTTTATAACTTTTGCATTATATCATGGAAACCAATAGCTTTATAATAAAGTCCTAAACGTATTATGTTACCTGAACGCACGCACACAGGATGCAATCTCATGAGAGCATAGTTCATGCTTGCAGTAAATTCTTCTTTTCATATCAACAACTTGTTAAATGCATTAAATTAACACACTTTTTATATAAACCAATCATTTTTCAAAGAAAAAATGTATAGTTTTCCTTTTAATCTTAACGACCCACTTATCATTAATGTCAATAATTATAGCTCCTAAAATGTCACAGACGTTTGTGATTTCCTAAACTACGGGATTGGATTATTTAGTCCCGATTTGTCAGTGATTAACGCTTTTTGGGGAGTAACATTTAACAGCAACCCAGCACAGCCATATTGAACAGCTGTCTTTAGGTGCCAAAAAAAAAAACAAAATCCAAACGAAAGTCGCTTTTGCTCTTTTTTACAATGAAAACAAAATAATAAGCATTTTTGGTTTTTGGTTTGGTGAGTATATCACAATACTCCCAAAAGAACATTTGTAGAGGGTTACTTTTAAAAAATCTTAATTTTAAAGTAGAAACACAGATCTTTCCCGCAATAACAGTTAATTGCATATTCTTTGTTATTAACGTACATACTGAGACGGATCATTTATTATTTAGCAGGGATGTTAAAAGCAGAGATGATAACTACGGGTTATCTATTTACGATTTCTGTAAAAACATGCAAAAATGTGTCAAAAACATCTGAATGTAGCCCAAAATGCTCTAAAAATGTTTAGAGAGAAGAGGTGGCAACCAAGGCAGTGGAGAAGAGTTCCTCCATATTCAAATGAAAAATAATAATGGAAGAGATAGTGGCTATGAAATCCTGTCATCGCGAACTTGAGAAACCAAAAATAATAATAAAGAAGCAGGTAACACATAAATGTCGGCATCAGGAAATTGTAAAGACGATCTATATAAAGTTTATGTCGTTAGTATGCCAATGAAGTCTGAAACCTATAATAAGAAAAAAAAAAGGTAACACGGTCCTGAATCAGTATCTCATTTCTACACTAACAAAAATGTATTAAACTACTCATCCGCGCCAAGTAATAGTTTTAAAACCATATTGTAAATAAAGCAATTTACTATCAACATTTTTAAAATGAACTGCCAAAGGAATTCTAGTTGCCGTTCACATAGAGTTGAGTTGAGTTAATTTAAATTCATTAAACCAACTTTTTAATGCCTTTGAGCTTATACTTCTGGAGGTACCCTGCAATGCACAAATATCGTGACACGACTAGAAAGAGAGGGCAATAAAGAGAGAATCATATTACTTGGTGAGCCAATGAACTACATACTACAATAAAATATCCTTGAGCTCTTTCTATTGCCCTCTTTTTCTAGAGTTGGCACGATATTTGTAAATTGCTGGGTACCTCTATAAGTAGGTATAAGCTGTAAGTTTAATGATACAACAAGATAAATAGTACGAGAATTGTATATTATAAAATCGATTAAGCAAATCTTGGGAAAAAATAAAAAGGCGGACTGCAATGGGAATTGGGTACATCTGATGTAGTTATTAGTGAATAATATGGGCTCACCTCTGCGGCATGTCCTCAGTTACAACCCTCTAAACATGATTACGAACTGCATTTACTAATGTACGATTAGAAACGTTTAAACTATATTATATTTGGGAAAATTTTGATGTGCTCTCATTTTTTTTATTCAGAAAATCTGATAACTACAATAAATTATATATGTCAGAGAACTGCCCTATAACTTTTTCTCAACAACTATCCCAGTTACAATACAATTTACGTGAAAGTATAATAAATGACAGGTGACATTTCCAATATGATATAAACAGGTTGTTTGTAAAAGTTATCCACATTAATTTTCAAATAACCGAATATCACATTGTTCTCTTTCTATTGTTAAAAAGCGAGTTTTGGTGAAGGTACATCGAATAACATGCAAACAAGTTTTTATATCTTATTTTACCAAACAGGATATTGAAATTATAAAATTTGTAATTTTTCAGCAGCTGTATAAAGAACTGTTTTCTGATAATTGCGACATTGCTTTTCTTGGTAAAAACACCAAATTAACGGAAATTTATTATTTCATTGTATTATTGCAAGTGAGAATGTGTCTGATTTAGACCCTGAAATGTTTAGAACTTGAAATATGTAGATTTCCGAAAGTGAGGCATTATTCCCAAGATATTCAAAAATGCAGAATAAAGAATTTTATTGAGAGTATTTTCATAGGTTGTTTTAAAATCTACAAAATGAGGGTTGGTGTATCTGACTGGTTAATTATTTAGTGAGTAATATGCAAAAACTGAAAAATGCGCATTTTTCAATCATTCATAACTGCTGTCCTGAAAGTAAGAATCAAGTTCTAATATTATGAAGTAATTGTTATGACACATTTTCAACTTAATGATTTTGATGATAAATTAACCAATACAAATATCTATGTGTGGTTATAGATAACAATTTGAAATACAGGTCTCATGTTAAACATATATATAACAGCCAAAAAGTAAACATTTGTGCAACCTCAGGAGAGTTCTTTCAAAATCCGAAAAAGAATAATTGTTTAACCTGATTTTGCTACACCACTTTCGACACTACTCAACGGTCCTTAAAATGACAAATAAACAAGAAATTGCAAAGTTACAAAAACACTTCAACAAGGGAATGTGAGGAGCACTCAACAAATTAGGAACTGATAGTATTAACCAATTGTTAAAGGAACTGAGTTACTAATCACTAGAATAATAAATAAGTAGAGATTAATACTATGACTAATACTTCTTTTACTTACTAATCTTGATTTATAGACTTGAAAATAGGCTATTGCCACAGTATTTGGATGATTTTTACAGGTAAAACAAAGATGTCCATCAGTATTCTACAAGGTAAACTGACCATTTCCATGTTAACAAAATTAGTAATAGCAAATTATTTAAAAAAAATCTAATCAGTATTCCATAAAGTCCTTACATTGTATAATAGCGTGCTACAAGAACGAAAATTTTAGGAAAATGTGTGGAAAAGGCTGACGAGTTACTATAATTAAAATGTATTTTTGCAACTAAGTTGGTTAAAAATAAATAAATAAATATCGTGACAAAATTGTCAATGGATTGTTCAGAAGCGTTATATTGCAAGAAAGCTAGGTTCATATATATCGGTGGAGGTGCCGGTAAAAGAAAGTTAATCAATATTCCCAGAATATCAAAGTTAATATTAAATATTTTAAGTACTTCTTTTAATTTACAAATAAAGCACAAGGTCCTACATCTACAACATCTACAACGAAATAGTTTACATTTAACAGTTCCCACCCATTAAAAATATTTTTCTTTACAGATTTAAATGTTATTGTTTTCTAATCCACAACTACTACTGCTACTAAGGCAAAGTATTTTTATCCAGATAAGGCATTGTATTTTTTGCTTCGATGGGTCAGCTTCCGTTTTAGTACACTTAAAAAGGAAAAATTGAAAACTAACAACGTTTTTAGATATTTGCGGACTTTGGTTACACGCTACTCTACATATGATACTTCCACATACAGGGCTGATTTTATACAACATAATCATAACGAGGTACCTGCGTAGCAGATCCGTGCCACGAGCAGTATTGAATAAACTTCTGCGTTACGGATCCCTGCCATGCGCAGTAAAAGTGTTTACCACAAATGTAAATACTAAGAAGAATTATGGACTAATACTAACTGGGTGCAAGGTTCTACTGTTCTGACATTGATTTATACATTTAGCTGTTTTCTATAAAAATTTCAAATTAATATCAGTTGATCTTTGGTTTTTTTATATTTTAAATTTTCCAAAAAGAAGTTCGTATTAAACTGTAAAACAAGCAGTTAAAAGCAAACCAAAAATACCGAATATTACAGCATACAAACTGTAATATTTAAAAGTGCATGAAATACAAAAACACCACTTCTGTTTCACTACTCATTATATAATTCAAATTATTCTTAAGTTATAAAGAAACAAAAACCATCTCTAAACAAAACTAATTACAACCATTTATTGTTTTAGGTTACTTTTTGTGGGTCGGCTTACATTCACTTTAATTCTTGAGTAACCTCGACAGGATACATTTAGACGATTGATGTCAACCAGATATTAGCAACTGTTTGAGAAGAAATATTAATAACAGAAATGTCGAAACCCAAAATGTTTGACAACAATGGCCATGATTTAGAACTTCGTCTTATTGAAATGTAAAAATTGAAATAAGGTATTAAACTTTTTAAATTATCTGTATTAAAAGAGAAGATGAAAGTTTTACCAAAGTGACAGGTACAAAACTATGTAAAAATAGTACTTGAAAACTTTAATTAACTAAGGAATAAAGTGAATTTTTCATACTGTTCAATTATTTACATTCTCTGGCTATTTAAAAATATTGTACGTTTGATAATTAAACTGAATTCTTACTTTCATAAATCATTTTTTAACTATAAGAAATCAATAGTTTTATATCATTTGTTGTAATGAAGTTGAAGTTCAACAATTTCTATATATAAATAAAATCAGAATAAATAGTTCCATGCTTTAAACCCGGAAACTGAGATCTGAAGGACATAAAGCAAAAACCAAATGCAGTTCAGTCTATTGCCGAATCTCTACAAAACGGATGTTGAAAACAAAATTTATAAGCCCTGAAGAAACTAACTGCTACTTTTATCGTATTATTGGACTACAGCAGGTCACAATTGGGACCTTGTTGACCACGACACAGGAGTGTATGATGGAATTATGCGTAATAATAAACTAAATAATGATTGTATTGTTTTCAGAATAAACAATCAGAGAGTAAATGTCTGCCAAATCAATATTTATAGCATTATCACTGTCGTGTCGTTTCGACAATGGTGTCAAGAAACACTGCCGAACTATCAATATACACAATGAATCACTAATATTAATATCACAACTTTTGGAGAGCAGTTTGAGCCAGATTACTCGATGAGTTTGGTATGATATTACAAATTATTTTTCTTCGTTGCATTCAGTCTTCTCATTGAAGGTTAGCGACCACAATTCTAAATGCATCTCTGTCATTTGCCATGTGGAATAGTTCTTCAACGTTAAATTTTAACCCTTCCACTCTCTTCCTGCATTAAAGTTTGTAACAGTAGCTATTTATTGCTGCGTACTATGTGGCCTATGGACGATGTTTTTCTTACCTTTATGATTCTCAGCAGTTCTTTTGCGGCCGATGCGTCTTCGGCGTTTGTGATTCTGTCAGTCTAGGGAATTTTCAGGTTATGCCTGTAGAGCCAAATTTCGAGCTTTCAAAGTCTAAGTCTCTACATCGGTGGCAATATTGACCACACATAACATTCTATAAGCCTTATTCTGATGTGGAGGTTTAGATTCCTGTCAGTAAACATGAAGGAGTATTAGACGAATGCCTTTCGAGTCATTTATATTCTGCTCTTAGTTATCTGTATTTTTGCACATGGATGGAAAACAGATAGAACTGTTTCCATCCATGTATAAGGTTAGTGTTTGGCTTTTTACTGATAACCATACATTTAGTTTTCTCGGTATTTATAGTAAGTCCTACTTCTTTACACTCTTCGTTGACTCTCTCTAGTAGGGTCTGGAGATATTCTATGTCTTTAGCCATTATCAGTAGTATCATTGGCGAATCCTAGGTTACTAATGCTCCACCAGTGTTTACCCCATACGTTTCTCCTCTAGTGCTTTCTAAAATATAAACTGGAAATATAGGTTAAATAGTTGGCGGGATTAAACACAGCTCTGGCGAACTCCTTTTTGGATTTCGATTTTGTTTGTCTCCATATCTTCAACACGCACTACTGCCGTCTGGTTGTAGTCACAAACTATGGAGGGCATTTATATTCAATCTAGACTAGTATAATAAGCAAATAAAGACAAAACATTATTGTAGAAAAATCTTTAAAATCACGCTCTACTACTTTTCAGTACAGAATGGTAGCAACTAATATTTACTGTTAGTCTAATACTAATATTTTGTCTGTATGGTACCTAATTATTGTACTAGAATCCCCATATTCAGATACTTCCAGAGTTTCATACCCTTATGACTATTAGAAGTACATTAAAATGTACTTTCCTGGTTTGCTTTTATAGATTTTGTAATCCAATGAATGCAAGACAATATAGTATTTCTATTCAGGAACCTCAGTTGCGCTTCCCTCAACCGATTGTAATCTCTATTAATTGTTTATAGTAGTTAACGGGAAATGAATATGAATATCTAGGTATTTTAGGGAAAATACCCTACAAACAGCAAATCGGGAGTCCTGTAAAATAGAAGTCACATGAAGGTATGCGTAAATTAACTATCTCAATATATTGTACAAAAATATTATTGTAGATTTCAGGCAGTTGAGAAAATGCAACTTGTGAAGTACCGTCTAGAAATAATGTAAGGTCTCTACTAGAATGAAATGCTAAGGCATTAGTTACCAAGATCTGCAATTGGAGCCACCTTCAGCCATCAGATGCTCACCAAGTTATTCTATGGTAAGATGAAATACATTGAAGAGTATTGTTTCATTGAATATATGGAATTGACGCTACTATGCTTTAGCAGTTTAGAACAAAACAATTAACTTATTAATTAACTTATTGGGAACATTAACTTATAGAATTCTTGCAATACTATCCTTGATACTTATGTAACGTATGTCAAGGGTACCACGGATAGTATTGCAAAAATTCCACGGAGACACAATATCGATAGTACTTTCAATACAGACAGAAAAATAAGCACTGTGTTGAGGTCTCCGAAGACGAGGATCCCTTTAGAACAACAACGAGATTCCATGTGCAGACTGTCATAAAACCTATGTGGGGCAAACTAACAGAAGAATTCAAGCTAGACGTGATGAACAACAGAATGCTATAAGAAAGCAGGAAAAAACAACATCCATTTCGGAACACGCCACCACGACGTCACAACGAATAGACTTTGAGAACACCAGGTGGAATTATAGAACACCCGAAATCAAGACTCGTACGAAAGGCAATTGAAATAAAGAAGAGGCCTCACAGTCTAAACGTACGCAATGAAATCCAAAACTTATCGAATTGTTGGAAAATTCTATTAAAAACCGTACCCGCCCGGAAATCACCAATCAGCAAGCGGGAGGCGTGGTCACTGAGCGCCAATCACACGCAGCCGTTTACGGTGCCAACCGATAGGCGCCGAGCCGCGACAATATAACAGCGGGCGCGCTCCTGAATATCGAGAATAAGAAACACAGGACGAAGAGACCCAGGATGGCGCTACTGCAGACAGAAGGAAGTAACAGGTAACTTGAATATCTTAGGGAATGAAATATTTTAGTGAATAAAATATCTTAAGGAATAGCGTAGGGAAAATATTTTAACAGCGTAGGGAAAAGTATATGAAACATGGAAAACAAATTAGGGAAATAAGTATAAAAATATGGACTAGGAGTAAGAAATTTGTAAAAATTTAACTCTGACAATAAAGACACGAAAGTGAAAAAATATCGAGTAACTAGAAGCGAAAGCAGAATGCTACGAGAATTATGCGAACCGACCGGAAGAGGGCAGATGTGACGTAGTCATTTTACCATCGAGCTCGGAAGGGATCAGTTATCAACTAAACGTAAATTTTAGAAGTATCAAAAGCAAATGATTGCAAAAAGTGATATTAGGTGAAAACTACAATATATCTCATTATATGTTGCTCGAGCATAATCGATCTCCTTCCTGATGTTATTGTACATTACCGTTTATGGGGAAGAATTAGATATTTAAAGTACTATGAACGATCAGTTCATAGAGAAAAAGGACCAGGCAATTATTCAAACACTTGAAGCAACAAATACTAGAAATGAAAGAGCAGTGCGTAATTTTATACAAACGGTTCAGAACTATTCCTATGCGTGCATTTTTGGGCACTTTGATTCTTTTTAATTCATTTATTTAATTATTTATTTATTAAGGTCCAAATTTGTATATAAAAATATAATTGTGAGAAATGATACAGTTGTAAACATCTGAACTGAAATACAAATTAGTTATAACGTTCAGTTTTGCAGCTGTTAAAATCTACTTTCGGTCACAGGTACTTTGAAGGTCATTTAAAGGGCAATTTACCAAAAAACAATAAAGAAAAATGATTCTAAAAAGATGATGAAAATTATACTTTCTATTTAAAAAACTTTATTTCCGGTCTTTACTTAAAATAGTGTGTACCGAAGCAGGTTATTTTATCTTTAATTTTCTTCCCTTAGACAAATTATTGATTAAGTTGACCTTGAAGTGGACAAAATGCAATATTTTGTCAGTACATGCAGTAAGTGTATGTCACTTTTACCTGGCTTGTGTAACATTTACCTGAAGGTCAAACTGTCGAAACTGCCGAACCAGGAAACAATTTAGACGTTTATTTTTTAAATTATTGTGGTGAACGCTTTTAACTAATCAATTCAGCTTTCGACGAATATATTCTAACAACCGGGTAGAAAACACTGATAATATTTATATTTTAGAAATTGCGTAATGTTGATGAACCTACTTTAAGTTGATTAATAAAATGTTGATTATATACCCATAAATTATTTCCTATTAGTTGAATATAAAATATAGAAGTTTTAAAGAGAATATTTAAAATCAACACCATATGTGGGTCTGTTACGCGGTAGATATAAACTTTTCCATGGACTTAATCTTAGATAGATTGTATAAAACGACATATAAATCGACAAAAAACTAATCATTATTTTAATTATTAATTTATTAAAGATGTTGTTTAATGAAATTTTACAACAATGACAGTAGCGGTAAAATGAAAAAAGCTAACAAAATTTAAAATTACTTTTATAATTGTTTTCTTAATGATATTTGTTGCATCTTTTTTATGTGAGTGGAGTTCATGGGAATAAAACCAAATATTTCAACAATTTCTTATGGTTAGGGGTCTAGCTGAGACCCCGTTGTCAATGGCCATAAAGAAATTTGATTATTGTTACAGTCTTCGCTTGATAAAAAATCTTTTTAAAGATTAGATAAAAACACCAAATACTGGATTAAATTTTCACTATTTATTTACTTTTATTTGACAAATGTTTCACCAAGTCTGACTTCTCCAGGAATTGTAAATACAATACATTCATTGTATTTAAAATTTCTTGGTTAATTTTTCACTATTTATTTACTTTTATTTGACATAAGTCGAATAAAAGTAAATAAATAGTGAACATTTTAGCAAGTGTTTTTAAGTAATCATAAAGAAAGTTTATGAAAATGTTGTTTTAGAGTTTATAAACTCTAAAATTACAAAATATGAATGTTAAGTGAGAATTTACTTCTGATAATTACGGGGTAGCACAAGAACATTCTAAAGATCATAAACACAAAGCATTCACCGGTAGAGGTTTAACAGGGTCCAATATTTTTATTCTGTACCTAACCAACAAATGGCGCTGTTTATTTTAAATTAATGTTATAAAACATTGATATTTTTGTCTAAATAAACATGTTGCTTGGGCGTTTTTTTCAGAAGCTATGGTTGTGAGATAATAAAATAAGCTATGGTCGTGAGATAATAAAATAATTGGTATCTATTATGGTAACAAGTCTTGTCGAATAAACACTACGGAGGAGACTTCAAAAACAGTCACTAACGAAAAATTGAAAGTGTTGAAAATGAACAATGTGAGGTCTGAGAGTGAATAAAGAGAGCAAAGAAGAAAAAAGTAACAGTTTGCTCTAGTCCATTAAATGCAGGCCCTGTTGATTACCAATTGCGATAGTGGCCACAAACATGGTAGTTATATATATTATAATAAATGAACATATATTAGGATTTAGAGGACTTAATCCATTCAGGATCTACATTTACTTGTAATCCTATAAGATTTGTAGAATAAAGTAAAACCTTAATTGTTCATGGAACTTATGGATAATGTTACAATAGACAGGTTAAATTTAGCATGTTTGGAAGAGCCATTCCATAGCGCATCACATCTCACATCTGATACAACCAAATTTAATAAATGTAAACTGCCCCTTAAAGGGATTCATGCCTCAACCAATAAGAATTTATTCTTGTATAACTTCGTAATAATCTTTGAACGCAAGGTAGTTTAAAAGAATTTCTTCTGAAAGTTCATCAGCTAATGAAAAACTGACAAGTTTTATTGCAGCTCTTTACTCAGTTGCATCCTTATTATATGTAATGAATACAATACTTCACAAAACTTCTTGGCATTGGTTGCTATAGTAGTGTAACAGTACACATATTTCTATGGAATATTCTTATTAATCCTTGTCTAGTTCAAATGTCCTGAGGTACAAAAATGTTTAATGATAACAACTTTTTTACCTGCTAGAAATTTGATATAGTGCTCCTACTAAGGAACATTAAAGTGTATAATAAATATAATAAATAAATTTGCTAATATCAAATTTATTTATTTCACAAACACAAAACACCCTCCTCAGCGAAGTCCAAGAAGCAACACAAAAAAATTGCAATAATTGACAAGGACTGCAGACTTAGATTTGAAGCGTCTCCAAAAATAAGTATATACAACATACAATACATATATTTGTACACAGGGAGATTGATTGATCATATTGTAGAGATTTCTTTCTCTCAGGACATTAGCAATGAGGACACTCTTTAGGAGGCAACTTGTACCTTTTACAGGAATCTATTTTGACATTGTTCCATTATAACTTTGAATAGCCAAAATCTTATCTGATACAGAAAAGAAGTTATGAAAGCAAATCCCTCTAAGTAGTCAAGGACTTCTTCAACAATTATTTAAAAATTATATTAATTATTAAAATATAAAAAGTACAAACAACTTTTTTTGACCCTGCACCAAAAAAGTGCAATTAATTTAACTATATTATATAATTTTAACATTTGCTACTATTGTTTTTAGCCGAGGAAGCTAATTATTTTAATTTATATTCATTTTCTTCTCTCTCAAAGGGTAGCCTTTAAGGACTGAAGGCATCAAGGCGGATTATTGTCTTGGTCTGTACGAGCTTATTGACCAGACACAAGTAGTTTACAATGTTATATAATTTACATATAGGTCGAATTATTTACAGTATCACTCTACATATTTTTTAACAACTCAATGGAATATTGTTAAGTTAAATATTTAGTAAGTGATGCCAAATGTTCCTAACCAGAAACACACCCACATGCAGCTGCCCCAGCCATCTTTACCTGGGTATGTATTTAGTGCACTAGTAAACTGCCAACTCACCTGCTTCTATAAGTAAAACCTTCCATTCCGGTATTTCAGATAATCTACTAGCTACCACTGATCCTGCACTACCAGAGCCTACAATAATAAAGTCGTATTCAGGAAAAATTGGTGTCGTTGCCGGTCGTCCACAGGGGTCTTCTAAATCACACTGGGAGCGCAAAAACACCTCCAAAAGTCCCATAAAAAGCATGAATTGCGGTCCTCCACAAGTCGATGCTAGGGTCGGACCCGGCGGGGTCATCGGACAGTTGCAAGCCATCTGAAATTAAAAAAAATATATATAAATAATTAGTCGTTACCCGGGGTTTCACCCGCGTTTGGAATGTACAATTCTTTGCAAAAAGAAATTGCTTATGAAACATATGGGCTATCCCATATAACAATTTTTCCTAACTTTGCTGAATGACCTTGTATAACTCTACTTTAACCTGTACTACAACCATCCTATATTTACTGTTGCTTATTGGTGACCCAATATAACATACTTGTCTGTGATTTTTTGAACCCCCTGTTTATTTATAGAAAATATTTCAATATTCCTGTATATGCAACTGCTTATGGGCCACCAAATATAATATTTATAACTTTGCTCCATCCTATATTTCAACTATCCTTATGGGCTATGTTATTTCATTTTTCCTCATATTTTTTTAAAAGTTTAAAGTATAATTCCTCTACCCTCTATATTTAAATCACCCTTTATGTATTTTTCATGTTCTACCCTATAAAACAACATTTTTCTATCATTTTTTGATCCACCATTTATAATGATAATTCTATTCCACCCTATTCAACAACATAACAAATGTTTTCTAAGATTTTTTTTATCTACCCTGTATAATTATAACTCTATCTATGGTCCAATTACATTATATATGTAACTACTTATTGGTCACCCAATATGATATTTCAAACTCCCTGTAGAACTATAATTCTACTCAACCCTTTTCTCAACCACTTGGAATATGCAACTGCTTATGGGCCATCTTTTATAACAAGTTTCCGATCGCTCTGTGGTACAACCGTAAGAAATGACTTTCGTCACTTTTACCAGACTAGTTAATTCCTGTGTACATTTGCTTACAGTGTCTTTTTTACTTATTCTTGATTGTTATGGCTTGTGATGCCTCAGGGTTGTCACCGTGGAATTTCGATCAGTTGTTGCTAAAAGAGTTGCGCGACAACTATGAATGTGATATAAAACGCCTTTGGAGACTAGTGTAGCAACAAAACACGGACAAAGGACTGGTACAAGTGATACATGTTACTTGTAATTAATAAAGAACATCTTCGTTTGGCAATGCGTTAACTAGGTGATCTTGGAACTAGATAAATTTTTAATGGGATGTTTCTAACGGACAATTTTGAATTAGCAATAATCTGTGCAAAATTCGTTGTTAAAATGCTAAACGTCGACCAGGAAAACATTCGCTTTGTAGTCGTTCAGTACTTCTTGGAGATGATCGCTAATGATGAAAATGTTTCCAAATAGTTTACAATGTGTTTAATGATTATGATCCACAAACAAAACAACAACCTTCACAAAGTTGCTATCCATTTCTGCGAATATGAGAGAATACTGCAAAGCTTATATATGCATATGAAGTCAAGCTATTACCAAAGAATCTTAAATTTCTGGTAAGATGATGTGACACAGTTTTTAATTTTATTAAAAAGCCGGTTACCAGTTGAAAGGAATGTCAATTTCAATCTAATAATAAGCCAAAATTAACAAAGTATGTTTATGTTATTTAACTGACTCCATCAAAATGTGACTAAATATATGTGTTTTCTGTCATTTAAAATCATTATTTCCCATAATTTGAAGCGAAATGTTAAATAATAATGAAGTATGTTGAAGCCTTTTTAAAATCATACCAATTTTTTAAAGCAAAATTTTAGATATCATCAAAATTTAATGAAAAAGGCATAAAAACAAATACTAGTCAGCTTCTCCTAATCTAAAATACGTTTGTGAAATCTATATTCTATGGACCGAAATTACACGAAAACTTCAAGTTACGCAATACTCTATGGACATATACATGATGGGAGTAACAAGGAAAGTAGAGAATAGGGTGTATGTAAAATAAGACCAAGGTAATAAATGTCATTCACAAAGTAAAATCCATGAAATACCAATGGGAGGACAAGATATTAGGTGGACAGGGCAAGTAACACGTTAGTAACCTGGCCATAAAAAGATATAAGCAGAGGCGCATTAAAAACAAATGCGAAATAAATATGTCAGATATACACCAAGAACTCTAATACGATATACTTGAATGGGTTATATAGATTTCGATTTAGATTTAGATTTCTTTATTTGACTACGGTACATATTAAACAAATGTTTGTTGCAAGTCCAAAATACAGTCTTACTGGGAAAAAAAATCACAATTAAAATAATACAAATATGAAATACATATTAAAAATAAGAACAGATATAAACAATTAAAAATTAGACAATAAAATTCGGAGAACACATTTTGTGGTTCATGTAATTACCAACTGAGTAAAAACAAAACTTTAGTAGGTAGTTCCTCAAACTCTTTCTAAATTTACTCAAGCTCAAAATTTTTAATTCTTCTGGCAAGATATTGTAGGCATTGTAGTTTTGCGAGTTTTTCATTGTCTTATAAGGATTATGAATATGGAATCAGCTTTGTATAAAATTTAAATCCTACAAAAAATATAAACCTACAATTTTTATAGGCAGTCAATAAATAACTTATCACTCAAACAGTCACATTATATTTAATATTACGTCATTCTATTAAATAATTATAATAATTTATGTATTTGAATATAAATTAGATACATAAAATACTGGCCGTTGAATTTTGTCAATCATTAAAAAATTCTTAAAATGTAGATTAACCATTCAGTAAAGAGTAATTTAAAATAATTGAGGAAAAATATATAAACCTGAATTTAAATGCTTAATAATTAGTAGGCATTATCTAACACATGTAAATATTCCGATAAGTAAACACTTTTAAAGATTTTCATTTTGATCAAATAAAGATTTTAGAAAGATGGCGACCGGAAAATGGGGCCACATTTTACACCACAATACCTACAGAGAGTCCTTGTATAAACAAACCGCTGGTAGTGTAGTACTTCAGAAATAATGGAAAACAAACATGATTCCCAAAATGGCATAGTTTTAAACTAATTATATCTGAAGCAAAACCTAATTATACCACTCAATACTCAAAACATTGCATTTATATAATCTTTGAAGATATAATAAACTTTGTATATGAGAAATTTCTCGTAGTATAAGTTTAGGAACAAAAAGGCAATAGCAGTAACATAAACCAGATCTGAGTATGTAGTATTATGAAGCTTTATGGTTTCTTTGTAGAAGCGGCAGTATGAAAAACTTTTATTTCAAATTATGGTGAGAAATAAATCCACGCGTGAATTGAAAAAAATAAACACATAACTTATTAATAAAATTAAATAAGAATTCATAAAAGAATTGTCATAAACTAAAAGACAAATAACATCAACAGAATATGTCATGAAACAAACTTCCGAAACATTCTTAAATTAGACATGATAGCTTCATTGAGGATACAATTCAATAATTATCCCCAAATGAACATCGTATTCATAATTAATGAATTCGAGAAAGGAACACAAAATTTTACAAAATCTAACTACACAAGAAAGAAAAACTATAAAACTACTTATCAGAGATAATATTATTAAAATGCCAGCACCCAGCAAAAATCAAAATGACTGTATAAATTAACAAATGTACATGGACAAAACGAAAATTGTGTGTACAGTGTACCTTGTGTCTGCAGGAAAACATATATAAAGAACCCTTATGCAACGTCCCCAGTATTCACATAGACGAATGGAGATTAGCAAACCGTGTACTAACTGATAATGTTATACCCAAAATACACTGGGTCGAGAAGAAAATTTTCAAAAAAGAAAAATCAACGGACTTGTTTATCTGATGTGAAACAATGTAGAAATTGGAACGCCTACTATAGAGATAGATAGATCAAGGCAACATATCCTGCTAAGTGGACGCTATTTTTTTAATTTAAGAACGAAGCATTCAAAATTGTCAAATAAATTGACCCGAATTCAAGAAAATTAAAAACAAATCAGAAAAACTTTGTTGGACAACGATTTCTGGTAAGAAATCGGAAGGTCAGGACTCACTAAATATAAATATACATTCAGTTGTCTTCCCTGTCAATCAAGCGAGAGAGTTTCTCTATGAGAATGCAACTATTCGGGTCAAGTTGTCATTACTAAACTTTGATATGCAACTGTTTATCCTATCTAACGTCCGAATAGGTATTGAAATATTTTAGTTATTAAGGTTGGCAGCTTTTTTTTACTTCCGAGGTTAAGGACATCGAAATTGAAAGTCATGTCATAATTTGATAATAGCCGTATGACCAAGTTTGTTCCACGTGCTTCAATAACAAGGCAAACTTTGGGATTGTTACGGACACGCTTTCCAGTCGGTATAGATTCTCAGAATAGTCTTGTTCAGTGGGGCTTTCTCAAGGACAAAATCCATTGTATCAATTGGCAGACGACTAATAACCTAAAGGAAAACATTGGATAGGTTATAGATGTATCCGGAACGTGCCAAAGATTAAAACTAATGTTTATGTCCAAGTAGAGCTATGTGGAACATATCTGGAGAATATTTTTGCAAAAAAACTACATGAATAGTAGGTTGGTGTGTTTTCCTATTGGTAGTTGTAAAATTGATAACCAAAGAATGGAACAATTTAAGAAAATCTTACAGACATATTTAAATAGTAATGAATTGAAAGATAGCATTAATTTATATTTTAATTGACATTGAACAACACTTAATATCTAACAACAAAGAACTGAGATTATGAATAAATTGAAATTAGAAATAATTGTTGGAGGGCCACAAATGGATTTGAAATTAATACTTTCTATCTAGCATATTTAAGGCTTTGAAGAAGTTAATAAATAATATCTGGTAGTCATGTTTAACAAAAGCGAGTGGACAAAGTACTAGATTGTTGGGCAAGACTAGATATTAGAATCTAAAATCAAAGATTGTTGAACCAATACCTTCCAAGATTTTGATATCTTGTAAATTCAAAAATTACCCAGTGAAATTAGATACTCTGAAAAACTGTTTCTCCCTATTTATCTTGGAGAGGTGGATATTTTCTCTCAAACGGAAACCTAATCCTCCTCGAAATATGGTATATTAATCAAGAAAATAATTAACAACAAAGTCGAAATGAGATCCCCAGTTGAGTCTGTTAAAACATACATGTTTAACATATATGAAGTTTCCTGGATATATAGGACTATTTATACATACACTTGGATAGCTTCACTTTAGATGTACACTATTTTCACTTTATCACTCACAAACAACCTGATGCCTGGCTTATGCCTGTTAGACCACTGCAACACTTTTTATTTAAATCTTCAATTAAGGTATAGTTTCCGGCAAATTTAGATAAGTAAATTCTTCTATGTGGCTTTTAAAAGTATGTATTTACCTCGAAAATCCATGGTATAGCAAAATTGTGTCCCCAACACAAAGATGAACAACTTCCAAACATTGATAGTATCACGAATGAGGCAATTGTTGAGAATCTGTGAATCTCAACCTTGATACGGGTAAGTTTAATGTTATGTAATTTGTTTTAGATATTCAATTCTTGATCCGTGAATTTCTATCATTGTTGGTTTGATGAAGTCACGGTGTTGCAAAAGTCTACCAAAGCAAAGGAATTTATTATGTCTAGTATTGCCGGTTCTCACGATTTTTCTTAGTATACTCATTTATTTCTTGCAAATCGGGATAATGTTTACCTTCAATAGTACGAATAATTGTTTAATAGCTATCGAGGGTACTTTGATTTTTTTGTCAGTAAAGATAATTGCAAACTTGGTAAATAGTATTCAATATTTGCTTCATAATACAATTTGTTATGTAAAATCGGGTATACCGATGAATTTATAGAAAATATTGTTAAATGAACAACTTATACTTGAAAATAAATTCAAATTAAAAATTTTCAAATTATCATTAGGCATTAGTTTTTAAACAAACATTAAATTTTGTTTGAATTAAATATAGATTCAATATACATTTCCGTTGGGCCAGGTCAAAATTTATGAGTAACTATTACATATATCAACTTTTGCCAATAAAATATAGACCAGAGAAAATTCCCAACAAATGTTATAGCTCCCTTACATTATTCCCCAATGCGCGGTACTCGAGCTGCCGCCAGGCTACCGCATTTATTGCCTAAATAGGCTCGAAATCGCATCTAAATTATGCCTAAGTGGGAAGTGGACCGGGAAGTAGGCGGCTAAGCATGAAGAGCAGTATATAAACACCATACTTCTCCTATAGGTGCGACTGCTCTCGCACTGCTATATGCTCCTCAAAAGAGCATTTTTGAGCGGCAGTCAAAGGACTGACCCGTTCATCGATCGTTTATAGTCCAGTTAATTTAAATTAAAGCTCAAGAAAACTATTTTTTGGTCTGGCTCCGGCCCGTTCATCGACGGTTTATAGTCCAGGTGATTTAAATATGTGCTGGACAAAATTGATATCCGCAAAGGAACAATTGTATGCATTTACCACAAAATTCAATATTTTTTATCAGTGGATATTTTTTTATTAATCAATAAAAACCTTCAAATAAGGCCAAAGATTTAGTTTATTGTTTCTTGTGCAAAATCTAATCGTAATATCGTCTTTGCTATAATGGACTTTGTTGAAGAGAATTTAAAAATCCACAAAAAGAACTACACTATGTTGAATTTCCTCAGTTTTTAAATAAAATACTTTAAACAAAAGGCAAACAAGGCAATTTTTATACTTCTAAGTTGTTTAATTTTACTTTTAAACATTTTTAATATCAATAATGTTGATTTTAACAAACATAATCTACGCTGGTTGTTGTAGATTTAGTAGGTGGATAAAAATATTAAGTTATTTTAATTTTATATTTCAATATTATAAGAGAATCCAAAGAATAAAGCTATATTTAGGCAATGTGTGTTGTAGTGTGTTGTATAATATAAAATTGTCACTATTAAATAAAATATCAAAAAGTAGTGTTTAAAATTAAGAGATATTTACTTATTTTGTAAATAAACCCCAAAGATAGCATAATTAAAATACGAAATTATTTTTGGAAAATTCTAAAATATCAAACAATTTTCAACTTTTGTCTTTTTCTAAATTAAGTGAAAATTCGAGAAATCAGGAAAATCAAAGTTTCTGATAGATCACTTCGAAAATGTATATTAGAGTAAAAACATATGCTTATGATAGTTGAAGGTAGGTAAAAGTAGTACGCTCTATCGAATGACAGCATCATCAATTCACTACTTTTATAGTTATTCTATTTTTTTTAATTAAATTTTACCTATTTTTTTAAGTATTTTGATCAATAAAAATGTAAAATGTTAACACTCACTCTCTCTCGTACTGCCAGTCCTTCGACTTCCGCTTTTTTTGACGAGTATCTGGGAGTGGCAGCAGCAGTGGCACTAACTAGAGAAGTATAGTGTTTACATTCTCGCACTGCAGGCTGCCCTGCCAAATTCCCTGCTCACTTAGGCATAATCTAAACGAGCCATTAAAGATAACACGTAACTAATGAAAACAATATTGATTTCGAGACAAGGGAAAAAGAATTCATCCTCTAGATTTTATTATATAGTAAAGTGTGAATCCTACCATTTTAATTTCTATCGCATTCAGGTTGTGTAGATTATAAATATTTGTAAGTCATTTAAAGCCCCAACAGGTTGCTTGTGTAACTTATAACATTTCCTTAGCCCTCTACAGGAAATTTAAATTAAGTCAATGGAATAATTTAATCACATAAAATAGTCACCTTAGGTGTGCCTCAGAGTTCATCCTTGGCCCACTATTGTCTTCAATTTACCCCACAAATAATTTAAGTGTTCAGCATAAAATTCAAATTGATGACTGGCAGGAGTAGTTAAACTCTGTCATTCGAGACAACAAATATGCTGGGATATGTATTAACTTTGATTTAGAAAGAATAAGAAATATTGCTTAAAAATCTAAATGTCACTAAGAGTCATTTAATGACTATGTGAAGACACCAGAATCTTTTACCTATTCTTATATCGATAGGAAAGTCGTATTTCATGTAAACAGTTTAATATAAAAATCGTTGGCAGCTATTTACGTATTACCCTCTTGGCAAAATTTAAACATCCTAGTAGAAAAAGTATTAGTGAATTCCTTAATGTTATCCCGTTTTAATTATTGTCATATGGCTCTTTCAATAATAAATACGGGGTAATTAGAATATAAATTGTTGTTACATTTCGATTATGGTGTTCGAAAATATGGAAGAAATGACTGAAATTTGCAATGTCGGGAATATGAAGGGTACTTAAGACTGTAAATTTTGAACATTTAACCCAAGTAAGTGTTAAGTGGCACAAATTGTCAGAAAGTCCATAGGTCACTCTCAAAATCTATCCAGCTCCACGTCTAGGGTTGAACGATCCTCAAGGTTTGGTACCAGATCTAATTAATTTATTGAGCCAAATGCTTTATATAGGACTTAGAAGTAAATCAGCAACCCTAAGATTTGAAAGACTGGAATTACTTGAGTCAAATGCTAAACAAGTGAACAAAGAATTGTCATAAACTATTTCTTGCTTGTTCTCAGATAGCTTCGAAACTGTTATCAGAAATTAAATAAATTGCCATATCTTTCCTCAGCTGTTTACAAAATGTTGCGTAAACCAGATTACAATATACTAGAAATAACACTGAAAACTAATAATATAAAGAAAACACTAACCAAGAAGCTTTAAGTTGATTATTGGCCATATATGCCGAATATCCATGTAACCCTTTATTATATTACATGTCGGTCAGCTAGACACAATGCATTGTCAGTAACATACATGGCTTAACATGATCGAATTCCAGATCGAAGAAAATATTAAATATGAATCTATTGCTGAAACTAAAAATATATTAATAACTCTATTACTCTAAGCCTTATGGATCAAGATCTAAAGGATCATCGTCAAGGTTTTGCTGGTTTTCAACATTGGAGAATTTTTTTGAAATTGTCTGAAGTCGTTGACTTTTGTCTACCACGAATAAAAATAAAACATGTGCCATTGAGAAATTGAAGCAGCAACTAAAAAAATAACCTCATATAAGGCCAGCACAATATTAAATCTATTTTATAAGAAACTACGTACAAACGTTAAATTATTGATAATTTTAAACTCAAGGACTTGAAAATATTAATTAGGGTATATTGTAGTAGATTCTGTGCGTTCAAATACACAAATATTCACACTTACTTTCAAAGCTTTTATTTTACCAAAATAAAGTCACTTATTTACAAATACAAAAGTGACTAATACTATAAAACTGCTTTCAACTGAAACTGTTCATCCATAAAATGAGAGCGTCTTATATACATTCATTCGTTCGAAAAAATTTCCAGTGATCTCTGATCTGCCAGTGTATAGGGTTTTCGATTTCGGAATAACGTCGAACTCAGTTTATCGCATTACTAGAAATGCTTGGACATGTCGATTTGTAGTTTTAAATGCCCAAAAAAAGATATAGGGTGTGTCATGTGATAGTGGCCAATACCAATATTCTTATTTGAAATGTAAACCCCGGTATATAATTTATTATTTGGATTCTGTAGAAAATTCTAGACATAATTAATATGCAATGTCCTACACCTATCTTGAGTTGTTTCGGATTAAATTAAATGTTTTCAGGTTTATTACAAAAATTAACATTAAAAAAAGGAAATTATTTAATTTCACAAATTCACAACTTTACACTAAAGACATAATAAGTAATACTGATTATTTCTTAATAATATAAAAAAAAGAAAACAACATGGGTGACTGATCTAATGGCAAGCGTGATTCTTTTTGGTCATCTAAGTTGAGGGGTTTAGTTTTGTATACAGTACTTTTGACATATCCCCACAAAAAGTAGTCCAATGGCGTGAAATCAGGAGATCGTGCTGGCCATTCTATCAATCCGCGATTTGGAAAAATTTGGTTCAGGTACTGCCGGACATTGATTTCGTAATGGAGCGGTGCTCCATCTTGCTAAAACCATATTGTATTGGTAGGAACTTGTGGGTTTATTGGATCAGGATACAAGTTTGTCAAAGTTGCCAAGACATTATTTTGGAGCAGTTCTAAAAATTTATCTCCATTGAAGTTACCATCACTGAAAAAGGGACCTACGATATGATTTCTAATTACTCCTGCCCAAACATTAACTTTTTTCAGGATATTGCGTATGTTTCTCTGTCATCCAGTGAGGATTCGCATTAGAACAATAGCGGTAATTTTGACTATTAACATGACCGTGAAGTGTAAATGTGCTTTCATCAGAAAACAAAACATCTTATAATTGGATGACTTTGGTATCTAACCTTACCATCATTTGTTCACAGAAATACATTTTCCTATTAAAATCGTCTTCCATGAGAGCCTGAGCGCGGATCATTTTATAGGGATGCATTTTACTTTCCTTTAATACTCCAATAATTGATGTGTGTCTAAAGTTGAATAGTGGGGCTGCTTTTCGACTAGAATTATGTGGGTTTTCTTGAATATCCAATTTCGTATTATCACTCGCAGCATTGGCAGCTACTTCTTTTATCTGTCTTAGATGACCAAGCTCGCAAAACTGCTTTTTTATTTTCTAATTGTTCCTTGGGAAACGGACGGCAAATTTGGAAAATTTTCGTGAAATAAGCGAGAAACTGCCATTTGTGTCGACGTGTTATCTTCATAACCAATCATTTGTGAATGATTTTTTTGTGCATTTCTGTTAAATTAACCATTTTTCTGAGATTATTACGTACAGTTAACGAAATTCAAACGACAGTAACACTGACACTGATCACCACTGTCATGCAGGCAGACAACAAGATGCTAAGGCTATGAGTTTTGACGAAAATTAACAAAACTGTTTCTTTATAACATTGAAAAGAAACGCAGGAATTGTTTTTGCTTACTACCTCAATATCAAGAGCTAAATGGGCATTAAGTAAAGTGTAATGTAGCGAATTTGTGAAATAAAATAAGTTTCTTTTTTTAGTGGCTATTTTTGTAATAAATCTGAAAACATTAAGTGTTTTCAGATTTCCGAAATAGTTTAAGATAGGTGTAGGACATTATACATTAATTATGTCTAGAATTTTCTGGAGAAACCAAGAAATAAATCATAAACCGGGACTTGCATTTAAAATAATATTTTTTTTTTTTTCGTTGAAAAAATGGGCATTTAAAAATACAAATCAACATGTTCATGCGTTTTTCCCTACAAGCCCTCCTTTATTCGTTATCGAGTTTATTCCATTTGACTGTTCCACACTGTATGTTCACATGTCCTTATTTCAAACGAGTAAGACTCCAATATATGACGGACGTTGAACGACATTATGAAAGCAGTAAAAGAAGAACATTATGAGAAAATACATTTGGAAGTTAAACAAACATAGAAGAAAGAAGGGATCTTTATATTTAAACATTTTTGACTACTGTTATTAATACTTTATTATTGATTGTTTTTTACTCTCATTAATAGTCATTGATTATTTATTGTTTACATACGCAACATATTCGGCCAGAGTAGTAAACTTTATCGGGAAAAGCTATTATATCAAAAATTAAAACTGGCACTTATGAAACTCAAACATGGAATTCACCTTAAGCGGTGCAAAATACTGTAAACCCCATTCTCGCTCCTTGGTATGTAAAACACCAAAATTTGGAGTTACATCATGTCGCATAACTAATTTCTGCTAAAATTACCAATCAATGTATCGTTAAAATTGTTTTCTTTATAAAAGATAATCGATGTACACTTCTATTTTTAATTAAGTAACAGAGTTATTTATTACAGTCAATTCAGTTAGAACAAACAAGCTGAATAGACTATTTATTGAAGCGTTACACTAATTGGCAAAAGAACAATACTTCAAACGCGAATTCTGCACATTGGTAAGAAATACCACAACAAAAAAAACGCTAAAGCCACAGCATACACAAAATATTTATATACTTTTGAAATAGTTTAAAAATTTTGCAACGTCTAATGATTTATATTTATGAAAAATTACCTAACACGTCGAAATCTACTTACTATCAATCTAGTTTGCTTATAAGGAAGATGTTTCAAGATTTATTTATGTAAAAGATTGAAAATGAATTTTGCCTCGTATCTTTGATTTACCCGCCCCCCCTTTCCTCTGAAAATACAAGATTGTTCGTATCCTGCTATGGGAACATCCATAAATTACGTAAGATATTTTAGGGTGGGTCTGCTAATATCTTGCAGAATCTTATATGGGGGTAGGTGGGTGATTGTCAAGGATTTTCCGTAAGATTTTTTTAAACATTATATATTCAATCCTTATGACCTATTTCACTAAATTAACTATTCTCCATATAGAAATAAATATTTCTACTTGAACATCATTTTCAAAAATAAATATAATTATAACATTAACTGAATTTAATTAGGTATATAATTATCAAACCCTTACTTTTTATAGTATTTACCTGCAATACTAATCAAGACATTTCAAGGAATAATATCTTTGGAAATTTTAACACAAATATATTTTAGTCGTAACATGTAACGGTCTCTAATCTAAGAAATCTGTCGAAGTCAGTTTCCTTCGGAAACCCTTCCCAAATTAAAAATATCCATATGTATAATTAGACTGGAGATAAAAAATCGACCGTTTCATATAGACGGTATGTGAGAATCTATCGGTGTTGGTTTTTATTATGAGGACGTCAAGAATCGAAAGAGATGAATCGGACTCCATTTCCATGAAATGTTAGGATGTATACCATTGGTGTGTTGAAGAAAAACAAATCTCTGCTATGAGGCAAAATAACAAAGGTATCATCAGGATATCTAAGCCAATAGGATGGTTTTAAATTAGATGAGTTTAGTACCTGTGTTTCGATTTGTTACATGAAAATGATAGGAAGCCCTGGAGAAACTGATGAGCCCAGGGGCCCCACAGACTTGTTTAAACAGAGTGTCTTGAAAGGAACAATATGTGTTAGAATAACAGGGTTGTACAAGTTTGATGATGTCACATGTTAGAATATTTAACGTTCTGAAATGTCCCTTGATTGGTGAAAAGAAATACAACATCGAAGCTAACTTTTCTGAAATCCTATAAGCGCCTAACATATCTAAGAAGGAAGAAGAGTTCTTTACGCACAAAGATGCTTGCTTGGCTAGAGACTCGAAAGCTACTATAAAATTTGCTTTTTTCTTGTGTATCTACGTCCAGATATAAAATAGTTGCTAACCACTTTTTATTTATTTTTCTTTGGGGGTAGTTATTACACCTAGTATGTTGCAGAAGTAGGTGAACAATTTTATTCAAAAGAGTTAAGACAGAATATCATATCCAGTAGGCCATCTTAGCTCAAAAGTAGTTTCTGATACCTGTTTTTATCTATGTTATATTCCACAGGATTGGATGTACTGCTGTTGTCATATTTTTTCCTCTACTTATTTTCTTCATTATATCTTTGTCATCCCATCCATCTTCAAAGAATGTAGAATGTAACCCCAAGATATTCTTATTTCTTTACGTATTTAACCACTCCATTTTCCAATTTCTATTTGCAATAGATTCACCAAAAATTACTTAAAATGAATGGGCTCTTTATTCAAATCTTACACTAAATTACACAATAAATTTAAGAAATATAATTATTTATAATAGTAAATCCCACAGTTCATTCGGGATGAACACGCTTAGAAATATTCAATGTTGCTGGTGATTAAAAACTGTGAATCGGTTTAGTATTAACAACGGTTTTTGCCATTTGTAATTGATTGGAGTTTCTAATAACATTACTTTTTTTTAAGTGGTTCTTGCTGAACAGCAATTATAGCATCGACAAAAACAGAAATTTAAGCAATTGGAATTACATAATATTTGCACATTGCGTACGAATTGGCGAATGTATTGACACACAACTTAAAAGACACTGTTGCATTTATTAAACAGCATTTTGGTTTACATCAAAAGAAATGTTTTCAACTTGCTGCAGAAAAATGTCTAATTGCCCTTGATGTGTGAGCGATTAAAAGAATGCGTTACAACCAGTTTGATCTGGAGGTTAGTCTCAGTTCACGCTGTTGTAATAATAGGAACGAAATCGAAACAATTCAAGGAATATGAACGATTTAATAATAGAAATTTTATTATGGCGAGTTTGAAAGTAAGAATCCCTTATATTCTTTTAAAGGACTCTTTATTTGCAAATATCTATTAGATATATAAAATCTCTTTTATAGTGTATCCAAGATATATATAGGATACAAATTAGAAAAACTTACATAGCTGAAACACTTTTGGCAATATCTTCAACCGATCTCGATATTTTGGAGAAAAAAAATACAGATTTTTAATTCTCATTTATTTCTAAAATTAATTTAACAAGCCTTAAAAAATAATAATACTGTTATTGTCAGCATTAAACCTTAAAAAGATAGCTATAAGAGAGCTTCAATACGATATTTCGTCATCAACATTTATTAATACCGTTTGGTTTTTATTTTTAAACTTAAATCTATTTTCAGCCGGATTCATTAACAAAATCCAAAAACAGAGGTGTTGCTCAATTCGCATCAAATTTCTTTTATTGTTTGTTATCTCAAAAGTCCGTCAATTATAAATGAATTTGGTTAATCCTTTATTTAATTGAAATAATATCAAAATAATTTAACGAATATGAACGATTTTGTGATAGAAATCGTATTAACGCGAGTTTAAGGGTGATAATCTTCCTAATAAATCAATAAATTATAATATATACACAGATATAAAATCCAAATAATATGTAATACAAGCACAAAATTTGCTTTTAGTTCTAATAAACACACTAATTTTGTATTTGAGATATTTTAAATTTGGAGGCTTTACATACGTCAGAAGTCAGAACAACACAAAAATGCAACGTTACCAAGTTTGTCGATGATAGAGGCATAGGTTACAAACTAGAATTCCATAAAAAGGAGGGTAAAGTTAACATATTTATAAATGGTAGTGACACGGAAGACAAACGTATATTGAGATTAAACTGAAAAAGTTTCCAGCTGAAAACATTAAATAACAAATTCAGGAGGTAACCAGAATAGTGCTGGTGTAGAAAGAGGGTATAATGTGAATTGGTAAATATAAATGTTAATGTTAGACCACCCCAATTGTCTTTTTTGCAACAAAAGGTATGTAAAATATATATTTTTGTCCTAAAAATCTATGGAATATTTTAAAACCTTTTTTTTAAATCCACCCTCTTGCTACAATAGCAGCACCCTCATTTTGGCAGGAATAGTCTGGAGATGATCCGTTATAATTAAAGTGACCAGAATATTAAATGGGTATATTTCAATTATTATACTTCAACAAATTTTATATTAATTTTAATTATAAAACGATTTCGATATTTTCGAAAAAAAAAAGGAATTAATTGAAAATGGGAAAATAGTAATGTACATTGTCTCTATTTAAGTTGAAACTACATAGAACATTTGTTAATAGCATTAAGGAAAAAAGTAATTCACCATAACACGAACTGCTTGGTATGAAATCTAAATTCAAATCATCTTATATTCCTTTTTTCAATTGTACATGTGGTTTGTCAAATAATATGAATTTTGCTTAAAACTAAAATACCTTGTTAAGGTAAAATTTAGTGGACAATAAAATATTAAATGAATATAATTATGGTTACTCGAACTCAGGATTGAACTAGTTGAAAATACATTGAAATTATATCAAAGTAAATGTCAATTAATCCACTTCAAAAATTTGGAGATTTTCAATTAATACGTCTGTATACTTATACAATGAGTTAACCTAAGTTGGAATCATTTAGAAAATTTTATTATTATAAATATTAATTTCGAAAAGATTGTTGAGGAGGTCTTGGATTATTTAGCCTGTTTATTAGGGTTTTCTCTACTCTGATAAGTATTTGAAAATTGTAAAAAAACCTCGAAATACAATACAAAGCGATTGACAACGACTGCAGAGTTGGAACTGAAACGTCTAAAAACATACATAAGTATATCACACTATACAAAACACTATTTATACACAGGAATGCTTAGAAACTAATTTTGGGATAATGTAATTTAAGCTAAATCGATATAAAATAACGTCGAACATATAGTTTAGCCGTTCCTATACATCATCTTCATCTAGACGTTAAAATTTCTATATTGTGTTGATATAAATCAGATAAACTGATAGAGATTGTGTTTATAAATAAACAAACACACACTTTAAATAAAATATTGTACTGAAAAAATTACTTACCAAGAACGGAGAGAAAAACGGATTAATGCAAAAACCAGGCATGTCTTTGAGTTCAAATGATACATACATTCAAATGGGAAAAATATCTGCATCTCACTAATGAATACTTTATGATGCAATAAGGAGTATGTTAACAACAGTAGAATATAGAGCTATGATTCGTTTTTAGCATTTTACTTATAATGCTGGTGAAGAAGTCTGATAAATATTGCCACGGAAAGTTATAACTGCGCCCGCAGAAGGACAGTAGTTCGTAACAATATATTACTATATATAATAATATTTTTACTTTCCAAAGTCTATATTTATTTTTTACCAAGTATAGTTTAGCCCTCTTCATTGTTACATTTCTGGGAATAAACATCTGTCTATCTTGTGCCTGTGGGGTCGAAATCAATTTAAATAGACCATCCATTTCTTCGGGAAGTACTCTTTGGATCTCCTACCAAAATAAGGCCTCAATTCTAGAAGTTCACAGGTTCCTTTTTAATCATGCACATGACCGCCATAGTTCCGTCTCAGTTGCATTGTTGCATCGGTAACATCTTTAATTTTATTATGATTCTCTGACTCTCTATTTCTCTTTGTGACAATTTTAGTTTGTTCACCGATTGTCTTACAAGAGTCTGCGAAGATACTGCTGTATTTTTTTAACGTGTTTCTTACATTTGTAGCCCGTAATGTTATATATTTTTCCATAAATTTTATATTGTTTCTATTCCCAGTTTTATCATATCTCACAAATACACATAACTGCTCACTTCATTCAATTCTTAGTTTTTAAGTTTCATTTTCCTTTGTAGCGTGCTACTATAAAAGACTTTTAAGTTTGTTCGGCCAATTTTTTCAGTTCTCTTGTCATTGTCCCTAATTTTTCGGAGGTTTCATCAAATCAAGTTATAGAGCATTCTCCCATTTACTAAGGTGTCGTTATTATCTTGCCAATGTAATTTTTTGAAAGTCTCCTGTAAGTCTTCTTGTCTAGTACTTTGTTCTATACTAATCGGTTTGGTGTCTTTATAAAGATATACATTCAGGGCGTATATCGGTGGTCTATTCTATAGTTTTTTCTGATTTAATTGTCTAGTGTTCTGTTGTGTCGAAAAAAATTGTAGGGCACAGAGTTTTCGATTCTGTTGAACATAATGTCACATTTCCCTAATTATTCTATTAAGATTTATTCGAAGATTTTATCTAGTTTCACCTATCTCGGTGTCGGTAATCAAATCTTGTAAGTGAACTTTCGATCAATTACTTTGTTTTGGAAGGATAGATATCAAATAAATAAAAGCATTTGCTGAAAAGAATGTGGAAATGTGCACTCAAAAATGGAAAAGTAAGAAGTTCAAAAAGTCCATAATGTTGGGTAAACCTGAAACCAACAACAGGGTTGAATATGGTTGCATATATAAAAGTGTTATCAGCAAAAGTATTGATAACTATACACGTACTATCCATAATCAGTATGTAACTTAAATTTCCTCAATAGGTATTTATTACAGAAATTGTGTAAAACCTGAAGCCCTAGAACATTTTTAATAAAACAATTCATATTTCTCATCATCCTCAGGGTTTAAGCTGGCCCTACAAACTGGTTTGAAAAATAATGAAGTGATATGGAATACAAATCAACAGTATGCAATGAACCCCAATATATATTTATACAAATATCTTACGTACCTTTGCTGTTTGAATAATGTAGTTTATAACGGATTAACTGCATTATCTTGATTGGAACGCAAACTAAAATTACCCTTTATCGAAGCACAATTCGTCAAAATACCCCTTCGACCTAGTTTTCTCTTTCAACCAAGTAAATTTACAATATTCAACTGTATTTATGAATGATTGAAACATCCTAATCTGTACGAACCATATCATACTTGAATTTCTATTAGTCAGTGGTGTGCCATGGACAGAGACATACTTTTTAATAATAACATAGGGTTTAAATGCGTTTATCTCAGGTAATACTAGTCCAATTTGAAAATTCTTCTGCTCAGCAGTGTTGGAATTATGCAGCGCTTTCGAAATATGTTACTTCAAAATATTAATATGCCCAAATCTGACTATTATATAACTAAGATTATCAAGAAATTCAAATTTTCCTTATGGCTTGTCGATTTGTTAATACATAAATATTTTCGTAAGAATAATTCAAAGCTGAACTGTAAATTTGAAAGCACTATCTAAGATACTATCAGTACAACAATCAAAAAGTTATTTGAGTTAGTTAGTTTATTGAAGAAGTGTTAAACGTCACGCACAATACAAACGAGTGGAGAGTATGCCAAAAAGTCAGTCATTCTAGTAAACATAGACGAAGTGAGAACAAGAGTACGACCCCTGCCATGTAGCGGGTTTACGGGTTGCTGTGGTGTAACATAATTTAATTTTTATATATCTATACAACATCTGGATATGATTTAGTTATGAGATACTCTAGTAATAAATTTTCAGTATCAGTTCTTTATTCACTATTTTTATTAGCTGTAAAGTCAAGTCTATATCTTCACCCAGAGTTAATTACTGTTTTGTTATAATTGGTATAAATATTTCCACCAGGCTAATGTTAGAGCATAAAAAATTTCACATGATAGTTTAACACACCTCTGTTGTTAACTTGGGGATCATTTAAATAACTATTCCGCAAAATGATGTTTTACTGTGACCTCGATCATGCTGACATTTTGCACCATCAACATTTAATTCATCCTAACAACATTTGTAATAACATTTATGATAGTTTTCCTATTTGGTTATATATTTTTTTAATAAACCTTCTATAAGCTGAGGGTCCAATGCATTTTACCTAAATATTAAAAAAAACAATGCAAATGTGTTATTACATATTTCTACCAATTTTTTTTAAACATCGTTATAAAACGAGATAGAATTGGAAGGTTTTGGAACAGATCAGGAGGGTTGATCTCAGATTTTTGACAATTATATTTCTAAAAAGAAAAACTTTCAGCTGCTCAAACATGTATCAACATTAGATAGTCTAGAACTTTCATCAGTTGCGCTCCCCTCTGCTGATTGAATTATTGAATAACTATTTACATATATAGTACATATAACTGAATATAATATTTTATCTCGAATAGTTAGTATCGTAATTTCTTTGATAGATTTTAGTAAACCTAAGAATTTTTTCGTATGATTTTTATCCTAGGAATCATAGGGAAACGGCGTTACACATAGTACGACTCCCGAAAGTTTTGCAATAAGTAAAAGATTGACAATTGGAAAAAAAATTAAGTTATAAGTTAATAAGGTTTGTTTATGTATTAATTTTTTGTATGCCAGAAAACTTATTAACGACCCCTTAAAGACAATGTGAGTAATACTATTTTAGAGCGCTCCCAAAATGTATTTTATAATTAAGTGCTGAATTAAACTATACCTTGGAGTAACCACAATTTTTTTAAAATGTCATATTTTAATTTATAAATAATCCAATTTTATTTAAATTGGTATGTCTCAAACATCAAAGATTAAGCGGGCATTCAAGATTCTACCTTACTATTTTTTACTACTGTAGTACTTCTCATATAATGTAAAAACTACGCCTTAGAAGTACTATGATGAAATATAACGGTAATGTTACATTTTTGCGTAAAATGCTAATGAAAATAATTACTCTTGTTATTAAACGGGACAGGATATAATACAAAACTCAACGACCGTAAACATATGCTGTGCATTTTTGGGTGTGACAATTAAATTCTTTGAATAAAATGTTAACTAATTTCCATATCAATGTGTTTAGTGGGAAACGACTTTCATGCTCTTTTCCAAAAGACTGTCTATTTGTAACAAATCTAATTGTTTTTACTGCCCAACATACATTTTCGCAAGACTGTATTAAACGCCTATAATCAATTTCATGTAGAGAAAGTAAAATTATATCAAAAAACTTACTGAATTCAACAAAAATGCACACTTCCAGAACGGAAATGTTTGCTTTTACAAAGAGCCCTAGCCATGATACCACTGTTATTAAACTTAAAGCATCAACAATTTAGAAAGAAAGAGAAATAGAGAGAGAGCCATACGCTATTTCACTTGCACTCTTACTGCATTCTGTAATGCCTCTAAAATTAGTTGACATTTGATTTTAATCATACTTGACAAAATATATTGTATGGAATAATAATTAAAAATTAAATAGTAAAAAATCTGGTTTGACAACAGAGAATTCAAGTCTCCCAGCCGTAGAAAGTGTACTAGACGATATTCCTCCGAATGGTGAATGATTATATTTAAAAAACGTGGAGTTTAACCAAATCTGAGTAGAACTGAAATTTTAGCCTTCCCCTTCAACACCATGTACGCACAATTAAAACTCAAGATCACGCACAAAGCCGTTACCTTAAACACAATCTACACCAAAAGAATCACTGTCATACTAGATCGAACGCTATCACTCAGAAAGTGAAAATTCGGTGAAATGTAGCGAATCCCTCAGGGGAAGCCAATGCTGAAACATTAAGAACCAGTTTCCTTCCTCTAGTTTACTCCTCCAGAAGACAGTGCCCCTGTATAAACCAATAACCATTTAGTTGATTCTCTGCTCAATCAGGAAATGAGAAAATGGTGGGTCCGTAAGACAGCCTAGCTCCAGTAACATAGCCCCCAAACAACTAAGTCGTCTCTACAATGGAAAAATAGCAAATAACCCTTCAGCAGTGAGAACACTTAAGCCGATTTCTAGTGATCTACCGGTTATAATTGTTCCTAAGTGGTTTGAACCAAACACATTCTAGCGGTCTTGGTTAATACCAATGAGTACAACGACTGTCAAACAAGGGCATAACAAAAGTTATAACCGGTAGATCGCTAGAAATCGGCTTTAGTCTTAAAATCTTTCTACGGCAGGACTATGGCCACCGCAGTACACTCTTGAATGAAGGTCTTGGTTCGAATACGAACTGGTTTAGTCTCCACCTTCTATATTATGGATTGCTATATTTTCACGTTTACTCATCTAGTTATATTGTCATCGAGATGATACCTTTTTATTTACTTCCTTTTTCTCATTGCCTTTAAATATTATTCTTGCTTGTAAATGGTCATTGTTCTCGTCTTTTTTCTTCATATTTACTCGTTTCTACAGTTTTGTTGACAAAGTTAAGTTCCTGACTGACTTTACCATCTATTAAATATTACTTTTAATTACAACTATCGTATATTTACTCTGGCTTTTCTCTCTCACCTACTAAAGGTATTACGATTCCATAGGCACACAATACTCATTGGTTTTTGGAGCCCTGTGGTACTATTTTTAAATAAGAAATGATAAGAATAAGCTTAGAAAGCTTATAAAGCTTATTATTAGAGTAATCTAAAATTAAAGCTACATATCTTGCTAAACAAAAGCAATTTTGTAGCCTATAAAATTTGTTTTCAATAATCAACATTCGCAGATTTATTTAAATTATGTGATTATCTTTAAAGTTTTTTACCAATTAGACTAACCTAGTCGAAGAAAAATCTTATATTACACAAGTCAACAAACAAATATTATAAACTTTTTCCTCTGATGATAAGGTAATTTTTTACTAATGCGCATGCGCTGATTTTAAAGCTCACGCTGTTTTATTCCTAGCAATTCCTCTTGGAGAATACAGACACTACAGTGAAAACCAGTGAAAGATTTCACCATGACATTCGGATAATGGAAGAACGCCATGAAGGACAGTGGGACTGTCATATGAAGACTGATTAAAGTTGGGGTTTGTAAAAAGACCAATCTGCTGCCGAACTTTCGAGAAAATCAAATTACAATCTGATGGGCGTTAATAACAAATAATAAAAAAAAGTAGAACTGATACAAATAAACTAATATTTTTTTCATTAATATTACCTTAAATATTCTTCAGAATACATGTTAAATTTTAGTGTTGACCAGTGATATCTGTATTAAAATATCCATATGTTGTAAGTCATTTAATTTAGTTGACCAAAACTTTCAGAACTGATTACTAACTAAAAATAATAATAAATAAACAAGTATAATTTCGAGAGATAGTTAATGTTATTTTATTTTGTTGTTTAAGTATATATTTCTAACAAATTTAGTTTGAGGAATAATATTATTTCATATAAAGGTAGAACTTAACTATCATTTTTTCGGCAAGATCAATTTACTATGGTTTTGTACTTTTCACAGATTTCGTGTCACGTACAAATTGATTAGTATCGAATCTTTGGTACTTATTATACCGCCATGGTATATTATGTTACTACAACAATGATCGAGTAATCATATCAGAAAGAAGAAAAAATGAATATTCCATCTGTAATTGAATTTAGCCGGCTGCTGCGGAAAATAATCAATACCAAAAAATATAATTAGATTAGAATAGTATTTTGCATAACTCAGTTTACAATTTTACCAGAAAAGGATAAGGTGCAAGAAAGTCAATAACTTTAGAAGAAATTCAGGTATTTATCTTTAAGTGAATACGGAGTGTTTAAAAGCTTTTTAGTATTTATTACCTGTTAACATACAATTCTAAATAATAAATCAATTATAATTTATATTTAAAAAGAACCGACTTCAACTGGCTTATAATAAAAACTATTTAGAAACCACGTGCAATCAATAACTATTTTCTGACATATTCTTTTTATGTGACTTTTATCTATAATTGTTTTCTGAATGATAATTGTGGCATCTCTGTTTCTTTTTAATTTTTTCTGAGTTCTTTGGGAATAACACCACATAAACTATATATATTTTGATTTGTTTATATTGAAACCACCCTGTTTAAGTTTCTGTGTATTGGTCACCGAATATAAATTATTTATCTATCATTTTTTCTGAATCACCCTGAACAACTATAATTTAACTCTACACGATGTTGCAACCGCTCTGTATCAGTATTAATCCTCTCCATCAAATTGACTGTTCTTATTTTTCTATTGTTTAAATCACCCATAATTTTACTTCGCCCAATATGCCAAGTAAAAGCAACTGCTGATGTTTCACACTATATTAGTTTTTGAACCACCCTGTATAACCTTAGTTCTACTTCTCCATATATTTTCACCATCCTATATATAAAACTGTTTATGCACCACCCAATATCATATTTACTTGATGGATTTTTTGAACCCACTTGTAAATATTTCACTTGCCCAAATTACTTGCTGCTTGAATTTCGAGGCACGCACACACCTACCACATTATATCACATAGAAAACACCGCTAACCTAAAAAAGTTTCATTTCAATACTCTACGGAATATTTTTTGCCATTTCACGCGACTGCAATGAAAACCGTCACAAACACCCTGTACGATAAACTTTCATGGCATATCTTGACATTTAAGCTAGATATTTATGATGAAAATTTGACATTTACATTGATGTTTAACCTGTTTTTATAACTATTTCTACGATTTTCGGAAAAACGGTATGTTTTACGTTATAAATATTTATAAGGAATCAAGCTGGAACATGTAGAATAAAATAAAAAAACATTCAAATTGATTGAGTCGTTTTAGAGAAAACACAGTAGAGAATTATGGAAATTCACTGAAATATAGTCCCTTAATTACAGTTTGTTCTCATTTTCAGGAAAGCCCGGTAAAATAAAAACCGTTACAAACACCCTATACAAAATACTTTCATGACAGATATTGACATTTAAGCTAGTTATTTATGATGAAAATTTGAGATTTACATTGATTTTTACAGTTTCTTGCACATGTTTTTCCGATTTTCATTAAAACAGCTATAGAAAATTGTACGCAATCAAGCTGGAATATCTCTTTGTAGAATTCATTTTAAAATATTCACATTGATTGAGCCGTTTTAGAGAAAACAGTGTAGATTCATTGAAATTTATTGAACTGTAGTCCCTTAATTACTTTTTTTTCTGATTTTCTGAAAAACTGTAAATCTCACGTTATAGAAAATTATGTGGTGCCTTTCTGTAATATCCCTTAATAAAATGATGTTTAAATAATCAAATTTGCTCAAGTCGTTTTTGAACAAGCATACATCAAAAAAAGTAACGAATAATTTATAACAACCTCATTTTTGGAAGTCGGTTAAAAAGAGCACTTTTTCCATTAAGGGCTTCAGTGTGAGCACCATTCCTACTGTGATGGCATTCATTTTTCGCCGCCAAAAATTAAGTACCTCTCTAGAGGTAACTCATTCTAATAAAAAAAGGCTGAAATAATAAAAGACAACAACAAAGGGATCCCGACAGTTCGGTTAATGTAAAAAGCTAAGGTTGACGTGATTCCGAAATCGAATACTATCTAGATTGGTAGACCAGAGACGACTGGAATAATCTTCGAACCAATATAAGATACGACTGATTTTATTCGTGGAAGTTTGAGTTGAAAGTAGCGTGTAGCGCACCAGCTGACAGTATTAGTCATGTATTTTGTAAATAAGTTTATTTAAGCGAAAAATAAATACGTTTAAAGTGAGTGTGAATCTTTGTGAAATTGAATCAACAAAATTTATTGCAATATTTCACCTAAACATTGACCAGTGTGTCCGGAGTAATTGTCACAAAAGCTCCAAACGGAAAAATTTCTTGGCGTCAAATCAGGTGAGCCTATAGGTCTCTCGAAACATCTATCATTTTGTGGTCAATTTCACGTTCTACCTCAACGTGGTTTAGGAAACAAGGTCACTCGAAACGTCTATTATCATTTTGTGGTCAATTTAACGATCTTGTACAACTTGGTTTAGGTAACAATGTAACTGGCGATTGTTTCCGGTTCTTCAAATTGAGGAAACAGATATAGTTGTAGACCTCTGTTAGTGGAAATACCAGTTACAGTTGATTCCCCGAAAAAGAAATGCCCACAAAATGTTTAATTTTAGGAAGTATCAGACCAATCGTGGTATTCTGCTATCCCCAATACCCAGATAATAAGTGTTTACATTTGCACTTAGTTGAAATGTCGAATTATTACTATTTTTCCATTTAAAAGGACAGCGTTCATTCCATACAAATAAATATTTTTTCAAGACTGAATTGCACTTTTTCTATACCTACCCATCTATATTTTTATTTGTGTTGCGTACAATAAAATCTAATACCCTTCAATATCTTCAACTTTTACTTAACTAATACCGATAGTATAAGTGACCCTCAATGACTAATACTCATTGGTGACCCTAAAAACTTGTATATATACACAAAATATACTGTAGCATACAGATTATAGTAATATTTATTTCAAATTCATACAAAATAAAAAAAAACATCATACAATTATTTTTTTATAACAAAAATTAGATCATAATCACATATCACGGTTGTACTCATGACTAAAAAACTAAGTGAAAATAAATATCATGAAAAACCACAAAAGGATAAACCTTGTCCTTGTCCTTGTCTCTCTCGACTTACAGTTAAAATTAGTTCAAATTTATAAAAATTAATTTACAGACTACCAAAACATGAAACACTTAAATATACGTCTAGGAAAAAAATAGAATTAAAGTTTTAAAAGACGATGGTTGTACTAATCCTGACTTACAGCACCCAGACCTCGACAAAGAACATGAAAGATCTATACAGATTATAACGCCAAGAAATAAAGTTCTTAAGAAGGGTTACAGGTTACACATTTATGGGCAGAACACGAAATTGCCAAGAGTGGCTTTGAAAATATTCATCACCTTCTTAGGCATTCACTCACCTGTACATGAGGTGTCAAAACGAAAGAACTTGTTCCGTGTGATGTTTTATTAATCAAGAGCTCCGGGACTGATGCAAAATGTTCTCCCACAAGGATCGGCATTTGCCCCCTTATGTTTAATCCATAGATCTATTGTCCAACGACAAAATTCGTAAATTCGCATATACATCGAACATTAAGCCATTTGTATTAAATTTGTTTGTTATTAATCAAGACCTCCAACCAAGTGGTTACGTCGAATTCATTCACATTAAAGGTCCGTGCATTTGTGTATCATTAAAATTGCATTGACACCCATTTCTTAGGTGCATAATTTCGCCTATACGTCTTGGGAACGTTAGGTTAATATCGCGTGTATGTTAATACATAGGCCATAGAGGATTAACAGCTTTAAGTACATAGTACAAGGTCAAGTATTGTTAATGCTGCCCGTTCGCTAGATGTCGCTAATTGCTATGTGGTGAGTAAAACGTCCGTCCTTCAGCATCGTGACAAAGGATTTTACGGTTACCTTATTTTGGCAACACTAGGTATGCGAATTCTTTATACATATTTGCACAAATAATTTACCTTATTATTTTCAATTGTTCAAAAGTGAAAATATGACTATTGATTCACTCTATCGAGGGTATTTTATAGTGAAAAAATTTGAGAGCCTCAAAGTTAGTAAATTCACTATCAAAACGAGGTAATTTTAACTTAAGAGCATTGAAGAAGGTCATTTCTATGGGTTTAAACCTCAGAACAAGTGTATTTAATGTAATAGTCCAAAAAATCTGAATTTTAAATTTTATATAGTTAAATTTTGTGCAGGATCGCCCCCCCTGAAGCATGAAATCGCCACCCCCACCCCCGGAAGCTCGTGTCTGGATCCGCCCCTGAGTCTACTCCACTGCATTTTTACATTAAATGTTTTATTTGTAATGTATTTAATTTCCTTTAAATATACTCACAGATGTACACTAAAATGAATATTTTATTAAACAAGTAAGAGGCTATTTCACTTAGTGGGTGGAAGCATCCAATGAACAACATGCTGAACGTATTTAATTGGAAGCCGCTCCCAACCGAGTGAAATGGCATCTTGCCCTCACTATTGCCCTCTCTCTCCTTAGTCTTACCTGGACATTTGTGCACTGCAGGCTATCTCTAGAAAGTAAAGATATGACTATTGACTATTGCTCTAAGGTTATTTCTGATAATGAAAAGAAAAGTATGAAGTAATATAAAATTAGTTCTATCTCTCGTCAATGAAAAGTTTAATGCGTGACTAATTTTTGGCAATCTTTAATATGGGACTTAATATTCTATAGTTGTATTTATATTTTTTGACAGAGGTTCAAACGCGACTTAACAGAAACATGTTAAAATTAGTTTTAGTGTACTGAGTGCAGTACACACTGAGTAAAACATACATGTACAAAGAACTTTCAAAAATCTCAACATTTTTTTTTAATCTTGAGAGGTAAAAGGCCAAGACATATGAAATAAAGCCTCAAGTTTTTAAAAGCATAAATCTGAATTCAAAGCCTTTATTTAAACAACATTATTTATGAGATTCCAATCAAAAACTAGTATGTGACGACAAAACAGTAAAAGTTTTAATAGAGAAACTTGCAAATACAAACCTATTAAAACCTTCATTAGAAGATTGATTTTGGTAACTATTTAGATTGTACTCAATTCCTAATAGTTGTTAGTCACGAAGTTATTAGAGATTTATAGTTTCTCTTAACGTTTACATGAAAAATGTAGTAATTGTCTTAGAACAAATCGCTTCTGAAAATATTTTACTTTATACAAATAATAAAATAACTTTTTTGTGGGTAATTAGGAAGAACGTCAACTGCTTAATCATAAAAATAAAAAGTCGTTTTGAACTTTTGCTTATTAAAGAAAAACTCGACACTAATTTCTATTAATAATAATTGATTATTATCTGTTTTCGATTTTACCTAAAATGTATTCTATCATTTTGTACTGACCTGAGTTGTAGATAATGGTTCGTTTAAGTAATTCCGATATTAGATTCCCATGTAATTTTCCGTATAATAGAGTTTATTGGAGTGTAAAATACTATTATAGACAAGTTGTAATAGGGACTTAATTTACTGATAAAAAATTGCTTATTTCAATACACGGGGTTTCAATATCTTACTTCAAGCGTAAATGTTATGGGGTATGAGTTCCCAACATCATGTAAATTAGGACAATTACTAAAGTAATGATTGTTTTTGTCTTTATTTGGTGAACATTCATTATAATTTCATTGAAACAAGAGCCTTTGGAGGGCAGTCGTTTGGTGAATTAATTGTCACTGTGATAATTGTATAAATGATAAATATTTTACTTAAAAATTTAGCAACGTTCAAAATAGAACTCTAATGTTGATAAAAAAATTAACCATTTTAGTACACAATAAGGTTAATATTCAGTGGTGTTAGGTTCATACATAGACAGCCAAAAATGCTCATTATGTACACATTAATTACATATTATTTCGTATATTTTTTTCGCTGCCAAGCAACAATTACGTTAGATGAATTTGTAGATATGTATGAGAGTATTATGAGTTTGCTTAGCAGTGACTGCAACAATATAATAGATAGGTAGGTAATTTATTCAAATAAAGATTATAACCATGTGTTATGATTTAATATTTTAACCAGGGCGATGACGTCACACCCAAAAATTTGACGTTTTTTCCCGATATTAAAAAAAACCCTATAAAGAGTGTCTGACATGTTACTTTTGTCATTCACTTTAAGACGATCATGTTTGGATACTTAATTTCTGTAATAATATTATCACTTACTTATGGATATATTAATTGCATTATGTAATTGGGTTTGATGTGATAAGTCAATAAGCCCTTAGACCGTTGTTTCTAAATTGAGAGTAATTGTAATTTTTCAACCCCAGAACGCATATTCGAGAGACTTTACAACGAAACTGATTTATAGAGCACTTTGTGTTTCTTGAATAAACATAACCTATAACCGCAAGTATTTGATGTATATGTGACTGGAAGAACAAGCAAACAAGATGCAAGACAGTATTGACGTAAACTACAATTTATTTTATAAATTAAAACGTTATTTTGCACCAGTGATGTCTATGAACAACACAAGCACTTCCAGAACCTATACGCTTATAGTATAGCAAAGTAGCATGCAAGAAATTAATACAGCGCTACAACAAGATATTGAAGACAACACACAAGGAAGTTTTGCCTAAACAAATCTCTTCATATAGGGTATAAATAATGACGTGTCTGAAGATTTAATAGCAGACGTCAATATAAGAAATTTGAATTGGTTCTCTTGAAATATATTATTTATACAATAAATAAGTTATAAATAATAAAGATGTAAGCAATACTAAATTGAAAACTAGACGTTGTATATATTTAAGGCTTGTTCAGTAACAACAATGGGATTGGACGTAGACGTTTTTTTCAGCTCACATTATTATTAAATATATTTGTGAATGATCTGGTTCATGAATTTGACTATTGTGAACATTTTAATTTATAAATTTATGTTGCTGACATAAAATTGTTGAACCTACTGATGACTGCAGAAAGACTTGAATTTATTGTCACTATGTAGTAATACTAATGTTATAGATTTTAGTGTCAATAACTCTAAGTCAATAAATCTATTTGGGAAGAAGAATGATATATTATCTGATAGAAATAATTGTTCCGAGAATTCTCCTGTTCAATGATCGATAGACAATTTCGCTTTGATATCCACATAATATAACAACATTGCATTGTCAATCATTAAAACGTTTCTTATAAAAATAATGGAAAACTTCACCTAATCATTCATACTAATGCATACTTTACAAATACTGAAGAATAATGTAAGATTCGCATTACTGAAAATCCCTAAATATAATTTAAAAAAAATGTAATGGAAATTATTCATTCAAAACCCCTCTAACAAAATGCTGTGGATAATGTTTTTGGAAAAATGACCAAAAAAATGGTTATGACGACCAAGAGAAATTCTGTTCTCAAATTTTAATCTATTTTCGTAAATAACATTGTTATTTTTGGTTCTTTGTAGAGTGCAAAAACACTTAGCATCTGCTCTTACAAGGTGGTGGCCGCAGGATATGGGTTGCGACTCCACAAACTAGGATTTAGCTTTACACAAACCATCTTGAGATCCAAAAACTGTATAACAATTATTTATGTTACTTTTTCAACTGGTTAGATAAAAAATATCAATTTTGCTTAAAAGTAAAGTACCTTTATTCTCTATAATATATCAAATTGATTACACACAAAGTTTATTATGCTATATCACTAATAATTGTATAACTCTTTTATTTAATAAATTTATTTATCAAAAATTTGCGGGGGAGATTATTAAAAAAATGTCAAATTAAATCAACTTGTCTGAAAATTAGAAAACCTAATAAAAGTTGAAGATTCTCAAATCGTCTACAATACAGTGGGTTCACCTAAGTTGGACTCATATACAAAACTTTCTTAATACATATCAATATTTAGAAAACAAGTTACAATATTCTATTCAACAGTAAACTAGATTGGTGAAAATAATGAATTTGGCTTAAAAGTAGAATATATCATTATTGACAATTTCGGAAAAGTCAATTAGATTTGAAAACTGCATCCAATTTAATCATTACATTACCAAAAATTTTTAATTAATTACATTGCATAAAAAATAGAAACCAACTTCAAAAAATTAACATAAAAGCAAAAAATATTTTTTCCGCAACAACTAATTACTTTTTCTGAAGTCGGTGTTAGGTTAAAATCAAAATAATTTGGGAAGTACATTAATGAATTGTAGGCACTATACTACTTTGCTATTCAACTTGGCATCGAGTTCGGCAAAACTAGTTGCGGGAAAAAATTATTCTCTGCTATTATGTTAAGTTCCTGTTTTTAAGTTGGATATTGTATTTTTTAATGGATTTATTCATATTCAGCACAAGCGAATGGATTGAGCTAATATGTTCAAACTAACACTTGTGATTATTCACAAAATTAGAAGTTTTTGCATAAAAAAAACATAAGTAGGTAATAGTTCGTATTTAATTTTATTCAAACCGGAAATTGTTACCAAATCACAAATAAATAATTAACTAAATTTTTCAAATTAATTTTAAGGATGTTCTACATTTCTGGATCATCATGATTTTATTCGGCATCGATCGTCGTTATTCTAGAAAATAATGTAATTTATACCCAATAAAGCATTTTAAATCTAATGTATAGTCACGTCTGAAAAATTAACAAGTCGCATACAAGCGAAAATTTCAACCAGTACATATACATAATGCCATATATCAAGAAACATACTCGCAGTTCACGAATGTTTAACTACAAATCAAGCGTTTTCTGCCATGTCACCTATTTTGAAAGGCGACCTAGCATTAAAATATATAATTCACTTCAACAATTTGCATTAGCGAACATACCGATTGATTTTTCCTAAAAAACTTAAATCACGAAAAAGAAAGTTCAGTGATCTCCTGAATAACAGCGCGCACCCGTTATATAAATACGGAGAAACGTATAGGTTAGCTGATTCTATAAATAACACCTTTGTAATAATTTAATTACGACTTAATTGATACGTATAGCTATATAATAATAGTTGTCTATCTCTAATCAGCTGTGTTTAATCCGGTTGGATTCTACAGATAATTATTATGCTGTTATTGGTGCAAAACACAAATTGTAGTCCGATGTTTGAATTTGTTTATACTGAAAAAACTGTGATTAATTCACATTTCAGCAGTAATTATTGTCGAACGGTCCAATTGTTTGTAAAATAAACTAACACTCTTAATCACTTGAAGATAAACAGTAGGGTAAGTAAAATGTTTAGTGCACTAAAGTTTTATTTCATAATTATAAATTGGTAATATTTTGAGTACAGCTTTAGAAAAATAAAAGAAAAAAAAATAAAAACAAGCTTTTATTCCGCTACACCATAAAGGAAATAAATTAAGTATAAAAGATTTTTAAATTAAACGGTTTTAAATAAAATAATGTACTAAAAGCTAAAAAATAATTCGGTTGGTCGTAGGTCCACTCATTATTCAGACAAAAAAATTAAAATGGTTGGGGGCGTTAAATTTCTATCAAGTCAACAGCTAAATCATTATAAATGCTATTTGCCTACATATTGACTCAGGTTACGTTACGCTCAACGATTTTTTTTTTTGCTGATTAATGTCCTAGATTGATGAGGAGAGTTTTGTGATGAGTGGTAGGATCTACGGCTTTTAGTACAATATTAACATCAATATTGTCTTAATAAATAAAACCGTTTAACTTAAAAATCTTTGTTACATTATACTCCTCATTATACTGTTAATCTAGCCTAATGTTGCTCAGCAAAAGTATAGGCAAATGGGCAGAATGATTGCATTTGTTCTAATTAGACTTAAATGGAGGTCCAACAATTTCTTTAATCCCTTAAAATACAATCATTCCTTGATTTGAGATTAGGTATGCAAAAAATTGATTGTATGATTTGTCGGTTTATTTTTCCATATATTATAAATTTTAATGTTCTCAAAAATATTTTTTACGTTTTATCTTGTTAGTTCCTACTTACCAAAGCATTTATTTAACTTTAATACGCTTATTTATTTTTAAACAATGTTTATGATTAATTATTTTTGATTAACTTATTCTGCTCGTCATTTGATACCCCGATCATGGATTAAATAAGAAAATTTTGCCCGCCATTTTGGGACGCCTGCCATTTTTAATTTATTTATATAACATTTTAATTTCCCTATTCCTCTCATCAGATCCATTCATTTGATACCCACACCATGGGGTAGATCAAAAAATTTGGCTGCCAACTTGGGGGGTCGGCCATATTGGATATAGAGTGACATCAATGTGGTTTTCAAATTCTTGTTAGTGGTGCATAAAAATAACTGGTCCGCAAACTTTGGGAGTTTGTCCAAACCAATTGTGTATACACAATATTAAATTAATCAGACATCAGTATATGTTCCAAAATAAACTTAAAATATTGATTACTGGTGAAATACTACTTTTACGAAGGCCTGTATTACCGTAGGTTTAAAGTTTGTGAGACACAAAATTGAATTTTTGGAGTAATTAACAATGTTACAAAACTATTCAATAATCTAGTACTTCTCTAGTCAGAAAGTAAAAATTGCTTTTTCAAAATAATTTTTACGTGAAGTATATTCCGACGTCGGTCAACTCTAGTCTGTATATATTTAGTAGAACTTCATCACATATATTGCAAGTTGCTGACGGAAAAATTGTTATCAGCTTCATTACTAATGGCTTACACCAGACCTATTTGGATATGTAGACTAGCTCGGGATGATAGAGCAAATAGCATATCATCATCCACGGAAATATTTAACAGCGAAGTAAAACTTATCAAAAAACATCTTCTTCAGAAACAATATCAAGAAGGATTTATAAATGAAACTATAAATGAACTTGAACGAAAGTGGCAACAACAAAACAGAACAAATACCGAAGCCATTTATCGCAGCTCAGAATTTCCAAAATTGTGTGCACAGTGTATATGGTGATTGTGGTGGTACATATACCGGTGAAACCTTTAGAAACCTTTAGAAGTAAGCAAAACATTCACAGGGTTTTAAATTACATTTTATACTCACTCTCATAGTATTTATTTAGCCAAAATAAATCACAATACTTATTTAAAAAAGTACGACTACCAAAACTGAAGAGATGGTCGCTGCGTTGCCATCCATGAAACTTTCCTTTTCTCATCAAGCAATGGCCTTCATATATCTTCACCAGATCTCGATAAAGCATTTTTTTATCTTCAATCGAATCTTCAGTAATCCCTTTCTTGTCAGCATTTGTTTATTTAACTGGTTTGTATAGTTTATCAGCCTGATTAGTTTTTATTTAGGATGATTAGATTCTTGAAGATTTCTTTATGTTAGGCAGCATGAAATGAAATGTTATAACAATATTTTGGGCAACCATGTATCAACCAGTATCGGCAGTCATAGGCTAGACTGGGATAAAACAAAAATCTTGTTGAACGAAGAAAATTTAAATACTTAAGGAAGCCAGTATGATGATAAAGAACGCAGAAATCATGGCACCTTCTAGAACACCAAAGAACGGTACCCACAGTATCAAGTAATCATCAACCCCCAAGCCTAAACACACAGCAGTTGAAACCGACTCCAGATTTGGAGTTGAAAGGTTTACAAACACACAGCAGTTGATAGCGACTCCAGATTTGGAGTTGAAAGGTTTACAAACACAGAGCAGTTGACAGCGACTCCAGATTTAGAGGTGAGAGGTTTACAAACACAGAGCAGTTGATAACTTCTCCAGATTTGGAGTTAAAACGTTTAAAAACACAGATAAGTATCACAGAATACACAAAACATTATTTATCTATATGAATACTTGTTCATCATATAGTAGACATGTCTCTGTCTCTCACTCTTTCACTCTCTCTCTCTGACACACACACACACAATACACACACACACACTCACAAAGAACATCTTCGAGGAAGAACAACAAGTAATTCGGGCAACTTTTCGAAATTGCCTTACTGAGCTTTCTAATGCAGGAGTAATATGTGGAGAGAAAAGGGGTATAATGAAAACATAATTGTTGGAAACTAGTTGATATAAATATTTTAGGGATTAGTCATGTACATTAGTATACAAGACAGTTGGCTATAAACATAAAAAAGACCAAAAAATATGTCTTAATAGTAAGAGGAAGTAACATATTTTTTGGACGATTTCATAACTTGCCAAAGTGAATTGTCTTGAGAATTGTTACGTTTATGGGAAATGTAATTTGTTAAACAATAGAAATACGTTAAACATTCTCATTTGTATTTAAACTTCCCTTGGACTAGCATATTATAATATTTTAGACCTATTTCAACAGTAATAATGAAGATAAAATGACTCAAATATGTTGCGAATTTTGTTGAATACATGAATCTGTAATCTTAGTGAGAAAGTTAAGAACATGCTAAACTTATATGGAAATTAAATTGTTTATGGAAATATAATAAGACATTGAAATCAAAATGCGTCATTATAATTGATTTATTTTAATAAAATTTTACAATTAGGATCCGATAATACTGAGGTGGGCATAAATGATGCGCTATTCACTCACTTCTCGTAATAGTGATCGATTTATTTCCTGACGAATGTCATCTGATAGTACCTTATAATTGGTGACAAATTTCCACTCGACTTTGTGGACGATATGGTAAATTTTCCAATAGTCTTACACATAATATCACATGCATGTTCAATTGACGATAAATCGAGAGCAACTAGTCCCGGCATGTAAAAAGTCCTTCACGATCTGTTATTATTAATTTGGGTCCCAGTACATACGAGGGTGAATCAGATATGAAACGGACTTTTCTGTTTCTCGCCCTGTAGGTAATTCGAGTGGCGTGACGTCTCGATATATGTTAGGTAGGGATGTTAAGAAGAGAGGAGTTCGTCGGTTTGGCGAGGCGAAGTCGATGCGCTGTTAGTAGCATCATGTCAGAGCAAGAGGTGCATACGTCTGTTGCGCAACGTGTTGTTATCAAATTTTTGGCGCGGGAGGGCGTTAGAGTGTCTGAAATTTTGCGTCGACTATCTGCACAGTTCGGCAATGAAACACTTTCAAGCACCCAAGTGTACGACTGGTACAAAAAGTTTTCAGATGGCCGAGAGACAGTGGAAAATGAACCTCATGCACGCCGTCCCACGACAAGCATCAATGAGGCGAATTTCTACGCAATTCGTCAGCTGATTGAAGGTGTACTGCTGATCGATTTTGTGCACGAACGCCGTACAATTAATGCTGAGTATTACTGCGAACTACTCCAACAAGTGAAACTTGTCTATCGGCAAAAGAGGCGGGATATGTCTATCCGAAGTGTGATTCTGTTGCATAACAACGCTCGGCCACATACAAAATGCATTGGGAAACCCATTGAACACCCGCCTTACAGTCCTGATTTGTCGCCATGTGACTACCACATGTTTGGGCCACTTAAAGAAGTACTGGGAGGCCACCACTTTGAGGACAACGAAGGTGTAGAAACGTTTGTGCGCAATTGGTTATCGACACGACCAGTTTCATTCTTTGAGAAAGGTATTAAAAAACTTCCGATTCGGTGGGAAAAATGTATACATAAGAGAGGAGACTATGTAAAAAATAATATGTATTAAAATTTGTATTGATCGTACCAATAAATTTTTTAAAACAAAAGTCCGGTTCATATTTGATTCACCCTCGTAAGTGTGATGAACCCCAGCACACAGCACCTAAGAAGGATCCCATCCTAACTGACGCTATATAGGGTTGCAAACTCCAGAAAAAAGAAAAAAAAAGTAAGTATTGTTAAAAGTGGAACTGACCTTTTCTTCGCGTATTAGAAATTGCAGCTTACATGAATATAAGGGTAGGGTCAGACAAAAGACGCTGTAAAGGAACCAGTCATATGTTTACCAAGTTCCTGCCACCCTGGTTTTGCGAAGATGCCAAGAAGACATTACTCAAATAAGAACCACATTTACCATTTTAGTGTTTGAGATGAAGGCAGTTTTAAAAGAAGAAGAATAACAATATAGATGACGGAGAATTCAGGAATTTGAAGAGGACAGTGAATTTGTGCCAGGGTAAGACATTACTCAAATAAGAACCACATTTACCATTTTAGTGTTTGAGATATAAAGGTTTCAGGAAGTCGAAAAGATACAGAAATAGATGCTGCGTCTAGCAGTCTGGATTGAGTATGCCTTTCAGGAATTTGAAGAGGACAGTGATCATGACCCTGGTTTTGAACGAAGATGCCAAGAAGACATTACTCAAATAAGAACCACATTTACCATTTTAGTGTTTGAGATGAAGGCAGTTTTAAAGGTTTCAGGAAGTCGAAAAGATACTGAGCCTAACAATATAGATGCTGCGTCTAGCAGTCTGGATTGAGTATACCTTTCAGGAATTTGAAGAGGACCGTGACCCTTTTTTTTTGTGCTAGTTCCGCCGTATTATTTGACAACGCCGTGGAGACTGCAGGCATGGTACAAAAATTGAACATCGAGATTTCATTTGCGTTAAACAAATTAGAACGATTTGACTACAGAATACTGTAAAACGAATCAGCGTTTGTGGTAATTCTGACGAACGGAACAAATAACGATTCAATTGATCTTCTCTTAATTTGGTGCCACAGTGGGATTTCCAGAGGGTAACTAAATAGCAGTTAGTCCTACAAAAGAAAAATATCCCTAATTTTTTGAAGGAGGTACCAGCGTTCTTTTGTCTTCATTATTACTAAAATGTAATGGCATGTTAGCAATGCAATAAAATTTGATTGCTTTTTTAGTGTCTACTATTCCCAATCAAGAAAGTTGGATTGACTTTAACAATATCACTGACACTAAGCAGGCTTACTGAAAAAAATCAGTGTTTATATATAAAAGCGAAATCTATTGAATCATATAAAAGTAAATATAACAAATAATTGATACGAACTACAAAAGATTAATACTTCCGACTTTAAAACCTCTGGAATTATATAAACAACAAAGTAATGCAAATCCGAAAAAGTTTAAAACTAGATAAGAATTAAAGTTACAGCTAACTACTTTAAAAATTAATATCTGTAATTTGGAATTAAAATAAAAAAGTTTTGAAATTCCATATACATTATTGTTATATCCCACATATACAATAGAAGTGGACTAAATTAAATTGAAAAGCAAAAATAGAGGTTTTGATCACATATATTCTTATATACAAATGCAGGCAAACGGTTGTGTTATGTTGGAATTTCTTCCTGTTTTAATCTGTTTGTTCTAGATGAACACTAACTTCTATTTCGATAATATCGTATTCATCTTTTTCAATTGTGCATTTACGGTATGCAGTGTTGAAATAAAGTGATTTGTAAATAGTGGTGTTGAAATTTCAACATCTCACAAACATGAAACCTGAATGATTTCCTATCGACTAATGCTGCAGATTTTTGTTTAAAAATAACTATACTATAATATACTATAATGTCGCAGCAAGAATCAATTGCACATTAAACAAACACGATATTGCTATTATTTGATATTTTTAAGTATGTTGGAATACGACATACCGTTAATCGGTTAGACCAATTAAAATTTATTTGATCATTTGAGGAAATTGCAGATAATATTTATTGTGACCATTTCGTCGATTTGCTATTATGTAATGATTGGAGTAATCGATACCAATTAATTTACCTATAGAGTGTAAACTGCGAAAACAGTTAGGAATTATATTTTATGCGTGTTCATGGTATAGCACAACCTGCCAATCTGGTTAGTTTTGCCCGACAAAAACGGTAAATGCCATATTATTTATACAGGAAATTATATTCACATTCAAGTTTCGAAAAACGGTTTGTTTAAAGAGTATTTCCAGCACCTCCTGGATTCAAAGTCAAAACCCACAAAAAGGTAATTTTTGGACCTACGCGTAATTATGTTCGCTTCTTTTTCTCGAGTCTATTTTGCACAAAATAAGAAAATCATATAAACAATGGGTCCAGAATTAGCTTAATTTAATTAACAATGAAATTTCATTTGGGGTGGTTATGATATAATTTAAATTGAATAAATTTTAAAATTTCGTGCCCACACAAAATAAGTAGTATAGTAAATAAACTTTTTAAATCTGACATCCAATAGGTTCCTAAACTTTTATAGCAGATAGATGCATTTAGTGTAGGTCTTAGTGAAACAGGAATTCAATCTGAGCTATCTGTAATTCCAGTCTTCTACCATGTGATAAAAATGATACCTTTCCAGTCTAATAGTTGCAAAGAATTCAAATAATTTGTTTAAGTTCGAGCTGGGCCAGCATTCTAAGGATTCCGTACCAGTTTCTAGGGTTCATATTTATTGAAGTATACTGTATATTTAATTCTCTAGTTTACCTGCGGAATTTACCTCTACGGATTTCGTTTATTTATTTCTGCAAAAATAGGTGAGTCTTATTAGCCTGTTGTTTTATAATTTTAGATTTTCTAATTTTGATGAAGATCTTGTGTTCATTTAAGTAGAATCCTAGATGGTTTAGATTCACAATTAGCCCTGGAAGTTGGCCTGCTATTGGGTTATAGGGTATTAAAATTAACTCCTAAACGAATGGAGCTATTTCCATGAATTTGTTTGTTTGGTTCTGAGAGGATCGACATCAAGGGAATTGTTTTGAAACCTTCATAAACGGCTAACAAAATTTTGCTGAATTTTTCTTCTGTGCTCGAGTGAATATCGGGTTCTAAGAAACAATATATTGTCTTGTCTTCAAAATCCTGTATACTTCCTACAGGCTAGTAATTTATAGATAGTTTTGTGAAAAGCGTAACTGATGGAATGTCCTGACTACGAATAATTTATTTCCTATACTTCTATAATATCGGCATTCATTTCAAGTTTGCACTTAAAATCCTACATTCAAGTCAAATGTTTGTTAAATTGTGTAGTCAAAGATTTAACTTACCACATTTCCTTGCTATTATTTTTTAGGTCTTACCTGTAAATATAAATAATAGTTCTCACATTCTTATTTATTTGTATTGAAAAGGGTACTGGCTATGTTTGAATAAATTTGTGAATTCAAATCAATTGAAATATACTATAGACATAGGTAACGTAATAAAAGTTAATAATGCCATGGGTTAAGAAACGAATGATATTACATATAGCTACATTAAAAGTGATGTAGATATTACAAATGTGAAAGAGAATAAGAAAAAAATTATAAACAATTATATTATTTCCTAATATAAAAATTTTTGCTGTTGAATTCAGTTAATTCAAACGCTATAAAGTATATTGTAGTTTCTACTAAATAAGCCATAACATTTTATTAATTACATTAATTAGCGGAAATAAAATGTAAAAACCTCAATCTTTAAACAGCTGCTTAATTACCAAGTTTATATCGCTGTTCCGGTAATATTTTTTTAACCCATAAATTATATATTCCTTTTTTTATAAACAATGGACAAGAACATTCTCAAAGAAGCAGTGAGTGATGCTATCATATTATGAATAGGTAGTTTTGAATTTAAATTTATAAGTTTTGATGAAAAATACGGGGTCAAAAAGCAAGGTAAAACTGAATTTATTTATACAAAAAATGAGCCTAATTTATATATTTATATTTAATTAAATCAATTCCAGTTGGATTATTATAACAAGTTGTGCGACTGTATTTGTTTATGATAATTTGACAGCATCAGTCAATTATAAGATGAATACACTGAAGTGCACAATAGCTGATACAATTATAATATTAATTTCTTAAAAGACTCTAATTCTTGCGGAGTAAGATAACAATAAATTAATATTGGCACAAAGCTAATTTGTTTCCCTTATTTCTTGCACCACTGTTACACAACTTTTCGATGATTTGACGAAATCAAGTCATCTAGTTTTCTACAAATAATGAATTAATTCTTACTTTCGGCCTACTATATAACCAAATTCTGGTGGTTTTAAATTTCTTCAGAATTTCATGACATACTCAATATACTGGGTGTTTTGTTGAAGGTTTGCCAAACATATAACATCTAGATTCCATAAGAAAGTATTGGACATAAACGCAGAGTTGAAAGAAGTATTGGTAGACCGCAACATGCAAAATGGAGAAGAAGAAGAAGAATGACTTATACAAGGTGGTCCAAAAAATTAAAAAAATATATATGGGGTGCTCCATTACAATGTATATAGTGATTGAAATATATTATAAAGTGGAATATCATAAAGAGGTTCTCAATAAATGTTAGAGGATTGAAACTAAATTGATTCATTTCGTCTTAAAAAAATGAATAAATGTACCCACATTTTTTACGAAACCGTGAATTTACAAGCGAAGTTCTTTAACTTAACTATTAACATCTTAATATTTAAAACATTTCTTCAACTTTTCATAGAAAGATTTTTGTGGTCTGAAAGTTAAAATAAAATCATCACATGTAACTTTTTTCAATTGTATACGAGGTACGTCAAAAAATATGAATGTTATGTAATAGTGAAGTACCCTTATTTAGTAAATATCGAAACATTTTATGAAACAAAGGCATACTAACAATAATTGTTTACTCTCTTCGAGGTGTGTCATTCCTTTGTAGGCAAGCCAATATATATTATATATAACATACATTGTTTCTGGTCAGGGAACCTTCATCAGTATTCAATATCTCTGACAGGTGAAGTAACCTGAAAAATTTTATAGTGACATTCTGTCCTAGGAGTTAAGGGAGAACAGCAGTTACACGGAACGGCTCCAGATTCGGAACCTCTGTGTGCTGATTCTCTCGAAAATCCTAGATGTCGGTCTTACATCTCGCGTCTTCAAAAATAATGTTACTAAAAAAATAATATCTTAAACGAAAAATATTATTTGTTCCCTAAAACTGTGTTTGAGTTGGAGCCAAGCCTGAAAAACATATGTTTAAATAGCCTATAAATTTCATAATTATTAAGAGAAACTATTTAATTTTATAAACCTGTTAATATTCATATATAAAATATATACATTTCCCAGGCTTGGCAGCAACTTCAATATATAATATTTTTCGTTTCAAATATTTAATTGAATTCTTTTCTACATTTTAATGTCATTATCGTTACTGCCTTAAAATCAGAATTTTTTGTCAGGCTACGCTATATATTTTTGTATTGATTCTGGAAGCATGTGAATCTTTAATATATGTAAATAATTTGATAACAATAACATGTATTTTAAATAATTTGTTTTACTGGCCTGGTTTTGCAATGGTTCTCAATAGTCCGATGTCAAGAGACACATTGCAAATACAACTCACCAATTTTATATTACTAACATAACCGAAATTATTCAAAACAAATCAAAGAACATGCAAGCAAAATTATCAAGTAATTATGTATTGTCTTAACGCTTTAATAGACGGTTTTCAAAATGTCTGAGGAAATATGAATGGTAAGATTGGACATACGAGTATTCTTTACTTGAAAAGGTCAAGAATAATTACGCAAAACCAGATTGACTTGTAATTTCAAAACGAAGTGCGCTAAATGAGTTTCGCTTAAGAAAAAAAAATTGCGTAATGTGAGCGTTACCTAAATATTCAAGAACTTTAAGTTCAAGTTCATTTTTCGTTTACGGTTGTTAAGATAAATGTTGTTAGCAGTTCTTAGTTAATAAGGTTGTCTTTTTTGAGATGTTCGTTTCATTTCTAACGGCAAGTTATGACTAATCGTTTGAGGTAAGTAGTAATCGTAGCTATTGTTTAACATTAGATGTCAGCTATTGCCTAAAGCCAACGTCGTGAATGTGATGAGTTTATGGTTTGTAATAGCTATTTTCAATGGGAACTCAACTTTTACGTTTACAGTATTTTTGATGGATAATTTTAAAACAGTACAGATCCGCAATTTGTTACAGATTTGATTAAAATAGAAGATTTAGAATTCCTTTTACGAATAAATCTGGGTAACTTTAATAGGGATTAAAAGATGTGAACCCCATCGAAAAACTTCAGCAACGTTAACGACTTTGTACTTGAAAATTAGAAACAAAATTCAATCCTCTATTACCTTTGTTTTCAAGCAGACATATTTGCCAAAAGAAACAAGAGAGGACCTAGGTGTCTAGCATGTGCTAAGGTCACTGGAACCATAGAAAAATGAACTGTATAGAAGGGAAGCTCACGTGTTTCGATTTGGAACACAGTTTTCAGCGCACCGTACGGATGCAGGGAAAAGTTTTAGCTGCAATCAGCACCCTCTATTAGTCAATAGTTGAACTAATCTACTCAATCTTACAGGTGCTGACATCTAGCGGCAGATATGACACTAAATTATTCAAATATATACAAGGTGTTCCAGATGTTTCTTTACAGCTGATACCTTTAGTAATTGTAGGAACATTTTCTAAAAATAATGTTAATGAGAACAAATTATGTTTTATAAATATCAAAATTTGAAAAAAAGTTGAATGTACTGGCACAAGTTTTTGATTACAGTTTTTTAAGGATAACATGTTCTCATCAACAATGATTTTATGAAATTGTTCATACCTTTACTAAAAAACAAGATATCAGCTGTAAAGAAACATCCAGAACACCTTGTACATATATAGCCCCAAAAAACTTAAGTAAGCATACTTTCAGCATGAGATTAGCAAAATTTTTGCTATTAAATATATGTATGCACACTTTCAATAAAACAATTAAAACATATTGAAATAATAAGTGTATTAACACAAATTTATACAGAAATTTATAAAATATTTTAGATAAAAACATGTTCGTGACTTAGATATACAAAACAGAACACAATTAATACATGAGTGTTATCTACACAACACAGCACTGATATTTGTTAAAAAAAATAGAAATATTGAATCCATATTCACATAGTTAAGTGTGAAATTTACAGTTACAAAATATTGTAAATTCATTTTATACTTTAGATCATGAAATATAAATAAAATTTTTTCCTAAGGTACAGTTTGTAAAAAAACATTTAAAGATTTGAAAGTTGCTTAACAGTTTTTAAACTTTTGTTTTGACAGAAAATTTCTATATGCATGGACTTTTATAGGATCAACTATATTTGGTTTTAAAGCTAAATATTTAGAAAATTTGTCTTCTCTTCCCTTGGCAATATTATTTACACTTCTACACCACCAAAACAAACTACATTTAACTAGGAGTTGGCATAGCTTATTATCAAGATGGTGTTGTTGCAAACAATTCAAAGGATTAATTAAATAATTGTGTTGTAACACTTGTTCCAACACTTGAGAAATGTTCTGCTTGCAACACAATTTTGGAATTAAGAAATATAAGGTGGATAAACAATGTGTTATTAAAAAATTTAAATATGTGTTTGGTACTTGCCAATGTCCTCTTGCATACTTCCTAGCATCAATGAATTCACAATCTTCTGATTCTAAATTAGAGTTTACAATTTGTAAACAATCATTACAATTATGATAATATTTTTTTAATAACCTCTGGATGTACCCACTCATATAAACAATTGTACATCTAGCAATTTTAGAACTCTGTCCTAACAAGTTGGAAGGTAATGGGGCTGATATTGAAGTTTCACAAGTAGTTCTGATAGTTGGAGCATACTGCCCAGTTAAAAAACGTTTTAAATTGTCTAAACTTTCTTTACCAACATCTTATTTGTAATTATAACTGGAATTGTTCCTGTTGCTTGAACAAATAATTTGTCTTTATCCTTGGTGTTTAAATACTTCTTGGGAAATAACACCACAAGTTACAAAAAATTGCTATATATTCCAAACATTTTGGGGTCTAGGTCAGACTCTGTTGTCCTTGGTGTCTGAAAAAATACATATTAAAAATACAATGTCCCAAATGTAGTTAATGCTAACATACCCCAATCAAATTTTCTTTTCAGCAATGCTAATATTTCTGTAAAATATTGAACTTAATTTATTTCATTTTTGATAACATGGACATCGTGTGGGTTTACAATAGTCAAAATGATGACAGAATCATAGTTATAAGTCTTCAATGAAAATCAATTTTACTATTTTTTTGAACCACTTCAATGCCGCTACTCCATGGGGCATATGAAACAAATGATCAATTATCTGATATAAATAAAGGAAAGCACTGGATGATAAAGGTATTTATCATAATATAGGTACTTAATCTACGCCAGTATTAGTAATGTAGTAGTTATTTTTTTGTAAACTGCCATTTTCGTTAAACTCTACGAATCAATCCTTCAAAGAATATCTTAAATATGTTTTCTTTGTTTTGGAATAAGTTCCCGATTTCAGTATTCATTACTCAATAGTCAAATAATTTTGAAAACAACACTTCTTTCAGCTTTGTGACAACAAACGCCATATTTTTAAGGTTAATAAATTAATAACGACAATCAACTTTGGTGAGTTATCTTGCTAAAATTTATGTCTGTAAAGAAATTACAAAAATTCCGATATCAGCGGCCTCATACGGATGCAGGGAAAAGCTTTTTTAGTGTTCTCGTGTCTCCCATAAGAGCTTCCCTTCTATTTAAATCATTTTTCTATGACTGGAACAAAATTACACCTAAAAACTTTATGAAAATATTCGCCTGGCTTGAATCGAGGCCGTTTGCCCCTAAAGTCGCCACACGCTAGGTGGATCGTGCCAAGTCAAGACGAAGTCAGTTGACCCTGAAGGTGGTCCGTAGCGATTCTGACCTGCAGATCGGTGAATGTATGGCGTATTATTTAACAGACACAACAACGATAACGAAAATTCGTCATCATACAATGATTATGAACCATCTAATTTATGGATATGAAAAAATGGAGAATAACAGTGAGAACCAAGAAAAGCATAAAAGCTACAGTAATGGATGTCTTGGGAATATTCGCTGAAATATTGAGAATACAACAGATAGTAATTGAGGGAAAGCAATTATGAAAGATAATGAAAGAATACACATATATCCAAAACGTGAGAATAACTCGAGTGTCAAAACAAACCATGGAGTGGATATGGAAAGTTAAAAGGAAATGAGAAAAATCAAAAAGGAAATGGTGAAGAAGAAATGAAATCTAAGAGCAAGACTGTGGGAAGATCTAAAGCAATGGAATCTAGACTACAATGATAATACGGTATAATCAAATAAAAATGAATATGATGTCAAAATTCAGAACATAATCACCCAAGGTCGGTACATTAAGTTAGCATAGATTGACAAGTACTGTTGAAAACAAAATATACAATACAAAAATTCTTTCATAATAGTTTTAGAAACCTATACAATAATGTCCCTGTCGCTTAAACACTTCTTCTAGTAAAATACCGATTAATCTTGATTCTAAACTAAATCAACGTACACAATTATCCAATGACAAATTATGAAATTACTAACATTTCATAACGTATTTTCAAAATTTTACTGAACAAAAAAATAAACCTTTAGTTTGGTGACTTATTTCGACGATATATTCACTATTTGGGAACACTCTCTTGAATACACACTACCTTCCCTAGGTATTATAATAACGAAAGTACAATCTGCATTTGATCCAGATGTCTAAAGATAGTCGACTCACTCTAATAGGTATCTAAATTTTAACTTAATAATCTAAGTTCTGCAAAAAGGGCATCACTAAGTCTTTATAAAATACAGCAAGATTCATTTATTCTGATATTAATAAATTTAGTGAAGAAAAAAATTAATAACAAATTACTCTCTGCTAATAATCCTTAAAAACATTTGCTGCTCCAATCAATACAAATACCCATTATAATCAAATTACTACAACAACCATACCATACACACAGGGTCTTTCAGAAAGAGTAACAAGACGTGGGCAACAGATTTAATACTAAAACAACATTAAAACAAGAAATACACTAAACTAAACGCAACCCAAAACTCAAAAAATGCATTTAATTTTTTTTGCGAATGTCTTACATTTTGTAATAGAGAAACCCATAGATATTTAAATGTTCGAAAAAATGAATCCAAAAATTATATAAATGGAAACGACAATTCGAAAAGTCATTTGTGAAAATGTCTGAAACCTTGGTCATAACAAAATTCAACCATACACTAAAAAGAACACAACGCAAAACGAAAGCAGAAAAAGTGTCTGCTTTAAATTTCATAAAATGAAAGTGATTGTATTTGCTAGTAACTTCTGCAGAATTCAGCCATTCCTGGTTGACAAATAAAATCAAGGATTGGAATTAAAAATGATAATGTTCTTTTGAACAACCCTGCATCGGAATAATTCATAATATTTGGCGTAAGTTTTCCCTTATGACTTTTATCAGAATTTTTTGATGTCATTTTAGGCGAAAATTTATTACAAAGTCGTACCTGGAAGCGCCACCTGAAATTTTGAAAATAAATGTTTGAAATTCTTTCAGTTTAAAAGAAGCTTTGATAGTTCACATGATCGTTAGAATTGTGTAGTGCTATCCTGTATATATCAAATTAGTCTCGGGGTTGAATGACTGATTTAAGCCTCAATCTGTATTGTTAGTTGAAGGAATGGGCTCGTTCATAAAATCAACTCCTATATCGTTTACCTGTGAGCCTACCACGTCTAAGATCTTCTGTTCACCGGGAACGTCACCGGGTGCCGCTTGCTGCGCAGAGATTTGACGTAGTTAGCTGAGTGGACAGGTCTACGCCGCTTATTATTGATGAAGTCTTTGCTCTGGCCAGGGAACTGCGCCAACAGGTGGTCCTTCATCATCATCAAATCATCACATCCCGTCCATTCAGGTGGAGTTCCATATTTCTCAACAATTTGAGTTCCAACTCCCTGTTGTGTTCAGTAAGGTGCGACATTTTCGTATGTTGCCGCAAACCAGCAAAAGAATTGAAAACGCTAGAACTTATGAAACAAGTACGGTCGGTGTCCTGATTAGGCCAGTATCATTTGCAAACGTTTTGAACAATACCATTTTGATTAATCCCACAGCTGAAACGGACCAGAAGTAGATGCCAACATAAGTAATTCTTGAAGGCTTTTAGAACGGTTTCGAAAATTCAATTCCTTTGGTAAAAGAAGCCTACCGGATGAGGTAGGCAATAATCTCATAGACCTGCGTTCGGAAACATATATACTTAGCTGTGTTCTGCCGCCGCATGGAGATCCCAACCACAGAGAAATGATGGGATGAGCCGGTGGTTGTATGTTGGAGCTCTTGCCAAAGTGTATTCTATCTGGGAATCGATTCACCTTCTGTATCAGAAACTGCTGTTTTACCAAAACGCTCAGCAGGCCTTAGGATCGAGGCGAAGTGGCTACAGGTTGACGTGATACACCATAGATTGTCTCCAGTTCAGTGGATTGTAAAATCTCGAAAAGATAGCATCATAATTGCTTTGATAGGTCCATCCATAAACCACGTAACGCATTTTTCATACCATTTTAACCCCTCTACCCGACAATGTAGACATTTAGTCGACCCTCCCCCCTGTGTTACGTATCTTTCAAATTCAATTAGCCTAACGATTAAAATAAATACAAGAAGCAGATGTTTACTCCGAGCCGATTACGCCAGTCAATAGAGATTTTTAAGTAGTATAAAATTCAACAGCAAACTGCTTACGTTATCACGTAAATAATAGTTTATATAATTGAAATAATTAAAAAACCCCAAGAATATGGATTTTATCGTTTTTTGCTTATAGTGTAAGAAGTGATCATCTGTTGCTTAATACCGTCAATAGAATAATTGTAGAGATAAGAGAATGTTCAAAATCTTGTTCGCAGCATTTTCATAAAGAACAAGTTGGAAAAACACAATACAATGTGACTATTTTTAATAACTGGGTTGTAATAACAGCTGGAATCTTAATCATCTTCCGATGATAGTTTATAACGTTGAGATTAATAACGCTGAAGATTGATATTATCACTTAAGAAAATCAAGCAAAATAAATTGCAATTTAAATAATTTATAGACATATTTTGCAGAATATATCATATTAACCACGATAGTTCGAGAAATATACTTTGAAAACTCATAAAAAGCACCTCACTTTTGCTTGTGAATTTTGGCTTAAAAGACAGACCCTTAATTCTCCTCCGATGTCTCGACAGTAGCGGATCCAGTTAGTGGAAACCTAACCTAACCTAATAAACTAATGGAAAAATAGACCAATATGCACAAATAAAAATAATAGTTATGTAAATAAAACCCTAATGAACTGCTGAGCAAAAAACATATAATAATACAATTTACACATCTCAAGAAAATCTGGCATCTGGCTGGCTGTCGCATATTTTTACTTTTAATGTAATATTTACTATCATTTTAAATTTAATTTGCTGGCATGTATAACAAAAATCAAATATAGATATGTTGAAGTGGAATTTATGAACTTTTAAAATATCTTTAGAATTTCCCAATCGAACTAGCCTTGTTAATATGGTCGGCTATGCAAGGTATCTGCTTAAAATATTTAAATTCCAATTTTTCACAAACTAACTACTTATATAATATTATCCATCGTGAGCGTATATAAATTAAACATAAAAACCCTCGTTTTGACGATGATTGACATTTTACTGTTAGTTACCAGAAATTTAACAATTATGGAAAAAAATTCAAGTTTTTGCCAGAAAATTCTCTACAACTTTTCTATTGACGGTATTACGATTTCTTCATAATTTTTCATACCTATATAAGCAAACAACAAAAGAGATTCGTATTTTTTCAGGTTTTTATTATTTCAATCGTTTACTTCTCACTGTGCCACTGGAAATATATAAATAAAAACCTCATCTACTGTACCTCCGATTTTATTTTAGGTTATGTTTCTAGTCAATATTAAGACACTTTTCGCTAAAAAACGAAATCGTACCTACCACGCTTTTTGTAAATGACATTAAATAAATATTTGGTGTAATTGTTTATAGAGCATATTACTTATTAATCAAAAAAATAGGTATAACGACTATTAATCCTTTGTTAATCGATAGTCATGTAATATAAAATACGTCAAGTAAATTCAACAAATACACATTTTTTTTGGTTAGTCAAAATTCTAATAAATGACATTTTTCCAGGTCTAGTTAAAATTGAATAGAAGAGCTTCCAATGACTGTCCAGAAATAATTTTTATATCTGAGAAAATATTTTTGAGGTGATCATTGACAACAAATATTTATATAATTTCATTGTTTATTTGGAGCTATACAAATAACACAGATTTTTTTAACATCAGAAGCAGAAAATACTTTGTAATATATGCTCATGGATTACACTGAAACAACAAATTCAGGTTCGAGAATTTAAACATGAGATTAATCATTTTTCAAAATGTTGGAAGAATAATTAACAGACTGTCGTTTTATGCATCCCACCGAATTTAAATTCAGAAGTGATTCCCTACATTGTGATATAAGAAAAAAAAACAATGTTTTTTGGAAAATCGGAAAAATAAAAGTAAAAAAAAGATTGTACAAGATGTTTGCAACAGATTGAATTTTGATTTATTTGAAGTCATTGATTTTTTTAAAGTAAATTATTTCAATAGTGATCATTTTTTAAAATAATTATGACACCAAAATTTCTTTCTGGAGACTCCATAAATGTCGTAATTATTTGATGGAGAAGTACAGTATGAATAAGGAAGATAACAAGTACACTAGAAAAGGAAAACATTTATATATTTTTTTGTATATTTGGACTTTTTCAACTCTTGAATTGAATCGCCCGGTTGTTAAAGAGCACATTTCCAGAAAGCCCGAATGTCGATAGTAAAATTAATATCAACTGATGTGTTTTATATGGAATAATATAGTTTTGAGTCAGAATTAAAAAATATCACCACCGGCAGAATAACTATGGCCATAATTTGTAAAAAAGATTTTGTAACAGGAAATCGCGAATTATTTTCTGCTTCTGATGTTATTTGTATAGCTCCAAATACACAATGAAATTATATCATCATCATCATCATCATATGCAGCTATATTCAACCAATTTTTCATGGTGTAGCCTCCCTGAAGAATTGAAAGATTGCAGAGGAACTTGAAGAGCTGTGGAAATGGAGAACTTAAGGTCTTGAGAAGAGACGAAGAAGAAGAAGAGCTTAAGATCTGTGAGAAGGACTGAAGGACTGTATTGAAGAGAATTGAAGATAGGTGGGCAAATGGTCGGTTTTGCTAAGTGAAATGAAGAAGAAGAAGTGTAGGACTGAAGAATTGAAGAACTGGTTCGAAGGATTGAGAAGACGAACATAATTTTGGCAGTTTTTATCGGAAACTCAAGGCTAGAGGTTGAGGAATTGGTCTTTTGTATAACTAGACTCGTAACGGAATGTATTAATGAAGCGAAAGCTGAAGAGCTAATCGGAGACACTTAAGGTCTTGAGGAAACTCATAAAGAGCTTAAGGTCTTTTTGTAGGAAGAATTGTCTCGAAGGATTGAGAAGACGAAGAATATTTTAGAATTTTTACAGGGGAATGAAATTATATATATATATATATATATATATATATATATATATATATATATATTTCCCATTTCTTATCAATGATCACTTTAAAAATATTTTCTCAGATATACAATTTATTTCTGGACAGTCAGTGCAGCAGTCACATTGCGATTTTAACTAGACCTGGAAAATTGTAAATCATTTATTAGAATTTTGACAAACCAAAAAATATGTATTTCTTGAATTTACTTTACCTATTTTATATTTGAAATGACTATCGATTAAAAAAGGATTTATTCGATTATGTCACTAATATTAGTCGTTATTCTTTTTTTATTATTAATAGGTAATAATAGTCATTACCCGCGGTTTCACCCGCCTACGGAATGTTCAAGCTTCGCAAAAAGAAATAACTTATGAAACATATGGATTATCCTAAATAAAAAATTATGGGCGACCCGTATATTACAATTTTATTCGACATTGTTGAATCACCTTGAATAACTGTAACCCTACTTCACCCTATATTGCAACACAATATAACTTTTTGAACACCTGACTATAACTCTTCTCTACCCTATATTTCAGCTATGCAACTGCTTATGGTCTACGCTGTATAACAATTATTTCTGATATTTTGTGAACCACCTTTTAAAGTACAATTTCTCTTTACCCTATATTTTAATCACCCTTTATATGCAGCTTTTTCTAACATTGTTTTAAAAACAATCTAATACTATAATCTTGCTTCTCCCGATATTTCAGATATGCCATATAGTAGAATCCAACTGTTCACGGTCTACCCTATATAACAATATTTTTTTAACTGATTAGATCCAGATGATGGAAATACCGGTGGAACCCTTGGTGTGTCACAAATTTAAAAACACAGTATTGCCCCCTAACACCAAACTTTTTTTAAACATTCATCCAAACTGCAACTGCTTATTGGCCACCCTATATAAGAATTTTGTTCAACATTTTCTTCTACTTCCATCTACATTAAAACCATCTTGTATATACTGCTGCCACTTTGCCAAACATTACAACTAATTTTTTAACCACCCTGTATAACCATAATTTTACTCTAAAAAAATATTTTAACCACCCTGTTGTGCTTCTGCTTAGGGGCCACCAAATATAACATTTTTTAAAACACTTAACAATAACTCTAGTCCACTCACTATTTTATATATGCAACTGCATATGGACTACGCGATATAACTATTTTTGAACCACACTTGAAAGTATAATTTGTCTCCACCCTGTGATTCAACCACCCTATATATGCAGCTTTTTCTAACATTGTTTTAATCACACCGTATGAACTATATATACTTTTATTTCGATCCATGTTTCAGATATTACATATATGCAACAGCTCATGTTCTATCCTACAGAAAGAAAGTGTCCAACCTGTTTAACTATAATTTTACTCCGCCCGCTATTTCAACCCCCATATATATGCAACTACTTATCGGCCCCATAGTATAACATTTTTTCTACCACCCTGTATAACTATAAATCCATCAATGCCCAATATATTTCACCAAAACCGCAAATGCTTATTGGGCACCGTGTATAACAATGCATGTTTCTGAATCACTTTGTATGTATTACAACTACCCTGTATATGCTACAGCTTATTGATTAACCAGTATAACATTTTTTAAATAATTAACCATAAAACTTCTCAACCCTACAATTCAACTATCCTATCTTCTCAACTTAATATGAACTACGCTATTTCACAGTTTTTCCTCATATTTTTTCAACGACATTATAAAATATAATTTCTCTCCACATTTCATTTAAACCACCCTTTATTTACAAGTTTTTCTAACCTTGTTTGAATCACACTGTATAGCTATAACTTTACTGCACCCCATGTGTCAAGTGCTCCATATATGCAACTGCTATATAACAAAATTTTCCTAGCATTTTTACCCACCCTCATTACATTACTTATTTTTTAAACCTGAATAGCTGTAATTATACTCTGCGACATCTTTCACCCATCCTATATATTCAACTTCTTGTGGATATGAAACAAGTTTTTAACCACAACATAAACTATGATTCTACTCTTTCACTCACTATTTCAAGCACCTTGTATAAACACCTCCTTCTAACTAACAGGTTATTATGAACACAATTCAAAGATCCTAACTGCTTACATAACATATTTTTTTCTAAGATTTTTTATCCAAATTGTATAAATATTCTACCCTTTTTCAGCCACTTGATATATGGAACTGTTTATGGCCCAATTAATATAACTCTTTTAGACCACCCCTTATAACGAATTCCACTCTCCCTTATTTAAACCACATTGTATATATGCAGCTGCTTATAGGACACCAAATATAACTTTTGTTTTAGATTTTTTAAATTCATTTAATTCTACTCCGCTCTAAGTTTCCTACAATACAGAACACCCCGTAAAATTAAGCTCGTTATATCAGTTGATTTGTGTTAAATCGAAACATGTTACATTCGCAAATTGCGAATTTTGAATAAAAGCTAAGCTGATGCCGGTGTCTAATACTTTGTGCGTGCGGTAGAACCAATTGAGTAATCGTATTACCCAACATGGTAGAAGTTTTTCCGCTATATCTACCGTTTCTGTCAATTTTGGGAGATTAAATGTCTACCAGATTTTAAGTCAAACTATAGGCCTTGCAACACAAAAAGATTCAGCAGAATCAGTTCAGTAGTTCTTACGTGATGCCCGAACAAACAAACAGCAAAACTTACAATTTTATAATAGTATAGATGCGCCACAAGCATTTGCGCGAAAAATTTATTTAATGCCATTTAAAAAAAGCGCGGTAGGTACGATTTGGTTTTTTTTTTGCGAAACTACATGAGGTTTTTATACAAATCTTTGCAGCGGCACCGTATTCTATGAGTTAGCTATTAAAATCTTAGCAATAATTATCTATAAACTGACGTGATGGTATAAGCGTAGTGCTATTGAAATTTATGACCGAAAATGAATTCAATTTTGCTCTATAAACTGGTGTAAAAGAGTTACGTGGTTTATGGATGGCTCCTAGGAACTAGGAATTCTTTCGTCTGATATTTATCTTGGGAAATGCAGGCAAACGGGGTTATATAGAGCACGACTCCCGATTTGAGGTCCCTGTGGGCTCAGTTACTCTGAAGTTCCTATATGTCGATATTTATTCAGTGTTAAAATATTGATTTCAAAATCTCCTTACAAGATGGCTAACTGGCATTTACTGCAAATATATTAATAAACCAATAATAATATTTCAAGTTTTCACATGCTAAAATCGTACACGCAAAGGAACGATTATATAAGTGTGTATTCCTTTTAGCTTGTTTCAACGGCAGGAAATAGTACGAAGATTCTCGTGTACATTGATAGTCGCTACGAAACGAATGAATGAAAACCAGGAAATCGGTGTTCCTTGAACCGCAAGCATTCAATTCCATATCGGAATAAAAGCTCAGTTCGGGAAAAAACAATAGACAATAGTCTGCTGCAATACGGCAGCTAATCGATGTGACCTATTAATCTGGTATTCACAGTCGATAGGAAACATGCTTTTGAAAAACATGAGCAGCATCCTCTCATCGTGACCTTAACATCGTCAGTTTGTTAGATAGTGAAAGTGTACTCGTTGCAGATGTGTTCCTCTGCTTATATATAGATGCAATCAGATTTATAATACGCAACCGGGTATTGTTGTGATGTGCACAATGAAGTGTTTCTCAGCACACTGCTATTAGGATGAATTCTTTCTCGTGTTGGTTGAGTAACGTTTCTCTAGATAACATCTGAACGAATTCCTAAATAAATTTTTGTGTCTTCATTTTAGCATATCGAACTGGTACGATTTGAACAAAAAAACCTTTAGTAATATTTTAAATTATAGTTTACGAAATTAAATAATACTTTCCCATCGTACTCTTATAGAAAAATTTGATGAATATTAAGATTTTTGTAGCGAAAGCTACAATTACACATATGAAACTATATGAGTATTGTAATGAAATGCAAAAATTAAAATTGCATTAGTTTACAAATAGTTCCGACCGACATGATACTATCTTGATCATAATATATCCATACAACTTAGTTTTTTTTGTAAGAAACAGGGACCAATTTATATATTAAATATATATATATATATATATATATATATATATATATTATAGCCAATAAACAAACATGACATTCAATTAATATACAATACCAGAACAAAATTCGCTTTTCTTTCTAATAAACATAAATTTTCAGTTTTTGATATTTCAAATTAGACTTGACATTCGTCAGCAGAACACAAAAACGGACATGTTTATACATAGTAGCGACAAGAAAAGGATGACAAGCTGAAAGCATTAAATAATAGGTTCAAGAAGTGACCAAAATGGCGCTGTTGTAGAAAGGGGACATGATGTGAATAGCTAAATAATAAATAATATTAATGTTAAGCCACCGGTTTAGTCTTTTTTTCAACAAATGTTTGTAAAATATGTATATATATATTTCTAAATATTTATGATATTACGAGAGAACAGCAATTACACGGAACGGCTCCAGATTCGAAACCTCTATGTCATAGTTTTCTCGAAAATCTTAGATATCGGTCTTACATCTCGCATCTACATAATAGCTTTGGTCCTTTACAAAAAAAATAATTTGGTCAAGTGCGAGTTGGACTCGCATACTTAGGGTTCCGTACCACCTTCAAGATTCGAATATTCCAGTTTCAGACAAGCAGGGAATGAGTGCATTTTCTTATATTTACCCTTATATCTTTTAAAGGAAGCGTTTTAAATTTATAAAAATTATACACTTTGATTTTCCACACATAGACTTTTTATTTTATCTGCTTTAGGATTCGCTTGATTTTTATCACAATACATATGTATTTGATTTTCTAATTTGGCCCCCAAAAAGTAACATTAGAGTTTTATTTTGCTAATAAACTTTCAGAGATGCCTTTTATAATCTACTGTATGAGTTTTGAGGCTCTGTAGATTGGAAGAAAAACGGCAAAATAAGTCAAAGTTTAAATTATAAATTGTTAAATCTGTTATTGAAATTATTTAAAATATAAATAAAATATATTTTTCAAATTTTAAATAGTGTAGTTTCTAAAGTGGGAATTAGGTCGATGTTTAATATTTTTGTTATTATCTTTTATACAAATGATTTAAAAATATGATATATTTGTAATTCACATAATGAGCATTTTATCCGATATATTACATGATGCATTTGAAAATTGAATCTTTATTTTCCATTTAATTGGATAATTTGTCCCTAAAATTAGTATGGGGGTTTCTAATAATTTATTTTCCGTTTGGCCTCCAAATAATAGAATTAGGGATTTCTTTCATATTTTTCGTATAAACAAAAAAAAAGAGGTCTTAGAGTTTGGGGAATAACGGGGAGAATGGGTAATTTTTTTAAAATATTTTTTTAATATATTTTAAAATATTCATTTTAAAAAAATTAAAAATATATATTTGTATTCGTCATAATGAGCCCTGGGATTTGATATATTACATGACCCGTTAGAAACAATTATAATTTTTTATTTTCCATTTAATTCTATAATTTGCCCTCCAAAATGAATATTAAAGGTTTCTTCTTATTTTTCCAGTAAAGTTCAGGTGAGGGGCTATAATTCCAGTTTTTCAAAATTTTTCAGCTTATGGTTTCGGAGATAAGGGGGGAATGGGTAAATTTTTTTATATTTTTGTAAATATTTTTTAATTAATTTATTTTATAAATATGAAAAAAAATGTTTTCTTCATCATGAGCCCTTTTATTTTATATATAACATGCTGGGTTAGAAACAATTTTAATTTTATATTTTCCATTTAATTCTATAATTTGCCCCCAAAAAAATATTAGGGGTTTTTCCTTATTTTTCCAGTAAAGTTCAGGTGAGGGGCTATACCTCCATTGTTTTTTCAAAATTTTCCAGCTTATAGTTTCAGAGATAGGGGTAGGATGGTTACAATTTTTTATATTTTTGTTAATATCTTTTAATTAATTTTTTTAAAAATATGAAAAAAATTTATTTGTTTTCGTTGTAATGAGCCCTTTCATTTGATATATAACATGATGGGTTAGAAACAATTTTAATTTTATATTTTCCATTTAATTCTGTAATTGGCCCCCCAAAATTAAAAGTAGAGGTTTCTCCTTATTTTTCCAGTAAACTTCAGGTCAGAACCTATAAATCTATTTTTTTTTCAAAACTGTTTGTTTTATAGTTTCGGAGATAAGCGGGGGAGGGGGTGGGAATGAGTAAATTTTGTTATATTTTCGTTAATATCTTTTTAAATATTTTTTTTTAATATGAAAAAAATATATTTGTGTTCCTGAGAATGAGACCCTTCATTTGATATATTACATGATGAGTTCGAAATTTTTTTTATTTTTAAATTTTTATTTAATTCAGTAATTTGCCCCCCAAAATTAATATTAATGGTTTGTCCTTAATTTTCCTGTAAAGTTCGGGCAACGCTCTATATTTCCTATTTTTTTCAAAATTTTAGGCTCAGTAGTTTCGGGGATCAGGGGGGGCGGTCGATTTTTTTAGTTTTTCCCCCCAGAAGTACCCCTAAAATCAAATTTTTTTCTTTTACGATATGTACTCCTGATCGGGTCACCAAACTATACATTGATACCAAATTTCAACCTCTTCCGTCCAATAGTTTACGAGAAAATGGCTGTGATGTGACAGAGGCAGAAATCCTGAGTGATATTATAACGGTATCCGTATATTGTATATACCGAACACTAAAAAGACCTTTTGCTGGCAAAATTAATACTAGAATGAAACTAACATCAACCTATAGACTAAACATGACTAATTGACATAAATTTCAACATTTTTTATCGATACATATTTGTTTTTAATAAAAAACCTCAAAAAATCGGGAACAATTTAGTTTTTTACCCTTTTACACAAAATCTACCCGAAAAACCGTGTTTGCTACTCTAGGCAATGTTGTAGAGAAATAAAATACCTACGAAAGGAGCTAATACACGCTCACTTTCGTTAATTAGTTCCTTAGATAATGAAACATTTACTAGAAAATACAAAAAAATTAAACGTTTATGATTTTCTTTTAATTTATAGTTATTAACTGAAAGAGTAGATCTTCTCGTCTCCAGTATGTTCTAAAAATACATATTGTCGCCCCGGTAGTTTTTGCAAAATATTTCAGTCATACCTATGGGTAGAACTTTTTTTAAAGGCGCATATGCTACCTCAGAAGATGACCCTATCGTTATGAGTAAACCAGGGTTGGAAAGTCAAAGAGTTGGACTAGAGTCCCCTCATTCCCATTTTTACTAAATTTAAATATTTGGCCATTCTGGACTGATCCCATCAGATACTTTAATCGAGATATTGCTGAGGGGTGGTACCTGTGATACTTTCTTCTTAATTTTTCATGCAGACAAGTATTTATATTTCTAACATAATACGAATTTATGTAATAAATTTAGCACAATGGAATACCAAAACTACATGTAGACACAGTCGATAATGATAGAGTAATCATTTTTAATATGCAAAAGGCGTAGAGAGTTATAAAATATTTTTCCGTTTGTAAATGATTCAACAAAATATGTAAAAAAATCCAGATTCCTGTTAAGGAATTTTCTATTAATGAATACTAATAAACGACAAGCCAAATGTCTTTAGATATACATGTTTTAATATTTTATTGACATTTGCAAACGGATAAATCTTACGCCTTTAGCATATGAAAAATGATTGCTCCAGCATTATTGCCTGTGTCTATATGAGGTTTTGGTATTCCATTTTGCTAAATTTATTACATAAATTCATATTATGCTAGAAATATAAATTATGTGTCAGCATAAAATTAAAATTTGCAGTAAGTATATTTATTATAAGGACAAAGTACTACCCGTTATCAATTTCTCAATAGAACTCGCCCAAAAGAATCAGCCCAGAATGGCCAAATATTTTCAATTATTATAGGTATCTATACTTTAAATTTTGAAAAACTGAGATGAGGAGTCTCTAGACCAACTCTTCGACTTTCTAACTCTGGTTTATTCGTAGTGATAGGGTCACCTGGTCAGGTAATATGGCCCTTAAAAAAAGTTCTTCCATAGGTGTGACTAAAATTTTCCAAAAACTACCGGGGCGACAATATTTATTTTTACCACATATACTGAGTATGAGAAGATCTACGATCTTTCAGTTAATAAGAATGTTTTAATTCTCAAATACTAAATGTATATAACCGTTTAATTTATTTTGTAATTTCGAGTAAAGGTTCCATTATCTAAGGAACCAGTTGAACGAAAGTAAGTGTATATTAAATCATTTTTGTAGGTTTTTCATTTCTGTCCAACATTGCACAGGGTAACAAACACGGATTTTTGGTTAGATTTTGTGCAAAATGTAAAACACTAAATTGTTATCGATTTTTTTGAGGTTTTTTTATTAAAAAACGAAAACATCATCGATAAAAATTGTTGAATTTTCGGTCCTTGCATATCATCTATTAATTTTCTTTCTGGAATCCGATGTCAATGGTATAGAGTTTTACTAGTAATTAGTACGCCACAGCAGACGACTTCAAAGTTTTTTCGCATCAGCATAAATAAGCATAACACTATTTAGACATCTGCTTAGTTGTATTAGTGGAGAAAATTTTAGTACCAGGGCTGAAGCCTTTGAAAATGGTCAAAAGTGAAAAAATAGTAGTAGGTTGAAACCTATTGGAAAAGGAAGAGGATAAAATAAAAAACGGTTTATCTCGATTTACGGCAAAACTACAAGTCATATTGGAAAATGTTAAAAGGCAGAGTTGTAGGTAATAATTTTTTTTATTTATACTTTTTCACATAACCTCAAAATTTCTGTAATAAATTCAAAAAACAAGATTTTGTTTTTTTAATTTATCAGTTACAAAAAAATAATTCACAAAATTTGGTGAAAACTTATCTTTTTATGTCCCAAACACACTGTAGTTTTATTTATTTAAAATATTTATTTTTACGTCTTATTATATTACATTACTGATTACATTATTCCTTCTAATAGTTAATAACTGATATTAAGGTCCAGACCCTCTTAATCTTAAAATAGCAATAAATATGCATCTACACATATAACTTTCTCAATACATTGTAAATGTCTTATTAAATATTAATTGTTTTAACTTATTTGGTTGTTAATTCTGGTAGTATATTTCTACTTGCATTTTTTTTTGTTTATCAATGTAACATGGAATGTTAATTTTAATAAATAGCTCAGAATTGTACATAATGATTAAAAAAACTGATTTGATTTTTTTTTCGTTTCTTTGCTATTACCACAGTAATGTATATATATTTTAAAAATCATCAGAAAGTAAAGATTTCAACGAACCAAAGCCCACTGATTTTTTTAATAAAACAGGTATTTTGACGTGAGGATTTTCGATTTAAAATTAAGGTGCTTTCGATATTAATACAGAATAAGGAAAAATATATATATTGAAACAAAAAAAATTGTTTACGACATAAAAAGTTTTCATCGAAATGTGTGAATTTTTTTGTAAAAGATAAAAATAAGAACTTGATTTTTTGAATTTTTTAGATAAATTTTGTAGTTATGTGAAAGACCTATAAATACAAAAGTTGTATATCTTTTTATTATCTACAACATTGCCATTAAACTTTTTTCTACGTGACTTGTAGTTTTGCATAAATCGAGAAAAACCGTTTTATTACCCTCTTAAAAATGCTTCCACTTCCCGACATCAGATCAACCGTAAATTATTTTTCCTTTCATTTGTATTTTATACTCTTCCTTGCACATGTTATATATTTGGAACTAGATTATCTGTCCATAAATATTTCTTGTAGGGCAAATTTGTCAAAAAAGATTCTTATGATAGGCATTATCCTGCTCCAATGCTAGTGTAAAAAACTTAACGTACGAGTCCTGAAGATTGTTGTTGAATTTACAATCTGCTAAACCGACCCAGTTAGCTGTTCTGAGTCAGTCGGAACATAATAGCCAAATAAAGTTATGAATGGAAACAAAAACGGTATCATAACCTTGATAAGTTAATGCCGGTAATGGTTTAATGGTTTGTTCAACGTACAGTTTCAAATGCATTAAAATATCAATTTTAGAAAGACTTGATATGGTCAATTAAAATATAAACTTAAAAACTACAAGGTTTTTAATTTTTTTATGTGGAATTGCTAAGGCTGAAGATGAAAAATGTTCAAGGAAGTAATAAAATTTTACCGCCTTGCAATTAATCTCATGTATTGTCTAGTAATAAAATTGTACCTATAATTTATTTTTTTAATGATACTTATATTAGCTACAAATAAGAATATTCAGTATTTACGAACATCTCTCAATGCCTTTGTTTTTGTTGAGGTTTCTATTACATTGGAATATTGAGTGGTGTTGAAACCCAATGTTTCTTGAATTCCTAAACTTTAAAGTTTTTTGAACGTATGAAAATATACCGGTTCTACATGGGACCTCTCTTAAGGTGCTCTGCCCTCAAAATACCAAGACCCCAAAAAATATTTCTTTACCTCAGATATATGACAGGTTTGTTTAGTTATTGTTTAAACGTCTAATTTAAACTACTTCTAGAAGTAATTCATCTATTACAAAAGTATTTCCTCGAATAAACATGGGCGACAAAAAACATTGTCTAAATGAACGATTGATGCTAAAAATTATTACAGAAAATTCCGTCCTGTTCGATCAAATACATTATATATGTTGCAAAGACTACGGGAACGTTCGAGAGAAGATGGGATAGTATTTTTAAACCGACATACAGTAGCAGTGGGGTTCATTGGATAGCAAAGTCGTGGATCAGCCGATATTTCATTGCCTAATCGCAATTATAGTCTAAGAAAAGTAGTTAATTCAATCTAGCGAGGAGATAAAGTTGATTTATTTTTATGTAAATCAGTAGTAGTTTTGAATCCACGTAGTTTTCAGCAACATTTAAACGCGGAATATTTAACAGGTCAGACGTTTTAGGAGAATTATCTTCTAGAGGGATCATTTCAAAAAAATCAGGCCCCAAAACATACAGCTACAGCATTTATTTAAATCTATATTGCTTTATGCCATTTTGTATACTGTGTACGCGTTTTTTGAATTTGAAATAAATGATTTTTTTGCTACAGTTTTTGTCATCGAAAATAACCCATTTTTAAACATGAGAAAACACATTGGTACCCAAGGTTCAAAATCAAGATGAGCCCGGCAATGTTAAGGACTCCAAAATAATTTGTTTTTTGTGAGGACATGTTGACCCATTAATTCCATAACAGTAACTTCAAGCACTTAGTAGGAGAGAGTTTCTTTACCGTCAGTTTTTTAAATGAAAGACTTCTCTTCGAAGAAACTGTTTCTCTCGAACATGTAAATCAACCTACTTGTCCATTGAACTACGATGACGATCATGCTTAACATCTCCAAAAATTAAATGTCGGGATTAACATTTTTAGTGACACCATTTTTCTCTCCGAAAAATTGAATGGGCGAAAACACTTGGGCTTGTAAGGAAAATGACCAAGGTTAACATGAAGTAAGGCTGATATTTCAGTAGAACGGAGTTCCACCGAATTGAGCCTTAACAGTATAGCGCTTTTTATATTAAACATTTCTCTATACCGACTTTCTTGGCAACAAATAGCACAAATTAATAGAATACAATTTCCATTTTTTTACCCTTTGAAACAAATTTTTATAACATGAAAACTCACATTTCACAATAGGCTGAAAAACCCCTAATTTGAATAGACTTTTTTATTTTGCGAATACCAAGCCTTAAGCTTGAATTTTTACAACACTGTCTATATTATAATGTCCGTCCAGTTTAAATGCTGACCAATTATCTTTCCCAGAACATTTACCTATTCACTTTTAATCAATTCGCTACTGTTAATTTGAATACAGGAAGAAGTATGTAATTCTAAATCTATATTTTCAGACTGCTCTAGCACAGTTTATGAAAAAGTAATATGTTTGTTTTTTATATCTAATATTAATTAATTATATCTATTTTACTATTTCCCAAGTCCCAGCATTGGTTAAGTATTCATATTTAATAGAGATTCAGTTAACCCTTTGCGTCCGGACAAAGTTATATATGTGCCTTTTTGTTTTTTTTGTCCTAAAGGGCGGTTTCAGTGTGAAACCGGTAGGAAATAAACAACAAACACAAGAAAAAATTAATTTTATTTTTAAAATCTAATTACAAAATGTAAGCACTAATTATTGCTTATGAAAGTTTAAAAAGCAGTTTTGCTTGTCCTTAAGGCAAAGACCAACATTACATCTGAAAAAAAGAAGCTATAGTAATTACCTCTCTCAATAAGTGTGAGGAACTTACCTCGTACACGTCCATCTGGTACGACGGGTTATTGAATTTGAGCTGTATAGGGTACATCTTCTTGAAGTGCTGTGGACTGGCATATGGGTGCAAGAGTCAAACTTTATTTCAGAAGGTACATTGACCTTATAACAAGCCATTGCCAAAGATGGTCTTCCTATTTTCGGTTCGGGACGAGAGGACCAGTAGTCCCGGTAGCTCGGAAGTCTCTTGATTCCCATCATTAAATTTGCAGCTAAAAATACTTTTACTTCTTTTGAGCATGTGGATTTGAATGCAGTTGTATTACCATATTTCTGGAGGGCATACAAATTCGTCTGGAAAACAATGTGATCAATGAGAACTTCTGGAAACAAATACAAAAATACTTCAGTTGGTGACTCTATATTGGAGGGTATGTTGGGCCCACATTCTTCATTGAATTGTTTTTCATTCTGAAGACAAAAATTATTTGAATTTTTCCACTCAGTTTTTCTGCTTGCAAGCTCCGAAGTCTGATAATGGCCAGAGGTAGTTCATCTTCACTGTCCCATTCTTCGGTGTTTGGAGACTCCGGAATATTATCGACGAAACCAATTGGCAAATTATGTATGTCAATAAAATCGGCAGAATTCATATTTTGTTGTTCATTATCGTCATCTTCGCTAACGTCCCCTAATTCGGAATCAGAATTGCTCGAAATTTCATCTAACATTGCAAAAGATCGTCTGCATTCATTTCTTCTAAACTTTGCATTATATTCCGCAATCCTAAAGAAGAAAAAAATTATTGTCTACCGGTTCCACCGTGGAACCAGGATATATTTATAGAAAAAGAAATATTATCGATAACAAATTTGACCACAAGAATTATACCTTTCTTTCAGTTTGCTTATTAGGTGACAGGAAAACGCTAATTTACTTACCTAACATTGTAAAAACACCTGTAAGTTCACTTGATTCACAAACAAAACAACAGTCGAATGATGACCACATGTAAACAAGGTGATATCTAAAAATTCGCCGGTTTGTGGCTTCAATTGGTGCTGGCATCGCATAGTACTTCATATGATAAATGAACACGCTCACTGGTGTCGCCAGAAAACCAACAGGCATTTAGATACAAACAATTTTGTTTGTGGTTTCACTGTGAAACCAGTGGGCAACAAAGGGCTAAACAAAACGTGCATTTATCAATCGTTAAATTTAAGTTTTCCTCAAAAGAAGGTCAACATCATTTGCGAAACGTATGCAATATAAAGCAATGTGAAAGACTTTAATATATCCTAATTTGGAATTATACCTATAGATTTCAGAATATTAGCAAATATAAGAAAAATACACCTTGCCTTAGCTATTCACTTGTAGAATACAAAAATAAAATAACTTGAATTACTAAAGAACTAAACGATTGAGTTATCAACCAATATGATAGATTGTTCCTTTATATTCACGATTTACAAGAAAGGATCGTCACTGGTATGATTATGATTATGTCATATATTTTAGACTCTACTTATACAATATATGTGTACAGGCCCTATGTGGTATGTATGTATGTATGGACAATAATAATTTTCTGGATAAGTCTTCTAATTAAAATGTAGAATATCTATAAAACTGACTTTGACTGTTGTATTAATTTAAAAAAAAAACCCATAAATGTTCCAACAGCAATGAGCATTCTGTTGTTGGTCATATGTACATTTTTTCACTGCCAGATAATATTCATTTTATCATTAAAGAATAGATGTATGATATCTGGAGATACTTCTCCAATTACATACATTAGTCCACTATATTACTAACTATCATGGATTTGTGACTATTAAGTGACTAACTACTCATTTAATGCTTCTTGTTCCAATTTCTACAGTTCACTGATTGTTAATGAGGTATATTGCAAGTTCATAGTTTCCAGAACGACCTAGTTATGGTTTTTACAGTTCCATACATTCAAGGAACGGAAGCGTTTATAGAATCATCTATAAAAAATTACTCACAGCATTAATATTCGAAAATGATTCTAATTAAGTTGGAAAAATTTGGGCAAAATATACAAAAATGGGTAATTCCCCATTGGGTATTTATTCAGCCGAAAATTGCGGAAAATGAGAATGTAGAGTTTCTCTAACAGGTTACAGTAAAATCTAAGTGAAAAAAATTTAAAAACAAACAAAAAATTGAAACGCACCTTTTAATATTTGAAACTTGCAGTAGGGTTAGTCATAAAAAAAAGAATATTTTAGTTGTTTTATGATAGACGTTGTGCCATCTCTGATTTGTATTTGTATTGATTTTTTGAGAATAACACCACAATTGCTGGAAAGTCGGTAAATTTCAAACAGTCCAAAAGTTTCAGGGTCAGACCTCGTTTTCTATGTAAAAAAGCCTGAACAAGAATATTTACTATAATAAAAGATTCGCAATGACAATATTGTCAAGTGTTGAAATATAGGTACAGTCTTTCCATCAATTGTGATGTCATTCCCAAAAAAGCAAAACAATATTATTTTATTATAACATTAAAATGAATAATTTAAAAGTTATTACTTAAAACATGCAAAAATCGTCCATTGTCTCCAAAACCATGGAGTCCAATATTTTGAATATACAGTGCATCACGTAATGTTTACAGGAAGGCCTAAGAGAAAATAAGTTTAATTTTGCAGGGCAAATTGGAAATTCTTCAAAAATCAGGTCTATCATTATAAACCCATAAAAGACTTAAAGAACGACATCTAGTATTTTCGGGGAAACTAGCACATAGAGGTTTCGAATCTGGAGCCGTTCCATGTAATTGCTGTTACCCCTAATTCCTAGGTTAGAATGTCACGATGAAATTTTCAGACAACTTCACCTGTCAGAGACATTGAATATTCTCTTCGAGGTGTCATTCTTTTGTAAGCAAGACAATATATACAATATATATTGTTTCTGGTTAGGGAACCTTCATCAGTTGCGCTTCTCACAATTAAATGTCCTCTCGAACACTACTTTATGTATTTGATACATTTCGTTAAATTTGAAGACGCGAGATGTAAAGACCGACATCTAGGATTTTCGGGGAAACTAGCACATAGAGGTTCCGAATCTGGAGTCCTTATATTGTGAAAAGTGAGAAATTCCAAAGTTGTAGATAATCAGAAAATCTTCAAGAATGTTTGCAAATATTGATCGGGTTAGAAAAATTATAAAGTGTGTAACACAAAAGCTATGACGAATTTCATCTGAGATCACAAGATCGATTTTGACAATTCAGAAGACTTGCATATTTGTAAAGATATTTTGCAGAACTTACCCCAGTTCGAAAGCACGTAAAGGTCCTAGATAATTTTTGCAGTGCAGTAATAAGAGTAAACAGTAGTAACCTAGTGAACCAAGATAATATATAGGCAATATAAATATATGCTAATATATATAATATTTTTTTTCTGGTTAGTATGGAACTTTTAATTCTATGTTTACTAGTATTGTAAACCAATTTGACGGCATTAAAAAGAAAGGCCAAGATACACAAATTTAATTACAAAATTAGAACTTTCAAAATATTTTTAGTTTTGCAAAATATCTTCTGAAACTATTTGAATTACCATTTTTTAAAAACTACTCATCCGAACATTATCCATCTTGAGCCTCCACAAACTTAACATCATTAACTATCATTTTGACAAAGAATAATGTTCCAGTTGTCCACTTGTTACAGTTTTTTTCGAATTTTTTGGGTAAAAAACTCTCCAAACAGGACTTATAAATACTCACTAACAATAAATAACGGTTTATGAAGCGAAAAATATCTACCGTCATATTTGTGATAAGAGCATTTGCAGTAATTTTTTAATATACCGAAAAAAATCGATATTTTGATTCCTACTTTTTACATATTTTCTAATTTTCAAGATGTTACTATTGAAAACTTGAAAACTGAAAGTCACTCGCAGTGAATTGTAATTTAGCACTAAAATGAGCAAGGCAAAAATATATGCCGCACACATTTCTCCAAATATGTAAATTTAGCAAGTAATGATCAAGGTCGAGCATTAAAAATAGATTACTAATTAAAAATAGGCGTGAAAGGTTAAATAATGCATGAAATCGTTTACTTTTAATTAATCAATAATACACAACGATGAACTAAGTCGGTACCTCTGATTTTCCAAGTCTTTAATCAATTGATATGTACATTTCCCAGTTTACAATTCGAAATAAGTGTGTTTCCTGATGACAAAGAAAGAATTCCTTTGCGTATCACAGTTTGTGTATCCGGTTAAATGGCCTTTATCGCCAATTAAATACAAATGTGTCAACTAGGCAATTATTTATACAAATTGAATAGAATATATAAAATAATACGACCGTATCAAAATGAATAAAATGTGGGTCATTTTTAAATAGCATTATTTATCAAAATTTATATCTTATGCAAAAACGTTCTACTAAGAACTGTTTCAATAATAGCCCCGTTATAATTGTATGCAAATTATAGTTTTCAGAACTTCCTTAGAAATACCATTTTCGAGAATTTCAGCCTTTCATATACAGCTAGCTTTTTACGTAGCTCCACCCTCAGAAAAGATTAAGCAGACATTTTCAGATAGCACGATATGGATAGACAACCAATATTTCTTTAATTAGTCTGATAACAAACATGATAGCATTCGTATCATATGATGCTATCAAAGGCATGCTATCACCTACCATTTTTAAAATATTTATTTCATACGCAATGAAACGGTGGATACGGAAATGCTCAAATATGCCAAATGATTATTTTATATACACTCTGCTCTGCATAAAGAAGAGTACAAATACTTGGGACCTTTGTAGCAAAGACAATACTTGGCGATAGGAAAAGACAGAAGATGATTTGGTAATTAATTGCTGCCCAAAACCAACATACAAACTTCCTAAATTTTTTCTGGCTTTTTCACCTTTATAATAGTACAATTAAAGTTAGACTTTGTTAGTCTGAAGCTGGTAGACAACAATAGCTTGGTATCTGCTATCGTCACCAGGTGAATGATCATCACTTAAATCAGAAATTTGAATTACAATATGTTCTATCTTGTTCCAACATGAGTTGTTTTGTTAATTAGATGAGTCGTAATAAGTTTGGATAATTCTAGCTATAACATATCAATTAACCCACTAGTACTGGAAAGAAAGATCAAATTGCTATAATAGCATCACCGAAGATAAATACATTAAAAAAGAATTATTGTATTTAGAGAATAAGTAAGTATAATTTGATTTGGACAATTTGTGTTGGTTTCACGATGGTTGAAAAATGCAGATAAGTTATTGAGAATCAAGGTGTAATACCTAAGAGCAGTTTGTTGAAACTGTCAGGAACACTAGTTATAGAAAATGAAGAAAGTAGGTCTACAGATTTGTCAACTAGTCTTCCTTTATAATATGTTTGGATATATTATGTGTGATACCCATACATTCATAACACAAAACCAAAAAAAAAAAGGAAGATACCTATTTTAAGTGTCATGTGATTGATACAGATTTGAAATGTGACTTTAAAAATATTTGAATTTCTTCCAAAAAGTACTTGTGTCAGTGTCATCTGTAAAATCTTTATTTTTATGATGTGAGTTTGTTAGTTCAACCTATTAAATTATACTTTGTATCCACAAATTACACTGTATACTGTTAAATCACAGAATTTTAATGAGAAATAATTTTTATAATTCATTACTACAGTTCTACTGAAAATAAGTAATTCTGGTTTGTCAAACAATTAAAGCAATTATGTTCATATTCACACATATTTAAGAAAATTATCTTTCTCATAAAGCTGTTTCATTAAGATATGCAACATCAAAAACTTAGATATATATAAAGAATTCATTTTACGTATTTTAAAATACTACTATTGCTAGTGTTCCATTTGATAAATGTAAAACTCTCTTCTAGGCCATCGACAAATATATAGAACATCTGCGAGATTAGTCAAAGTATAATCAATTATCTAAAATGATTTCCTTGATTGTCTATAATACTGTGAACTGTTTATTAGAAGTAATAACATTTAATGGAATGACATATCTATAAATCAAACAATTGCAATACTGCAACCTGAAAAATCCATAGATAAAAAAGTATTCTATTGTGCAAACTTTCTAGATGGTTATAAAATGTTTGTTGAATATATTTTAGCTCTCCACCAATTTACAAAAAATTTATATTTATCTGTGTAGGACCTAAAAGATGATATCCTCATTGTTAATTCCAATATATGTATTAAATAAAAATTATAGAAATTAAAAAGTTTTTACAGTCATATGTTGGGAGGATTTGTTCACTATCACTTTATTTCTCACACTGTGCACTTCTAATTTTCCTCAGAAAGTTTCCTAAAACATCAAGAAAGCTTAAATTATCACATTTATAACTACATCGATTGCCAAATATCCCAAATTCAATGTCTATAACCTCTTAAGCTCTTAATATCCAATAGTTGAAAATTCTGTGTGTGGGTCATGTTTCTCAATGGATATGGTTTTAGTATCATCTGTGGATCCCATCTACCATGAGATGAGGTGTCGTTATTTTTCTACCAGGTTAGCGCTTATCTATTATAATGCCTGACACAATGAAATTTAGCAAATACTACACTTTCAATGTTAAACAAAATTGTGTTGATTTGGGAGCATCAATAACAAAATGATTTTCATTGGGTGCAATAGTTAGTACCTAAAATGAACAAAACTAAATAGAAATAGTTGACTCAACCATAACAAATAAATACATACATACATACAAAAGTCATATTATTTACACTTGTTTTGAGATGTTTATCTCAAATTTTCTAATAGAGAATGAAAGGCTCACACATGTTTAAGGTTCAATTTTAAAATCTTTTTTACCATCTGCCGAATCCACCCTTTTCGCTGCTCTTAATTTTATTAACATATGTCATTATTACTTTTTTCAATTAATTTCTATTCTTGTCCCCATTTCAATAAACAAATACCATAACCAAACAACAAAGTTTTTTCAACACAGAGTAATCAATATTCTGTGGTTTCAAGATGAAAAATATTAAACGTTTTTGAAATCTTCACCAAAGGAGCGAGGTAAAATCAATTTATTGATTGTATTTCACAAGTAATTTCTGTATACACTTACGGATATCAATGAAGGCCGCAAAATACAGTTAAAGGCAATTATATTTTTAATTCTTATTAAGCGAATTATAATTTTAATTTTAAACTTAACCAATTAAATTAACTACGAACGTAAATTTTAGTCGATCACTCTGTATTGCTTTTCGTTTAATTTAGGGAAAAAGTTTATATGGACAATGCTGTCTAATTTGGGGCACTGATGACATCGTCTTGCTAAAAAAAATCCCACATAAGGAGATATGATTGAAATTTCAAGAAGAGACCCAATGTGTAGATAACATCAACATCTAGGTTTCAGATGGCGCCCTATGATATGGCGTTGGAAAGAGCAGAAAGACAATGGTATCCCATGACCCAGAGGTGTTAAAAGCCACGGAAACATACCAATATAACATCGTGCGATAAGGATGGAAAATTAACACACATAATTTGAAATGATTGTAGAGTGGATATGATGAGGATGATGCCTATAAATCCCATGAACCAAACATAGGAACAAAAAGTGAAAACATTATCAAAAGGGTTAAAAACAGCGAAATAGAGAAAATTATGGTAAAAATACCCTGCAACCAAAGAAATTTATGTTTATGAACGTTTTGAGAATTACTTTGAATTCTACACTCCAAATTACACAATAAAAGATATATTGTATCCTAGAAGCAAAATAAGTGTTAATTAGGGTTAAATAATATGAATTAGATATTGTATAGAATTTTATATTGAGAATTGTTCGTCCTTCCAAGGAGAATTCCCTACTTAGTCTATCGTTCAGTAGTTAATCTAACAAATACCAAATTGCTACTAAGTACGTTATTACTAGTTAATTACTATAATTAATCAATATTGTGGGCAGAAATTCTTGAAATCTGAAGTAATAATTAGGAAATAATATTCTATTGTGCTCGTATTGTAATAACAATCAATAATCAAAACCTTATTGTTATATAATGTGAGCTTTCAATAACGTGGGTATCAATTACAAAACATATTTTACCTTTTATATTAATTTTTCTTTTGTTGGCCGTATCATCCCGGTTTGTTGTGCTCTCTTTTAGATAATGGATGTAAAAGGTCACATACATTAAAGGACACCAATGTTATGTGAAACACTCTTAGAGCAAGGCTGAACTTGTTTTGTTTATCGTAGTTTCCTCGTTATCGAAATGGATGTGTGAAGGGTATTATTAATACAACATAAAAGATATTTTGTTTATTTGTACAGGTGTTGTAATTCATGTCAAAGGATTAGTTCTGTTATAATTTTAGCATGAAAATTTTTTGAGGTTGAATCCAATAAATTTCATCACCGTCACTGTTAAATTTTCACCGTTCCCTTAAGGACGCAAATTGGACTGTGGGAAAATCGGATAAAATTATTATCTACATTTCGACCCAGGCTGAAGTTTTTCAAAATGGTTTGCAAAATTTTTGCCATTTTTAGATATAAGCAATTATTTAAGTCAATAAATTTAAACGGTAAAAAATTTTAAAATATTTTGTCATTGCAATAGTACAAAATTTTATTTTCAAACATTCGTTAAATATCAGGATTATGTATTTTTGTAAGATTTACTCACCTTTGCTTTACACAGGTGGCGCTAACAAAGTTGTTTCTTCCAGAATTATACGTATCCTGAAAATAGAATATATCAATTTTAGATTTATTTACAACAATAACCAAATACCATATTTGTGAACAAGCAAATAATAAATGCTAAATGTATTCAGTAATATACCGTACTAAGCTTAGTATGTAAAGATTGATTTACTAATAATATATTAGACATAAAAGGCTAAATTATTTTCGTTTACGGCTTCAGCAACTGGTTTTTGTAAGTTACTTGATATGGAACTCCCCTAAACATTCATTCTAAGTTAATGAACTCTTGACATGTGTTTCCCAGTTAAGAAACACATATGTTCAGAAGATTGTTCTTATTGCGCAGTTTGGGTTCAAGGTACCTACTGTATTTAATGTTTTTGTTAACGAAACACACTAAGATTTTCTCGACCAGAAACAAAGTAGGTACTATACAGTGTGGAACAGCCAAATGAAATAAATTCGATAACGAATAAAACAGGATTTTTATGGAAAAAAACTATATAGGGTGTGTCATGTGACAGTGGCCAATACCAACTTTCTTATTTTAAATGAAAACCCCTGTATATTATTTATTTTTGGAATTCTAGCCATACTTCATGTACAATATCATACACCTATCTTCAACTGTTTCGGAAATATTATGTTTTTTCAGATTTATTACAAAAATTAACATTGAAAAAAGAAAATTATTTTATTTCATAAATTCTCTGCTTTACACTCAACACTTAATTCCCATTTAGCTTTCGAAATTGGGATAGTAAGTAAAAACTATCCCTGCGTTCCTTTTTACTGATTTGAAAAAAAAAACAGTTTTGTGTATTTTTGTCAAAACTCATAGCTTTATCGTCTTGTTGTCTGCCTGCAAGACAGTGGTGATCAGTGTAAGTGCTACTGTTGTTTGAATTTTGTAAACTGTACGCAATAATATCAGAAAAATGGTTCATTTAACAAAAATGCACAAAATAACATTCTACAATGGCGATAACACTCGGACACAAACGGAATTTTCTCGCTTATTTCACGGAAATTTTCCAAATTTGCCGCCTGTATCCCAAGAAACAATTAGCAACATAGAAAAGCAGTTTCGGCAGCTTGGTCATGTAAGACAGCCCCACTGTTCAACGTTAGCCACACATCAATTTTTCGAGTATTAAAGGAAAGTAAAATGCATTCTTACAAAATGATACCGACTCAGGAATTCATGGAAGACAATTTAGACTATTTCGATAGGAAAACGTATTTCTATGAACAAATGGTACGGTTGGATAACAATGTTAACTAATTAAAACGTTCTGTTTTCTGATGAGAGTATATTACACTTCACGGTCATGTTAATAGTCAAAATTGGTCTAATCAGAATCCTCATTGGATGACACATAAACATACGCAATATCCTGAATAACTAAATGTTGGGTAGGAATTGTTGGAAATCATATCGTAGGTCCCTTTTCCATTGATGGCAAATTGAATGGAGTCAAATATTTAGAACTGCTCCCAAATTATGTCGTGCCAACTTTGACAAACTTATATATATATATATAACACAATACGGTTTAAGCAAGATGAAGCTTCGCCCCATTACGAAATCAATGTCCGACAGTACTTGAACCAAATTTTTCTAAATCGGTGTATTGGGAGGAGTGGATCGATAGAATCGCCAGCACAATCTCCTGATTTGACGCAATTGGACTACTTTTTGTGGGGATATCTCAAAAGTACTGTATACAAAACTAAACCCCTCGACTTAGATGATCTAAAAAGACGAATCACGCTTGCGATTAGATAAGTCATGTCTAACATATTGAGTAACGTTAGAAGACATTTCTATACCAGATTAGCATGTTGCATGTTGCCAAGACGTTCGCGGCGAGCATTTTGAACATTCCCTGCATTGAAATTAATGGTAATTTTCGAAACAGTTGAAGATAGGTCTAGGACATTGTACATGAGTTATGTTTGGAATTTTCTGGAGAATCCAAAAAATAAATAATGTAAAGGGGCTTGCATTTAAAATAAGAAAGTTGGTATTTTCCACCGTCACATGACACACCTTATATAATTTTATTTTTTTTTTGAAAAAATGCCTATTTAAAAATACAAATCGACATGTCCAAGCTTTTTTCCCAGCACGCCCTCCTTTATTCGTTATGCAATTTATTCTACACTATATTATCCATTTCATATGATTAAACTCTTTAAAATATTTACTGATTGATAAACTCTGATGTGAATAGTTTAATTATAAAGTATGTAAAGGTTTACATTAAAAAGAAATGTTGATATTTAAATATTGTTCCAAAACAAAAGTTTTCTTTTTGAACGGGTCAAAATAACCTCGAGTACCTAACGATGAGTATTAGTAGTGTACGGACAATCGTTGAACTGAGTGTAATTGAGACAACGATAGTAGGTCGTTGCAGCGATTAATTATCCGTTGAAACATTTTGTATAGTACTGGCGTCAGTCGCCATTATAAATTTTTGTGAGAAGTTACGAGTAAACTGTTTCAAACTTTGTAAGGCTCAAAGAATAAAGAATCTGTCAATATAGAAGTACACTTGTGATAATTTGTTAATAGAAAAATAAAATTGGACAGTACAAAAATTAAAAAATAAGAAAGAGATAAACGACCCACACAATCCGTAGTCAAATATGAAAAGAAAGCTCTACTAGATTACATTTTCTCGGAAAAAAAATTATAAAAGAGGCTAGGATTTTTTAAATTATTATAAACATTCTGTTCTCAGCCATTTGAAAGTAGGTGGGAACCAAACTGTATGTGAAAATGTTATATAGTGCCCGAATATTAAAACGATATATCATTTTAAAACCTTGTCACTATTTATAAAGCAACAAAATTAAGAAAACATTAAAACTGCATTAAAAAGTCACAGACAGGACAAATATGAACTAAAAATATGACTTATATAAAACATAAGTCAGCTTTATGTAGGTATAAATCCATAAAAAATGCATTCATTCAAATCATTATTTTCCTTATTCTTGCAATAATAATCATTTAGGGCTGATACATGTATAAAATAGGAAAGGGATTTTTTTATAGTTATAAACTTTGTGCTCTCAACCATTTTAATGTAGATAGGTAGCAAAAGTTATATGAGACTGTTATGTAGTCCCCGAATAATAAAGTGATATCTCATTTTAAAATCTTGTCAATATTTATAACGCCACAAAATGTAGAAAACATTACAATTACGTTAAAAAGTAAAAACAAATATGAACTAAAAATATACCTTATATAAAGCACAAGTCCTCTTAATGTAAGATATAAATACTTTAAAGAATTCATTCCTTCAAATCATTATTTCCCTTATTCTTCAAATAAAAATCATTTATGCCCCAATACATTCTCATGTTAAAATATTTTACCTTCTTTATCAGGTAGTTAATGAAAGTATCATTGGGTCTCCCGATATTGTCAACCTTGTATTTAATAAATTATTAAACTGGGAATTTCCAAATATTATTGTAGTTTTAAATAAATATCGTTCAGTATATTTAAACTCTTTTCGTTAGTAAGTTTCCTTTATTGTGTGAGGAAGCTGCAGTGTCAGGGAAACAATGTTCAAATTGTTATTTGATTAACAATTGTGTAATTGCTACAATTACAATTACCACTAGTACCTGTAATTTATTATAAAATATACAATAACAGGCAACTCGATTCAATCTTTTATTCCTATCTACAAGTAAAAATCTAATACAGTTAAATCCAGAGCCGTAGGTGGCCGCCGGTACAAATAAGTAGTTGACATCTAGAAAACCACGGCAATGTGTGTCTGACTGTCTTCTTGCTGACACTACAAATATGTTCTTATGTTAATAGAAACGTGTTCTAGAAAGATGGACAATTAATTTTTTTAAAATTTTAGGTGTTTCACCATTTAGAAGGTAGAAGCTTATCAAAAGCCTTAGCGTTGGAATAAGTCATATTTGTCAGCCCAAATTTTGATTATTGACAAGCAAGGAAGAAAAAATAACTACAATATTTTAAAGAAAAACAAGATAAAAAATATAATTAGTTTACAACAACGAACTGGCTATTTCAGTTTATTTATCTCCCTGAAAAGCTCTCGATTTTCTTTAATGGCAGTCTAAGTTTATTTATTTAAATGCAGCAGTAGAAACTAAAATGATTAAGTTGGATGTTTTACACGTTATGTTTCAAAATTACAATTCAGTGTTTTTTTAAGTTCCTCTAGATGAGATTTGGTACGATGTGGGGAGATCCACACTCTGCCTCAATTACGATTTTCAATGTAACTATTAATTAATTGAATTTATTTAATATGTGCATGTATTTTGCTTCATTCAGTATAATCTGAAGTTAGGCGTTAATAATATTGTGCAAAAAACTCCCCGGGTGAAGTTTGACACTTAGGCGGCACCTGATTCAAATTGGGGAATCCCAAGCATACATATTATTTAATACCTATTCTCTATTCCTGGGATTGATTTGTAATATAAAAATTTCAACAACATATACGGTCCGTTATATATATGTTCAAATGTACAATAATAATTGAAAAATGTGACGTGAGAAGATTTGCAGAAATTTGGCCGAATCCTTAACCCCATTTTAAGCTGACGTTCCATATAAGTTGCGCCCCCTAGCGGTAAAAAGGCAAACCAAATATTAATTTCCGGCAAATTCTCTCGACAACTTGCCCTGTCATTTTTTTTCTCAAAGCACTACTATACTAACCCATGATGAAACACGGACATGAAACCTGGGAAGCCTTGATTCCCTGAAAGCCGAGATGCCTAACTTAATATCTCACGTGCAGTGTTTTTGGCGTCTCTATTTGATTTTCATATGTAGTTTATGTTAAAAATGACAACATTTTTTCTTGAAACCATGTAATGAAGAAAATACCTCTTTAGCACTTGATAAGTGACTACCACATAATTACTGATTCAAACAAGGAGATTAAAAACGTCTTTTCCCTTTCATAATTTGACGTTTTTATAGTTTTAAATACCAGATTCTTCTGACAATGGTTAAAGAATGTGCGTTTCTCCTTTAACGAGAACAATGTTTAATACAAAATAAAAAATCAACTTATATAAAAATATGAAAGTCATCATATCCGTTGAGCTAACAACATTGTTAGTAAACTAATTGTCTGTGATGGGCATGATTGCATAATTATTTGATTCGTGTATTTTATTGATTCCAATGTTGATACGTTTTTTGTCATTGCTATTTTTATATATAAGCGCTTATGATGAATGAGGCGTGAATTATCGCAAAAATGTGAAACAATTATTCCAGTTCAAGAATGACCTTGTTTGAATCAGCTCGTATGATGCTTGACCCAAATTTGCTCCCATTTCGATAATATTTCTGAAGGTTGGTGCACTTAAAACACCAACAAAATTACATTTTGGGGTTTTTGTTCATTGACAAAGTCATCAATTATTCTATCTAATGATGCATTAATCTCTATCCACCTATATTATTTTTTTAGTTAATATTACGAGAATAGATTTGCTGAAACTGATGTTTTATTTTACAAATCGTTGATTCGGTTTATGAATTATTGGGGACCAATAATATTGCTCATTTTTTTAAGTTTACATATATACACTAGTTAAATAGCTTAAAATGGTGTTAATTCATGCTTTTCCTAATAATATGGTAATACTCAGTGGATTCGCAAATCTTTATAAGCAGCCATGAAAAATTTTTGAGAAGAGCTCTTGGTTCTAGTGTCCATAAAATCCCCTTTATTGTCATAGTATAAATAGTGTAAACCACATAACAGGTTTGAAGACGCGAAATGTAAGACCGACATCTAGGATTTTCGAGAGAATCAGCACACAGAGGTTCCGAATCTGTAGCCGTTCCGTGTAATTGCTGTTCTCCCTTAACTCCTAGGACAGAATGTCACGATACAATTTTTCATGTTACTTCACCAGTCAGAGATATTGAATACTCTCTTCGAGGTGTCATTCCTTTGTACGCAAGACTATATATATTATATATAATATACATTGTTTCTGGTCACGGAACCTTCATCAGTTGCGCTTCTCACAATTGAATGTCCTCTCAAACACTTCTTTAAGTATTTGAAACATTTCGTTAACTTTGAAGACGCGAGATGTAAGACCGACATCTAGGATTTTCGAGAGAATCAGCAAACAGAGGTTCCGAATCTGGAGGCGTTCCGTGTAATTTTGTCGTGACATTCTCAGTTAAAGGAGAACAGCAATTACACGGAAAGGCTCCAGCTTCGGAACCTCTGTGTGCTGATTCTCTCGAAAATCCTAGATGTCGGTCTTACATCTCGCGTCTTCAAATTTAAAGAAATGTTTCAAATAGATAAAGAAGTCTTCTAGATAACATTCAATTGTGGGAAGCGCAACTGATGAAGGTTCTCTGAGCAGAAACAATGTATATTATATATATAATATATATTGTCTTGCGTACAAAGGAATGACACCTCGAAGAGAGTGCACATAACAGGTCACAAAAATCAACGTGGATGGGCATAAAACTATTTAAAGAATTATTTGAATCAGAATTTATTAAGGAGGTAAAAAGGTGTTTGTAGAGCTCAAACCTTCCTAGCAATGCAGTCCTACTTTTGGACAATGTACAAACTTAGTGTAACCCACGGACTAAGGGGTGATTGAAAGCTTCAAATTTTTAACAGTCTTCAGTTAGTTATTTGTAAAAAATTTAACTTCCTTTTTTGTGTGTATATATGTATGCTAGTAGGTTTATTTGTACGCGGATTTGTATTTTACAAACCTTTCTAACAACTATTGGGTTTATCGCTTTTTTTTCTATATTATTAATGAATAAACGACATAAATTTAGTACTTTAATTGGCTGGACCAAACTATAAATGAAACCCGATTTCCATATTTCAGAAATTTGCGAACACAACACATAGAATGTCATAAATGGGCAGTCAAATTTGACAAACTTTGTCACCATATGTACTTTTCATGGCCTATGGATAGTAAGTTAAATTTTTCCATTATTACTTGTACCCTCCGCGCTGGGTGGCGATAACAAAATTTAAATAATAAAAAAATTCATAATAAAAAAATTAAGTTCAATTCATTCTTATTCAATATGAGACTTCATTAAGCCTGAAATATTAGTGAAAAACGCTTTTCTCCAAATTTTCAAGCCAAATATTATATAGCAAATGAAGAAATATTTAACAAATTGGAAATTTTTTTCCGATGTATGAAATATTGAACTGTTGCTGCTCGATTATATAACGAAAAGTACCTAACCAGAAAGACGTCATAATTCATAATTTAAGAAAAGTTTAATTCGTCTGACCCATCTTTTGTGCACCACAGGAAACGTGTATCGTGCTATATATCGAAGAGAAGGTAGATGTGAATTTTAAACCAATAACAAGCACAAGAACATTAGCTAGGGAGTTGGGAGTATGTCGAACCACAGATCGTAATATTCTAAAAGAACACAGTTAATTAATTTGAGTCATTATAACTTAAATATCTATATTATACCGAGGGACAATTTATCTCCGGTAAATTTTGGGTCACTTCTGCATAAAAATCTACAAAACTTTTGTTTCTCAATAATTATTGAGAAATATTTGATAACCACAATCTTTTAGGTTGCACCCCTATCATGTGATTCTTCACCAAAGTTTGACTGCTCGAGATTTGGATGACAGTCACTGACACGAAATTCTGGGTGCACAAATTTTTAGGCCTTTCTTTTTAAATGAGCTTCTATCTAGAGAACAATATTTAATTTCTTAATTAATGATTGCCAATTCTTTTAGACGATATATCCCTAGAAATTCGTTATAAAATATTTTACAAAATTATGGGTGTCCGGCACACTATTCTGCAGACGTTCGGAATTGTTTACATCAAACATATCCTGATCGGTGGATAGAACGTGGACGTATATTTCCTTGGCCAGCCAGATCCCCAGACTTGTCTTGCCTACAATCCAATTTATGGGAACAAATAAAGAATTTTCTGTTTGCAATCACACCCACAGGAAGGGATGACCTGGTAGAAAAAATAAGACTTGTTACTCGAAGTTTCTCAGCTGCAGATATTGAAAATTCCGTTTTGTTTATTCGTCAGAGGTTGTAGTCTTATATCGAAAATGGTGGTAGACATTTTTAGCATCTGCCGCGCCACTAACCAATATTTGTTGCATTTGTTTAGTCTGCGTATTTGTTAAAATGATCATCTTCAATAAGTTTATAGAGATTGTTTTTATTAATTACTAAGAGGAGGTAATAAGAATGAAGTTTTACATTTAATTTCTAATTTAAATTAACTTATCGCCACTTACTGGTTACGATAACAAGGAAAAACTTCTCAAACACAACTATCTTTAATTACTTTGGGGGGAAACGGGGTAACTGATATATATCCATGAACATTTTCCTTATATAATACTATTCTTAAAGTGTTTTCTGTTTGGAAAACGATATTATCAATCAGCGTTACCTGCCTGAGTGGTAATTTGTTCTCATTATCATATTGAATAAGATAAACTAATATTCTATTTTATATTATGAAATTTTCTAATCGCCATCTAGCGTTGGCAGTTTGAATGATACTGGAAAAATTTTAGCCACTGTCTATGGGTCATAAAAAGTAATTCCTAACATAACCAACCTTATTCAATTGTATTGGGGGAAAGCGTAGTAGTCGATATATAAATAAAAGTTCCCATCATTTTGTAACATATTTTGAGATTGAAAAATGATGTCGATATACGATTTCACAGGATTGTTGATAATTTATTTTTCTATCTGAGTTCCTTGTCCAAAGTGCATGTTTGCGATTAATATTTTTGAAATGATTTCTAATAAAATTGGATTGCGCCCCTTAGCGTTTCTGTTATTTATTAGAATTGTTATAATATATAGTCGATAGATTAGTGCCAATTCCAAAAAAGTTCATAAAAATCAGTTAAGCCAAACCAAATGTCTCTAAAGTTACGATTTCCTTGTTTTTGAAATACTTTAATTAGGTAAATTTTATACAAAAAGAGCGATTTGTACTTTTGGTGTTCAGTTACGCCCTCTAGCGCATGATCGTACAGTATTCTAAATAACTTCTAGGTTTTTCAGTTGGCCACTTATGTATAGGATATTTTTTTCCCAAAGCAGTAGTACGAGCCTTTCCTGAGATATAGATTGCCCACCCTGTATATACTTGAACTTAAAACATAATACCAATAATAAAATGTAATGAAGGACTAAACAAGTAATTTTAAAACAGCATGTTATGATGTTTTACAATGGATAGTATTCATTAATTACTGTTTGTTAAGATTATTATGAGTTACTACAACAATGCTTTTCCAAACTGACTATTAAAGGTTTTTCAGAACTTGCACCTAATAACTATAATGTAAATACTTCTGATATAACTTTTTCCCAATAAAATTATTTCACAAGGTTAATTAATGACAGTTATTTAAGCAATAAATTATACAGTAGTTTATAATCTGTCTCGTTTAATGCATAATAGCAAATATTCGTATTTTAATGACTATACTATAATTTCTAATAGCAAGAGAAAATAAAAGTTTCTACTAATATTAGAAAATTTCGTCAACAGCTAATCACAATCTTTAATATTATTTCTCACTATTGTTACTTCATTCTCCAACAGTTTGTTAGATTAAACAGTTTCTGCAGATTTTAAATTGCATTTAAAATATTTTATAACCTTTCTTGTGAGATGATATTAATTATTGCTGTAATCTCTGTAGAAATGTAAATGATGCTCGCTTTCAAAAATTTGACATAAGATAAATATTAATTATAATTTAATATAATTTATTAATAATATAACCTATGTTTCTAGATGTAGATGGATTTAAGTTAATTGTCTTCTAAATTTGTGGCATATTCTTGATTATTTTTATGTTTTCTTGGGAAATAACTCCACAATCGAAACAAAAATCTGCATATTCAAGGAAAAACCATAAACGTTTCGCTATTATTATTATTATTTTTTTTTATATTTTTTCAATACCTGTTTGAAGTCATTGAAAACGAGGTTAGAATAGACCTGGAAACGTTTGATTTTTCCTTGAATACACAGTCTTTTGTTTCGATTGTGGTGTTATTACTCAAGACCACATAAAAATAAAATCATTTAAGTTAAGTAAAAATGGTTCTCACACATTTAATTAACTGCTGTATTCAGAATTTCTTTCAAGATTAGCGCTAAATATCCACAGGCAAACATTTACTGAAGTATCAATTTCTAAAATATATTTTAATTATAGCTCTAATGTCAAACACTGTAATTAAACTAATCATATTACAAAAATATGCTTTTAAACAACAACATAAGCAGGAACTTGTTAGAGCATCAAATTAAATATTAAAGTTATTAATGAACCCCACCATTGGTCACTAAGGTTTGGCAGGCGATAGGTAGATACAGAATAAAATTTATAAACATAAGCATAGGATTTTTAGGTAGTTTTCCAAACACTAGAGCAGTGAAAATATCTCAAAGTATTTGTAAGTATGTACTGCTCATGTCTTTGAACAGTGACTAAGAATGAAATTCCTTTGCAGCTTTACTATTTCACTTACAGAAAAAAAATGTCTTTATCTTTATTAGCAATACGGTACTTTTATCATATTATCTAAAAAATGCCATTATGGCAAGTAACCATATAAACTACTGTTTCTTGTAATGAATTGTTCATTGCTAAATTCCGTTTAATTCACAACTAATAAAATTTGGCAATGCTTGCATACGCAAAATATTTCATTATTTATTACAGATTATATATACCCTAATAGTACCTTCGTCTTGATTTAAAGAGAAGCAACTAGATTTATTCAAGTTTTCACTAAATTGTTAAATTGAGGTAAGTTTGTAAATGAGAATAGTTTTTTTCCGAAAAGAACTCCCAGGAGGGTAGCATATTTGTGTTTTAAAGTGTTTTATGAATATATAACTCTATAAATCACTACAAGGTTGGTAATGTTCATGAATGTAAAAAGTGTCAAGGGTATAATGACATCACACTTTCTGAACACGATTAAAGCATAGGATGGACCAGATCTCATCACAATTATAAAATACTGTGATAGATATTACCATGTGACTCACAATGCAAAAGCTTAGACAATTTGTACATTATGTATATTGTTTTTTAATGCCTAGAGTGCTTTGTACTATATAAGTTAATATGAAGTATTTCTATAGGAGGCTAATATAAAAATATATTTTAAGGTGAAATAATTATGAACATCTAAGAATTTTGGGGAAACCTAGATTAGATCTCGTTATTAACTTTAAAATATTAAATTCATTTTTATGTACTAAATATATAAATAATTATTCGAGAATAAGCCAATTCAGGGAAGCGGAACTGATGAAGGTTCTTGATTAGAAACAATATATCGTGCGTTAAATGGATTGCATAATCTCAAAAAGATATTATTAACAAGAGCTGAAAGAAAATAATCAATTGTGCTTCCCACAATAGAACGTCCTCTCGAACACTTATTTATGTATTTGATAAATAAATTTCTAGACGCGAAATGTAAAGATCGACACATAGGATTTTCGGGGATGAAGGTTTCCGACCAGAAACAATACATATATATTGTCTCGCGTACAAAAGAATGACACCTCGAAGAGAGTAAGATCGGATGTTGTTGATCAGCGAAAAGCTACTGTTGATGGTGTGCGTTGTAGTTGTATAGGTGTTATTTTGTATTAACCTGAACAATGTTTACTTTCAATAGGACGGTGAAATTTGGCAAGTCTTACTAGATTACCCAAGTATTATGCCAGAAAATTTTTCAGTTGGCTTTCAGAAATGGAAATTTAAAGTGACATCCAAGATCTCTGGATTTTTCACCCTTGGACCTTCTTCTATAGCGCTACAACAGTGCTCATGATTAGAAAAACAAGCTTAAAAAGTTCGTGACATTAAGAAAAGCACCTTATATATACTTTGTCTACAAATATGTTTAAACAGGTAATTTAAGTGATATCATTTATAAAATGTAAAGTTACTGGTTGCATTAGACCTATCTGATGCTATTATTGATAAACCCAATATGTAAATGCGTCTGAAGTCTTAAGTAAAGAGTTCATATGTGAGAAATGTCGAATGAATTAAACAACTTCTTTTGTGATAAATATGCTCTAATATTTGATATTTGATGCGTTCCTAACTTTATTACGTTAAGAATTATTTAATTTTCCTTGATATTCTCTTATTTACTTTTAGTATTGAGATGCAATCTCATCACGTCTCTAAAAATGTTTAAATGTCAAAAAAATATTTAAATGAGTAAGTTTTATGCTTGTTTTATGAAAGATCTTAAACTATTCATTTATTACAATATGTATAAATATTTAAACTTGTAACATCAACATAAATACTTGTTTATTGATTCCTAGTTTTTATAGTGGACATTTGTGCATTATTTTAAATATTCGTGATTACTACTTTTGTTTTTTGGGCAATAACACCACAATCGAAATAAAACGACGTATATTGAAGGAAAACCAAGCGTTTCAAAGTCTATTCTGACTTCGTTGTCAATGGCTTTATATTTATTTTATTTCGATTGTGGTGTTATTGCCCAAAAAAACATAAAAGTAATCAAGAATATGCCACAAACAACGTTTAGAAGACAACATTCATGATGACATTTCTTGTGTATTTTAAGTTATGTCCAAGCAAATATTCAGATAACTATATGCCTAGAGCGAAACCAAGTTTACCTGCTACTTTTATTGTAGATTACTAATTTTAATAATTTGGTCAAGTGCGAGTTGTACTCGCATATTAAGGGTTCCGTACCACCTTCAAGATTCTAATATTCTAGTTTCAGACAAGTACGGAATGAGTGCCGTTTCTTATATCTACCGCAATATGTTTTAAAGGAAGCAATTTAAATTTATAAAAAATATACACTTTTATTTTCCACACATAGACTTCTTATTTTATCTGCTAAATGATTCGCTAGATTTTCACAAAAATATGTATTTAATTTTCTAATTTAGCCCCCAAAATTAACATTAGAGTTTTATTTTACTAATAAACTTTCAGGGAAGCCTTTTATAATCTACTGTCTCAATTTTGAGACTCTGCAGATTGGAAGATATACTGCAATATAGGTCAAGTTTTAAATTATAAATTATTAAATCTGTTATTCAAATTATTTAGAAATACAAATAAAATATATTTTTCAAAATTTAAATAGTATAGTTTCTAATTTGGGAATTAAGTCGATGTTTAATATTTTTGTTAATATCTTTTAAACAAATGATTTAAAAATATGATATATTTGTCATTCACATAATGAGCTTTTATCTGATATGATGCTTTTGAAAACTGAATTTTTATTTTCCACTTCATTGTATATTTTGTCCCTAAAATTACTATGGGATTTTTCTAATAATTTTTCTTATAAATTTCAAGTGAGCACCAGTACCCCTAATTATTTTCAAAATTTTAGGTAGAATGGTTTCGCAAAATAAAGCGAGAAATGAGAATTTTTTATATCTTTATGTTAATATCTTGTAAACAATTAATTTTAAAAACATGAAAAATATGTATTTGTATTCCTCATAATAAACCGTTTCATTTGATGTATTGCATGAGGCGTTTTTTTTGTTTTTCGTTTAATTTGGCCCCCAATATTAATATTAGGGATTTCTTCGTATTTTTCCTGTAAACAAAAAAATTTAGGTCTTATAGTTTGGGGAATAAAGGGGAAAAAATAAAAATATATATTAGTATTCGTCATAATTAACCCTTTGATTTGATATATTACTTGATCCGTTAGAAACAATTATAATTTTTTATTTTTCATTTAGTTCTATAATTTGCCCCCCAAAATAAATATTATTTTTCCATTTTGTCTGTTCATTGGGTTCTCTCCTCTAAAATTTTTTCCTGCAACAGATAAGTATTTAGAAATTGTATATGTAGAACAAAGTGTAGTAAGGCAATTTCGTAAAATTGCCCGGATTACTGGCTCTCAGTACAGAGATTCTTCCTCACAGTTATTCTGAGAGAAAGAGATGTCTACAAAATGATCAACCAGTATTCCTGTATACAAGTAATGTATTGTATATTGTGTAATACTTATCTGTGTTTGGAGACGTTTCAACTCCGAGTCTGGAGTCGTTGTCAATCGTTTAGTGTTGTTTTCGAGGTTTTTTCTACAAAATTTTCACTTTGATCTTGAATTTCTTGTTTGTCAAAATTTGACACTGACAACTTTCCTGTTCAGGTGAGGCTCTATACCTGTATTTTTTTTTTTCAAAATTTTGCAGCTTATGGTTTCGGAGATAAGGGGGTGGGTGGAATGGGTATAATTTTTTATTCATTTTAAAAATATGGAAAAAATATATTTGTTTTCGACATAATGAGCCCTTTCATTGGATATATAACATGATGGGTTAGAAACAATTTTAATTTTATATTTTCCATTTAATTCTGTAATTTGCCCCCCAAAATTAAAAGTGGAGGTTTCCCCTTATTTTTCCAGTAAACTTCAGTTCAGACCCTACACCTCTAATTTTTTTCAAAACTACGTTTTATAGTTTCGGAAATAAGTGGAGAGGGAATGGGTAAATTTTGGTATATTTTCGTTTATATCTTTTTGATTAATTTTTTTTAATTATGAAAAAAATATATTTGTGTTCCTCAGAATGGGACCTTTCATTTGATATATTACATGATGCGTTTGAAATAATTTTTTTTTTTAAATTTTCATTTAATTCTATAATTTGCCCCCCTAATGTAATATTAATGGTTTCTCCTTATTTTTCCTGTATAGTTCGCGCAACTATCTATATTTCCTATTTTTTCAAAATTTTAGGCTCAGTAGTTTCGAAGATCAGGGGGGGGGGCAACGGTCGATTTTTTTAGTTTTTCCGCCCAGAAGTACCCCTACAATCAAAATTTCTTCATTTACGATATGCACTCCTGATCGGGCCACCAAACTATACATTGATACCAAATTTCAACCTCTTCCGCCCAGTAGTTTAGGAGAAAATTGCTGTGATGTGACAGAGGCAGAAATCCGGAGTGATATTATAAGGGTATCCGTATATTGTATATACGGAATCCTAAAAATTAATTAAACTTTTTCCTTATTTTCAATTGCTTTATTTTGAGTATTTTTAGATAGAAAGATGTTATATTTGTTATCTTTTAGTAAATAAACCCCTCTGTATTATCAGAGAATTTCAAGTTTTATAGCATTTTTTTTTTAAATGTACTGTTATGAACATTTTTGGTTTTTAATATAACAGAATAGCTTTAGTCAACAACAAGTAACAATATCGACAACATTTTTGAGAAAGTTTCAATTGGTTCAGCGTTCAGAGAAATCCAAATTTTGGCAGATTTTTATTATTTAAATAATTTACTTCTACGAAATTACTGTTAAAGTCTTATCAACTATTCCCTACAAACTTTTAACTACTGAAGTGATGGTATAGTATATTTGCTGATAAAATTTATGCCCCACATGCGTTTTATTTTGCTCAATCGCCCGGTGTATTTCCATTTCTTAAGATTTTATGAAAGAAAACTAGTAGACCTAAAAAGTTAAAGTCATGTTTATGATTTTCCCGGTATTACTTGATAATGGTATGAGATAGCGTAAATTGATCTGTTCTTACCAAAAATGGATGAATGGGTCCTTTTTCTTCATTTAATCCTCTCTGTTCCTTTTACCGTTTCTAATACAGCAATTTTTTGGGTATAAATTATTTTAAAAGTGGAATATAAATTTTGAACTGGAAGAAGCTACAAATGAAGCAAAATGTTGTCAAAGTTAATAAAGGATTTAATGATTATACCGTAGCCGCAATTGCAATTGCAATAAAATTGAATTTCGGCTGTGATTTTGGTGAGGAAAAAAATCCCTGTTACTTGGACTACATAATTTGCAAGATTTTAGCTGGATTTTCCAGAATGCCTAACCACTATAACACACACTTCACAAACCTGACTGACATACCAAAAATTGCTTCAACTTTCGCAAACAAAATTAAAAACAGTTACAGACAGGTAATGTCAATGGCCTAACTTGACTACGATTTGAACTGTTATTAAAATGTTTAATAACAATGTCTGTCAGTTAATATTTATGCTGTCTGATGTAATACTGGCATTGACCTTAAATTGAGTATGACTTAATAGATTATTAGGCAAACCTCATTATGGTCATTCATTATCATTCCGCAATATTCTACCAATTGGTATTGACTAATAAATCTATAAATGCAGCTGAATCAATTTCTATAGGTAACTATTTTAGTAAAAACGATTTCTCAAGTATCAGATTAATTAATTCATTCATTCTATAATTTTTCTGAGGAAAAGCGTCCCGGAAAATTATTTTTAATTATTCAGCAATATTTCGATCGGAGATTTCAAAAATGTATGAATGCTTTTTGAGGCCAAGCTAGAATAAATATTTATTGAGTTGATGGAGAAATTCTATTAATTATTTCTGTTGCGAAAGTAAATTATATCGACTTAAATGTCTTTGATGTCAACCTTCAACTGTTTGGTGTTGATGACTGGAATAATGGGGTCAATTCAGGGTTGGGTTTTCAGGAGACTTGGAAATTAGTTTTAGAATTGGTAATGTTTTTGATGTAGTAAGTGATTTCTAACAAAATCAATATAAAAGTTGTTAGAATGTGTTTTATTAACAGTTCGTTATGATCATTAAAATAAAATAATTTTATTATTTGCCCAGTTACTCAACAACAAATCAAAGTTTACGAAATAGTTCGAAAGCTGCACTCCCAAAGTTTGTAAAGCATCTACATTTCGTACATTATTTCACAATAAACTTGTTAATTTTCCATGCAATTGTTGAAATTTTGAGTTGAATTTGTTAAGCGCAGATAATTTAACATTTACTATAATAATATCGATCTGTGATTAAAATATTTCTACGTTTATACAAAACATATCGATTCTGACTTTCCCATTCTAAACATGAAGTCACCCGATGAATATAGCAAATTCGAAGCAAATGACGACGGAAGTCCAATGTAACTTCGAAGAATGAGTTACTTTGTTTACAATTGTCCATTCATCTTTTCGATGCCCTATTAACATCAGAACTTCTCTGTGGTACTAGAGTACTAAAGTAGCGGCTATCCAAGATATTTATTCCACAGGGCTATGACTTTTCAGATGCCACCTACCTAAATTTATGAATTGGTAGGGATTTTTCCCGTCGCCTCCTAAACTTCCGGGTTTAACTGTATATAATTCTTACTTATAGAGAAGGATCAGAAATATTATTTATAATCCGTTAGCACTTTTAAGGCAAAACATGATTCAACGAATTCGAAACATATTACATTCCATTCTAAGGGCAGGAAATGAAACTGCTGTTTACAGTAGGATATCCTTTCTTAAGTGACATCGAGTTTACCAAAATATCTTAAGTCAAACCACAGCTATAAGCTCTATAATCTCTCCTACCTTTATTTTACTTCCTACAATAAAAACTATTGAAATAAATGATTGCGTACTTTAAGTGGCATTAGAACGGTTATATCTTTTGACAGAATTTACAGAGTTATGCCCCCTAGCGGCAGAGCTACTTCTTATAACCAGTTTCCCTATGATTTTTGTTTCCCAAAGTTCTACGACTCTTACTTCTTAAGATGCAGTAGCTAGCCGTTTAATGAAGCACCCTCTATATTTACTAACTGATAATTTTACTACTCTTAATCATGACAATTTGAGAGAGAGAGAGAGAAGAAAATGTTTTAATAGAGAAAATCTAAGTAAAACACTTGTGTTGTGTTCTATACTTAGTAAACTAAGTAGCACTTAATAAACAAATATACAAATATTACTCAGTCATTCTATAATTAAGAAAAAGAGAAACAGTAAAATATCAAGCAAAATACAGAACGTAAAAAGTTAGCCTTTTTTAGGCAAGTTTAAACTTAACATGTTATAATTTGAAATCAAATACTAAATTTAAGAAAATTAACCATATTAGTCAATTAATTGACAAAGCAAATCTATAAAATAATATTGACTTATTCTCTACTACAAAGCATGTATAATGATCGTTTGATATAAAAATTGAAATGAAAAATGGCTAATTGAATTTCAATGGCACTAAATGTAAAAATTTTTCTTTAGATCCCCTAAAAATAGGAATTTCCTATAAAAAAGAAGCAAAATATATATCCATTTTTCTATAAATAAGGATACAATCCTTGTTAAAAAGATATGTACTATTAAGCAAAATACAGAACGCCAAAAGTTAGCCTTTTATTATGCAGGTTTAAACTTTACATGTTATAATTTGAAATGATATAGTTTGTTTGCGCTTACATTTAAATTTATAAAAAGAAAGATTTTTGAATTCACGAGGAAGTATATTATCCAAATTAATTCCATTAAAATATATATTTCTTTGACTCATAGCTTTGGACTAAAGCTTATAAGAATACAGTTCTAGTAATTCACTAGTAGAATAAGGGTAACTAATTTTTTTAAAACATGTATGTTTGTTAATGATGTCAAGAACAGAATGCGTATAACGACCTTTAATATTTAAAAGAGATTTATAGATAAAAATACTTTTTACACGGTCATAACTTTTTAATTCAAACATTTTTCTTATGATATAATTCTGTGTATCCTGTAATTTTGATAAATTTGTTTTATAAGCAGAACACCAAATGCGAATTCCATAGTTAAGTATGGATCACAAAAGTGATACTTTGTGTTATGGGTTTAACTAGACTGGTGTAAACTATAAGCAAGTTGATCTTATTGAGTATGTTACGCAACATATAGAATTTATAAATAAGTTTTTTGAATCTGTGACAAGTGTAGTCAATGAGCATAACCCACTTAACATGTAGGTCAATGATTACCCCAAGGTATTTTATGTGGATAGTTCTAACTACATTTTCTTGTATTCCTTCAACAATCAGGGGCCCCAAATTTTTTCTTAGTACAGATACTTTACTTCATCAGTTGTCATCACCGCTTTCAATTGTTATAGTTTAGAAGGTCGTTTATAAATTATAAGGACAATTGAATGTCCTCTAGAACACTTCTTTATGTATTTGATACATATCGTTAAATTTGAAGACGATCAACCATTATTCCGAGAGGTATAAAGACCGACATTTAGGATTTTTCAAAAAAATTTCATTTTCGGGTCAAAAAATTTGAAACTAGCACATTGAGGTTCCGAATCTGGAGGGGCCCCGCCGTTCCATGTAATTGCTGTTACCCGTTTTATCCCAATCTAATGCCGGTCTGGTTAATATGGTTGGCCAAATTTGTTAAAATGTTATATCCAATGTATTATTTGTTTTAAAAACGAAGAAATTTTCGGGTTAACTTCACCTGTCAGATTTGTGCTGGTTTGTTGTTGCGATATTGAATACTCTCATTTTGGAGTTGGAGGTGTGTTAAATATTCTTTTGTACGCAAGACAATTCAATATATATATATATATATATATATATATATATATATATATATATAAGCAAGTTAACCTGAAAATTTCATCGTAACGCTCTAACCTAGGAAATACTGGTAATAACAATTACATGGTATGGCTCCAGGTTCGGAACCTCTATGTGCTAGTTTCCCCGAAAATCCTAGATGTCGGTCGTTACATCTCGCGTCATCGTATTTAGATTTAGTTATATTTAGGCTTAAATGGTTACTGTCAAGCCTTAACATCATTAAGTGCTTGTTGAGCAATTTGCCAAATTTCCTGTCATGATTTATCTTCGCACTGCAACACGGTGTCATCAACATATGATCAAATGTTACAATTGTTATAGTTTACAAGGTTGTTTATAAATATAAGGAACATCCACTCCAAAAGAAATGCTTTATAAATAAAACTATAAATCAACAGCAACAACAAACCAGGCAGAAGAAACCAAATTATGAATATAATTCCATACGTCCCCTAGGACCTCTCTGTTTTAATATTATTGACCTATTTTAACCTTCTTCCTCGAAGTTACATTGAAGTTCCATCGTCTTGAAAAGGTTGAGATCAACCTTTTCAAGTCCAAGAAAACTTCGGGAAACGAGGGACATTGTCTACCAGATTCAGACTAACCTATTTCTAACCTGTTGTGACCTGTCTGACAGATAAATTTTGAGCAGTTGATACACGTTTTCCCTTATATACAAACTTTTTAAGTAAGTTAATTTTAGAAACAGTATCAAATGCTTTTTGTAGATCTATTAAAATAGAAATATTTTATTTTGTTTTCATTGAAATTATTATGAATTTGAATAGTTTTTTTCAGCGTCGTTCTGTACTAATTTTTTCTTAAAGCAAAATTGATTAGTTGATAATATTTCGCATTTCTTATAAAAGATAGGAGCAGATTATTTACGCATTTTTTTAAATATTTTTGGGAAGTTGTCAATTAGGGATATAGGGCAATAGTTTGTCATTTTCTCTTTTTTTTTTCATTTCTGTAAATCGGCGTTACACAACTTTCTTTAAACTCATATAGTACTAATGTAGTTTCAAATATAATATTTATTATATGTGCTAGGGGTTTACTAATAAAGTCTCTTAATAATTTAATAATTTTATCGAAAATTTTATCAATGAACAAAAATAATTTAAGGCAACCATAAGATAAGTATATTTTGAACTATTTTTGTAGCAACAACGTGACTAATAACTCAAAAGATTCCTCAAATTAATTTGCAGATAACGGCTTCGCATAAATTCTTGTTAGAGAAAATCTTAAAGGTCAGTCTCATCTAAGAGATAATACATTATACGGTATATATTATGCTACGGAAATAATAGCACCCCTATCCATCAAAGCAAATTTGATAAGCAAACTGTAATTAACGTTCATGAGTAATGACATGGAAAATTTGACCTGAAAAGTCTCAAGTTATGAAGCCGTGATGAACGACTTGAAAAACTGAGCTACGGTGTAGTTATATATTTAGTGATAACGAATGATGAATAGAAAACTGGTTCCTGGATTAAAATTCGTATGAGAACTAAACGTTGGTAGCCTGTTATAAATTTAGTGGTTGATATTTCAATATGCAGGTTTAAGCAAAAAGTTGTATGGAGTTTTCATAGCTTCTCCGAATTGTGTCGTAACTCCTGTCGCAGGAATTTTACAGGAGACAGACTACAGGGCTCTACATTGTATTCTGTACATTTTCCTTATACGAAGTTTTCATCTAGAGAGCATGTCTTCTTCTTGTTATTTTAAACATACCAAATATATTTATTAGAGCATAAATATGGATTGGTGATCAGCAGATCTTAGATATGTAAGTAGAATCTTAAGTAAATTAAGTAAAAAATTTTTAAGTTTAATGGTTTTATTTAAAATTAAGACTATATTGATGTTAATAATGTACTAACAGCTAAAAAAATCATTCGGTAGGTGCTTGGTACCACTCACCCCACCACTCTCCCTAACAAACTAGGGCATTAATGAGACAAAAAAAAATCCGTGGGAGTGTGAAATTTCTATCAAGTTAACCGCTTTATCGTTATACATGCTATTTACCTACATATTTACTCAGGTTTTAATTTATTTTTTGTCAGATTAAATAAAACTGTTTAAGTTTAAAATTTTTATACTTCATTTATTTTCAAGTTTATAGGTTTTTTATTTTCTTAGGTCTATTTTTATCGTTTGTTTTTATTTTAGGTACCTGTTATTATTTGTAACCATGATGTTCCCACGAGTAATGGACATCATAACGGTCCAATAGAGGGGCACTGCTATAAAATCAGGAAGCGGCCAATTCTGGAGGGAAAAACGACATATCATTTTTATCCACCCTAAGGCCACACGTCGTCCGCACGTTTTAAGTTTTTATCGTAACTTGAATGGAGTACCGTTATCGATCTATTATTTTTAGCCACTCTAACGCCACATATTCCACGACTCGATACAAAATCAAAGCTCTTCCATTTGAAGGGGTGTGAAAAAGAATATATTTAATCTGCCATTTTGTAGTGGCGGCCATCTTGGATTTACAATGATACAAAACATATTAAATTGTATTGTCAACACAACTAAATATCACATCAATCTGTCAACAGGAAGTGGGTGGAATTTTAATTACTAGCTTTGACCCAAACAAACAAACAGGGCAAGCTAAGTAAAGCCGTTTAAAGAAAGTTAAATTTTCTGTTTAAACAGATTTTCGTGTCCACGAACAAACATTGAAATCTTGAAAACCTTCAGTGTGCACATGAATGTTTACATGTTGAATCATAAAACATAGTTTGATTGAAAAATCCACAAAAAATATATCACAATAAAATGTGCTAATTTCCTTTTACAAAAAAAAAACTTTAAAGTTCTTGCCATCTCTAGTAGTGGTTTCCTAGAATATTTATTGGGAAATAGTCATTTGAGCTGACTACCGCATTTTAAGCAATCCTGTTAAGGTAGTTATTTCATTAGGTTAGCTGTATATTCACCAAAACAGCAACCTAGTATATTTGTCACCCTGATTGTTTAACTTGTCACTTTCATAGAGAAAAATGAACAGCTTTCTTAAAACTTGCCTTTATAACTCATCCCCACTTTAAAACTTACCCTAGATATGATAGATATTTCTTAAATTTTTGTATTTATCTGATCTCATTAGTAAACTTGTTCAATTATCTTAGTCAAATCGAGTACTAGTGTATCACAGGTATACCACGTCCACCAGCCAATCTGGTAGAATCAATTGTAAGGGCGCCAGTAGCTAAAAACAAAGAACTTTGTTCTGTGAAACTATAATTGCTTAAGACTTTACACTACTATTCCAGAAATAAGGTTTGTTCCGTTTAGACGAAACCAGTGTTTAAAGGCTAGCACTAGCTTGCTCTCACATCTTGAAAACCTAATAACCTATAAATTGTCATTATACCAATAAGTAATGAAAATCATTTCCAAATAATATTTCTAATTAATTCTTACCGATTTTAAATTTTTAAAATAATTCACGATAAGATACCTAATTAGTGTTACTAATTATTTAGATATTTTATGCTGTTGCTAATACACCATATCATTAAAGCAAATCAATAGATATTCAAAAGGACAATCAATGCTTGGGTTGAAGCTAAATAGTGTAAACATTTTCAAATAACAGTAAAAATACAGAAATTAGGGAAAATGCCTTTATTTTCAACATAGTGCCGTTTCAGCTACATTCCATCAATAACGTCGAAATTAAGTTATCGATGGTTATAAAGTTTCATTTTTGCTTAATCTTTAAACACAAGCCAAAACTTCAAGTTTGAAAACAGTTAATGTTTCTAGTGAGCTAGGTCTGGCGAATAGGGTATGCAAGACTTTAGCTCATTGGTTCTGACGATCGTTATAGTGAATGTGAGAAATGGTGCATTTTTATGAAGCAACATTTCTTTCCTCAAATGCAGCTATTTTTATATTTTGTAAACAAATTATGCTGTAATTCCCCATAATGTTGATTGTTGGTCGTTCTTCAATACACCAGCTATATTTGCCTTAATCTTAGCTAATCCTAACCCTTTCATTCCATTACGGTCAGACAATATCGTCTTCTGAATTTTTATTTTTTTATGTCTCCCCATATATTTTTTTCTACAATAGGTTAGGTATTCATTTGAAACAGTTAGCCATATCTCTGCCATTTCGGTATTCCGTAAGGTAGCTATAACACTAATTAAAATGAATCCTTCAAATGCAAAGGAATCTTTGCAGTGATATGCGAATTATTTCTTACAGCTTTTTAACAAAAGAATATACCTATACTTTAATGCTTTATCTTTCAGATCTGAATTCTTTTGCTCCATATAAGGTATTAATAATAACAATTTATAAATGTTATCGTTAATCAACGTCTGTAACATTGTACATTCCGATTTCTCTTTCGATGTTTGAAACAAAAACGTAATTAAACTTAACCGCAAACCATTTAATAATACATTTCGTCCAATAAATATTTTATTTAAACCGCGTTAGAGCTACCAGAATTTTATGATCACAGAAAAATTGGAACTTTATTCAGAATAAACCCCAGGCAATTAAATCAATAAGGTTGTCGTAGTTTTTTTTCTAGTTCAACCACGCCTTACATTCCATGTTTGTAAATTATTTTGCAAAAAAATGCCGATACTTCATAGACAATTGCAGTACTGAAATTGAATTGATTGGATTCTTATTGCAGGGCAATTGTGTTACCATGACCTACCTTCGCGAAATCGATGTTGTGTTTAATTGACATTCTTGTACTGCTATAAAAATCTTAAGTATCTAGTCAGCAAAAGATTGAAATTAGCAATTTTCATTTATGATTGCAGACTTTCAATCGGAAATTACACCAGTTAAAACTGTAGTAACAGTCCCTTACTGGTTTGATAATAAAGTACGTCGTTAAAAAAATTTAAAGAAATAAATTCCTGAAATTGTGACATACAATACACAGTTAAGTCATAATTAATATTTAAAAAAGAACCGACTTCAGCTGACTGAAAATATAAACCGTTTAGAAACCCTGCGCAATCAATCACTATTTTCCGATATATCTTCCTTTTTTTCGGATTTCAATTGAAAATTTTAGCGTATTCTTATCTCTCTCTTTCTCTCTTTTTCTCCCTCTCTAATTTCTATTCTTACTTATTGGTCTATCATCTTCTGAATCACCCTGTACAACTATAATTCAACTCAACACAATATTGCAAAGGTCAGGATATCTTTAAACCACCTTGTATAAGTATAAATGCTCTCCACACTATTGACTCTTTCTATTTTTCTATTGTTTAAATTATTCCTCTATACCAATGATTTTACATCGGCCCATATGTCTAGTATTCCATTTATGCAACTACTCATAGTCTACCCTATATAACAAAATTCACCTTTTTGAACCACATTTTATGACCACCACCCTGTACATGCAACTGCTTCTAAAATTTTGTTTACACATGTCTATAATTATACCTCGTCCTTCGTCCCTTAATTCAAATATCTAAACTGCTTATGCTTATATAACAACATTTTTTATACAGCCTGAATAACAATTCACAATAATTCTACCCCACCCTTACTTCAAAGACCTTGTCTAAGCAACTACTTATGCTCCAAACTATATAACTTTTTTAAACCGCCCTGTATAACGGCAATTATACTCCACTTTATATTTCAAAAATTATGTATATTCAACTGCTTCTGACAATTTTTAAAGCCTTTTGTATAACTGTAATTATTCTCCGTTGTATAATGCAAATATTTACTCTGTATAACTATAGTTTTGCTCCACTCTTATTTCAACCACCTTGTATATGCAACTACTTTTGTACCACTCAATAAATTTTTCAAAACCACCCTGGATAACTAATTCAATTCCAACTTATATTTCAACCATCATTGTATGCAACTGCTTATGTACCACCTAATATAACATGCAGGCACGCACACACCTTCACCCGTATTCCACACAGAAGAGATCGCCGAGATAACAAATTTTCGTTTTAATAAGCTAATTTTCTGCAATTTCACGCGACTGTAACTTAACTTCGTCTCTAAAATAAACTGTCTTCAAAAGCATGAAAATGAAAATCATTACAAACACCCTGTAGGACATACATGGCATATCTTGACATTTTATCTAGATATTTTCAGAAAAATTGTATGTTTTACGTTATAGAAAAATGTACGGAATCAAGCTGGAACATATCTTTGTATAATACAGTATATAATATTCAAATTGCCTAAGCAGTTTTAGAGAAAATAGTAAAGATTCATTGAAAATCGCTGAAATCTAGTCCCTTATTTACTTTTTCTGTAACGTTCCTTAATATAATGCAGTTTAAATCATCGAAATTGCCCAAGCCGTTTCTGAATAATTGCTCGTCATACATAAAAAAAGTTGTAGACGAATTGATAACCTCCTTTTTTGAAGTCGGTTGATAAAATAACAACTGAATACTTTTTTTACTACTTATTATGGTGTTTTCTCCTCACTCCATTTCTTTAAAAGACAAGGATTAAAAGGTTCCAGTTTAGATATTACCCCTACTACACTTTGGCCATGATAACTTTTTAATAGCAATCAAGATAACGATGGAGATCCTCAACAATGAATTCGAAATTACTCAACATATTATTTACCAATTTATATCCAGCGTTATTTGTTTTTAATTGCCTTTTTTGGGTTTGGCAAGATAATAAAATATTGGAAAATAGTCAGCAAATAGTTCAGAAATTAACTAATTAAAAATTTATTAATACTCTTCATTTTCACGTTTCTGAAAATTTATATACGGTAACATAAAAATTAAGATTATTAATAATTTTGTAATCTGTATTGTTCATTAAAAGCCACGAAAATACCATGTCCAGAAGAAAGAAACAAAAAATATGGTAAATTGTGTTCTTTTAGACCCTAGAAACAATTTTCCACCCTTGAAATTGTAAGGGCTCTTCGAAACTTCAGTCACAACCCAAGACGAGGTTATATGTCAACTAAGTTTAGTGGGTGTACAAATTTTGACTTTTTTCAAACACTTCATTACTATTTTTTTTGTATTGTAGATCGTTTTACTATCAATGATCTCTGCTGTCAAAAAATACATTGAATATAATTTGCAAGTACTTTTAGTACTGTTATGAAACAAAATATCTTCAGGATAAACGTTTTGAAGATACAATCCAATAATCGATTACAAAGATGTTAGCGTCACGCATTTGAAAAGTTCAAGGATGACTTAAATTTATATAATATGCAACTAGAGAGTACTCGTCGAAAATTATTGATCGACATTCAAAATGATTGGATATCCTTACAAAATGTGTAAATATTTAAAATTAAATGACAGATATTTTTTTATCACGATTTTTATGTTAACAATGTAGCAAGATTTTAATCTTCATGTAACATTCGATATATTTTTTTTCAGCTTGAAGAGTAGTTCACCGTGAAATAAAATGTTGAACCTTACTTATATTCTACGCCGATCTTATTCCAGATAATCTTTGATTTTGTTTATCCTTGTTTTTGTTGTACGACGAAGGAGAAAAGTTACAGACTACAACCTGAAAAAGTTCAAAATTATCGCTGTCATTCTGGTCAGTATTTCCATCTACCAATATATTTCCACTACGTTTACATATTTAACATAACTTAATACTATCTGTTATAGGTATTTCCTTTCATTGAAACATGTTTAAAAGCTTCTGTGTGACTTTCCTTGATGACATGGTTTTCTTAATATTGGTTATTCTACAATAGGTATATAAAGGGTGTGCCAAATTGAAGTTTCTATTTGAATTTGTAATATATCGCACAAGTTACTTATATTGTATGAAATTTATACCCTAAATGATCTCAGAAATGTGGCGATTAGTAATGGAAAGTAATATTTATTCAAATAACCTTCTGTGGACCTTTGACAAAATTGTATACCACCTTTTGGAATAACTGCAGCGATATTTCACCAACAGTAGTAGTAAAGTTATCCCGAATGTGGTTTAAAGAATATCAGCGTAGACTTTTTCCTATTATAAATCCCAATGAAAGTGGTCTGAGGGCGTCAAATTGCAGGGCCTAGGTCGCCAGTTAACGTTTTCTCTATATGAACTTATTTCGTCTTGAGGGATTGATCCTCAAAAGATTATATTACCAATAAATGGCGTGGATCAGTCTTGTCGAAACCACATACACTGAAAATCTATTCCATCTAATTCATCTTGTAAAAAGCTTCCAATTATCGATATACACAAATAAGCATTACCCTTAATTCAACAAACATTTGTGTTTAAATTTTGGGTCTTGGGTTTTCGAAATATAAAAATAGGTGCGCACACTGAAATGTATTTTTACCGTCAATGGGTGCTGTAATGTGGTCAATATAATCGTAGACGATTTTTAAATACGTGCTAGAGACCAAAATTAATTAAACAACTAATAAGTCCATGAGCTAAAAATTTGGTGTGCATCATACGCGTAAGGCCTAATAAAATATACGATGAAGAGGATATTGGTCGAACTGGTCATTATTCGGTTATTCCAATTAGTTCCCGAACCATTTTTTATTAAGGTCTCAAGAAATAAATTCAATATTTCTGGGATGTCCTTGACATATTTAATAGCCCGAATATCTTGTAGTACAATGAGACTTGTCAACTCGAGTATCCTCAGTCTTTCTTACAAGATGACCTTGTTCCTCTAACGACTGCTCAGCCCAATTTCGAGTTAACTAAATGCGCTAAATCTCTAAACGCCATAAATCTTAAACGTCGATCTTGAACTTCATTTTTGCCCCTTCGACATTCGGTACCTACTCTTCTCCAATTTTGGTTATTATCAAACCGCGCTTGATAACATCAAATAACAGTAGTTGGAGTTCTGTTCGTGCAGCCAGCCATTTTCCCGAAATGAAAATCCCGCCTCCCCTAAACCATTCATTCCAACATTTTCAAATTCAGTTAACTGGCGGTACATTCGGGGTACACGTACTCTAGGTATCACCTGGAAGTTCTGAGTGTTGCGATTTCTTTGTCACTGAGTATATATTTCACAAACATTTAATAAAAAATGAAAACAAATCCTTTGTAGAAAAAAAACTCTACTTTCAATAACTCTTTTCAAAATTTAAATCTGACGGTTTATGATATATGAAAGTTCACTTACAAATACAATACTAAAAACTTCATATTGCAATTGAAAATAAAACTAATAATAAATAAAGAATAAAACAAATGATCCTATCGGATCGATAGTCTACAATTCACCTGTTGACGCCATAATTTTTATTTTATAAGCATGCTAAGAAACATCATTTTATTTCTTCACTAGTTTATGACAAAGTTTCATTACGAATCCATATTAATGTCTTAGAGCATACACCTTCCGGAGGTAACCTGTAATGCACTAATATCGTACCAAAGATAGAAAGATAGGGCATGAAGCTGTTTCACTCTATTGGGAACTGCGACGACCAATCGAGTGAACTAGCCTCTTAACCTTTCTATTACTCTCTCTTTCTATCTAGCACGATATTTGTATTTCTTCTATCCTGATCTCGGTTGGTATCTACATAAAAACTTCAACGGACAGGGAAGAAATAAATAGACCCAATGTCAGTGAAAATTCAAAAAGCAGCCGGCACAAATTTTTCAATGTTTTTATGGATGCTTTGTGGAAACCTCAAATTTGAATATCCGATATTATTGAGGTCAAATCTTAAATCCAATAAAAAAAATTCCACCATAAATTAAAGTTAAAATTTTGTATTATCAGCTTAAATATTATGAGCTGGCAATATTTTTGCAACAAATTTAATGTATGTTTCGTGAATAAACGTGTGTGGGTGGGTGCATGTGAGCAGGTAATTATTTAATTATTTGTCTAAATATTAGTCTTGCGGTGCTGAGTTAGATTTGATTACCCTTTTGTACATTTTATTGCTGCAAAATTACTGTCAGTCACACATTTCACGATATCCTGTAATTATTTAAACAAAGAAATAGCGAAACATCAATCATATGACAGTCATCAAAGTGGAGTAGTTCAAGTACATCTACATATTCAAGCATGGAGTACCAAAAATTTTAAATTACGCTTTTCTTTCATCATTTATTAATTTACGTGAGAAATTTTGTAGGACACTTAACGGAAAAAATTCCACACTAAACATAATTTAAAAAAAGATCCATAGTAATCAGTAACTCAGGGGTCGTTAAAATTACATATTCGGGTCATCTGACTGAAAGTATATAGCTGAGAATGTGTCCGTCAATACAATTGATTGACGGCAATATTAACAATTAAAATATTTTTTCGATATTTTGAAATCCATTGAATATATACTGTTTTTAGTTGAGAACCTTCAACAGGTGCGGTTCCACCACTGACTGAAATCTCCAATGAATCTCCAGTTGAATTTAATATTTTAACGCGAAAGGAATATGGACAACTAGAAGATTTAATGGAATATAAAATCTAAAGAAATAGTAACACAATTTCCTTGGTAGGTTTTAGACAACCTACGAGTTTATTGGAATCAGAGGGAAATAGCGTTACATGGAGCAAAATGCTCGATTTGGTGTTACTGTGAGCCAGTTTTCCCTATAACTCGTAGATGTCTATATGAATTTGCCGATAAAATAGACAAATTAACAATAAAAAGGTTCTGATAAAAATTAATCTTCAAGTTTCCTTAATCGCAATATCAGTATTTTAATGTATATGGTAATCGGCAATTTAGCATTTACAAATTGACATATTTAGAAATTGCTCTAATACAACAAATTTTTCACTAAGGAGAACTACCCAACTTTAGACCATTCCTAAGATCCAAAAAAATTAGTGAAAGTAGTTTATTTCTAAAGACTAATTATGAATTTATATTGGTAGGTAACCCCTAACAAAATTCATGTAAACTGTAGTCTTTAAACCTAAGTTTTGACATAAAATTTACATGTTTTACATTACCCAGTATCAATGGTCCCAATCGTACACTGCATTACTTGATAGGTATTTTTAATCTCTATTCAAGACATTTTTATGTGCTAAAATCCAATGAGTAGTTATGAGCAATTCATTTCATGTGTTAATTTTCACTTACACCCTGTGATTAAAACTAACTTGGCACTTGAATAAAGGTATTAATTACTCCAAATGTCCGTGAGAATCTTGACAATAATTCGATAGGACCTCGTGTGTCAAACCATCAATTATAATAAGTTTCGTTCAATCAAGTTCGAACTGGTCTAATTATTGGGCTGGGGCTCCTTCTTGTTGAAATACGACTTTATTAAACTAGTCAGGATTAGCATTTACTATTTCATCGGATGGATTTAATTACGAAGTATGTTAAGATGCACATGTTCTGTTAAGTTTTTGTACAGAAATATTGTTCCTGCAATATAATTTCTGAGAATTCCTGTTCAAATATTTCATTTTTGAGGAGTGTGACACTGCCGAAAAAAGTTGTTTCATTTCAGACCAATACCGTCCAATCTATCTGTTTACGTTTCTATTAAAATAATTATATTCTTTGGTCAGGGTTATGTTTGTAGATGATGCAGTATTTGTCTTTGGTAGGGATCAAACTTCTGGTTTTTCAAATACTGTTTTCACCATGGTTTTTAACATTACACAATCCAAGACAACTATGACGGTTGATTATTTATGATTATTAACAACAGACGCGATCAGGTGTACATGTTTACTTCTGAATTTGATGAAAGCTGTCTCACACTTTAATAAATACACTTTGAATTCTTTGAAATTTTCACACTAATTTCGTTTGTTCTAGTAAACACTTGCCTTGCTTGAAAAAAATAATTTTTGAATAATAGTACTTGCAAATTAAAATTAGAAGAAAAATAATTCATAACTAAACGATATACCAAAATTTTCTTAAGTTCGTAAATGTTTACTAGTGATGAACATAAAAATGACATTCACTATGTTTTACCTCCAGTATACCATATAGTTTTTTCTTCAAAACCTTTCTAAATGTGCATTGACAGTGAAGTGATTAGCAACTTTTAATTTTTTTAAATATCTTTCAAATAAGCACCCTTCAAACTCGAAAAAAATCAATACCATGCACTTGGCATGTCAGTTTTATGTCAGACTTAATTTGGTTAACAACATATGACAAAATCTTGTTCCAATAAAAAATTGATAGTGGTGGGGACATTAAAACTCCTTACGGTAGATTATCTAGGTAAAGGATGTTCCAATTTAAGGTTAACTTTTAAATTTGCCGCTATTTATATTTTTTGAATATCATATGTTATTTGACAGATGAGAAGTAGGAATATTACAGTTATTAAAAATGGAGAGATATACGATTATTATTAAAAATTATTTTAAATTTTGTGAAAGTTGTGCAGAAGTTGGAAGAAAATTTCGTACAAAATATGGAAAAGAAAGTTGTCCGTCAAATGTTACCTTTGGAAAAATTGTTTAAAATTTTGTGGAAACTTGTTCTGTAAAAGATGAAAAAATCAAAACATATCATCGTAGTGGATGTTCAGAAGAAAATATTGCAGCTGTTACTGCTAGTGTTGTTGAACAACCATTTCAAAAACCACTTTATTAAGAATTTTGCACAAACATTTAAAGGCTTACAAGATTCAGATAACGTTGTCAATTCGTTAATTGGGTTATACAACAGAAACTTGAAAATGTGAATTTTTTCAACAAAATCATCTTCAGCGATGAAGCACACTTTAAATTGTGTGGTTTTGTTAGCAAGTAAAATTGTCGAATCTGGGGTGAAGCAAATCCACGAGAAATAATGGAAAGACCGATGCATCCACAAAAAGTAACTGTTTGGTGTGGTTTTTGGGCTGGTGGATTAATTTTTTGAAGATGACAATGGAAATGCTGCTACTGTGAGTTGTGATTGATATCGAACGATGGTTACTAACTTTTTGTGGGACGAATTGGAGCATATTGATGTGTAGAATATGTGGTACCAAAAAGACGGTGCAACATGTCATTTAGCAGCAGAAACAATCAATCTTTTGAAACAGAAATTTGGTAATCGAATAATTGCTCGAAGAGTCCTCTAGATCTTGCGATCTAAGTCCTCTAGATTCTTTCCAATGGAGCCGTTTGAAAGAAACGGTCTATGCCAACGATCTATAAACAATTGATAACATAAAGGAGAACATTATTGACTGTTTTCAAGTAATTGAACCGCAGTTAAGCCAAAACGTTTTCGAAAATTTTGGCAAAAGATTAGAAGTTTGTCGTACAGCAGCAGGTGGTCACTTACAAGATATTGTTTTCCATTACTTAACCGAAACCATTGTACTATCAATTGAAATAAAAGATTTGATCATTCTCAAATAATTTGTGTATTTTATTAAAAATTTCTTCTTCTTCTTCTTCCAAGGTTGGCCTTACGGCCGGTATTGGTCTTGATCTTTCGATCTTATTGACCATTAACAAGTGTTTTTATGATGTAGATAAAAAATTTATAGGTTACTCTTCTAACTTATGTGCAAGCATATAATCGGAAAATATTGAAAATAAAGAGTTCCTTAAACTTCAAGTAACACTTATTTCTGATCCTATCCTAGCTCCCGTAAATGATTGATGAGATAATAACGAAACTTTATTTACACGGCGTGGTGACCTAGACTCCCGGTTTTTCACTATTCTAAACACTTATATCACTTCCAGAGCGTCTATCACTTTATCAGTGTCTTTAAGGGCGACGAAGATACTGTTAAACAAAAATTAAAATTATAAGGGTAGGAGTGTTAATTATTAAACTATTACAGTTTACTTAACCTAAGACGCGCACAAACGACCGATCACCACGCCATTTTAGCCGGAAGTCCTATTAAAAATTTAAAAATTAATCTTAAATTGGAACACCCTTTAGATGAAAACGACCACAGTAATATCAAAATGTAGAATAACTGAATAAACTTGAAAACATACAAGTTTACATAATTAGACATGGTTAAATGTGGAATAAGGTGGAAATGTATACAAGTTCAGAATATATTTTAAAAGGAAAAAAAATGTGAAACTGAATTAGTATACTGTAACGTACAAATCATAATTTTTAGTAAAGAATTTTCAACGTCTAATATTTCATCTCAGATACCATACTTTCATAATGATGAAGTTATAAAACATTCATTGTTCCGGGAAGATAAATACAAATAAAATTTAATAAACCTATCTTATATTCTCAAATAGTTGTTATCCGGTTTTCATTGCTCAAGGTAGCTTTGTGAGTCCACGATTTACTGCCTAATTAGTGAACAATTATTTGAAAGCATGTTAGTTTTGATCAGTGAATAGAATAATGAAACGCCTTAGGACAACTTTTGTGTTATTACTAAAAACAATATATTCCTACTGCTTTTATTTCAATATGTAACCTTCCTGGTCATAATAAAACTAATTAAAACATAAATATCCGGTAAAAGAGTAAAGCAAATAGCAAGAAATAATAAATTAGTTAAGATATTTACACAAAATAATTGTCAATATTTACAATTAACTTGAAATTCGGGATTTTACAGTTTAAGGACCAATCAAATTGTCAGTATGATTGGTACACTACTCAACTTATTTATGCACAGGTCACTATTAGCTGTCGCGGAGTTTTTTGATGATCTCAGATCAGAAGAATGAGGGGGATACCCGAAATTCGTTGTAACAAAAATAATGTTATACAAAAATGCTAACGGTGTTAGGCTAATTAAATTTTATGGTTGATCTTGTTGGATCCAAACATTAGACGACACGTTGTGTCGTTAGAAATTCTTGGTCGTCAACTGCACTAAGCATTTACTTGAAATTTGATTTTCGTGGGTTTTTGAAGGTGCCATATTAAATGAAATTGGTATGTTTGGATTCACCATAAAAAATAAATATGAATTTTATTAAGATTTCATGTTTATCATGTTACAGTTTTCGAGATATATAAGAAATTCTGATTTATTTGTGTGTGATTGTGATTTCTTTCAAATGTCTATATGATATGTTCCAGCTGAGAATGAATTTTTGACAATGATTGAAAAAAACATGTTGAATTCGAAATGACATTTGAATTGAAAATAATTTACATACTTTCTAAGAAATAAGAAAATAACTTACAAGTTGGTTATTTTAGACATTGTGTGGTTTCAGTTATACTGATGGAAACAAAAGAAACTTTGCATTCTCTATTAGGTGTTCCTATACTTATCTTTAACCGTTTTTGTTGTTAGTGCCAAGTTCAGAAGACGAATTGTAAAATATCAAGAAGTCATTGTGTACCATTCCATAATGTTGTTAATTTTTTTTGCATCCTTTATAAATTTCAAAATTAACTTAAGTAGGCTACACAAACAAAAATGTAGGAGAGTAAACAACCGTGCACGTCGGGTGTTTGGTGAATGGACTAAGTTGGTGAATCAATAACTCTTTAAAGCATCCAAAGTTTCAACCAAAAGTTTACAAGCAAAAGCCAAAATCTTCTTTTCTTCTTCAAGTGGTATGTTGTTAATACGTTGACGACTATCAGGTTCACAATACCTAATATTTTCTTTTTTTTTCAGGTGCAATATCAAGTACTCATTTGCATTTTAAACTATCCATTTTCTCAGGTTTTTTAGCCAGAAGAGCTTCTTGTGCCAAATCCATTTTTTTTCCTTCAGCTTTTCGGTTTAAGATTAGGCGGAGATTAGTCCGAAGTTGTCTGTGGTGCTCCAATCTTACCCCAGTTAACATTTTGTAAAATTTATCATGAAGTTAGAGAAATTTTTGTCTTTGGGTATTTTAATGTCTATCGATTATCTGATGTAATTAAACCAAGCTTAGCAAATATTACTTATTTATTACACATAATATTCCCTACTAGTGTTTATGCTAATCCATTAGCGGCCAAGAAACTCATGATTAATTAAGTTAATATGGCATTTAACATTCTGCGAGTAGTAGAAATTTAACAATTCTACAAAAAAGGAACTATTAAAATAATATCTGTGTGTTTGCCATTATTTAATAAAGATATTTAGAAAGAAAACGTTAAAATGTATCATTTGCAATACTTTAAAAGGTAGAATGTATTTGTATATAATTTGTTAATTTATTACAATTTGCATAAAACATTGGCCAACTCTGTTATGGGAAAACAGTAAAATATTATTATGTATTTATACTAATAAAAATTGTTCAAACATTTAAAACCAAAAAAGTAAAGAAAATGTTAATAAAAAATACAAATTCTTTTACTATTTTTTTAGATATTTTTAATTAACAACTAGAGGACTAAGACTATTAGTGTTTCGCAGTGTTAAGTGTCCTCTGTACGAAATAATTTGAGTGATTTTTGTTTAACATATACCTATGACCTGATTCGATACCCCCCCACGGAACAGTTTATAAAAGAAATACTGAATTTTTGTTGTTCTTTCGGGTGTCTAGATACCAAAAATTATTACAATTTTTAAATTAATATTTAATGCTATTTTACATTAGCCATGGTTTTAGAGCATCGAAGCGTCTCAACCTACAACGCTGATTTTACATTAATTTAAATTAGTAAAAGCCGAGATTTATGTCGATAAACCGTTTTTAATGGAAAATAGATCTTTATTAAGAATATCGTGTCTCACAATTTTTTAAAGCGAAATACAAAAATTGCACTTTTTTCCAGACGTCATTCCAACCGACACTTCTTTGACCTTGAAATACTCATACAACTCAGTTCTATTTGTAAGAAACGGTGACCAGGCTTTATATAAACTTAGGGCTTCTACTTCTAGAGGTAGGTACCAGTGTACAAATTGCGTGCGAAGAGAGTAAACAGAGAGGGCAATAGAGAGAGCAAGAGGCTATTTCACTCGATTTGGAGCTTCTTCCAATGAAATACATCCAGCAAGTAGTTCATAGGCGGTTTCTACCCACCTAGTGAAATAGCCTGTTACTCTTTCTAGTTTTGGAAGGATATTTGTGTATTGCAGAATATCTCCGAAAGAATATGCTTTAGGTATATAAAGATATATCAATAAACCATAGTAAATAAACAAATTTAACAGCAAATTCTTATATAATAACAGCACAAAATTTGCTTTTCGATCTAAAAAATATTTCAATATTTGGTTGCGATATTTTGCATTACCGACTTGACATATGTCAAAAGGCAGAACACCACAAAAAGGTTAAGGTTACGAAAGGATAGTAAATAATGGATTGCTCGATAGACGCAAATTTTTCCGAAAGCATACGTTACAAAGTGGCTGCTAATAATCTTTTCTAATCAAGTTGTTTTCTATATCATGAAGCAAAACCTGAAAAACTGTCAACAAACAAAGAGCTGCATCAACTCGAGAGCGGGCCCAACGCACGGTGAAACGTCACAAGTTAACTGGTTTTATTTAAAAAAAATTAACATTGATCAAGCAATTCTTTGTACATTATCCTTGAAGCTACCAAGGATGACAAACTAGAACTCCACAAAAAGGGCAACATTTACAAGATTATGAATGGTAGAGAGAAAGATTAAAATGAAAAAGTGTCCAGCTGAAAGCATTAAATAACAAGTTCAAGAAGTGACCTGAATGGCGCTGGTGGTGCTGTGTAAAATTAAATTTAATGCATTTAGAAGGAATTTTTTTTAAATGTATTTAAGTAACTATATTACAACCGCTATTTGGAAGAGTAGTGGGAGATGATTTGATATTTAAAAAATATCCACTTCAAAGATGTTCCTATATGTTGTAGTTATTTTTCTAAAACTCGTCTTAAACTCCACCAGACATTTCTTGCAATTCCTTCTTATATTTACATATGCATATTTACATATAATGTAAGCAATTCCTTAACATTCTGGTTTTCAATAGTTTTTGTATTCGTGCATACCACTAACCGTATAATTAGTTTGTCGAGAATGTGCATACTAATTATCAAATTTTGAATTAAAAGTAATTAATACGAAAAATTGGCAAAGAAAAAGGTCAAGATCGAATGAAAGCAAATTGAACATTATTAAAAATTTTCTATGTTCTAGAAGCTACTGCTTTAGGAAATAGTATTTAGTTAGTTTTCTCTCATTAAATTGAACAAATTATAGTTGAAATATTGTTAGCAAATTGATTTTTTAAAACGACTATGTACATTTATTTGAACGATGAATATAAATTATTTAATAGTTTAGATTTGTAACCTAAATCAACATATAATTGCGCTTCGTTTCTAGGTTAAAATATAATTGCTATCATAAAATAATAAATGTAAAAACTGTGATATATAGAATTTTAGAAACAAATTAATTATTAGTAACCTCCTATGATATGCTGGATAGATTCACATGTTTGGCAACCGTATATTTATCGTTGTTAATTGAAGGGTCTTTAACGATGTACTTTAGGTAGTTGTTAGTTGCAATTACTTGGTCTTGGATTGCCAGTATGAAGCCTTTCATTTTAGAAAATATATGACCACAGATCAACCAGTAGTTCGACGCTGAACATTCGACTGTTCTTGCTGTTATTCTAACTATACAGATTTATAACATTGAAACATTATATCGTTTTTCAACCTCAAACTGACCAAAAATTTAGCTAATTCAATTAACATAGATGAACAAAGGTATTTAATAAGTGCTAATGTTGTTCGTTAAACTTTGGTCATTTCATATAACTAATTTATGAGAATGTGACTAAATTTAGTGATTTAAGATATGATTAGAGTATTAAGATAATTTTCCACATCAATAATTACAGAAGAGATATTAACATGTCTTGTGATTGTGTATGCAATGAAATGAAATGGTAACTGCAAATATGAAGTTGTCAATCACTGTATGTTGTTAAACGTTATTTCTTGTATTTCTTTGGCAAATAAATAAATTTGAAAGACAGAAGTGAACATACAAAACCCCAATGAGCAGTCAAAATCATTAAGGTCTTTCTCAACTATCATTTGAAACTATATAAAGTCTATTCTATGTAAACTATCACTATTGCCAGCAAAAGCTACAATACTGGCTCCGTGTGACTGCTGTCTGGGGATTGGTGGTTTGATGGAAGCGCCCATATTGAGTTGAGTCATGAGTTGTATTTTATACAAATATTGGCCACTCTACGTGCTGTTTGCGAAAATGCAAGAATACGGCAGTTAATAGTGCTTGGAAGTTTTATTGCCTCGTTATTGTAACAATTAAATTGCTCCAACATGACAAATGACAAATGAATTGCCGCAGTGAGAAAAACAATGTAAACTTTATCCTGATTGTTATCATACTATTCTAGCAGCCCTAAAATAAATTTTCCTCAACTAGCACCCCATCAAACAGGGCCTATGGAGTTCAATAGGGAGTCTAATCTTTCCAGGTACCCAACTAAAACTCAGTTTCATTAATATCCGCCAACCGAGTAGGAGTTAAAAAAATTCTATGACCTGATTGCAGCGTCACATACAGGGTCAATTTGTAAAACCGCTCTAACCAAATTAAACACGCCTAAAAAGCTTCATTAAAATTGGCCTAACGGTTAAGGAGGAGTTTAAAAAGATTAATACAAACCGGGTCAAATTGTAAATCCCACCAACTCAAACACACAGAAAAAGTGTAACAAAAATTGGCCCAATCGGTCCTGGAGTTCAGTGACATACACACGGACAGAAAAATTATATCATATACATAAAAATGACATTCTAAATAATCGCCTCAAAATATATGTATCCTTTGATTTTAGCTTCTTAAATAAAATTTATTGATTGACCTTGTGTTGATAATGCAGGAAACAAAATTAGGCTTACGACTTATTTATGCTTTGCTTCGTGAAGATGCATTGTTTTACAAACTGAAAGGGGCCAATGGTCTGTCAATGGAAGGAAATTGCACTCTACTATTTTATTTCATGGTCTAAATGCGTCCATGCTTAATTTGAAATACCTTGGCTGCATCTCTCTCCCACCACAGCCAATTGCTTTTTATGAACTATCTATGCCAGACATTGTCTATTTGCTATGGCTATGCACATCACGAAATACCAACATACAATAATTTCAGCTCATATTACTTCTATTAATATGACATCGCCTTTAGGGTTATACCTATATATAAACATAATTTTCATTTTAAAGAATATTTTACAATTAGAAATTTTGACTCACAATAGCACGTACTTACATACAACGATATTCCACACCACTTCCCTGATGTCAATTGTCAGTAGAATATGAAAAATTGAATTAAAATAAAATTATTGTAAAAGTATTTAGTTATAGAAATATGAATCCTTCATTTTCATGGCTTGATTTTGATGTTTTAAAAATTGTGTTCAACATCCTTTTGCTTCTAAAATTCTTCAGATGAAAACAGTGTCAAAATATAATTATTATTAAATAAAGTACAAATTAATGCTACCAAAACAAGAAAAACTATGTATAAGTCATTCATCAACTACTTTCAAAAAGTAATTATTACTTGAGTAACAATATTTCGGTTTTAATTTGTTTTTAGTTTAATAACATATCTGTACCCTAGAAGCAAACTATATTAAGTCCAAAATTATTAAATTTTAGTTACTTAAGTTTTCATGTTAATTCCTTTGTTTTTTCCCATTTTGTGATATCTGTACAAACAACGAAAATAGCTTGTTTTATGTCAAATTAAGTCCGAAGTCCGCCCTGAACGAAATGAGGTTAAGTCACATGATCACAATTTGGGTCTGGACATCTTAGTTTAGTTTCCTGTCTATGACTCGCATTACTCGTGGTAAAGATCAAAAAAAGTTCTTTGGAAATGTATAGACTCTATAAAGAGCATTGTGTGGTGTCAGGAGTCCCGCCAGACAATACTGCTAAATAATTACTTTATGGTGAGATTTTCAACTATAAGTTCAATTATGATGATGATGATAAGATAATGACACTTCGGATATACTTTCTTTAAAGTTGCAAGAGGCTGAAACGCAGGATTTTTCATCCTCAATACAGAAAGAAATAAATATAAAATGAAAGTTGAAGACAAGAAACGCTCACGTGAAAACAACACAAAAAAAATAGTCATGATAGATTTACAAAGGTGTTTATGAACCTCGGAAAATCACAAATCACAAAGCTTCTATAGCCTAAAGCTTGGACATACAATTTAGTGATACATGATTCAACCCTGAAAGGAACCTATTGTATGATCTGGGGTGAACAGATTTCCGGACGAGGAGGGAATGAAATGGCATCCTGTATGGTGTGAAGATTATGAAATTTCTGAGAACATAAATGAATTAACCATATGGTCAGATAATTGCCCATCACAAAACAGAAACACATAGATGATTATGTGCTACTTTTTTGTCTTGAAAAGCATAGAAACCTTACTGTTATTTTTTTCCATAACCATAAATTTCTAGCTAAAGGCCACTCCCACATGGAGACCGATGGCGACTATTATTTAATTGAACGAGAACGAAAAACAATTCATCAGTTGAAAATAATCACGCCATGGGAATGGCACCAGCTTGTTAAATTAGTTGGTGTAAAAAAACTTTTCATATGACAGGGATGGAAACCAAAGACTTATTTGATTTTAAAAGCTTATGTGAAGGAAGTCATGCGCCTTTTAACATACGCAAGAAAACTGATTCGGCAGATAATTTTCTTATTTTACAAGTTGTACACTTTCAAGTAAGGCGAGATGCACCAGGAATTTTAATTTTTAAAACCAAATTCAAGGATGATTTTTCACGTCATGACTTAAATAACTCATAACCGGAAATTAACATTCCATTTTATTTATTTTCATTTTATTTCAGAATGTACCTGAATCTTTGCCAGAAATTAGAAACACTGAAAAAAAATTATACCAAAAAAATTAGAGCATTTACAAAAACCATTGAAATGGATACCGCAATAGTTCCATTCATTTTACGCAGATCTCTCGCCTGTGATGGACCAGACGTAGATCTCGATTACCATAGAGCTATAAGCCTTTAAGTACGAGTATGTTACATAGTTTGTTGTGCTTAACTAGTTTTATGCAAAAGACAGAGAGGTTAGTCGAAATAAACTTCTTTGCCTTAATAGATTCGTTTTAAGATGCAACTGGCAATACGAGTACTGTACTACATTTTTTCGTTCTATTTTTTATTTTTTTAGAATAATAAGTACCTTTGTTTGGACTTAACATGGCTTGGATTTATTTATTTTAACCCAATTTGGGACTTAACATGGGTTAAGTTCTGTAAACCATTTTTTCTAGAAAAAAAAAACTTATTTATGGAAAAAAATCTTCCACAATTTATTAGGTAACCAACTCTTATGGCAAATATTAAAACCATAGTTTTAAAAATAACTGAGTAACTGAGTAAAGATATTTATTAAAAGTTGTCTTTAATAAATATCTTTGAAATCGTTTTTCTCAAAACTATGTTTTGTGCTTTAACATACTTTGCTTCTAAGGTATAGATATAGGTGTGTTATAAGTGTCCATTTATTATTTAAATTGCTTGGTGTCGTTGACAATGGAAACATTCGGAAATATACAGTAGTTTCAAGTATTGTAGTTTTATTCCCAAAAAGGGCTTAATCATTAATTAAAGATGCCACATCTATCCTTCAGGAAACAATATGTTACTCTGAATTAGTGTGACCATCTAGTTATTAAGTCAACCTACTTGATAATAAAGAACTCTGCATATTTGACCGATAAACACATATACATTAATTACTGCATAATAAATATAAATATGTATAGTTTTAGATCGGAATATATGATAACAGAAAATATCTCAAGTGAGAGTAATGATTGTCACAACTTTTTAAAAAGAATTTGCCAATTATTGAGAAATAATTAGATATACAACAGGATAATTCCATTAATGTTTAACACTATCACTAACAAGTCTTAAGCAAGTTTTAAAATAACCAGTTGGCATACCATGCGGGTTCTTTTGAATACAACGAGAATGGAAATCTCTTCATACTTTTATGGGACGTCAACCTTGGAATTCTTTTAAATATTTTGAATAGCGTAAGTCACTTTTATTGACATAAAAACAAAGTAAATCATGAAATGTTTTTCATGAAACAGAATTGCCTTAAACAATTCCTACAATTACTCTTAATGGGTCAGTCAACCTCCAGATTTATTAAATGTAATTCTACTCCGAAAATCACTCATTTCGGGTTTAACCCAAGATTACTAAGCTGCAACTGCACTTACGTGGATAGCAGCCATCTGTATACATTACGATTAAAACATATGCTTGTGGTGTTTTTTTTAATTAAAACTATCACTAACAAATATTGATCAAGGCTGAAACATTAAAATCTACAATAAAATACGGTGAAATTATTCGTAATTAACGAATAAAATACAGTAGCAAAATAGAGCGAGGTCAAGTGGTGCTTTTTGGACGGACCAATAGATCATGTTATGATTGACCAGGTTGTTCTTGATGTTCTTACCTTTGAACATTGATTGGGTAGCTGATGTAAACTATGAAAAAAACTTATAAATGTCCCACAGTTTTTGAGGCGAGTTTAGTTTTTGCAACATTGTCGATTTTTTGACGTGTGTTATAATTGTGCTGAACATATTCAATTTCACGCTTATTTTTGTATAATTATACACCACATTTTAAGAAGTATATTTGCCTTAGGTTTAGAATTTTATGTTCAGAATATAATGCATCAGATCATGATAAAGGATTTTTAGATGGCTTTGATCTAGAATATCTTAATGTAATGACCATTTTCTTAACATTAATATCCCATCTCAAATATCTATCAATATGAATTCCTTAGTATTTTGTCTTATGTTGATTATGCAATTGTTGGAGAACAGGGATAACTTATTAAATTTTGGTTTGTTTACACTTGTACAATTAAAAGGTATGAAGCACGTCTTTTCAAAATTGACGTTAGCTTCTTGTAACTGAAGCATTCTTGTAAACCATTCATATCAGTTTCAGCCATATTATTCACCTCATTCCAATCTTTACCTTCATATAAAATAGCAATGTCGTCAGCAAAAACTTATGAGTGTCCCCCCATTCTTTCTTTCGAGTAGGCTATTTATGTAAATTGTAATGGTCAGTATGGGTCCCAACAGTCCCAACACCATGACTTGACATTATTTTTTTATCACTATAAACTTTATTTATTTCAACGTATTGTATACTATTATCGAGATAACTTTTAAGTAGATCATTTGCTTTTCCGCGAAAATCATATTCAGCTAACGTTTCAATTAGCTGAACTTGATCCATCGTATCGAATGCTTCCGTTGTCAAGTTTTTCATGCACGTGAGAGATAAGTGTGCCAATGGCATCACTAGAAGACATTCCCTCCCCAAAACCAAATTGTTTTGTCAATAGTAGTTTGTTTTTATCTAAGTGGCTGATTAATCGTACTTTCAAAAGTTTTTCAAATAATTTACGAATATTACTAATTATTGTAATAGGTCTGTAACAAAGAAGGAACAGTTCATGTTTATTATGCTTTGCTGTGTTAGAGTATTTGAAGGGGTACGGAGGTGGTAAGCTATTCTAAAAAAGAATTTGGTCAAATGCGAGTTGGACTCGCCTGCTAAGGGTTCCGTAGCACCTTCAAGATTCTAATATTCCAGTTTCAGACAAGCAGGAATGAGTGAATTTTCTTATATTTACCCTAATATATTTTAAAGGAAGTGTTTTAAATTTACAACAAATATACACTTCCAGTTTCCCCACATAGACTTTTTATTTTATCTGCCTCAGGATTCGCTTAATTTTTATAACAATACATATGTATTTAATTTTCTAATTTGGCCTCCAAAAATTAACATTATAGTTTTATTTTACTAATAAACTTTCAGGAAAGCCTTTTATAATCTACTGTCTGAATTTTGAGGCTCTATAGATTGAAAGATTTCTTCATATTTTTCCTGTAAACAAAAAAATTGGTCCTATAGTTTGGGGAATAAAGGGGAAATGGGTAACATTTTTAAATATATTTTTTTTAATATATTTTAAATTATTCATTTTAAAAAAAAATTAAAAAATATATTTGTATTCGTCATGAGCTCTGTGATTTGATATATTACATGATCCGTTAGAAACCAGTTTAGTTTTTAAATATTTCATTTAATTCTGTCATTTGCCCCCCAAAATCAATATTAGGGGGTTTCTCCTTATTTTTCAGTAAAGTTCATGTTAGGGGCTACACCTCTGTTTTTTTTTTAATTTTTACGTCTTATAATTCGGGCGAATGGGTAATTTTTTAATATTTTTGTTAATATCTCTTCAAATAATTTAATTTAAAATATTTAAAAAATTAATTTTATATTTTCCATTTAATTCTGTAATTTGCCCCAAAATTAAAAGTAGAGGTTTCTCTTTATTTCTCCAATAAACTTCAGGTCAGGCACTATACCTCCTATATATTTTTTTATAGTTTCAGAGATAAGGGGGGATGGGTAAATTTTGGTATATTTTCGTTAATATCTTTTTAACTAATTTTTTTTTTAAATAATAATAATAATAATAATAATAATAATGGGACCTTTTATTTGATGTATTAGATGATGCGTTTGAAAAAAATATATTTTTAAATTTTCATTTAATTCTATAATTTGCCCCCCAAAATTAATATTAATGGTTTCTCCTTATTTTTCCTGTAAAATTCGGGCAACGTTCTATATTTTCTATTTTTTTCAAAATTTTAGGCTCAGTAGTTTCGGAGGTCAGGGGGGGAAGGGTCGAATTTTTTAGTTTTTCCCACGAGAAGTACCCCTAAGATCAAAATTTCTTCTTTTACTATATGTACTCCTGGTCGGGTCATTGATACCAAATTTCAACCTCTTCCGTCCAGTAGTTTAGGAGAAAATTGCTGTGATGTGACAGAGGCAGAAATCCGGAGTAATATTATAAGTGTATCCGTATATTCTATATACGGAATTATCAATTGAAATGTTATCTGAATACCTACATTTTCCTAATCCTAATCCTAGAAGACTATTTTTTACTGTGTCAGAATCATTCATACATTCTTCGGACACATTCTCAGGAAAGACAACATGAAGAAACTGGTTGTTCAAGGTCATGGACGACGTCTTGGCCGTTCCCCAACTTGCTGGCTATATGATGCAACGAAACAACTATTAGATGTGACTGTCAAAAGAGTCATCGAATTGACAGTAAACCGTAAGAGATGGCGTGCTGCAATCACTAGGGCAACTGAAGACATGGGTGTTGATACCACTCTAGCCCAAACTTAAAGCAATTCGAAGTTTATTACATGTTTGACAGGGCATTATGTCTATGAAGATGATACGAATTTTTCTCACTAACGTTTCAGTTTCACTATTATTATATAAATCTAATTTTAGAGTCGCAGTTCATCTTCGTTGAAGATTCCTCTGTGAAAGACTGGCGCTTAATACCATTTGCCATAAAAGAAATTAATTATATTCAGCAACGGGCAGCTTAGTTGAAGAGTTTTGCCTGAAACTCATTCTAGTGTACTACCTAATCAGTTCTGGAGCGTTTATAAATGTTTATGATTAAGGTCCTTCTGTCGCAATTATAAAAAATAATTATAATAATCGATATCGCTAATTCCTTTAATAATAAGTTCTCCCCTTTAATACCATTATTTTCACAAAACCAACTATTTTATAAAAATCTATCACTAGTTTTTATGTTTACGTGAGGCTGCCACGTTAGTTTAAACCGAAGTCCTAATATATTAGTTTTAACATAAATTACGTATATATGTAATTGTAATTTCAAAAAACATTTGAATTTGTTAATATTTTATTCTATGAATTAACATCATATTCAATCATTTCTTATTTTTCAAAAATATAGTGTATTTAATCGTTTATTGTATTCTAGCATATCAAATAGAGAAAAAGCACTTCTCAAAAGGAGGAGGTTATCTATTCGTCGTCACGTTTTTTTATGTATGCTCAGTGATTATTCAAAAACGCCTTGGGCAAATTTGATGATTTAAACGGCATTGTATTAAGGAATATTACAGAAAGGTGCCATATAATTTTCTATAATGTGAGATTTGCAGTTTTCCAGAAAATCGGATAAACAGTAATTAAGAGACTACATTTCAGTGAATTTCAATAAATCTACACTGTTTTCTCTAAGACGACTTAACCAATTTCAATATGTTAAATTGCATTTTACAAAGAGATATTCCAGCTTGATTCCTTATAATTATCTATAACGTAAAACATACCGTTTTTCCAAAAATCGAAGAAAAAATATTTACAAAAACACGATAAACATCAATGTAACTATCACATTTTCATCATAAATATCTAGCTTAAATGTCAAGATATGCCTTGAAAGTATATGGTACAGAGTGTTTGTAACGGATTTCAATGCATTCGAGTAAAATGGCACAAAATATTCCATTAGTGTATCGAAAAGAAAATAATTTGGGAAATCGATGTTTTCTATATGGTATACGGTGGTAGGTATGTGCGTGCATCGAAATTCAAGCAGGAAGCAATAAGCCCAGTTGAAATATTGGGCGAAGTAAAATTACAGTTAGATAGGTGAGTTCAAAAAAACATCTTACAAATAAATGTGATATTGGATGGTTGAAATATCAGTTGAAATAGAATTAAAGTTATACAGGGTGGTTCAAAAAATTTTATATTTGGTGCCGCATATGTAGTTGCGTATACAAGGTGGTTGAAATAAGAGTCAGTAAAAGAAGAAGGGTTCAAAAAATGTAAGAAGCAGTTGCATATACAGGATAATTGAAATATAAGGTTGAGTAGAATTATAATTATACAGGGTAGTTAAAAAATCTTATATAGTGTCGAACATAAGTAGTTGCCTATTGAGCGAAATAATATTATAGGTGTACAGGGTGGTGACTTAAACAAAAAGAAAATAGGAATCGTCAATAGGGTGGAGAGGATTAATACTTATACAGGTCAGTTGCAACATCGTGTAGAGTTGAATTAAAGTTGTTCACACTAACCAATGCACAGAAACATATAGGGTGGATGCAATGTAGAGTGAATTAGAGTTACGCTTATAGAAAGTGGGGCAAATAATAAAACAAATAAAATGTGAATAAGAATACGCTAAAATAATCAATAGAATTGTACCTTAAATCAGATAAAAAAATATGAAAAAAAATAATTATTGATAGCACATGGTTTCTAAACAGTTTTTGTTTTAAGCCAGTTGAAGTTGGTTCTTTTTAAATATAAATTATTTGTTCAAGCAGTGTTCTTAATTGTCAATAAAAATTTCATAGAATTCTTTTACGGTCAGGTGGGGCTTTATATCAGTTGTTATAAATATTTCATTGACAACTATTTGTAAAAGCAGATTTATCCTCAAAACATAGTGAAAAGGATTCTTTTTGTCAATCTCTCTTATTTTAATCATTTTCTAATATCATTCACTTACAAGAACTATGCTTCGCTGTTGAATACATTCTTAATATTTTTCACTTTTTAATTAGGTTCGGTTTTAAAGCGTGCTTTTCTAAGTTTATAACCTATAATTTATTTTTTATTTATTAGTTTTTTAAATTATAATTTATCAAATTAGTCATACGACTTGATGTCAGTGAATATTTGATTCAAAGTTTCCTTAAGTATATTTATAAGTACTGTTTCAAGACTTTATTTTACACTGCTAAAATAGGAGCGAGGAAAGAAATGTCTAGAACTTCGATTCTATTCCGGAATTAGAAATTATAAAACGTTAGCAGGCTACAAGCAGACGCAAAAGATCGAGAAAAGCTATAGTATAAAAAGGCTGACGTACAGGAGAAGGTAAGCAGCATAGAAAACAACATAGCGAACATTTGATCCAGTATAAATATTTTTAAAGTCAATTGGTGTAAAATTTGTTTTTGAACCCACTGAGTTCTTACTCATACATACACACAAGACAACCTAAGAAGAGGTTATTAAAAAATTACACAATGTTGTGCTATCACCAAAAAGATTCTAATTTTAATCATAGGACGTATCAAAAATTTTGAAAAACTCTCAGAACTATTTCTGAGGTTAAAAAGTAAAGACCTATATTGATAAAATTACTAAAAAATATTAAGTGAAAATTAATAATATAATTATGTATAATTAAAATTAAAGAAAACATGTTTCGTTTTCATCTGCGAAGTTTAGTTCTGGTAAAGAATTGGCTCATTAATAATCATTTATTTGAACTTTTTTCAGTAAAAATTTTTGGTGCAGATGCTGTTTCCCATTCAACTAAACAAAATTAGTTCTAGTTGAATGAGTTGAAAATGAATAACCTGCAATTAAACAAAACGGAAGGGAACTATATTATTGAAGAACCATGATTTATAACAATACATGATTGTGATACTAATCAAAAAGATTAAAACTAAGTTTTATCAATTGCAACTTTTTAAAGAACCATTGACAAAAGTTTAATTATTGTTTTGCAAATTCATTAACGCTAATACAGGGAAGGTAAGTTTGAAGAAAAGCCTAGTGGTTCGGGACTAGGTCAACAATCAAATAATTAATGACAGTTAATTTGATTCTTAAACATTTTCACTTTTCATCAAGAGGTATCCTAAAACACTATTTCAAGGGGAGTTTATGTCTCACTTTTTAGATGAAGATAAACACTGAGGAGATATACTATCACCAGTTAACAGTGATTTGCTTACCTTTAATCTCGCCGGCAATCCTTGTTTACCTAATAGAATCACTATAACACGAACACTAACCGGCAAAAAAGTGCGGATCAAGCGAATACCACGCGTACCGACACCGTTGGAAGGAGTAAAGAGTTTATTCACTTCAACAGGTACTATACTCGCGATATTGTTACAATTTTGCATTTCTTATGGTGGGATCTGCGGTGACGGAAATTATTACTATTCTCGACGAGAATAATTTCTATTATGACATCCATCCGACATAATATGTTTCTCATATTACTAGAATATGGAAAAACTGATGTAACAGATGGTTTGAACTTTTATGTAATGCGTCATTTTTGTGGTACTTGCGAAAAGAGTTCGAAATACCGTTAAGGTTTTGCGATTTTTGAATATAAGTCAACATACCAACAGAAATTTATCCCCCATAAAAAGCTGCGAGAACTGGACACAGAAATTATTTTAAAATTAACAAATTCGCGCTACAACAATCATACAAAAGTGCACATTTACGAAAATGAACAACAAAAAATCATAGGTGTTTTAGTTACAGTAGAAAATGAAAATAACTTAACTAAACCGAATGAAACTACAAGAGGTGGTATCTTCGTTATCAGCGGTCGGATAATTTTATTCATGGTCTCAAGAAGTGCCCAATTGAATTCTAAAATTTTTTAGCTATAAAATATCTGTAAGAATATTGAAACATGCAAACCTATATGTAACCTTAGAGCATATACTCCCGGAAGTAGAATATAAAAAAAATATTAGACTAAAAAGAGAGAGCAAGTTGCAAACTGCCATTAGCGTGAGATAGCATATTGCTTCGGAAGTATATGCTTTAAGGCTGCATATATTTTTCATGGGTAATTTTGAGACCATAAATAAAATAGTCAGACAGTTATTAACGAAGATACGCCCTCTTTGAGTTTCAGTGAGCCCAGGAAACGTATTTTTTTTTTCTCTCTGCAAGGGAACACCTATAATTTTATTGTTCATTTTCGGAAAGGTCTATGAATATATCCTACTCCTAGACTTGTTGATGTTTTAAGGCATTTTAAATATTATTGTTCATTCATAACAAAAAACTAATAAATGGCGTTTAAATGAATTTTATTACAACTAAAATCAATATATGACAACTAAATTAAAACAATTCTTTAAAAATTAATAAACCATTTAAAGAAATCACAAATATAACGTATTATTACTGTGAATTGTAACACCTGTTTGTTGCAACAGCATCCCCATGCATGTTCATACTATTATTCAATTTATCTCCTGTGATAAATTTACCATTCCTGAGTATCTCTACCAGAATGAGTCATTTTCTCACCAGAAGCGCTAGCAGTCTAGTCGGTATAAACAATATTAGATAGAGATAAGTATTTGGCAGAAGGCAAGGTTTCAGGACTCGAAAATAAAATTCGGAAATCTAAATTATCATAATAGTCACATTAAAACTTTAGCTTGCTTGCCGTAATTTATAAATTCAGAAAAAAAGTAGACTTCAGTAAATAGGGCGTAGTTATTATATAGGATTATTTTAGAACTCGAATAACAAACGGGCAGGTAGTAATGTCTAATTTAAAAGTAAACCTGAGAAACCTGCCATAAACCATTAAAGCTGGGTACGCCCTTGGGCAGATAAGAGTCGTTAAAAAAAAGATGTAAGTTACAAAGACCAAAATAAACAGATTATAGAGGATATGTTTGATATGACCTCTCCACTTTGCTTCCGACAAAACTGGAATCGTTGAAAAAAATTAAAAAAACACTGTACATCAGCAGTGCGTTTTATAATGCGCACATGAGCTCTTCCGCATTTTTTAATTTAGAAGAATGTATAGAACACTGAAAGATGGGCAGTCACGATTAATGACTTAATAGGCTTTCTGGCCTATTAAAGAATTTCCATCTGACATTTAAGGTAAAAATGCATTATATTAAATAAATACATTTAAAAAAACAAAAACCGACTTAAAAAATTCACTAGAAAGCATTAAATTGTTTTTTGCTACAACAATTAAATACTTTTATGAACTTGGTGCCAAGCTAAAGTGAAACTATTTTGAACAATTATAAGTTGGGCTTCGCAACTTCGCTGTTCAAATTGTCATCGACTTCAGAAAAAGTATTTAAGTGTTGTAGCTAAAAATTATTTCATGCTTGTTGGTAATTTTTTGAAGTCAGTTTTTGTTTTTAAATTTACAATTTTTAGTGAAGTAATGGCTTAATTGGATGCAGTTTTTAAATCTAATTAATTGTTACGATTTTGCCTAAAATAATGTATTTTACTTTTAAGCATCATTTATTAGCTTAACCAACCTTGTTTAATATTTAAATAGAATAACTTTTTTTCTAAATATGTATGTGTAATAAGAATAGTTTGTATATGATAATAAATCATTATACAATTGATATAGCATAACATGATATAGTATTCAATTCTAATATACTTTGTCTGATAACAATTTGAGTTATTTTTAAAAATAAAGGTACTTAACTTAAATTAAATTTAAATTCTTTATCAAACCTAGTATACAATTTGGAAAAGTGACATGAAGATCTATTACACAATTTTTAGAGATGTGGCATAGTTGGATGCATTTTATAATTCTTATTACCCCTGTTTGACAATGATTTTACATATTATGAAAAATAAAGGGATTTATTTTACTTTTAAGCAAAATTCATATTTGCTGAAAAACCTCGTACACACTTGAAAAGTGACATGTAATGAATACAATATACGTTTCTGATCATGCAAATATATTCATGAATACTAACTTTATCTCTAAATAATATTCATCAGAACGTTTTCCGTTTGAATCCAACTTATGAAAACACACTCTATATACAAACCACCTGAGAACCTCCACCTTGAAGTTGATTTACAGACATTTATTTCGATTTATTTCCAATAAACTTTCATTTTACTATAATTTTTAATAATACAGCACAATTGGATACAGTTTTCAATTCTAATAAACTTTGTTTGATTACAATTTGAGATATTATTAAAAAATAAAGTTACCTCACTTTTAAACAAAATTGATATATTTCTTGAAAACTTGTATATAGTTAAAAAACTTACATAAATATTTATTATACAATTTTTAGTTCAATGACATAAGTAGATGCAGTTTTTAATTCTAATTATTTCTATTTGATAACAGTTTTAGATATTAACAAAAATAAAGGTACTTTAATTTGTAATCAAAATTCGTTTTTCACCATCATCATCACAGACCACGTCTACAATTAAAAAATTTCTTGAAATGATTACTGTTTAAGTTTCAGACCATGCAAATATGTTTACATAGAATAACTTTTTCTCTTAACTTTATTAATAAAAAATCGTTTTATTTATGTATACACACTGTATATACATATTAAATGACAATTATTGTAATTAATTCAATTTGTTTACAATTTACCCATAGTTCCGAACAGTTAGCACCAGCAACTCTACCAAAATTTACTGTATATGAATGTCGTTAAAAAAGTTTTTCACGATTTTTTTAAAAATGCTACAAGTTATGTTATTGAAAAAATATATGGGACCACTACGGGATCCCCCGGAAATAATCTAATTGTTTTTTAATTTATTATACCTCGTTCAGAACAGAAAAAGTTTCCACATTTTTAATCCAGCGATTCCACCAAAGTTCATTGTATAAGAAAGTCGGTAAAACAGTTCCCGATATTCTAGAGGCTATGTTAAAAATGTGGGACCATTTGGGGATATTCCGGAACTAATCAATTTTTTTTTCAATGTATTCAATGTTCCGAATAGAAAAAAAAATCCATTTTGCTTATACCGACGACGCCACAAAAACATACTGTATAAGAAAATCGGTAAATAAATTTTCCCCATTCTCTAAGAAACGGTCAAGCTATGTTAATGAAAAAAAAATGGAACTACTTCGAGATCCTCGGAACAGGATGCAGGTTAAACTGTCAAAATTCCTTGAGCCGTTTGCGTGTAATCGCCTAAAATACATAAAAAAGCATTGATACAGACGAATTGAGCACCACCTTCTTTTTGAAGTCGGTTAATTATACAACTTCCTAAAACAATTCTTACTTAGATACATTAGTGATTTTTTAAATGTAATTACAGAATAAGACAATAATGAGGAACAAGATGAAGAATGGTCCAGTGAAGACTCTGATATCTCGATGATGGCAATGAAGATGAAGATGACTGACAGGTGAATGAAACTATGATGTTTTGTTTTCTATCTATTTTGTGTTGGATCATCATGACTATTACAAAGTAATGACAGCTTCCACCATCGAATTTTTATAATTTAAATAATTATAAAATAACGTTTATTATGTATTCCCTTAAAATAATATTTTTTTGAAACTTGTCAATATTACATATAATTGACCTAGTTTCAAGTTTCAATAATGCAATTTTCCACGTAATGTAATTGCAGTTGTAGATTACATGAAAATTGAGACATCTACAAATTTTAAGACGAGTTTTTGAAAATGGTGTCTGTACCACATGAGCTATAGTTAGCGGTCAGATTGATGTCAAAATTTTAGATTGCATAATTTTAGCTAACTGTTTCTTTTTTTTAAAGTAAAGTTTGACATTTATGAGGTTATACGTACTCAGAACGTTTTGTCATACGAGCGCTATGTGTTGTTTACAGTAACTTAAAGGCTTCATCTCGGCCAAAAATGGAATTAAATCGTGAACATTTTCGTGCGATTATTTTTTCAACTTTCGACGTGGATTAAGTCAGCAAGAGTGCATGGATGAACTTAATTTAATTTTTGGCGATGAAACTCCATTAAGGACTGTTTATCGATGGTATGGTGAATTCAATCGAGGTCGGAGTTCACTCCAAGACGAATTTCGTGAAGGTCGTCCAAGTCCAAAAACAGTTGTTGTTCCGGAAACTACTGATGCTGTACACGAACTGATATTGCAAGATCGTCATGTGATCTATCGTGAGATTGAGTCAACCTTACACATTAGTGGGCCAGCAAGCCAGCGGTGCTTCAAAACACTTTTATGACATAGTGACAGGTGATAAATCGCGGATTTACGCATATGAGCCCGAAATTAAACAGCAGTCGACTGTATGGGTGTTTCAAGATGAGCCGAATCCAACAAAAGTTGTTCGCGCACGAAGCACTTCCAAGCAAATGATCGCCTTTTTTTTTCGGAAAAACTGGACATGTCGCAACCGTACCACTAGAACAACGCAGAACACTCAATTCTGAGTGGTACACAACCATTTGTTTGCCAGTTGTCTTCCAAGAAATGAGAAAAACCAACTGCCGAAGACGGATCACTCTTCACCACGACAATGCGAGCTCTCACACTACTGCTCAAACAACTGCATTTTTGACCACTCAAAACATCGATTTTATGAGTCATCCGCCGTATAGTCCTGACTTATCACCAAATGTCTTCTTTTTATTCCCGTACGTAAAAAACAAACTGAGAGGTCAACGTTTTTAGACACCTGAAGAAGCGGTTGCTGCGTTCAGAATGCATGTTGTGGAGATACCTCAATCAGAGTGGAAAAAGTGCTTCGACAATTGGTTCAAACGCATGCAAAAGTGTATGGATCTTCATGGGGAATATTTTGAAAAACAATAAAGCGATTTTCGATGATTAATATTTGTTTTTGGTCTCTAATCCAGAAATATAAAAGGCAGCCCTCGTATATTACCTTTGTTATAATCAGCATTCGATCTGCAGCTAGATATTGGCTATTTGTTCTAAATATTTTGATAACGCTATAAAAAACACGTGTTGAGCAAATAAAAGGTATAAACATTTAGGTATGCATTTCTGACAATTTTCATCCTCAAAAATATTAAATTTAAGAATTGTTTTTCTTTTTATTACATCGGAAAATATTTCTTTATCGTTAAAAGCCCTATAGAAAGACCATAAATGATTACGAAATTTAACTAAGGCTATTTCACATAATTCAACATCTACTGATTTGTAATCACAAGCTTTTCTTGTAATCTGTAAGTAATGATTAATGGCTGCAGTTTTCAGGGTAAAAGCAAAACATGCTTGGAAGTAAACTAATACGGCTAAAGTTTTGACCGGAAATCGAGCGATCATACGGATCAATGGTTCGAATCCGCCCACCTGAATTGTTTTTTAACATTATTAATTTTTAATATGTGTGAACATTTGATTTCATTTTGTTGTGTAAGGACAAGTGAAAAAACTGTCTAAATAAAGTTATGGTGAAACTTGCATGATATGTCAAAACAATAAAAGTGGTCTTTGATTGAGTGACAATTTAGCAATATAATGATTGATGAAAATGCATAAAAATTTCAGAACTTTAGAACTTTTAAAACTTTAGAAGAATATTCACCGGAAAGAATTATGTATGATTAAAGTATTTTGTTACTAGCTTTTACATACTTAAATGATTTTTTTTTAAAAAGTCACATGAATCTCTAAAGTTATAAAGCTAAAAATCTAAAATATATAAATTTTAATAAATCACTATTGTTGTACAAGGTTTGATAATTTCTAACAACTATTTTAGCAAGAACTAAAATAAAACTCTAATACTTTAATGCTAAAACGGAATGCTGTTCATTTGGGAAATTTATGTTTCATGGCAATATATTTTTCTAAATATTCCAAAACTACGAATTCCCAGCAGCATGGAAATTCGAAAATTTACAAAATAAGGCCCATCCTTAAAATTTATATACTGGTAATTTATGCAGAAGAATCATAAAGATTATTAAAAAGGATATCTTGTGACAATACTTTGTAAAATACAAGCCATGCCCAAAAAATAATACAAATAAATGGAGATATTATAAAAAATAATGATACCATACTTTTAAACAAACTTGTTTTGTTTTGTGAAACCTATTAAAAATTTGGAAAGGTTACATTATTATACGTTTTTTAGAATTCCTTCGGATTTTATATATTAATCAAAATAAAGATGCCTCACTTTTAAGCAAAATTAATATTTACTGACAAACCTCGTATACAGTTCAAAAATTACATGTATAGATAGATATATATATATATATATATATATATATATATATATATATATATATATATATATATATATTGTAATGGATTTAAAAAGACATGAGATAATACAAAAGTTTTGCAATTTGAATAATTAAATGATTGGGGAAATGTAAATAAAATGCATACATATCTAACAGAAAGGAAATTGCAGGAATCATTCAAAGTTAAAGTTAACCTAAAAATATAAACCATGTAAAAAGAATGTTTCAAAAGCAAATTGTTGAAAGGATAAAAGGTGGCATATAAATTTAGATAATCTATCATGCAGATTGTAATAGAATTTGGATACTTACATAAAAAAATCTAGGCAGGGAGTCACATTTAGGATAAACAGCAAAAAGGTTAAATTCACTTATGAAATTCACAGTATAGTTTGTAAAACAAGTATAGATCACATATTAGGCAATGACAACACTGAATATAACACATTTAGATCAAAATTAAGTTTTAAATATATAAATTTTTTAAATAAAGTAGAGAATTGAAACGTCAGAATTGTAAAAACCGTTAAAAATTTGAAGGAATGATGGAACAGTAAAGAGATTTATACCTTTAGAAAGAGCTTAGAGCATAGTTTATGAAAATTCAATAGTTCAAAAGATATTAAGTATTAATTTTAATAAAATCCAAATTTTTTAAAGTACCTGTTAAATGACTTGTGGCCAACAGGTGACCAATGTCAAATCAAAATTTTGAAAACATGAATTAAGTGATGTAGATAAAATTAATGAGAGTAAACGGTATTGAAATTCAAATTAAAATTTGTTTAGATTTTTGCATATGATTTAGAACGAACATATTTGGAAATTAATAAAATAAATAAAAACGGAAATGGAAATAGCAGGTGGCAAAATATATTACATAAATAGAAAATGTGACATTGAAAGGTCCTCTTTGTCAGGGGGTGGTAACTCAGATAGGTAATGTTGGTCCAGCTGTCGGTGAACTGTAATGGTGTTTGATCGTAGCCCTCTTAACAAATTCTTCAAGTACTATTTTTGACAATTAGCCCAAGTGAGAGGTGACAGACACAATGTGATCTTTTTTATCGGCCATTATCTTAATTGCACTATTAGGCTTGAGTAAATGTTTTTGTCGGCCATTGCTTATGAGATTTATTTCTGTGAAAGCTAAAGCCATCAGCCATCAATCGCTCTCTATTTTTTCTAATTTGTGCTAATTTTTAACAATAAATATAATTTAGTGATTGTTGAATAAATCAACATTTTGATGTATTTGGTACTTTTTCCTCATACACTGACTTGTATTTCATTTATGGTTTCATTTAAGGTTATGAGAGAACTGCAGGAGACAGTTTTATAGACTCTGATGAAGAAAAACAAGCTACATATTATGTGAGTGAACAGGCATGTAGCAGTACCAGGACATTTGAGGATGATCATTTGTATTGCACTAAGATGCAACCTGCAGTAGAGTCACAGAGTCAAGTACACAAGAGTAAGTATTTTTTAGCGGTGCTTGAATAAATCATAACATTTTGATGTTTGATTGACAGCATACCAAAAAAGAGTGGTGGTAAAAACATCTTCAAATCCAAGTAGCCAAAACCTTAGAAAACAACTGTTTAAGTGGAAGAGAATAGCCAGAAGAGCTAGGAAAATGAACACCAAACATCGTTTACAGCTACTGCATCAGAAGCAATGTGACTTAAGGTATTTGAAAAATGTTAATAGTACAACCATAAATTTATTGTTGAGTCAAATGAGGAATCAAAAGTTAAAACCGAAGGGAAGACACTTTTCATTAGATGATAAAATATTTGCATTATCACTGTATACACAAAGTAACAAAAGCTATAGATTTCTTTCAAAAGTTTTTAGTTTACCATCTCCTAAGAATCTCAGTAATCTTGTTAATATTGTTCCCTTCAAATGTGGGTATAATGAACATATCTTTAAAAATTTAAATAAAATTGTTGAAAAAATAACATAAAAAAGAAATATTGTATATTAATGTTTGATGAAGTATCTTTAAGTTGTGGCCTTACTTATAATTTTTCAAAAGATCATATGGTTGAAATTGTAGATTTTGGTAGTGGTGATCGACGCATGCACTTTGCAGACCATGCATTAGTTTTTATGTTGCAAGGCATTTATAGGAAATGGAAGCAACCAATTTGTTATTTTTTTGTGGAAATAGTACCCCTACGGTCGATTTAGTAACAATATTTGTACAATTTTTGTTATGAAATATTTTAATGTATAAATAAATAGTGTCATTTTTAACTGTATTTGTTAATTTATCTTTTGTAAATAAATAAATATAATTTCAATATTAGTTTCATTTATTGCAATGGTACATTGTCTTCTAAATATTATATTTATTATATTGATTATTTTTATGTGTTCTTGGGAAATTACACCACAATCGAAACAAAAATTTGTATATTCAAGGATAATTTGGTTTTTCCTTCAATATACATATTTTTGTTTCGATTCTGGTGTTATTTCCCAAGAACACAAAAATAAATCGATAGTACAACCCCCTATTGGTGACATTTGGGACCAGAAACTGCAGATTCCTTCTTTTAGTATGGTGATGATTTGTCAAATTCAACAAACGTCAAATTTAGTACTTGAAGAATTTGTTAAGATGATTTGTTTTGATGCTAAACCTAACATGTCATGGGACAAAATGCGACACATTTTTTAACATTGAGTTGCCCATCTATCTTTATTGTATGATCTGTGCTCTTTGTTTCCCGATCGTCGACCAGAGCAGTTAAAAAATTTCGTTCCTGTAAAATTACGTTTCCATGACAACCAGATAAATGATATGTGATATCATTGAAATAAGTTTCCATGTCAGTTCTGACAAGAAATTAAGTTTGAAGTTAAAATTTTTGAAGTTTTTCGATCAACAATTTGAAATTAAAAAAAATAAATATTCCATAAAAGGAATTATTTGAAATCCATTGGATGGAGAGATAAAATCAATTTTTGTTGGGAGAATAGAAGTATTGGTACAGCAGTAAACAAATCAATTAAGCAGCAGAATTTTTTTATAAAAAAAACAGAAATCAGGAAGTAATATTCCAAAACCAAAAGTAAGGAAAAGGGAATTCAAGCCAGGCAACTGTGAGTTTTTGAAACATTATTTAATAAACAGATTATTGAAATCTAAAATCAATCAGTGATAGAAATAAAGGTTTTTAAAATTTAGTATAATGAATATTTGTGTTTAGAAGATTGAAATATTTTTGTAACAAATTGATAGAAATTTAATAATATTTAAGTACCCAGGAAATTTATTTTGTAGGCAATATTATATCAGAATTGTATTGTGGACAATCATTATAAATAAATTGTAATTTGATTGAGAATTTGAAAATTATTTATTAGTCATTTAAGAATCTTAAAAATAAAAATAAAGTGAAAAATATAATTTCAAAATTTTAAAAAGTGGTAGTGTAACGAAGAAGAAAAAGAGACTTATAAGATAAGTATAAAATTTATTTATTTATTTAATATCTAGAACCAGAACCCAAGCGAAAAAGACCCTGAGGTAATAAAAAAATTACAAATTATTATAGAATTTGAAAAATTTATAATATAACACATTCAAATATATATATATATATATATATATATATATATATATATATATATATATATATATATATATATATAATCATGAAAATCTATTTCTCTAAATATTATTCATAAGAAAGTTTTCCTTTTCTATCCAACTTATGAAGACACAATATATATAGAAACCAACTGAGAGAAGTTGATTAACTGACATTTATTGCATTTAATGCAAATCTATTTTCAATTTATTACACCCCACGTGCCTCCACCAAAGTGACTATACAAGAAACACGGTTAAAAAGTTTTCCCCGATTTCATAAAAAACGGAAAGTTAACCGCATGGTGGCGCCACTGCTTACAAGGGTGCAATGACCGTCACATATACAAAACTCTTATGCATGGCGGCCTTGTATGCAGTGGCTCCACCATGCGGTTGACGTTCCGTGAATCTTCCTCATAGATATATATAGGTATTTGAAAAAAAATGGGACTACTTCGGGATCGACCTTAACAGAACCCAGTTCAATACATTCAAATTCCTTCTGCCAGTATCGAGTAATCACTGAACACACATAAAGCAAATATAGATACAGACCAATTAAAACGTTCCTTCTTTTTGAATTCTGTTAGAAAAAACTGATTAATGCTATATCAATAGATGAATGATCCATTGGAATCGATTTATTTAAATATTTCTATTCGTTTTTGAAACTATGATTTATTTTTCTTCAATATTACTACAATATTTATGTCACTAATAAATGACATAGTACAATATATTGTTCTCTTAATTTGAATTTCAGAAGATCAATGTGAATGTATGGTAAAACGCATTTTAATATTTTGTGTGACCGACCGATTAAATTAAAATTCATACTTTCAGCCAGAACTGCTTCAATATTACGTACTTTCACTAACAAATATAAATATGCAAATTCTTAAAAATTATGCGTGTACATAAAAACCACTTCTCTAATCTTAATTAATTCGTGAGTTTAGGCAATTTTGTCTAATAAATATCGAACTTGACAAATATTGTCATAAATAAACAGGATGGGAAAAAATGATTTTTAGCCGATTTCAGATATAACGAAATTTAAGCTTTTGTTGAGTGGTATAATAGCGAAAAACGTTCACTGCAGTTTATGTAAATTAATGTAATTATATGGTACAATGGTTTTGTTACCGTATAGTATAAAATTACTAGAACATAACGGGTTCATTCATTAAAACAATGCAATGTATCTGTTAAAAAATCTGCATCTGACTGGCAAAATGCTTTTGCGGAAACGGGCTTGTATGATAAGAAAGTGTTCCTCATTAGTAGAAGTACTAATTTAAAACTCTGAAAAATCCCGTTTTTGGTATACTTACTTGACACATTTTTATTAAATATATGTGTAACACAATAAATATGCAGGATAAAAAGTGTTACAAGTTCAGTCGTTTTCATATGATGCGGAAACCAATAAAAAATTTTAAGAAAATGTTTGATTGGGTCTGATTCAGGAATACATTTTCACCAAATGCCGCAAACAGTACAGATTTATTGTTGCAAAAAACAAATTTAACAGAAAATCCCTAGTTTTACTTAGCACCAACTGAGCACTCGAATTTTTTTAAATAAAAATATTTACCATGTTATCATTAACATTATCTGCAAGTACCCATTTGTAGGGAATTCAACAGAATTCACAATGTTTGTTCAAAAACCGAATTTTTTTGCTCAGAAAAGCTGCACGCTTAAAAATATTGGTTCTTTAAGAATCTACACTTTTGGTAATTGCAGTCAAAAGATTTATTGATTATATTTTCTAATTTTTTGAGAATAACACGACAATTGCAATAAAGTCTGTATATTTCAAATAAACCAAACTTTTCAGGGTCGAAATAAGACCACGTTTTCAATGGAAATAAAAGCTAACACAATTGTAGAAGAAAATTACAAATTAAAAATAAGAATACACCATTTGACATTAAGTGTTTGACAATAAAACGGATTTAACTAATAGAATTTACGCCTAATTTGATACATACAGGGTAGCATTAAATGAATCTAAAGATCATGTACAATAATAAAGCTTCTTTCAAATTGGAAGAATTTGAAACAGTTATCTTTAGAATTTCATGTGGGGCTTCTAGGTACGACAAAAATGAGACTAAACAAAATCTGATGATCCAGAGATCTCATTAATGTCAAAAGGGAAAACCTAGGAAAAACCTTATAACCTATAATAAAAAAATTAGAAAATACAAAGCAGCATGACCTTTTCGGCAAATAAAATTATAGCTTGTTTAAAGAAATTATTTTTAAAAGGAAGAAATATTTACCTCATTTATATGCCAAATTTTCAAAAGTACTATACAAAAAGAGTTGTTACAGGTACGAATACTAGTGATAAATTTAAATAAGGCTTAATACTATAATGAAATAAATATATTATTTAATGTTTGGAACAAGATGTAAAATTACATGTGGAGTTGTTGGTCTTTTTATCATAACTACATTGTACAATAGGTACACTCTATGTAGTAAAACAAGTTTGGTTTCTTAATTTAACAATTCAAAAAGTATCCCCCATTCCGCTAAATGGGTATTCCTGAAAGATTGATCTCACAACGTTTCAATAACTTCGAATTTGACGATAGCAGTATATATCAATTAATAGTTTCCTCTGTGCTTTACCTGTTATCATTTACCCCTTTATATGTATAGAGATGTAATCTATATATAAATAGGGAAAGCTAAAACTATTAGGTACCATTTTCTCCTCTGTCTCTCAATCTATTTTCTTCATTTTTGTTTTGTTTAGTAGCTACTGACGACCTTCAGTGCAAAATGCTAATATTAACTTATAATATTTTTTCATTCATTAAATAAAAAATAATAAATATTCATTATACTACTGTCCATACAACGTTGACAACGCTACCCAACTGACAGTGATGCCACCGCCAGACGGTCAAAACTCAAAACATTGAATAATTATATATGGAGGGAGCGATCGTTAGTTACTGTTATATTCATAGAGCATGTACTTCTGGAAGTGGCATAAAATCGTTGTTAGTGTTTAGTGGCAAAATGGTCAATGTAGTTGATCAGTATTGATTTTTCGGACGTGTTGCAGTAACTTTCATATTAAATTTTTTGTTTTTAATGTGAATTTAATTATTTGATTAATATATTATTATCACAACCTTCCCGAAGGTGTTGTAAAAAAATTGTCAGACAGCAGACAATAGAGAATGTATTTAATATTTAAGATCTCCTGGGGTTGTTGGTCCACTCTTTTCTTTAATATTCCTCAACTTGATTGAAACCGCAAATGACGAAAACTGTTAGGATGCAAAGAACAATCTTCCAATTATTATATCGAATATTTTGCCAGGAACGGTTTCAGGCAAAAATATGGGGGCTCAAAAATATTTCGAATACCGATATTTGATTATTTTTTTTTATTACAATACATTTGTCAATATTATTGAACAATTTAAGACCTTACATCTACTTCTCCGATTTCTCCACAACTCTACTTCTTATAAAAATATACTTTTTACAATTTCATGAAATAGAGTCGAATTTCGACCACTGGGCGACCACTAGTTCAATTAAATAAACAGGTACTCTTATAAAAATTTATTTTATTATGTAGATGTAATGTTAGTGAAAATTTGCAAGCAAATCTATTGGGGTTATTACGTCAAGCATGGAAATATATCCTGTTGAAAGCAAATGTCAAAATCTTGAATTTGATTGTAGTACTACTCACGAATTTGATAATTGAAAGTATGAAGTGAGAAACAATTGTCGATGACCTAGAAATGTAAGTACCTTGTTTAGGAAAAGGCTTATCGATTTTAGTTTACTAAGCGCAATTGATGTAATCTTTTTTGTAATGACCTTGCAAGAATTCAGTCATAATCGATTTGCTATTGAACATTATTTTCAAGTACTAATCCTTATGAAAAATCTCTTTTTAAAGTACCCGTAGATTCTAAAATGTTTCCAGATATCATACTTTTAAAGATTTATAGGAGTAACAAAAATTTTTAACGTTAACCGTTTCACCGGCAATCCTGTTATAAAATATTTTGCTCTAATTTAGAATTTTTCTAGCATTATTTTTTTCAACGGATACAGTTTTAGTGTACAAGAAATTATATAGTTCAGATATTGTGGGGTTATACGTTTTAATTAATTTACTTACATGAAAAAAGTATTTCTATCAATTTTCTACTGCACTTTGCTTAAAAAAACATTTAAGTATATTTGAACTAATTTTTCGAAAACTTTTTGACATTGCCAAAAATTTCGAAGAGGAATGCAGGTGTAAGCTTTACATTTTGAAGAAGTTCTGAAAATGTTGTTAGTATAGTAGTTGTTAAGGAAAATAAACAAGCTTATAAACACATTTAAACAATTTAGTGCCTATAAACTTTAATGTTAGATAAACGACAAAGCCCAATTAGTCTTTTATTGCTATCTTCATGTTTGTTTAACCTGCAATTCCACAAAATGGATCCGATCAATTATTTACATGACTTTCTCATTTGACTGTTTCATTTTTTCTACAAAGTGCTTCCTACGACAACTCAGAATCAGCTGAGCCCGCCGGAGGCTAACTATGGCACGTCCCCACCTTTACTTGCTAAGTAGCTTTCTATGATTTGAATTCCATATCACTCTTAACATTGCCATTTAACTTTGCTACTTGGCATATTTAGGCATAGTGAAGACGCGCCATAACTACAAAAAAATGCTCACAATTACATTTCCCTTACATAGAATATAAGGTGTCCTACGACGGTGGGCGCTTACCTTTACCTTAAAAAATATCGATATTAAAATTCCGAAAATTTGGCAACGTAGGCAGGCTGATCAGTTCTATGTGACTAAAATATTTTCAGAACGGTGGCACACTGTAGAAAAAAAAACCCGCAAGACTGCATCTGTCATTTCTGACATAAAAATGCAATTACCTTGAGAGGTGGTTAAATTTATAACATACAGGGTATTCTATTTGATATAAGAGAATTGTTGTCTACTTCTGATTTAACCCGAGGAGCCACAGTTCTGAAAATATTATATTCACTAAGAACTTATCGGCTTGCCGACGTTGCCAAATTTTCAGAATTTTAATATAGATATTTTTTGAGTTACAGGTAACCGCCCACCTTCGTGGGACACTCTGTATAGATATATGGTATTGATCTAAATCCAAACATAAGGAAAATTGATTTTGCTGAAACACTAATAGCAAACTGCCTGCATCAAGACTTAACTGTAATCCCTGGATAATCAAAATATGAAACCCACTTTTACTGATTATAAGGAGTTTTATTAAACAATAAAAATGTTACTTTTACTCTACTTTCAACCGACTCTTTGCACAATTAAATTTCGGATATGAGCATTTTTCATTGAGAGACCTCCAAAAAAAAAATCTGTCAAAATGTTATATATTTTTAAAATATCTGTGGTTGACAAGATTCTACGAAACAAATTGAACCGGGCCGGTAATAAATTTGTTGGCAACGACAGTTTGTCCTTAACTTGGAGTTGGACTCGTATACTAAGGGTTCCGTACCACCTTCTAATATTCTAGTTTCAGACAAGTAGGGAATGAGTGCATTTTCTTATATTTACACTAATACCTTTTAAAGGAAGCAAGCGTTTTAAATTTGTAAAAAATATACACTTTTATTTTCCACACATAGATTTTTTATTTTTTCAGCTTCATGATTCGCTTGATTTTCATAAAAATATGTATTTAATCTTCTAACTAACATTAGAGTTTTATTTTACTAATATACTTTCAGGTAAGCCTTTTATAATCTACTGTCTGAATTTTAGGCCCTGTAGATTGAAAAATAAACGGGAAAGCAGGTCAAGTTTTAAATAATAAATTATTAAATCTTTTAGACGAATTATTTAAAAATACACATAAAATATATTTTTCAAACTTCTAGATAGTGTAGGTTCCAAAGTGTGAATTAAGACGATGTTTAATATTTTTGTTAATATCTATTAAACAAATGATTTAAAAATATGACATATTTGTAATTCACATAATAAGCGATTTATTTGATATATTACATGATGCCTTTGAAAATTTAATTTTCATTTTCCATTTAATTCTATTATTTTTCTCCAAAATTAATTTTGAAGTTTCCTAGGTATTTTGTTTATAAATTTCAAGTGAGCCCCAGTACCCCTAATTATTTTCAAAATTTTAGGTATTATAATTTCGGAAATAAAGCGGGAAATCAGATTTTTTTATATTTTTTTGTTAATATATTGTCAGCAATTAATTTTATAAATATGAAAAATATATATTTGCATTCCTCATAATGAGCCCATTCATTTGATGTATTCATGATGCGTTAAAAGAATATTTTTTTTTATTTTCCGTTAAATTCCATAATTTAGACCACAAAATTAATATTAAGAATTTCTTCGTATTTTTCCTGTAAACAAATAATTTTAAATCTTATAGTTTGGGGAATAAAGGGGGAATCGGTATTTTTTTTTATTTTTGTTAAAATATTTTAAAATATGTTTATTTTAAAAATAAAAATATATATATTTGTATTCGTCATAATGAGCCATTTGATTTGATATATTACTTGTTTTGTTAGAAACAACTTTAATTTTTTATTTTCCATTTAATTCTATAATTTGCCCCCTAAAGTCAATATTAGGGGTTTCTCCTTATTTTTCCAGTAAAGTTCAGGTGAGGCGCAATATCTCTATTTTTTTCAAAATTTTGCAGCTTATGATTTTGGCGATAAGGGGGGGGGGAAATGGGGAATTTTTTTAATTTTGTTAATATCTTTTAAATTACTTATTTTAAAAATTTGAAAGAAATATATTTGTTTTCGTCATAATGAACCCTTTGATTTGATGTGTAACATGATGCGTTAGAAATAATTTTAATTTTATGTTTTCAATTTAATTCTGTAATTTGCCCCCCAAAATTAAAAGTAGAGGTTTCTCCTTTTTTTCCAGTAAACTTCAAGTCAGACCCTATACCTCTAATATATTTACACATATACCAGAATATTCAATAAATAGGTATGAACTTTTATACAGTTTTTCAATCTTTATGAAATAGTTGACAATAGTAAGCTTTTTAGTTCTTCATTATAACATAATTGTGCGGTGTTCTACTCCGGAAAGCATTTCTTTCGATAAACAAATACCTCAAATAAACAACCGTTTTTATTATTTTTTTTACCACTGGTGAATAGCAATAATTCGTTTTTATTCGTAATGGCATAAAAAATTCAATAAATTTGCTTGCGGTTATATTTATATGGTTCGATTAAGCGAAATATTGAAACGCAATAGCAGACTTTTATGTTAGTTGTATATATATAAAACAAGGTCCTTCTTTGATAGTTTGGTCTGGGCAGCTATGCATCTTTCGCAATATTAGCCATCTACGGGACAGAAAGTTCATGTTTGATGTTTTACTACATTTATTATAGAAATTGTCAGTTTTCATTATTTTTTGTTTTTGCGGAATGTAATTCTTTATGGCCATTATAGCGTTAGAATTGCACCAAGTTAACCAAAACAACGTATTTAATTAGAAAATAATCTGCAAATTTAAAAATGTTCATTAATACAAATTTGTCAAAAATTTAGTTTCCATGAAAACCAAAATATTTTTTTAAAGTCATTTGTGGCGGCTTCTAGTTTGTTTGTTTTTGCTATTGGGAAAGATCTTCAGCTTTTTATTTTTAACTGTGTTGTTATTTCCCAATACACCATAAAAAAATAAAATAATTGTTCATTAGTAAATAATTATACGTTATGGTATGCCATTTATGTTAAATTAGGTGCTTAGTTTATTTTGGTTTGGAAATTTTTACACTTGCTTTTTGACATAACACAAACTTCGCCATTCTTAGGAAAGATATTCATATTAGATTTTATTACATAATCACCTTTGCAAGATGCTCCTCACTAAGAATCAAACTGTCGCTCACCGGCTCAGTAGTCAGAATTTATTTAAGTGATTTTTTTAACAATTTGTGAAAATTATTTTCTTTGACCATAAAGATTAATATTTGTTTAAAGATGACCATATAATACCTATAAATTAGTTAGAGATTGAAAAAAGGCAAAAATAACCATTTTCAAGATTTAAAAAAATTATAAAAATGTTCATGTTGCCGATGTTCTGCCCTAGAAGGCCAAAGCCAACAACATACCAAGCCATAGAAACCACAATAGAGGACAGCGCTGTACAGGATGGTAACTGAGTAGCGTGAGGACCTGGACTTTAGTCCAGGGGGTGGTGGAAAGGCGGCTGGGGGTGCTCCTCGAATAGACCGAAGGGTAGCCTCAGTTCCTGGGCTCGCGCAAGGGGTGTGTGTTTGTGTGCCTTACCCAAATGGGGACAATAAGTATTGTACCCCAACTTTGTTTCGAAAATGGAGTACCCTGTATTTTATAGCATTTTTAGAATATACTATGTCAGCCTTTGGAGAGGTGCATTCGGCGATTATTGGCTATTTATTCAATATAACGCACTTCCACATACCAGCAGAGAGTCTAGACGAGGAAGGTGTGCCTGCTTATTCCCCGGATCTGAATCCAACGTAGGACAGCTCGCAGATGCAGTACTAGAGGATAACAGAAATGTTTCTTGAGAAGAACTTATTGTTATAAAATTCATCTAACGCCCTACAAAAAAGAAAAAACCGTCTAAATTATTCGTTCCGATAAAAAAATTGCGACTACGAAACAAAAATGACTGATTGTAAAAGAGACATCAACAATGTTGATCTCAAAAATTCGACTAAGGAGCAAAACGATGAGGTTGACATGATTCCGAATGGGAATACCACCTAGACTGGTACCAGAGAAGACGGATATATATATATATATATATATATATATATATATATATATATGAACTAAGGTAGGTTCCGGCTGAGAACCGCGTCTGAATTTATTAAATACTCGACGTTTCGACTCCTGCTTTGGAGGCATTATCAAGAGACAAAAAATAAAATACAATTTGGTTTTGTAGCAGGGTGTACGGTACCAGCGTATTAATCGTTGTGTAAGAGAGTTTAATTGTTTATTTTGATATAAATAAAGACTATTGCATTATTAAGCTCATAAAAAGCATGCAACGTCGAATTCGTTCTTGCATTGATGCCAGAGGTGCGTTTTTTTTTCATTAAGTACTTTTAAATACGCCAGTACATAGGAAGGGCCAACAGAAAATTGTGGCGATACTAACATAGCTAAAAAGTCTCTCGCGAAGGGAGGATTAGGGATAGTGAAGGATGCATACTAAAAACACTTTCACTGGAACTCCGTGACATATACAGGATGAACTTTACATGTAGGAAATAAATCTCCTAAGTAACCCAAAATATAATACGCCGTAACTTCCAAGAAAATTGCTTAGCTTATTGAAACTTTTTAGTTATAACAGAAACTTGAAGTCCAAACTATAATCAAAATTATTCCTAAACCAATAATATCATTTTCTTTAAATAACACCTATATTTTTTATTATTTGATTAGATATTAATGTTTATATGTTACTTAAGTAAAAAGTTTATACGCTACTTAAATAAGAAGAAATATTTTGATTGAGGATTAAAAATTTGAACAATATTTACATTTACTTTTTATTGACTAGGACTTTTTTAGAAAGTTTTTGTTGGAAATGTTTTCACAATTTAATCCGATATTAAAATTACTCGTCATCAACCTTTTAACAGTAAATTTCTTGATCAAACCCCTATCATCAGTCTATTCCTTGTTCATAAAAAAAACTTTCTCAACAGGTACTGATGTCCCAGGTAAGCAGAGGGCGCACTCAACAATCGATCAGACTCCTTGAAGTGAACAAACAGCCTGCACTATTTTTTGTTGGTCTTGGTGTAAAAAAACACGTTCCGACTTTCTGTAAAATTACAGTACAGTGAAATAAATGACAAGGTAATTATCCTAAATAATACTTCATAGTTAATTATTTTTAGACTTTTTCTGTCATTTATATTTTAGCTTAAGTTAAGTGAACCGGCGGCAGGGACACTGATTCTGTCTGAAAAAAGAAACTGTCCACGTCAAACGGGGACGATAGCATATATTGAGGCATTTAATAACATGCACATGCCAAGTACATTAAAATTTAAAAATTCTCAGGCGAGGGAGGCCGAATGTCGCTGCACATCTTAAAAAATCACACCAAGGTGTAGGAGGGCAATTTACAAAAAACACCCCACATATTTAATGGATGCCCCTTACTTTTCCCCAAACCCTGATTTACTTATTATATAAGTAAATAATTTTTAAAAAGTTATATTCTAATTACGTGTAAAATATTGAGGCAAAAAGCAGCAATCTTCAATAATTAGTCACGTACATTGGTAAAATATTCTGGTTAGTATAGAAATTAATAACGAAGTTCTCTGAACAGAGATTGCTTTTGTATTCGAATATTTTCTTAGAAATGCACGTGTGCGAATTGTTTATACGCTCATTAGAAATAATTTTTATTGATAGCGATCTAACCGATACAATGAAATACAACAGGGAAAGAAATCAAGTATACTATTGTTATTTTTTTATTACAATCAAATGAGTAACTTTCATCACGATTTTTAACACGACATTTATTATTCATGGGCCTAATTTATTTGACAGTGATGTACAACAATTAAGGCTGAATACTAAAAGGCAGAAAATTCTAGAAAAACACATAATTGCTTAATATAAGCGATAATCTATAATAGTGCGATTGTAGTTGAAATTATGTATAGAAATCACTGAGATATTAATTAAATCATAATTTGCTATAAAATAGAGCTATGTAGGGGTGGACTTCTTTATGTCTTTGGATAATTAGTATTTTCTGCCCTATTGAATTAAAAATAATCCATCTTCAGTATAAACCGACAGATATTACTTTATTTTAAGCTCTTGGGGCTCTCGGATGAGCGATCACTCCCATTGTCCTCCTCTGGATCCAACCCTGTTTCAAGACACATTTTTGTTTGCATGATCCCTTAAAAATAATTTTAATTTTAGGTTTTCCATTTAATTCTGTAATTTGCCCCCAAAAATTAATCTTTGGGCTTTCAACTTATTTCTCCTGTAAAGTTCAGGTCAGGCCCTATATCTCTATTTTTTTTTAATTTCACGTCTTATAGTTTCGCAGATAATGGGGGAATAGGAAATTTTTTGTATATTTTTTTAATATCTTTAAAAATACTTATATGAAATAAATACATTTGTATTCATCTGAATCACCCTTTTATATGATGTAATACATGATGAATGTGAAAAAGTTTTTAATTTTTTAACTAAATCTACGATTTACTTTTTTCCTGTAAACTTTAAAATGTTGTATATTGCCTATTAAAAAACTACGGTCAATAGTTTTTCAATTCAATTCAATTTCGAGAACCCCATTATGTTGCTGCAAGTCTCCCCAGAACAATGGAGGTACACTGCAGAACATTTCAGGCCTGCTTTTCGATATCCATACCTCGCCCCACAATTTCCTCTGCATCCGCAGAAAAATAATTTTGAAAGCTCAGGTGGTGCTGGAGGTTTTGATCTCTGCACTGGTATCAATATGTTTCCATATTTTTTCAAGCCTCAGTCTTCAGGATCAATATAATTACTAAGCCACGACTGGAAGCTTGTGTTGGAGGAAGTGAAGAAAAATTAAAAAATATACTCTTTACCATTGACTTGGTAAATTGTTTACATCTTAGGCTGAGCTGCAGCCTGGACCATCAAAAGACCGAGGACAGAGTAGTTGTGATACGACATAAAAAAACGCACCTCCAGAGTCTACCTCGTAAGTGGTGGGGAAAAAGGTCAATAATTAATTAATAACACTATTGCATTATCAATAATTAAAAAGGTATCATAAAATAATTAAAAGATGATTAAAATTTATGGCAACTAATTAAGATTAATGTATAGTTATGAATACTGTAGAATAGTATTCTTTTCGCAGCGCTGTAAAACCTTCACTAATGAATCAATTTAAAAAGTTTCTGTTCAAAATTATACCTTAAAACATCCTGTATAAAAATGTTCTAATAGAATTTTTTTGTGAAATTATTAAGTAGATCGAGACATTTTTTCTCCAATTTTCATTGATTCTTTATTTATGACTCTACAACTAAAAGTTACATGACAACAGTTATAGATAATTTTACTTGCAAGAAATGTTTTTTTTTGAGAAACCTATAGTTTGTCGAATAAACCATAAAAACCAATTGTACCACTATTTCAAAGATGGCGGCCGTGGGATAAGAGTTGCAACCACAAACCTGGATTTAACTTTACATTAACCCCCCTTGATTTCTAAAAAATAAAATTCCGTCCTCTGATAAATGCAATCCCAGATGTAACTTTTCAATGTACTAAAAGCTTATCGGAAACTATCAGAATAGTAAAAGTAAAAGAATATCAATGGAGTAGGAAGTGATTTCCAATGCAGATGATACGATACTATTGGTCCAGGGGACTTTAAAAGAAAGTGTCATCAAGTTATGAATACTGTCAGAACCTTCCTTATGCTAATATTCAATAGACAAACCAAAATATGATAATGTGTTAATCAACCACTGATATAAATATTAATTATATGATAGCAAATGAAAAAATGATGGCTTAAATATTTAGAAATGTTGGAAATGGCAGAGACAAAACAGATGCAGTTTTTAGCCATTTAAATAGAGAAATTAAGTAATTTGGAAAAGATTATTGACACGGTCTTTGATTATTCTGCCTGTTCAATTGGAGTTTCACTCCTCAGTTTTTCCCCGCAACAGATAGAAAACTGTAAATGGAGTTAAAATTGTAGTAAGGCAATTTCGAAAAATGATTGAATTACTGGTTGTCTGTATAGAAATTCTCATAGATATTTTAAGAGAATGTAATATCTACAATATGATCTACCAGGTCCTCCAAGTTTCCTTGGACTTCTATCGTCTTGAAATGATTGGTCTCACAATGTTTCAATAGCTTTGGATCAGCTATCGTCATCAGGTGAATGATAGGAAATTCAAAATCTCCGTCGTATTTATACTCTTAACCAGTCATGCTCATTGGGTTGCTTAATCCCCTTATCCAATCAACGTCGTCGTACCTGGCGATTGGTTGCCGGTGACGCCTAGCGACAGTGGCTCAAGAAGAGGTTTCCAAACGTTTTTAATTTGGGCGCTCGGCTCGCTGATTATATTCTCATTAGAGATCATGTATGACGTCTCGATGAATTTTCTTTTATACCAGTGCTCTTCCTTATGAATTACCGTTGCTTGGTCCCAGTTGATGTTATGGTGTTCGGTCCATGCATGATTAGCTAATCCAGACCTTGTTAGCTCTCCCCTTTGCGTAGCCTTCCTGTACACTGTTGTTTTTGAAGGCTACACATTCAGGGTTGTACCTACACTACAACTCTAACCACCGATCAACAACGGAAAGTGGCATCGTTAAAACATTAGTTGATAGAGCCAAAAATATTTGCAGCACACCAGAGGCTCTCAAAGAAGAACAAAGGAAACTTAGAGAAGACGAATGGATGTCCGGTAATTATCATTGACAGGGCATTTGAACAACTAGAGAAATAGGCAGGAAGAGTAAATCATGATAGCAGTCGTATTACTACCATACACTAAAGGGTTGTGGGAAAAGCTTAGACGTATTGGACACAATTACCGAATCAAAATGTTCTTCAAGAGCAATAACACCTTGAGGAGCATGATCACAAAAACAAAGCCGGATAATCCTGCAGTACCAAAGAACTGTATATACAGCTTACCCTGTGAATGTGGTAATCTCTACTTTGGGGAGACTAAGCGACCATTGGACATCACGGTTAAGGAGTACCGGATAGCAACGCAAAGGGGAGTCTTAACAAAGTCTGGATTAGTTAATCACGCATGGACCGAACACCATAAGATCAACTAGAACCAAGCAAAGGTAATTCACAAGGAAGAGCACTAGTATAAAAGAAAATTCATCGAGACGGCTAACATAATCTCTAATGAGAATATAATCATCTAGCCCAGCGTCCAAATTAAAAAAGTTTGGAAACCTCTTCTTGAGCCACTGCCGCTACGCATCACCAGCAACCAGTATTCAGGAACGACGACGCTTATTGGACGAGACAAGGGATTAAGCGGCCCAATGAGCATGACCGGTTAAGGGTATAAATACGATAGAGAATCTGAATTGACTCTCTTTCACCTGATGACAAAAGCAGATCCAGAGCTATTGACAGGTTATGAGATTAATCATTTCAAGACGACGGAAGTCCAAAGAAACTTCAACGAACGAGTTAGATTGTCTACCAGCTTCAGACATGATCTACCAGTATTCCTGTGTATAAATATTATTTTCTATATTTTGTTATATATATATCTATGATTGGACCGTTTAAAGGTCAACTCTCGATTCGATGGCAATCACTGATCGCTGTGTGTTCTAGCTGAAGCTATTTTCTAGGATTTTGGGTTTAATGCAAATTTTCTTGTATGCCAAAAAAAATCGGTTGATCATATTCTATATTTCTGCACTGACAACCAGTAATCCAGGCAATTTTTCTAAATTGCCTTACTACAGTTTGTTCTCCATTTACAATTAACAAACACCTATCAGTTACAAGAAATCTCTGGAAAGAGGAAAGAAAAACCCTAAATGAACAAACAAAATATAGAGAGTTCGCGCTAAGCATACAATTTATACGAAATATGTTACCGTCATGTTGAACAAAATTGGTAATCAGAAACAGTGAAATAATATTTAGCACAAATTTTACAATAGCGGACATTAATAACAATTTCAATTTACAAATTTCAATTGTTCAAAAACATTTCAAAATGAATTTTATGAACTAATCACAATTTTTACAGCACACATTTGTACATATACGCAGTTCACGACTCTTCTAAAATAAACATTTCGGTTATTCATAACTCGCTCATTAGGAGACTATAGTACCTAATAAATTAATAAGTATCAAATTAAATGAGTTCTATATCACGGCAGGATTGCTATCAACATGCTTTCGCTCATATTAATAATATTAGGTACAAGAATTAGGTTACAAATTAACTGGTCAATCTCCAAATCGCAGATTACGAATTAAAATTTCCAGTCAATAGGAGATTTGCAATAAGTTTCGAGAACCATTAGTGAGCGGAAAATTTATATATCAAAATTGCTTTTTCGTGTCATTTAGTTGACATATTTCTGTCTAATTGATAATTAAATTGTAAATTAAGATGTAAGATATTGACGATTATGTAAAATTGTTGCAGTCTTGTGAAAAGAAGTATCCTGTAAATTGAAATCAATCAATTTTTTGTAGGATATTCCTATATTTCAGTGTCAGTTATGATTAATTAGCAGACATTTGCATACAATTTATATGTGTGTATACATATGAAAACATTAAATGATTTTACTTTTAAATACCATTTTTAACAGACTTTCATAAAAGAGAAGGTTCTCAATTCGGCGTAAGTTTTTTTGTTTATATGTATGATTTGAGAAACGAAATAATTATTTTAATTATTTTAAAACGAAAGCTTCTTAACGGAGGCCCACACTTATACATACGAAAATAGACGATTATGGTAATGAAATGCAAAAGTAGATATTGAATTTGTTTCGACACTAACACCAGACATCACACTACCTTGATCTTCAAAGATCCACGCAATAAATTTTAGTAAATAAACAAATATAACATTCAGTTAATATATGTATAGTAGCAGCACAAGATTTGCTATTGGTTTTAATAAAAAATCCAATTTTCTGTTTTCGATATTTTAAATTAGAGACTTTATATATGTCAGAACAGCACAAAAAAGGCATGTTCGTAGATGGTAGAGACAAGGATGACAAACTTATATGGGTGATTCTTAGCTAACTGTGATTTTTTATGTCTACTTTATTTATTATTCAACAAAATTATTTTGAACAGAAAATTATAAACATAAATAAATTTGATAGTATTTTACTGTCGACATTGTATATTAAAATATCAGTATCGTGGCATGTCTGATTTTCGTTTCTCAAACTAAATGTAAAAATTTATATATTCTTATAATCTAAAATTTAGCTTCTATCACTACAACCAATTGTATGCATCAAATTGCTGCAATTATACCTCGATATTGATTGGTAGAATGGAATAATAGATTTAAGTAATGTTAAACTTAGTATTATTCTAAGACTATTATAAAAATTATTATTTGAAATCCTGCTGTTAATACATTCTAAAGATTGTTAAAATCAAGAAAGATAATACCGTAAATATATCTGTATGTTTATCAAAGTCCTCTATAATGTATCATTAGTTTAATTATTTTAAAAATTTAAAGTGATTTATTAGGCAAGTATTTGGAATATTTCATTTTGGTGACAGTACCGTGGCCGTGAAATTTGTAATTTTTTTTATAGTTTCTTCTCTATTGAAGTTGCAGTAGAACTACGTTACAGGGTTAATTTTGAGCTTAATAAAAGACCAGTAGCACCCAGAACACAAGTTTTAAAGCATTGTTGATTTTAAAAAATGTTAATTTGTAAAAATCACAGTTATCTAAGAATCACGAATATGGGGATTAAAGTGCAAAAGTGTCCAGCTGAACACATTAAATAACGAGTTCAAGAAGTGAACAGAATGGCGCTGGTGTAGAAAGAGGCTATGATATAATTTGGAAAAGATTGTTGAGGAGATCCTCGCATCAGATTTTATCCTGCAACAGATAAGTATTTGAAAAGACAAATGGAGAACAAAATGCAGTAAGGCAATTTTGTTATATTGCACGGATTACTGGAGTCGTTGTCAATCGCTGTTTATTGTAGTTCGGGGTTATTTCCAAAATTTTTGTTGCAGCTGATTTTCTCGTTTGTCAAAAATTTTGACAGTTACAATTTGACGTTTGGCCATCACTTACTACTGAAGGTACAGCTTTTTTGGCTCTTCTAGTAATAGGTTTCTCCAACCTAACTCGAGGTCCATTGAAAGGACCCAGATTTCCGTGTTGTTTATCATCATACAGCTGGCTTCCTAAAGTTTCCTTTATTTTCTCTTCTTTCAACAATGTTTTGTTTTTATCACAATCTATATTTATAGGTGTCGGTGCTGGTTAATACATGGTTGGCCAAATTTGATTTGCCACATGTCTACTAGAAATCTTATATTCCTTAGTTCGAAAGGTCTTACAGTTTCATCCGTATATGTATGGCCAGAATCATATACAACACTGTACCCACAATTTTTGGAATTCTGAGCTGCGTTTAATGGTTTGGTATGTTAGCTATCGGTTTTGTCTGTTTTCAACCAAGGTATGTAAAATATATATTTTTGCCCTAAATATCTATCTATAGGATATTCTAAAACTTTTGGTTTGATGTTAAAAATCCTCCCTCTTGCTACATCAGCGACAGCCTAATTTAACGCATTTTGACGAACACAAATTATTAATATATTTTGGATTATGCTAGAGTAGAACTGCTATTATGAACAATAGTCTGGAGTTGTGACATTTAAAAAATATCTGCTCAAAAGAATGTTCCCGTAATTTAATATGTTATAATTAAAGTGATATCGTTATATATTCCCAGCCAGGGGCGTACTCAGTTCTTGGGTTAGGCCGTGGCAAATTAGGGAAAAATTGTCCTAAGGAAAGGGACAATTCAGAAAATTTTTTTGACAAGGGGGAGGGAAAGTGAGCAAATGAGCAAATTTATGGGTAGCTTTTAAGGCCCACAACATGTTTTTCAGGTCCGGGGGGGGGGCAACTGCCTCGTCCCTGGCCCCCTTCGGTACGCCGATTTTCCCATCATATAAAACAGATGAGGTATGTTTCAAATATTAGAATACAAGAAATATTTATATTATCATTAAAAATTAATGTACACGTTATATGTTCCTTTGCAGTTATATTTAAATTAATAATTAAAATACTCATTTGGGTTAATACTAAAGTCATAACAAAATAGTGGGAATTAGTTTAGTACGAATACTAAGAATGATACAAAGAAACAGAGGCAGAGAGTTAACGAAAGACGGAACATATATTAAGTAAGAAGCTCTCGCTCCTTTTCGTTCAGTCTCAAATGTCTGGTGTTCTTTTTTTAATAGAGTATACATTCGGATTGGTGAAAATTCAGATTTGAGAAAAGAATTCTATTGGTAAAGAGATGAAATTGTCTAATATATTGGTTGTCTAATAAATTTTGCGATGACTGGTAACATGTAATTTTTCAAGAAATTGCCGAAACCGCCAACAGGTATATGATGAAACTATCGAAGTGTGTTTAGTGCCATTTCTTCATAAATATTTTTATTCCAGTTTTGTATGTACATCGCAAGTCAGTGCCAAGCAACAATTAAGTTTGATGTAGTATTAGATATACAGGGTGTTTTATAGAAGTTTCGCGAAACATGGAGGGCAAATAGGTGGGCTCATGTGCTATATTATGTAGCATATATAACATCTAGATAGCTTACGGTTTTTGTTTATTTTTTTAATTATTATTTTTTTCTTAATTCTCAGATTTTTACCTTTAAACTATTAAAACTTTTTATTTTTCACAGTATCTTTACCGAATAAACTTAAACTGAATCTATGATATTGTTTGCTCTTCTTCATTCGATATTTGACACACATGATTGGTTGAGAAAATTCCACAAATGGCGAGGTTCCATAAAAAAGTAAAAGTATAGGGCCAGTTCTCTCAATCCACGCGTTTGGGAATGAATTGTCCAGGAGCTCTCTGACATTTTGCCTATAATGTGCTGGACAGCCATCTTTACTGTATATTTTTGGTCTTCCAATAGGACTTCATCTAATAAGATCGATAAATCATTCATTAAAAATTCAAGTCATTTACGAGATATAAATAGAAACCACGGAGCAGTTAAGGAAAACAATTAATGTTGCGTTCCAAAAAATGCGGGATGATCGATCTTATGAGATGAAATCCCATTGGAGGCAGACCAATAATATTCAAAAAAGATGACTGTCCAGCACATTGTTGGCGAAATATCTGAGAGATCTAGACAATTCATTCCCAAACGCGTGGATTGAAAGAACTGGCCCCATACTCGCCAGACCTGACTCCCTTTGATTGTTTTGTATGAGGACGGGCTAAGCAACTCGTTTATGAGAGAGAAATAAAAACCAAGGAGCAGTTAAGATCAAGAATAAATGTTGTTTTGAAATAATATGGGATAAGATGCGATTAGAGACTACCACACTAAGAGTCAGAAAAAGGTGCCTCGATTCCATTCGTAGCGGTAGAAGCCAGTTTGAAGAAAATTTATAACAAATTATTGCAATTTGGTAAATGTTTTATTTTTTGTATTTCTCACCTTGTAAGTTACAATCTTAAATTTTATTATCATACTGATTACTTTCCAATACGTGTGATATATCGTTGGAAAGGTGTTGAAGTAGAGAAGTTTTTGTAAGCATTCAAAGTTCTCCATCTGCTTCTTATTTATTTTTATTTTTTTTGTAACGTGATAAAGTGTTTAACTTAATTTCTGTTTTATTGAACTTCGCCATTTGTGGATTCATATAATTTTTTCAACCCATCATTTGTGTCAATAATCGAATGCAGAAGAGCAAATAAACATTATGGACTTGATTAAAGTTTATTCGGTGAAGATACTGTGTAAAATAAAAAAGTTACAACAGTTCAAAGGTAAAAATCTGAGAATTAAGAAAAAAAAAATTAAAAAAAAAAACAAAAACCGTAAGCTATCTAGATGTTATATGGGCTACATAATATAGCACATGAGTCCACCTATCTGCCCTGCATGTTTGGCGAACCTTCTACAAAACACCCTGTATATAAGAAATGTAGGATTTTACGTTTGCTTGGCACCTATTTCAAAAAAAATTCCCTAGATAGGTAGGTAATTAACTTGTACAGAATGGGCATTTTTTATTGTTTACATTCTTTACTTTGTGTATAGGTACCTAAAAACCGTAAATGTGTTATTTATTGTTTAGTGTTACGTTATTTACATTATTTTAGTCATTTATAGATCCATTTTTAAGTCGGTTATAATATTTTAGAACTGTTTTATGGTGTATTATACTCACTCAACGGGATTATTTTACGACCTAAAACAAAGCTCAAAATGTCTAATTCCTGAAAAAAATTTATATATATCCAACCATATTAAGAGGAGAAAATAAGAAAATTGTAAATCCAGCATCAATATTCAGAGCAAAAATACCAACATCTTGTTGACTCTTAGGACAAGACACCTTGACTCCTTGAATCCTACATGACTCCTGGAAACTGGTAATGACGTATACTTCTTTGTTTTATTTAGAGCAGTAATGTCAGATCTAAAAGACAGTGTCCCACTCTGATAATAATTAATGGATAATGAATTCGGATAACATCCAAAAATAAACATTTATGTTCCATTAAGTCCTCTGAAATAATTTTTACAATCAACTACAATAACAAGATATCTTTCAACATCCAAGAAAATTAATCGTTAATTAATTAGAATTAGAATCATTGTGTCGTATGTTTCAGTGATTTAAATTAACAACCTCTTCTAAAGTTTTCTAGTTACGTTACTGATATTATTTGCCCTTTAGTTTTATACGGAAATCCCTAGCTGATAAAACTACTTACTTGTAAACACGCAAAAGCAATATTGGCTGCATGGGAAAGAGTTCGGAGTTTGTCAATGTACAATAATCCTTTGGGAGTTCTTTGTTCCTTGTCGATGGCATGGTCACAAAAGCTTTTCACTGGTCTGTAATATTCCTCCGATTCCGTAATAGGAGCTACGAGAATGTGAAACCGTAAAACAACAAAGTTGTATTGAAATACGATTTAGCGAGAATCAATATACCGAAAGTTGCTTTATGGAACAGTGCGAATTTCATAGGGGTATTCTGTCTCGAAAAACAAAAATTAACTTGATATTGGGACAACTTATAGTTACTAGTATCGTCTATAGCCAAAATTTGACAAATTGAGTCTATAAAGTATTTAACAAACTTCAACATGTTCTTCACATAAATATATCCTAATTTATTTTTAGGCAAATTCTAATTTCTTGTTATTATATGAAGAAAAGGATGGGCTATGGCAAAGAGAAAGCATTTGCTAATTAACAGCAAAAATTTATTTATATATATATATATATATATATATATATATATATATATATATATATATATAACAAATAGATGATAACGACTGAATTAATATAAAAAACCAATTAGGGTGTTAAAAAGAAATACTCTTTATTACTTTGAAAAACTTTCAGAATACGTTTATTCCTTCGTCAGTTCAACTAAAATTACATAAAAAATGACAGTAAGAATTGTTAAAATAATTTTTTAATATAAACTTACGAAATGCGAGGTTCTTATTCAGACTAGCAATTACTAGAGGAAAAAAGGCCATACTAATATAAAACTCGTCTTGTTAACATCAATGGTGCTTAACGAACCAGACGAGTTTTATATTAGTATTGAACTGACGAAGGAATAAACGTATTCTGAAAGCTTTTCAAAGTAATAAAGAGTATTTCTTTTTAACACCTTCTAGTGAACTGGCTGCTCCCAATTAATTGATTATATATATATATATATATATATATATATATATATATATATTTATATATTTGAAAACAAGTTGGCACGGACGGAACTATGTGTAACTCTCTTGATGGTCCGGGTGTTCATCCGTTGAAAGTTTTTTCCCTGTAAAGGAACGGTCGCCTGACGTTTCGTCAAAATCTCACTTGGCATTTTCATTTCCACTTCAGACGCCACGGAGAGCAGACCAAGCGGAGAACGACCTAGCCGACGATCTCGGATACGAAGTAGTCCGGAAAAGTCCGAACCTGCAGCCACCCTTCGTGTTGGAAGAAGAGGAACAGATAGTATCACAATATCTTTGATATGTTTTAGTTAACCTACGAATACTTTCGGGTAATTTCGATCCTCTGTATCGCAGGGAATCGACGCTAAAGACATAACGAATCCCGATTTGGAGTCAGCATGAGCTTGTATTTCCTGAAACTCCTAGATGTCGAAATTCATTTCACGATAAAATATGTATCCAGTTGTTAATTTTCCAAGTGAACTACACCCTGAAAAACCTGCATCACTGACTTTTAATTAAAAGTCATATCATTAATGAACACCATTCCAAGATTGATAGTACCTTTTAAGTATTCAATAATAAACTTGGCTACATTCCAATTTGTGAGGTTTCCTAAAAATTTGCTAGCCTAATTTACTGCAAAGGTGAAATCTAGTTTAGTATACAAAGACAACTGATTAGTAGTTTTTGAATATCCATCGCTGGTATTATAGGTACGACTCATATCAGCTGAATACTGAATTTATCAATAATTCTTTTAACATTATCAGAGTTATGTAAATAAATAGATCCATCTTAAAAAGTTCCCAGTATTAAATTCACTAACTCTTATTTTTTTTATAGATAAAAGAATTTCTTTTGCAGTTGATTGATCCTGAGTGAGCAACAGTCCATTATCTCTGAAAAAGACAATAATGATCATTTTGTAGTTGTTTTCTGAATGATACTTGTGGCATATTTTTCAATGTCTAAGTGCTTCTTGGGAAATAACACCACAGTTTAAAGAAAATTGCTGTATATTCCTTTTTTAGTCGGTAGTTTCTTAACCATTCACAACGCGGTCTGATCTAGACCCCGAAACGTTTGGAATATATAGTAATTTTCTTTAAACTGTGGTGTTATTTCCCAAGAAGCACTTAGACATTAGATCACTTTGTACTTCTATATATTCCAACATCTAAATGATTATTTGAGTACATAGTCTTTTTCAATTTACATATTTTTTCAGTGCTATCTATGAAACCATCTGTTTCTTTCTTAAAAATATCAGCATACAGTTTTAGATTTTTTGTGCTCTTTTTGTATGAAATTGTTATTTGCAGCTACAGATAATATCAACCCAATTGAGTCAAATCTTACCACTGTCTATTCTTTTGTTCTGTTCAATAATCGGGCCGCTAGTCTGGCGTTGTTACAAATAATGTTGCCTTTTGAGCCTGTTTTTAATTTGAACGAGAGTTCTTTATATAGTCTTTTGTCTGCTGGGAGAACAGTCAATTCCCATAAGTCATTTATCTTTAAGGATTGTAGTTAATCTTGGACAACTATAGAACATTTATCTGGATTTGAGAAGCCAAGAGCTACTTGTAATGTATATGGTCATTATTCAATAATAGAAACAGCCAACTGGACGTTAATATTTGACACCACAAAAGTTTTAATATAACTAATTTTTCTGGAGTAACATATCAAATCATGGTTTCTTATGTTATGTTTCAAATATTTCTTTTCAAATAACTATATTTACGATGTGTGCCTTTTTCTCCTACGTTTTTGTAAGGTAACCAACGGTTACATTATTATATTTTTCAGTAAGTCAGTGCCAGTTAATCAATTCTTCTATTTTTTTACATCAACTCAGGATAAATAAAAACAGTTGTAAGTAACCTCTGTATATTTTTTGGCATAACAGATAAAACCCTAAGAATAAATTCTAAATAAAAATGTCGTAAAAAATAATCTGATTATAAAAAGATATATCAATGTAATGAATAATTTTTTTGTATTACATTTAGAATTACAATTTAAAGCTGAAAATTGAAAATAATAGTTGGAATCTTACATATTACAATGAATTGATTTAAAATGTCTTATTTGACAGCGTGAATTCCACAAGAGATAAGTTCTAAAGAAATATCACAGTTCGTAGATGTAGAGGATATTATTATACATTTGTGAAGAAATTACTAACTGAATAATACTCAATATAACAAGCTATAATAGAAAAATGTAAATATGTAATCAATTTCACTCAGAAACCCTAAACATATTTCCTCTATCCAACTGAAGAGACAAGTATTTCTTTTTGTTTATTTTCAATTTATTTCGGATATTTTTTAAATTTTAGTTTAAGAATTTTTAATCTATTGTTAATTGTCTAAAACTTCCATCTAAGCCAAATAAATCCTCATAATTAGTGGGTTTTCCAGGCCGCTTAGATTCATCTGCCTTGATGTCTTCTTGTTCTTGGAACCATGCTTTGTTGTCCCTTAACACCTGCATCCAATCATCTGAAAAATGGTAATATATGATAAAATTATTTGTTAAAATTATTTTACAGCTATACAAATAGAAAAGTCGTTTACAATTTTATACGGAATTATATGCCTAGAAATTGAACAATAAATAATTTGCTAATTGAATATCCCGAAGAATGAGAAGACGAATACGAGGACAACTCCAAAATACTTGAAGAGGGCCGATTCGACTGTGTAGGAAATTCGTCATTTTAACGACGCCTGAAGGCTCAGTTATTGACTACGATTGTAAACGAAAAACACTAAATACTAAAGGTTTCAAAGGCGATTCTGACTTCGTTGTCAATGGCTTCAAAATATGTATTGAAAATGTGCATTATATGCTGCAATTGTCCACAATTTCAGTAATGTCTGCATATAACCGTATGTTTTTAGAGTTTGAGGCCACTTGCTGCTATGACTAGTCTTAAATTTCGGTGTTTCTTATTAGCCATCACTATTGTGTTTTCAACTCTTATATGACACCGCGGTTACATAATATAGAACGAACATTTTTATTATTTTTTCTTATAGCACTTTTATTTTCATCTCCTGTAATTTTAATCCTGCTATTATTTTATCTTAGAAATATTTTGTGCAGACTGTGCATGAAATTTCATAGCAGCCTCGTTGTTTGAAAGAGATTCTCGACTTTTCTGTCCGTTATGTAAACAGGCTCAATATTGTGCGACAATTCCCGTAGTACGGGCACTGGTGCCCTCAACATATATTAAGTACCTAAATATATTAAGTAACCCTTGCTTCTTGTGTATTCTTTCTCATGATCTTGGATTTTGATTTAGTGTCACTTTGCTATTTATTGTTTACCTTCGCAGTTAGTTTCTCTGTTCTTGTCAATCCATCAATCAATCAATCTTTAACTTCTTTTTAATCTGGTTGGTGATCAAAATTAGCATGAAAGGATGGATATATCAAAGGTATCTTCTTCGTTGGTATTAGGAGGTTAAGAAAACATCTATCTTCATCGAGAATTTTATGTATGTATATACCATTCAACTGATCTAAGAAATTGTTGAAGTTATCGATTCCATGACGTCAAATCTAAAAGTCACATTCACATATTGCAAACACACATAGATTTCGTTGCTGAGAGTGGTGATCCCAATTGAGGTTCTTTCTTGAGTTAAGTATTTAGCCACCAGTAACCTCACCCAGCATCTCTCCACCCGCACTACCCATTTTAGATTCTTACGAATACCGCAGGTCCACACCGATGGTTGACACGTTCGACTTCATAGAAGTCTATCTCTTTTACTTTTCTATTGGAGACTGACATCCGCTTTCGAGGCGCAGGTGCCTCTACTTGCGGGACGCTTTGCCCCAGTTTTAGGAGTTGCAGGCAAGTGGTTGGCAAAGAGTTCACGTCTCGAATACTAGGTCGCGCCCCGTACAGGGCGATGACCCGACATCTTAAGCGAAGGTCCAAAAGTTACCCGCCAGGTCGTCTGATCGCCACCATCTCAAAGGAAAGCAGGTCTGACAAATACTTGTATTAAAGGCTTAACAAGTCCGCATTGTTCCCTTGCGCTCATTCCCGAAAGAAATTGTGTACGGCGAACTACTTGTGTAAAGTTTTGAAATGTCACACTCGGGGGCCGGGGACCCTCTCCTTTCCTAGTTACTAAACGGCACCGCCTTTTCGCCATAAAGGAGGTCTGGAATCGACTGCTATGACTCCGCAAGTTTTATGGGTAGCCACCGGGAAGTGGATTTGACTACCCGCATTATTGTCACCTTTCCTTCGTAATAATATGCAAGTACCCCACAAAATAAAATGAATAATATTTAATATTTATTCAATTTCCGTTGCTCAACGACTTAATAAATATACAGGTTCCTAGGCTATAGCGTATATAGAAACGCAACTCACACAAACCGATGCTTTTACGCTTATTTTCATAAGTACTCCTTTAGATTTTGGGAACCAGATCACAAAAAATAAATGATAAGAATGATATATCAAAAGGAAATGGACAATCTTATAACAGCTCGATGGAATACTAATTAATTATAAATATACAGCCCTAGAGCAAGTTTTAATCACATCGAATAAGCAAGGCTCTGAACCATACGTGAAGCAACACGAACATTGGAGTTCTATGGGAAAAAAACAGATAGTAGCTGGAAAAATCGAATACACAGATATATTTCGTTGGGATTAAAACTGGAACAGGTGAGAACGAGAATGCTATATAAGAAAAGATAATGAAACATTAAAAAATATTTTAACTGCCTTCCAAATTGAACTTAAAAGTTGCAAATAATTAACAAAAGAGAACACTAGACTATAAATAACACATTTACTCTTGTTAGGTACCGACACACAAAGCAAAAAAAAATGTTTTCCTTCTTTACAAATAAAATTAAAAATGGTAAATGTTCTCAGTATCTTAAATCAAAATTTTCTTCATGCCAAAGTGATGCAAAAATTAAACAGGGCATTTTTACAGGACCCGATAGAAGAACCTTCATGAGAGACAATGATTTTATTAGGTGTATGAATTCTGAAGAGAGAAATGCCTGGTTGAGTTTTAAAAATTTTTATTTTAGGAAATACTCGAGCTTCAAAAAAATATATGCAGTCCTCACCGCCATCTCCACGTTTCGTGACTGTGGTTTTTGGTGATAGCTGTAAAAAGCTATAATAAAATTAGCTAATATATAAATTTAAAATCGCTCTAAAAAGAAGATATTTGAGCAAACTCAACGCCATGCGAAAGACAAAGACTTCAACACGCTGTGGTCTTTTTTGAGAATAAAAAAATCTGCCCTCTTTTAATCTCAAAAATGAGCAAAAGCGATGTTTTTTGCACATTTTGCTTACGATACCTCAAAATACTGACGCGATAGAGCAATTGTGCTACTAAATTTAAATTCAGCGCATCAAAAGCCTTTAGGATAGTGTAGACTAGTTTCTAGATAAAACTCCTGTTGGCCTGCGTTATCGTTAACAGAAGGAGGAGCTAATGAAAACGGCAGAATAGATAGATGTTTCAATATTATTTCTTCCGTCGAGCACATCATATTTGTTCAAAAATACTATTCCTACTCATAACTGGTAGGTTTCATGGAAAAACTTCATAGTTCATTTTAAATCGTAGCATCCTTAGCTGATATAAATTTCCAATAGAATCTTTCCTTACCATGGAATTTTTGCAGTTTGCCAGCCGTGCCACCGTATTCCTCTGGCAGTATCTCTTTGGGAAGATACTTATGTAACGAATCCAAGTCTGAATGAACGTATATCCTGTTCTTTATTTTTTCCTTCAAAAATGGTTTTACCCATCCTATGATTGTGTCTATCAACGGTGAGACATTCACTACATGAACTTCTTTGAGTTTCACTGGATAAGCTTCCTGAAAACAAAATATCAAAACAATTAGTTATTTATTATTTTAATACTGAACACTATTTATTAAAACAAACTATTAATAGAGTTGTCGCGGTCAGTTATAGCAAACTCAGATATTTTCAGATTAAAACCGAATAGTAACTAGAAATATAAAAATGTTTTCAATACATTGGTGATATTAACTACCCAATTATTAAATTCAAAGCTCGTAGTGATACTCCAGATTGCCACTTGTGGACGTTCACCAGAAAAGTGAGACGACAGCTGCTTAATACTTAATTTGCATCAATAAATTTATATTGGAAGTTGGCGATTAATATAGCTGCAGAATACTTGGAAGAGCTGTTGATCATGTAGCTATCAACAGCTAATCTAGACTTTGAATTTGTGACTTTAAGGTTCTAAAACCACCCTTCTGAAATTTGTTGTTAAAAAGGAGACACCGCAAACTTAGTATATTCAATAAGTTTCATTTTTGAAAAACTTCTTCATAAATATGGACGAAACGTGGGAAATTTTGTTTATATGTTAAGAATAGAAAAACATTACCTGAACACAAACTAAAAATTTCTTCACAGCAGCTGGTGTTATTTTTGAGAAATGATTAGTTGTAGCAACAGAGGCGTCCAAAATATAAACATCACCAGCTACACCAACTTCTTCAGCATCCAGTCGAATATCTCCAATCATTAGAACCACTTTCATAATATCCGCTATGTTTGGAGTTTCAACATCTTTGTCTTTTCCCCTGAGGACAATCACCCTCCTACCGTTTGGTGTCAGACCAGGAAGTGGTGGTATTAACCTGCAGAAAACATATTAAAAAATAAAAATCAATACTGGAAGGATTCGCTATTTACTAAAATTTGTTGAGAGCAACTTATTTGCTGAACTATTTCATTTCACATAACAGGGTGTTTATTGTTACTCCAAAAATCTTTGGTCCTTTGATTATTTATATATATATATATATATATATATATATATATATATATATATATATATATTTCGTGATCGATTTGTGTCTGTCGAAATTGTTGATACTTAATGACTTATGGTTGTTTGAGATATAATGCTTGTCTTAATAATTAAACTGTAAACATTCAAGGATTTGTTGTCACTAATATTCTTGTCAGAAAAAGTTTACTAAATAGACTTAACGAAACTGGAGTTTTAAAAAAAAGGAAGATGGCTGAAGATTTTAAAGGAATGTTCAGGCACTTCTTGAAAATTCTGACCATGGCTTTTGCACTGATTCGTCCAAATCCCACAATTATTGACGCTAATTTTTCATTGATACACCGGACTTCTCAACAATGCAACCAATAAATTTCACAAAAATCATAATGGGATAAGCAAACCCTTCATGAGTTAGATGCAGGTCGTTTTCAATAACAGTTCTGTTGATCGTTTTAGTTGAATTTGCGTAAAACTAGCTACTAAAAATTCTTTAATTTTGGACAATATCCATTTGGAATAGGAATCCAATGCAGGGTATCAAACAGGCCTTAGCTACAATACAGCATCCACAGCTTACTCTACTAGAATGACAGTGCCTAAAGGCTGAAGAATATGAAAAGAAAAAGTTAATACAGGATATAAAATCACAAAGTAAAAATTAATTTAGATATCTCATTTTGTTAAATTGTGCTATGGTGATTTATACACGTTGGGATACCAGAGGTTTTTTGTTTTCCCTGTATATGTATGGCGACAATTACGAGTAACACTGTACACACAAATTTTGTTTCGCTAAATCAATTTGTATGAATATTGGTGAAACTTCAAGATATTTCGAAGTAACGAAAATGGAACACCAACATAATATTTCTAGAACACATGTGAAGAACATAATATTTCTAGAACACCTGTGAAGACCTCAAACTTGACCAATCATGTATTAATCACCACCAGTAGCCATAAGATAGTCTGGGATAAAACGAAGATCTTGTAGAAGTATAATAGTTAACTGATAATTTGCCCAAATTTGGAAGTTATCTAAATAACATGCAAAGCTCTTGGCATCAAAGTTACTGCAGTGAAATTTACTGGTCAAAGATACAAAAGTCAACGCATTTAGAAGTTAGGAACTCAACATAATCCAGAACTCATCTAAAATAACCTTAAAAGCAATTTTGGTACATCATGGACAACACAAAGTTTTCAACTCTACTCTGTTGATATAAAGGAAACAAGAAAGACATAGGACTTATTCGTGGGATTCGAGAAAGGTTTGCTACATACTGTTAATTTTTGAGTATTTGAGATAGTAGAGAAATACAAAGACGAGATTTTGTGCCAGGTGAGGCAAATATTAAGAATATAACTGGCAATTATAATGTTTTGCTACGTCCTTTGTATGTCACACTTAGATGTATAGAAAACCTTCTTAAGGCTTTAGATAGGAAGAGCAATCTTTCAGGCACTCTAAAGAATTTTTTCCAAAGCTAAGTGAGGTCAAGCGTAAGGAACGAATTTTTGATAGACCCCAAATCCCAAAAAAATTTACGGACGAACAATTTGACGAGGAACAAAGTCTTGTCTAAGTGTTTATTGGGAAATAACACCACAGTTTAAAGAAAATTGCTTTATATTCCAAACTTTTCGGGGTCTAGATCAGACCCCGTTGTCAATGGCTAAGAAACTACGGATTAAAAAGGTACAATTCCAAGATGTAAATTTAAAAATTTGACATTTTAATAACCAAAACACAACCGACAGATTGATAAACACTTAGACATTGAAAATTATGCCACAAGTATCCTTCAGAAAATAACATAGTCTTGTTCAATTTCAAACCTGGAGACCATTAAAAAATATTGTCACAGAATCTTGGTAAATAGGCTTTCTGACACGTATGAAGAACTTATAGATAATTTGCTGAAAGGTAGCATGTTACTAAAAATTCATTTTTAACTATTGATTTTTCTTCTGAAAATGTAGATTCCGTCAGTGAGAAGCAAAAAGAGAGATGTTTCACTAACAATACAGGGAAAAACTCTTCATTTGCGAAAAAGAAATCTACTGAACAGTTATAAAAGTTATTTGTAAATAATAAACATTTTATATTCAATAAAACCTGTTTTATTTTTAAACTATATGTTAAATTAGCCTGTAGAACATTCCATAGGTTTTTTAAAATGTAACTCGGTCTGTACAGGTTCCTCATGGATATTTTTAATTTATAATATGCACTTAGGAACGTTCTAAGTTAACATTGTATCTATCTACATGTGAGTTCCTTTTTCCCACTTATTATTTATAGATTAGTATAACCTCTAGCATCAGGAAACTATTAACCTAAATTAATGTTCTTTATTCTTAGTTTATAAAATATCAAAGGCAAACTTAATTCATAGCTATCAATGTTTTATGATTATAAAATATGTAGTTCACTACCAATATTGTATTTCCTGACGACATGGAAAACGTTAATACAAAGCGTTTTATCTATATTCTGGAACTGGAAATACTAAAATGTTTTTGAACGATTCTAGATTATTATCTAATTTATTATGAACATTGGAAGTATCAAAATAAGGTGATCAACATTTTTAAAAAATTATCATTGGAACACATTTAATTCACAATGACGGCTGACAAAAATAAGAACTTTTACCAATTCTAAAGGAATTTTATTAAAAGTTATAAACATGCAAACATTTAAAAAAACGGACTTCACTGTGGAACAATTAAACTGAAAATGTTAATTTTTCCACTGTTTATTCTAAAAATTATTAAATAAAGAGGTTTTGTGTACAATACATAAGCAATAATAGACCAGAGATGAAGCATTTGAAAAAGATAAAAAGTGAAAAAATGATAATAGGACGAAACCCAGTGAAAAAGGAAGAGAATACAACAAAACTGAAAGAAAAATAATTTACTGGCGATCTGAGGTCGTGAAGTCCAAGGGGGTGAGATTTTAAAGGTAAAAAACGCTTTATCTCGATTTCCGGCAAAAATGCAAGTCTTATGGAAAAAAACAAGCAAAGTTGTAGGCAATGAAAGGATATATAACTTTTGTATTTATACTTTTTTCACAAAACCTCACAATTTATGTGAACATTTCAAAAAACAAGTTTTTTATTTTTATGTTTTACATTTTTTTTCACGAAATTTCGTGAAAACTCACCTTTTTCTTAAAAAACAGATATATTGACCTAAAAAAAATTACAGTATGTTTGGGTGTTTGAAATATATTGCCTGTAAGTTTTCATCAAATTTCGTGATTTTCATTCTAGAAGATAAAAATAAAAACCAAATACTTGGTTTATTGAATTTATCCTATAAATTTTGAGGTTTTGTGAAAAAAGTTAAATACTAAAGTGTTAGATCTTTTTATTAACTACTACTTTGCCATAGAACTCGTAATTTTTATGGAAATCAAGATAAACCATTTTTATCTTTAAAAACTCACCTTCTTCCACTTCACGTCCTCAGATCGCCCGTAAATTATTTTTCATTTTATTGTTCTTGTATCCTCTTCCTTTTTCAATGGGTTTCATGCTACTATATTTTCTTTTGGTTACTTATTGTTCTATAAAGTAGGTATTGGGATGTGACATTCTAGATATGCCATCTTGTGCCTTCTGTCAAAACTAATCTAAACAGTGTCCTTGCAAACAGCTGTATAAGAATGTAATGATTTTAGTCCTTGCAACAAAATAATAACAAATGCTTTTGTAATGGAGTTTAAATGTGAATTTGCATTACCTTTCCCTTGGAAAAAATTAATTAAACTCTAAATAGAAAACGTCATTTACTATATGCGTCGAAAAAATGCTTAGATTAAATAACAGTTACAACTCACAACTAATACAAAATTTTGTTAATTCCATTTAAGCTTAATGAACACTTTTTTCCTAACTAAAAAATGTTGGTATGATTTTTAACAGGAATTAACTCATAATCTTCGATACCTTTTGGCAGAAGATAGAGATTCATAATTCTTATTCTTTCTAGAAAAAATTAAAACAAAAAAAATCAATATATAAAAATTACTTAATACAATTACTGATTAGATTAAACACTAAGAAAAGAGAAACAAATTGATACTGTAATATTTTTGATTCGTACAAAAATATTGTAAAATCATATAGTAGACATTTAAATATTTAGTTAATATATAAAACTATAAAGCGAAAAATCCTTTTTAAGTTTTTATTGTTTTCTCATTTTAAATTTTTAGAATTCAAAATTCCTTATATTAGTATTTTGTTGTAGTGAATTGCTAGAATTTAAAATTATTTATTTGTGTTGTAGTAAAATACATTTTAACTTTTGTTGTTAACAGTTTTGAAACTTTATTGTATGTAGTAATTTTTAAATACTGAATCACTGATTCAGTTCTATTGGAATGTAATGATATTTGTTATTTATTTAAAGGCTTCAATGCGAGCTAGTCATTCTTATAAAAACATTGCGAATACGAAATAAAAACGGGTGAATCAAGTCAACAACGATGGCCCCACAAACTCGAAAAATGTCAAAAATGGAGGTTTACGTGATTCCGAAATCGAATACCATCTTGGCAGACCAGAGACGACTGGAAAAATCCTCGAACGAATGAAGCCTATATAAAACACGAATTCTTGGTCACTGTATTCTATAAATAATTTTGATAAAAATAAAGACGTTTAAAATGTGTGTAATTTTTCTTGAAAATGAACCCACGGAAGCGCAGCTCATGAAGGATCCCTGACCTGAAATATATTGTCTTGCGTACAAAAGTATAACACCTCGAAGAGAGTATACACTACCTAATTTCTACAATTATAAATAATTTTTAATTATTATAATATTTACAGGAAGTTTTATTGTAGTGATTCACTGATATACTTTAGAACGTCGGTAACTACTTCATTTATAATTAGAAGAATTGAAGAATAATATTTAATTATGTTACAACAGAAGTGTAATAGTTTTTATCAACTTACCCCAAATGTACGATCTGTGCTAATTCTGGCCTATCAATATCTCTATTTGCGAAGAATTCAGGACAAGCTGCTCTCATAGTAAAATACATGTCCAGTTTTCTTTTACATTTCTCCAATGAAAATTTACATCCTCTCAAAAAGGTGAGTATTTTATGTTCGTCTGAAAAATTATAAAAAATGTGTTACATAATATCCACAGGAAATTACATACCATTTCTTATTCGATTCGTCAATCCGAAAAGAGAAATCATTAGTTTATATAATATCATACCTCGAATTGAATTTGAAAAAAAAAACATCTTTAATTACTTGGTTTTACAATAACTATAAATTATTTCAAGTGTTCCACGAAATAATTTAATTTATTTATTGTATCATTAACTGCGTTTAGGAATTATATTCGTCAAAATTCCAAAAGTATTTTTTTCTATTTCTGAAGGATTGAAATTATCTTATTAATTAGACACACAAACTGTTGCTTATTACAAAATTGAGGCCCCGGTATCCGAATTGGTTCTGATTTCGGAGATATTCTAATCTAAAACTGCAAAAGTTGTAATTTTTGGCCGTTTTTGAGGTAGTTTTTCGCCCAGCAGCTCATCTTAAAGAATAGGTTTTAGGTTTTCAAATCGCGTTGAGTTCGCTTAGGTATCTTCTTTTACTGAGTTATTGTATTTTAAAAGTTCTTTTAACTTCTTGTGGAATTCTTGTGGATTCTAGTGGTTGGGGTAGCTAGAATTGAGCCTGTGCAGGTTGGAGTTATTGGATTTAGGGTTGCTGAGTTCAGGTTGTTAAGTCTGAGGTTGTTGAGTTTAACTTTAAAATGTTTGGGATTTGTAAATTTGGGTTCTTTGTTATACAATATGAGAATATGGTAAGCAGGAAATATATGAGCAAACTCAACGTGATTTAAAAGGCTGACAAACCTTTATTTTAAGATAATTGGCACAGCTATTGGGTGAAAATTTTGGTACTAGCTATTTTTGCACCTTTAGGTTAGGATCTCTCAGAACTCAGAACCAATTCAGCAATTTGGATCTCAGAATCGTGTATATTAAAAATAAAACAAGATTTCATACATGCTACAGTATAAGAGTTTAAAACAAGAACGTTAACCAACAATCATCTTACTCAAGCTGGTTAAGAAGGTGCAGTGGATTTATCACTAAGTGCTCAGCTGTTGGCTTCGAGATCATCAATGTTGGTCATGTGAACTGTGGAATTCATGAGACCCAGGAAAATGCTAAACCGTCTATTGGGCCGTTTTAACAATAAAATGATTTGCGACAGAAAACTAAAGGAAGACAAGGAGATGAGGTGAAGAATAACGTCTAATGTCTAGAAACGTCAAATAATGAGAGAACCTTTTGTAGGAATTAAAGTTCAGAATAAATGTCAAAGACTTTTACAATAGCATTTGGGTTATGCTTCATACTAATTGCAGCTCATCACTTTTATTTTAAACATTTTACTCATTTAAATTATACACAGTACAAGGTTATTTTATGATTAGGTATGACAAGATTATAAGTTAGTAACGAGAACTTTAAACCTTTAAAAAAGTTATGGGTCTGTTAATAAGTATTTTTTAAACTATGTTCAAACAAACATCGTTACTTTTAATGAATTGGAGAAAATGTTATAATCAAGTCATAAAACCACGTTGAAACAAATTATATCTTAAAAACTTTTTTTTACGAGAAACCGCTTTAATTATTTTACGGGTATACTATTATTCCTTTCTACTGATCTGTCCAAAATTTGGCGTTAAAGATTAAACAGACACACATTCACAAATACGAGCATTAACATTTATAAATCGAGACAAAAAAAGACTTCATTATTCAGGTGTGTAATGCTGGTGTCTCACACGTCTGTCATCCGCAAAAGATGACCACGTTGGGTTTAAAGTGCATTTTTTATGAATGGATATATTCATTGTATTTCTTCAACTACCGAAACAGTTTGCAGGATGAAAGATATTGTCATATTGTCGACCAATTTTTACCCTTTTTTGCTTTGGTTGCATATTAATATTATTCAATAAGGTGTTTTTCGATCCGTCAGTCCTATCCGCACAAGATCGGCAATTTCAAAAGTGCAAGAGATCAATGGTTTCGTGTCTATTTCTAGGAGGAAATTTCAGTAACTGCCAGGCCAATGGGATTAATTGTGCAATAACAAGTAATAAAATAAAAATTTGGAAATGTCGAAAAAAAGCCTATCCAATATTTCAGTCATTCGAGGTTTTTAAGTGATATAACACCTCACAACCGTTAAAATGTGTGTACTAAAATGCACGTAAATTTGCTCTTTTCACTGGTAGATTGAATCCTAATAATTTTCAACGTTGGTGGTCTTCTTTGCGCCCGAAGGACGTGTACGGACGTGTGAGATATAAGCCTTAGGCTGGCGGTACACAAGTCCGTCGTCAGCAACATGCCATGTATAATTTGGGGATATTTTAAAACCTTCCACTTACATAAAAAACGTATGGCGAGCACCATTTTTTAACACACACACAATTAATATCAAATTAGCTCTTTGGCTACTTCGCCAAACTGATGAGACCCCTGAAAGTTCGAAAGCTGGCCGGAACGTATTGGGCAACAACACATAACACAAGGTTATGGTGAAACCTTAGGATTGGACCCATTTTCATAAGGTCTAGATCAAAAGTGAAAAGCAGAACCATGGGTAACGGATCCACAAACATCAAATTCGATGGTGGTAACCGATCCTTTATGGAAAAGCAAAAGACGAAAGATCAAAACGTACGAAACGTGTTCATGACTAGAAAACCACCGACATCTGCCCAGTTCTACACAAAATGGAGAACACATCAACTCGAATTTTGAGTTTTTGATGATTTGTTCTTTTCTAAAATGTTCTGTACACACACAATTCCCTACACGTCCGTCGTACCAGAAGACGACCAACAACGTTGAAAATTATTATAGTTTATCGCTTAAAAACCTCCAATGACTGAACTATTAGGTATGCTTTTTTTCTTTGAGCATTTGCAGAATTTTATTTTTTTATTTTATTACTTTTTAATGCACCCTTAATCATATCAACCTGACAGTTACTGACATTTCCTACTAGAAAACGACCCAAAACCATCGATCCCTTGCATCGACCTTTGACGGATAGGACTGACCGATCGAAAAACATCTGAATGAATAATATTAATTCCCAGCGAAAGCAAAAAAGGGTACACATTGGTCGATAATATCTTTTATCCTCGAAAACTGTTTGGGTAGTTGAAGGAATAGAATGAATATATCCATTCGCAAAAAACACATTAACACATTTTAAATGAGACACAAGCATTTGGCCGTGAAATATTAATTAAATAAGTTTATTTTCAGTTAGTTATTCTTATTTTAGCACTACTTTTTGACAGAAAAAAGTTAACATTTATGTGACAAAGAAATATTGGTAAAAATTATCTGGTTAACGTGAAATTGCAACCCAGGAATCACTGCATTATCAAACCAACTAAATTGTAGAAACGAAAATGATATAAAAAATAGAGATTTGGCATTATGTTACAGAACATGGCGTTTATTATGTTTTGGTCTTTCATATTATTTTATCAGTTAGTCGCAAGTTTTTTATGTATAGCTCCAACACATTTCTTGAAAATTATTGATAATATTTTTTGTTTGTTTATTTAATCAACTTTCTTTTGGACAATCTTAAAAAAATTCTGATGTAAATTTGTTTAATCTGCACCTGAATATTTTGGTATAGAAGTTCTTTGTTATTGATATCTATAAGTTTCTTTTTACATAATATTAACTGTACATACAGAGGCCGTAGTCAGGGGGGGGTTCTGGGGGTTCAAACCTACCCCACAAATTTGGAATATTGGGTTTCAAGATTCAATTTTAACTAATTAATCATCTTTTTCATAAGACTAAATTTTATATTTATACAATTTTATAGGTCCTGGAAATATATGAACAAAGATATAAATCTTGCCGTCCTAATCAACCCAACCCAATCAAATTTTCTGACTTCGGCCTTGGTACACTCAGCCCGTCGCTATTACCGATTGAATGATTTTGTGAGATCTTCGGACTGGTACTCGATGGCATTTCGGCGTCGATGATGTTTCCGGAAAGATGAACAAACTTGACAATTTACAGGAAGTAAAAGTCCTAACAAGGCTTATAATAACTTGAAACTATAACTAGCTGTAATATATTGTAAACTTACCCCATGTGTCTGGCAAATGGGGCTGTTTTAGCAGCCATTCTTTCATATGTTGTAAATCCGCATCTCTAGTGTTCACATCTTCATTAAGCTCCTTTCTGATCAAAATTTGCATCTCTGGATCTGGTTGAATTAGAGTCATCTGAAACAATTGGACAAATAATTATAATTAATTATAAATTTTCTCATTTAGTACTAACTGTTAAATTAAAAATAAATGTAAATAAAAAAATAATACTTAAACAAAAACTGAAATAATTTAATGATTTGTCTTGTCCTTCTAGGTAATCTCTGGTAGAAATTAATGTCAACAATAGATGTTTGAATAATGCTTATTCAATAATGTTTTCGAAAGTAAGGTTCAACAACATGAAGGAAGCGAAAGTGTTGTTAATAACACATCAATAATGGATATACTACTAAGATTTAGGCACAGTTTCAAAAAAAGTATATATTTTACCGTTATTAATGAAAATCACAAAGTTATTACAACACATTGTTGTTAATGGAAAATAATTCAAGTTGAATCGAAATAATGTAAAACAAATTAATTATTTTTGTGGAGGTTTAGTAACACAGTTAGTACTGGAGATAAAGTGATGACATCTGTGGTGCTAACTGCTTAAATATACGAAACAAAAGTATGAGGTGTCATCTTGCAGCTTGTGTCCACTTCATGCCACCTAAATATTAATATTATAATTCTGACAGTAGGGCAATTACAATATTACCAAGCTGATATTGAAGTACTGTATTCATGCTAATACCACTAATTTCCTTGAAATATTTTTAATAGTTCTTAAAAATGTTTTAACGCGAATTTAGTTCACAGAGGCCCAAATGCTGTTCTGTGATTTCTGTGACATGTCCAAAATAAACAAACTTATCACTGTATATTATATGATAATATTTCATGCAGGTACCTCAAATCAACTAAGAAGTGGCGCCATTACACGTCTTTAAATTATTATGTAAACTGGCACATTATAAGAAAATGTTACAATAATTACATAACCTAAAAATATACACCCAAATTCTATAATAATTAATAGAAAGAAAGAGTGAAGATTGTGCTTGTAGCATATGTAATTGGTCATCATGTTAGAAGTGAAATCTCTTTATGTTAAGATATCTGAACTGCCTGGATAATGGAAATTTTTAAGGAAACACTAACTGACAAAGGAAATCTAAGCAGGCACAGAACTTTAAGAAAGCGGTCGCCCAGTGGTCGAAATTCGACCCTAATTCATTAAAATTATGAATTGAACATTATTGACGTTATTTTGTCTGTATAAGACATAGGGTTGAGGCGAAATTAGAAAAGTAGGCCAGACCTTTGCTATCCCTATTATTTCATTTGGATTACAATTATAGAAATAATTCACGAAATATTTTTTTATTTATGTATATAATTGTAGGATTATATTTACATAAATATTTCTATGCAACATTTTCATCTAACTATTGTCGGATTTTTTTCTATACCCTAAAAGTTTCCGTCATTTACACAACCGATTTTAAAAATACAGATGACAAACCACCCAAATGAAAACTCTAATATTTAATGACATTTCCATTATCTGCTGATTGATGATTTCTTGCACAACACCTTCGGAATATTGTGAAATTTATATTATATTAATGACAGAATTATAATCACAACAAACAATTACAAATATTAGTTAGTTAGTTAGTTAGTACTACTTGCCCGAAAAATCAATAATTTACAACACTAAATATTTGCCTATTGAATTATAGGCAACTCCAAACATAGTAAAGATGGTCATCACTTGGTCTGAAAGAGCGTTACCCAGCCACGGTCCTGTTTATTATCATATGAAAATCAACCTAGTATATATAATTACCGCTGGTTCTGTTGTCGTGTAGAGCGTTTTGGATTTTAAAGTTTTTGAAAATTTAGGTTGTAAATTTTAAAGCCACCAGTGTACGATTTCAAAGGTAATATGTATGTAAAAATATATTTTCTCTCTAAAATAAATAATAATTTAACCTAATATATTCAAACAAATCTTTAAAATGTTTTCAGACCTTTGCAGCAATGGGACCTTGTGATGTAAAATTAGTTATCTATAAGGGTGTGTCCCACGTAAAAGCGATTTGCGCGGGGCGTGCGGTGCGATACGTCAATGTGACAATTAAAAACTGCATCTAAAGGCTAAAACAAATCAAATGAACGATGCGACAACACAAAATTGCTACAATCGCACCAATTAATTTTCCAGTAAGGACTAAATGTATTATTTTAAGTGTTTTATACTGTGCCGCTCTCACTTTGAAGTAACGCACCGCCCGCAACGCCCAAATCGCCTTTACGTGGGACACGGCGTAAGATACCCACATTGGCAGAAAACATTAACTTCCAGTATGATTTTCAATATAAAAAATTTACTTACCAACGGAGTAACCCATGACAATTTCTGTTTTATGTAGAAAATATAAAGAAATAAGAATCACATACTGTTAATTAATAGTAGTTTTATACACCTATTTTTGCGATTTTTTTTCTGGAATTGAAATTGAAAATACTCTGTAATCTTGTGTGACTAAATTAAAAACTTTCAACCTAATCTCTACAAAAGTAAAGAAATGTCAAAATTTAAATCAAATTTCCGGCAGATGGCTAAGCATTCAGTGTTGTCAGATCTACCTATTTATCGTGAATTTGTGCATAATTTCACAATTTTCTATAATCTTAGTTAAGCTTATATAAAAGTTACCCGCCAAAAATAAAAGGGCTCTAAATTAAAAGTATAAGGTTAAAATAACGAAGATATCAGAAATAAATTGATGAGATGCAATATATTTCATATGACAAACCAAATTTATTATGTTTTATAATTTTTCCTTGGTTCTATTTCAATAGCTATGTAGGATAACTTTAGCGAAGGACCAAAACTTTTAGTTTTACATTTAATTTAGTTTGTCTTTCACGTTGGAGTCAACTTACCTTATGATTTTTTCTCCAAGCATTCTGTAAATAATGATTTTTTTATTGTTTTATTATTTAATTATTGAACCAATATTATAAATTAATTTTAGCAAAAATAAAGCAAATTGGTTTAAATGACAGAGGCTAAAATGGTACCTAACCGTATTGTCTTTGCCTATTTGTATATAGGAAAAAACGAAATAAAGAAGAACTACCTAAAATAAAATAAATGCCTTACCTATAGCGAAAGAAAAATGGAAACGATCAAAAACTCGAGTTTCTACATCATACCAATTGAATGTTACATAAAAAATAGCAAATGTGTATTGGACATAATGAGGATGAACTTGAAAATTGTTCCTTTTTGACCCCCGAAATTAATATTATACGATTTCCCATAAATTATTGGTGAGACCCAACATTTTTTTAAAATTTTTGAATATGTTACATGATGTACTTGATATTTGTAGCCTCCAATATTAACTTGCGCATATATGTTTATGTGCAAATTTTTCCAAAATTTTGGCCTCTAATTCCGAAGATAAAACATAAATATTCAATTTGTCTTTATTTTCGTTTTTAATTTTTCTAATTTCAGTTCTAAAATAAGTTTCGAAGAACACAATAGTATGAAAATTATTGCAAGGTAAAGACAAAACGTCATTAAACGATTCACCTAAATGACAAAACTGCAACTTACCACTAGGTAATAGTAAAAAGAACAATAAGGCGTTGAAATATAATATGATATACAATGAGATTTACACGATATATTATGTATCTCATTTTTTAAATTTTGTGTGAAAAAACTTACAACAAAAATAATTTCAGTAAAGGCTATTACTATGATGTAATGGCATTAAAACTAGCTTCGAAAACGTGCTAATTTATTCACAAATATTTATTTGCTGTGTCTACTACTATGATTGGGATAAGAACTAATACCTGCTGAATTTCTGCTTCAAATCTCTAATATTTCTATAAAAAGTACCGAATGGCATGCATTCATCGAAAAATTGGTGAAAGTGTTCAATATTCAACAAAAATTAATAAAAAAAAACGAATTTCGTTACAATTTAAATCGATTACCGAAGCATGAACATCCGAATGTATGCATGCTCCTTTCTAAAGGATATGGATTTGACCAATTACAGTTATTCTGCTATGACTCACTCTTAAGCAACTAACTCTAATTAATAATATCAAAAAATGGTACGACATAAAAGAAAGTGTTTCCTTGGTACCATTGATAATTAGATATCTGTCAGATACTAAATTACTGGGAAGGAGACCATACTAAATATCTACTTTAAAAAAATATGTGATTTTGAGTTTAGAAAGAAAATAATAATTTGATTTATTGACTACAAAGAAAGTAGAATCTATATTCGATAATGTGTTTTGGTAATTTATATCCCGAAGTGATTTTGTATATATTTTTTTCTATTACTATTCTAAAAATACCGTTTTTGAGAAAATCGAAAACAGAAAACATGTTTATCTATACTAGTATGAAGTTTTGGAACAGCTTTAGAGATCTTTCAAGTTACAATATAGAGAAAACGTGAAATAAGTTTGATAATTATATTTATTACTACATTGCGATTACAAAAATATAATAATATTTTTTTTCATTGTTTTTTGAAGACATAAAAAATGACGGGGGGCATGAATCAGGTGACTTGAACCATCTGAAAAGAAAAAAAATTATCACGGACCTATCGTATGAACTAGAATTGTTTTGTTAGATAGTAAATGTTCTGACAACTAGTTTGCAGATTCAAAACTACTTTTTTCCTCAAACGACCGCCATTTTGTTACGAGTTGATGAAAAAGTTAATTCTAGATCATGCGATAACTTCTCGTATTAGGGTTAATTTGGGGTATTTGTTTTTTTATTCAGATGGTTCAAGTTGCCTGACAAACAATTTTTTGTACTCTCAACGTATTGATAAATAAAAGTTAATATTCAACAATATATCCCGTTTTCTTGTACTGAAAATGCTATTTTTTTTTTCTAAATTGCAACCTAAAAGCTATCAAATAACTTGAATAATTGACACCATATGTTATTATGGTAGTTTCCCAGATAAATCCATATTTGTCCCTGTACCTAACCAAAATTAACGTTTTTGCGGAAATTAGAAAGTCACATTTTTGCCGTATTTATACGTTTTATACACTGATAACGGCTTAACCGATTTTAAGCTCTATTGTATTACCGTAATTTCGGAGTTGAAGAAGTCAATTTTGCTGTGGCAGAAACATAGTTTTGTTGGAAAAATCAGAAGCAATCTTCAAAGCAAAATGTAGTTAATATTTGACATATTAAAGTTACTACCCATTACTTCTAGTTCTAAAGCCAAAACAATTGAAAATAACCAATGAATACTCACTGCCAAAGAAATCGCAACACCCGGAGGTAGACGTTTAAACTAAATATTTTTGTGTGGAATATATTTGTGTGGAAAAAATGATGTAATTTGGTGAATTTTGGTGATTTATTTTTCATATAAACTTGTTTACAGAAATTAAAATAGTAGTCGTTGATTGCATTTTTTTAATTTTAATGTTTACTAATGTGAAAATGCCTAGAGGATGTGTAGGCCAAATGCATCGCCAGCTAAGTGGATTTTAAAGAGATCAAATTATTGGTTTACGGGAGGCGGGTTTTTCATTTCGAGAAATCGCTAACCCCACGAACGGAAATCCAACTACTGTCGGAGAAGAGTAGGCACCGGACGTGGAAGGGGCACAAATGAAGTTCAAGATCAACGTTTAAGACTTCTAGGCTTTAGAGACCGATTTTCGAAAACTCAAAATTAGGCTGAAGTTGTTAGGAGAGTAAGGCTACCTCTGACCGCTGGGCATCGACGGCAACTACCACAGTGGTACAGAAGTCGTCTTCTCTGATGCGTTTCGGTTCTGTTTGGGTGAAGATGGGTTAGACGACGTCGAGGAGAAAGACATCAACCTCAATTTGATATTGACACCGAATAGTAGACCTTTAATCTTTGTTCGGGGCAACAAAACTCTTCAGGAAGTAGTGGAGTCGTATTTCAACAAGATAGTGCTCGGTCTCATGTTGCTCTTGTATGTAAGTTTAAAATTCTTTAAATAGAGCATGTGCCTAGAATTCACAGAACATGGTTGGGATATGATGGGTAGAAGGCTCGGAAATTTACCCCAGCCCTTACAGACTTCTAAGACATGAAATGTAGGTAACTTGGGATAGCACTGCTCAAGGACAAATAGACCAACTTATTGAATCACGGCCAAGACTTGTTGTGGAGTTCAAATATATAATAATAAAAAATGTATGGTGTTTTTTATTCATATTTTAATCATTTACTCCTTACTATAGCATTTGTGTTTTACCAAAACAACACTAAATTTTAACAACCCCTTATGGGTGTTGAGATTCTTTTGTCATAAACATCAGCGTAATATCAAATAAGAGTAGTGGCCCATGCCCATAGTTTACAATAAACCAGTTTGCTCCAAAATAACTAATTCTATTATATAAACATATGTTATATTTGTTTTCCTACTTTTATAGGTACTAGCTGTCGCCCAGTGGTCGAAATTCGACCCATTGTGTCAATATCTCTGGCAAGTTAAGTAACATGAAAATTTTATCGTGACATTCTATCCTAGGACTTTAGGGAGAACAGCAATTTCACAGAACGGATTCAGATTCGGAACCTCTGTGTGATAGTTTCCTCGAAAATCCTAGATGTCGGTCTTACATCTCGCTTCTACAAATAAGTAACGAAATTCAAGTTTTTTTCAGATATAATTCATAGAACCTAATTGGTGTTCAAATTCGTAATTCTTAATTTAATATGACAACAATTCAACCGCTAATGGGCTACCCTACATATTTATTTTTTCTAACCCCACTGTATAGCTATAATTGCACTCAATTCTTTAACATTTATTAAAATCATTATAATAATTCCATCTCATGATATATTTCCACGACCCTGTATATGCAACGGCTCATGGACCAGGCATAATATTTTTTAACATTTTTGAACCACCGGGTAAACCATTGTGTATATGCCACCGCCTATGACCCACCATATTTACTGTTTTTGTTTATGAAATTTTTAATTATCTTCTGTAACTATAATTCTACTCTGACCTATATTTCAATCTTTATATATATGGAACTCTTCGTGGTCTACTCAATAAATCATTTCATTTTCTAACATTTTTTATCACCATCCTGTATATCTATAATTCCTCTCACCCTATATTTCATCTTAACTATATATACAACTGCTTATGGGTTACATTTCCATTTCCGCCACCCTGTGTATGCATCTATGTATAACATTTTTTGCCCCACCCTGTATAATTGTAATTCTACTGCACCTTCTATTCCAAGAACCCTGTAAATTCAACCGCTAATGGGCTTCCCTATATAATTATTTTATTAGTTATAATTGCACTCTTTTCTATATTTTAAACACTCTATATATGCAACTGCTTATGTGCCACCCACGAAAAAAATGATTTCTAACATATCTGGAATCGTCCTGTATAATTATAATATACAACGATTACTTTACCCACTAAACAATAACAACGCTTGCATGCCACTTCCAGAAGTACATGCTCTAAGTATATAACAGCATTGGTCTGTCTATCTACAATTACTCAATGTTTTGAGTCTGGCGGCGGCGGCACATTCAGTTGTTTGGCATTGACATTATTGACGTAAATAATCAATTTTTATTATATTTTATTTAATGAATGAACCAATATTATAAATTAAGATTAGCATTCTGCACTGAAGGTCGTCAGTAGCTATTAAACAAAACAAAAATGAAGAAAATCGATTGAGAAACAGAGGAGAAAATGGAACCTAATCGTTTTGTTTTTGCCTATTTATATATAGATTACGTATAATATAACTACGGACAATAACAGATAGAGCAAGTTTTCGCTTCAAAATACACATATGAGAATTTTATTAGAACAACCACACTTCGCATTTCCCATTTCCTTGTAAAGATGAAGTCTATTGTTGGCATATAATTGCAATAGAAGTTCATTGTCTCTGTCGGGTTTCCTATTCGATCGAAACCCAACATACATAATTCATGTAATCAATATCTGCAATATGAGATTCGCATTGGGTAAAGTGGAAGCTATTGAAAATATGCAAATATTTCAGTGTTTCGTGTTAATCAGTTTTAGCAATTGTTTTTTCCCGGCGGTGTCCATTTTTATTTACATTTTGGTTTTTTCCATTTGTTTAGTTAGCCAGTGCAAGCGGAAATATCATAAAGACTTTACTTTTAAAATATGCTAAATTGAGTTCTATTGATCATACATAGTTAGTTATCTATAATATATTCTGTAATTAAATTGTGTTTGATGATAATCGAAACGACGAATATTTTTTTGTTAATTGGACGCAATTACTTCACTATTAGTATTATAATGCTGATTTTGCTCAAATTGTTAAAATCTACTTTTAAAATTTCTGGAAAATTTGAGGAATAGCTAGCCACAGTGTTTGCTCAAGTTGTCAATTGAATTATAGTTATTTGTATATCCAAAGATCACTTATGATAGTCAAGGTATTCTTAACATGGAAAAACTCAGAAAAATGACTTCAAAATACGCGAACATATTAAATATATTTTGTATTGGGGAAACATCTAAGCATCCAAATGTAGGAATACACGAACATACTAAACATGTGAATGTGAAGCTTATAGTTTTAACGGGCTACTTTAATCCTGTAAAGTAAAAACATCTGCACCGATTCTACTGCTGTAGAATTTAGTTGTGCTTGGTTGCCAATAATAAGGATAAAATGAATAACAGCCATCTCCCTTTTCTCCCTTTTAGAGAACATAAATTATGATCTTTGATCCCATTTTGGCGAATGCACTCATTCCCCTCTAGAAGCGCCTTTATTCAAATTCTGGAGACAGAACTTCAAGTTCTTCTAACTTGAAAAAGGCATTAGAGTTAAATATGAGTTGTGAAATTTGAATATCTAAAAGTAATTGTGTACTTGACATTGTAATATTATGAAGCATTTCGAATTTACATATTATTATAGGTCCATTGACGAAACCAGGCCTAGACTCTAAAGCTCTTGAAATTTTAAATATACAGTACTTTTTCTCAAGTGTGGTGTTATTTGACAAGAAAATTTGTAAAAACTAACAAAAGATTATTTTGTTAGAATGAATTGTAGTGAGTATCATTTTTCATTGTGAATATCTATTTCTAAACTGGACAGCGAGTCTACCAAGGAGAGAGAATCTGAATAGCGAAAACGGCTTTATCCTACCATTAGCAATTTCTCGTAATTCTTGCAGTCATTATCATCAGAATGGGTATGAGTAAATTCTGCAATCATATCTGATTTAGCTTTACCTTCTTAGGTTGGGGTATTTTCTTAGTCTTTTAACTCATTTGAATATCTTTGAATGCTTTGGTTGACTTGTGAACTTAGAAGTTTTTATGCCCATTGACATTTCTTGTTTTTTCGAAGAATAACTTCTTCATAGGCAAATGTATCGATATCATTACTGGTACAACATATTGTTAATGTTTTTCCCGAGGTGATCGGGAATTCTAGACTGAAGATTATTGAGTTTCTTCTGAATATATTGATCATACAAATTGGATTTCTTGTCGTAGGGAGTCTCATAAGTGTACTAGTTCAGATTTAATATTTCCAGGATTTATTAATTGCATTTTGATATGTTTAGTGCCTACTAGTTTGTTGTACATGTTTGCTTTCTATGTACTTACCTACTCTTAAGACTTTCCTTGCCTACTGCATTAAATTCAAAAAATCTGGACATTTAAGAGTATTTGAAAAGCAAATTTGAGTATATTAAGATACTTTACATCTGCATTATATAGTCAGATATTTTTTCCTACCGCTGTGAATTACTTCATGGATATTACATTATTTTGTGTAGCATTTTGATAATAAAGCGGTTTGATTAATTCCTTCAAACGCTCTTTCGTGGTCAACGCAGCATGTATAATCTTTTCTTAGACTGACTACATCCCTTAAAGTATGTGATTAATTGTGCTGAGTTCATTGCAGGGTCCGGCCATCGTTAATGAGCGGTTTCTTGGGTTCTATTTAGTCCGATCTTAGTGATAGATTGTAGACTCTTTGCAATAAATTTATTGGTCTGTAATTCCCAATGTCTTCTTTCCTACCTCTCATAAGGTGTGATGAATATTTTAGTACGGTTTTTCCGTGTTTCTGTGCCGCTATTCCTCCATTGTATGCTGTCTGGCCAGCTCTCTTGTTCTTATACTTTAACGAAATATATTTCTGGTAGTGCTTTAAGAGCAACTCATCCTCTGTCTCTAAGTCTTACATGTATTTGCATCTAAATGCGTTACTTTAAATAATTTTCCACAAATATTATTCATGTTATGATTATAGCCGATTAAGTAGTTGCTTCACAGTTGGAGTATTCGTTTTTAAATAAATTAAATTCTGATGTTTAAGCACTTTCTGGGGATTAACACCACAAGTCATAAAAAATTCTGTATATCTCCAAATGTCTTGGAGTCTAGGTCAGACTCCGTTGTCTATGGCAAAAAAACTATGAAAAATGGCACAATTCTAAAATGTAAAATTAAAATGTTAGACAATATCTATTATTTGCCTTATGACGTAACTAAGGGAATATAATTTAATAATATACAGGGTAGCTTAGAAACTTCTAGAGATCATATAATAATAAACTTCCTTTCAAATTTGATTCTTAATCATAGGCAACCAGGAACGATGGACTCCACGGAGGTAGTAGCGATACAATCGTTGTCAATTAACAAAATTAAAGCAGCCACTTTTAGTTTTTGTTTCGTGTTGTGTTCTTCTTTGTGTAATATAACTGAATTTTGAAATTGTATTTTATAATCAAAGACCCAAGCATGATCACAAGAATTTTTCAAACATTTAGAGGTCTACAGTTTTTCTCAATATATAGAATGCTTGACATTTACAACGGCTTTTATAAGTATAACTTTTTGTATTTTGATATAATTGATTTTAGTGTACTTCTTGTTTTAAATGACGTTTTAATATCATATATGTTTCCCAGTATTTTCAGTCTTTCTGAGAGACCCTGTATGTATGATATAGTAATTGTAGTAATGTGATGATTATCTTGGGAGTCAGTGTTGCTTGGTGAAATCTGGTGTTGATTGTTAGCGATCGTTTGGTATTTGATTTTTTATAAACGTTTTTTTCCTAACTTAATTTATGGATGTTAGAACAGTTAGTTTTTGCTCTTTCATATATCGATTTGATGATACCTCTATATACTGAATTTGGATGATCAGAGTTAAAGTAGACATACCTGTTAGTGTTTCAAATTTCGATTCTGTTTTAGTTATTAAAATGTCTAAGAAAGATAATTTGTTATTCTGTTCAAATTCTGATCTGCTGAGTTACTGGTTAATTTAAACTACTTAATGATAAGTTGACCATTTTAGCCTAAGAGGTGCGCTTTCTCAAATGCTAAGTTTTACAAGAACTTCTATTATTTTTTTGACAAGAATGGTGTTGATATAACACAAATGTCATTAAAAATTTCCAAACACGATTTTCGACCATTGTTCATCTAACGGCTATAATGTTATTTAATAAAATTATCCTTCTTAAACGGATTACTTAGAGTATCATTTATTGACAAGGCCAAATAATTTAACTACCTTTTTACAAGCCAGGTTCATGTGTTTTCTAAAACTGATTCATTGGAATGATATTCATACGAAAAGTTTTAAGAATTGTGTTACGTAGAAGCAGTAATAAGTTTTTGACGAAAATATACCATAATTCATTCACGGTGTTAATTATTTAACTATAATGAATATGCCCCATTTAAAAGTCGATCTCGTGACGCATCAATACTTGCACTTTGAGCTTATCAAATTATTACAACGAAAATGAAACCAGAAAAAAATACATTAATAATGATTGCACTTGACGCAGCTAATTTGAAAAAAAAATGCTGCTTTCCATTTTCACCTTCACTGCCAAGACGAATATAATCAATAATGATAAATTATAAAGTAATTGACAATATGGAAGCAACCGGTCGAAGAAGTCTAAGGTCGTATACTTATTTATTATTAAAATCTTCATAATTTTCCTGGCTTTGTTGTGACGTCACGCTGTCAATAATTGTTTTGAACGATAGCAATATTTAACATTTCTATGGCTTCCGCTACAACTTTCATTTAACAATGTTTCGTTGTTCCAAGAAAATATTAATTACATTTTAAATATTTTTCTATAGCAAAAATTTTAAATACTTCATTGAACCCTTTTGTGTTCAACCTTGTACGTATTATGTAACAAATGGTTAAATGGTGTTTGTCCAGTTTGCTCATCAACATCTGAAGATGACACAGTTATTGTTGGAAAAAGCGGTTTATATTTACTTTGTTCTCTCTGCTAATTAGCGTTTTCTTTTCTCACTTCTTTTGTGCAAGTTTCCGGATTCGTTGTCTCTTTCAGAAAGTTTCCTTCAAAGATATTCCGAGAAACAAAAATTTCTATAATGCTTGAGGATTATTAATCATCCTCCCGCTAGTTTTAATTTGCTTGTCTGATCAACATCATAGTGTTGTTCTATTCTACTCTATGGCTACCAGCACTAGTTAATTCATAGTTGGCTTTGTTTCATTTAGTGACAACTGTTGTATTAGTGTACTGTTTTCCTTCTTTCTAGAAGCCTAGAATTTAAAGAGTTTAGTATGGATGAAAACAGATCACATGCACAATTTATTTCCCAAGGTAGTCATAATTTAAATTTTCGAATACATTAAGCCACCATCTCTTTGAACGGATTCTTTTCGATGACTGTTCAGACTTTCAAAATTAGGTGAGTATTTCGGAAATCATGATACCCAGCTATAAACTCGTATAAATTTCTATTTCGACATCCCAAAGTTTGTCTAAAAATTTACACATGATAAGATGTCCACAACTTTAAAAATCAGAGATCAAAGGTCACAAAAATGTCGTTTCCTCTGGATATTATGGTATTTGTGTTTGTTATCAATATTTTAGAGAATTAAATTCCCTACAACTTTTATTTCAAACACAATATTCTGTAACTGCAAGAGTGGTTGTGACTCAAGATGTGGATGTAGGAAAGCAGGGTTGCAATGCCCTTGAGCTTGTAGCAAGCGTAGCTTGTCTCAACGCTGCAACATATCAGAAATATTTTTTTATTTTTTTAAATGTTGGCAATCATAAATGACGTTTTTTAATAAAAACATTAATTAAAAATTTATTGCTTTACTTTTCTATTTATATAAGAAGTCATTTGTATAAATAAGATTTTAATTAGAATATGATTTATGTTTTTGCCTAAATAATTTTTTAACTATCAGGGCAGGTCAGTGCTATTAAATAAATAGATTTTGTGACATTTGGCCTCTGACTTTTAAAGTTGCGAACATCTTATTATGTGTGAATTTTTAGAAAAATTTTCGTATTTCAAAATACAAGTTTATACGAGTGTACAGCTGGGTATCTCGATTTCCGAATTGAACTCCCTAGAATGACTGGACCAATTCCAATTCTGACGCAAAACGATTTTTTTTACTGGACTGACGATGTGTTCCAATAATTTTGTCGGTGATTGTATTTTTCGATCACAAAATGTGCTTTTGAATCATGTAAATCTTGTCCAGAAATGGTAAGTCATCCCATGGAAACAAATGATACAAGAAATGAATAGTGGTTAGAAATAATATTTCTGCAACGACATACACAGAGTGTTTGTAAGTCAATAAAATAACTGTTATAAACATTATTTTTGTTTCTTTTATTTACAAAAAATATCTATTAAGATTACAGCATCTGAGAGTAGGGCAGTAAGGTATAGTTAGCATTGCCATTTTATAGAAAGTAAGATTAAGGTGGTTTGCAACAAAAATGTTTAACTAGTCCTACAAATTTATTTGATCCTGGGGTATCGCACCAGGCGACAGAAGTATAGTAGAAGTATAGTTCCACATTAACGAGGTATTCTGCACAGTCTTGGCGACGACAAAGGATTTCTATAATCTTTAGGAGTAGGAGAGTATGGCTGAGGAGGTTTAAAAACTGTTTTTAACCTGATGTTGTTTAAGCAATTTCCCAATCTGATCCGTTGTGGTCTTTATATACGGTAACTACGTTGGCCCCAACTACTAAACTGACTACCGTTCTTTGTTATTATGTTTTTTTATAAAGGACCTTGCGATTTTGTCGCTCGAGTAATCATTAGCCTGGAACCCATGTAAAAATGCAGTTTTAGGTTACGTGAGTCGCTGATTCTGGCTACTCTATCCACAAGAGTTTTAAGTTCAGTCATCTTTTGTTTAGGGACGTGACTGTAGTGTTCATGGCTGTGACCAAGGATTCCACCGTATCTTCTTGTTATTAATACGTCCAAAATGGCCAGTTGTTTATTGTTTTCCTTTTCCATGGTAAATTCAATGCAAGGATGAATGATGGGTGAATTCAATAAACTGTTCTGTGTCATGGCTCCAAACAACAAAGGTGTCATCCATCACGAAGTTTTTAAACAAGCAGTGTTCAAAGATTTTCCTCAAAATTTATAGAAATTGGCATTGACTAGAAGAAAAGGACTTTCCAAGGCCACAGCATCGACTTTTTGTTTGATTTAATCTAAACTAAAGTGACGTGATATTCTAAAGATGTGAAATTGAAATATAGAAACACCTACTGATCATTGCTTAAATTTCCCCTAATAGTCTGTGGTTAACCAATTATCGGTCAAACAGTCTCATATAGTATACATATGGAAATACAAGAAATAATTAAAAACAAACTGATTGATTGAATTTCAGGCTGTTAACTGCGTGTTACCTCAAATGTTATTTTACTGCATGCAACAGTTTTGTATAATAGATATATTAAGTATTACTAATCCAAGATTTAATTGCTTTTTTCAATTGCTACAAGCATTAAACTTTAAAATTAATTGATAAACCAACGAATTAAGGAAAATAACACAATAATGGCGTATTTGTACATGGTCGCTGCTAGCGTAATTAAGAAAATTAAAAATAATCCACGCAACTATTATACAGATATACCATTTCACAAAAAGAACTCCAAAAACACAAAAATTAAAACCCTAATGAAATCTGGACAAATGTCGACCACTGGACGACCACTAGTGGTACTACTTTTACAAAAGGATTTATCTGCTGCGGCCTATTGTGAAATAGCGATTCTGTAAGAAAAGGCACAAATAAAACTACACAAAACCTAACATAAACGGCACCATTGCCTGAATAATTTAATTAAGTATTATCATTTCGAATTATCAGCGATCGATATGTGTTAGCAGAGAACGATTGAAAATCAACTATTTCCCATATAATGAGATTTTACAATAAATTATTCGGTTCGCCTCACAGTCAAGAAACAAGTTGTTAACCTTGATAATCTTGGCAATTACTTAGCGGCTCAAAATTTGTCACTAAACATAAAAACCTACGAACTGAACTTGTATAAAAAAATATTTTGCTATTTTTTCGATTGATGCAGACCAGATGTGTTCTCCGCACAACTACAGTGATCTGATAAATATATTTTTAAAAACTTCGAAAGCCAATTGTTAATATGCATAAAATTTGTCGTGACCGCAAATAAAACAGTAGTCAGAATTAGTAGTATATATTAAAACGTCAACGACATATCACATTAACTACAACGCAAGTTTTTTTAACCGAACTTCTATTTTTTGCCCCATGTGATTTTGACAAATATAGATTCATTGTCTTTATAGTTTGACAAATACGTAAAGAAAGCGAGATAGAGGAAATGCTATGCACAAATTTCTCAAATGATGACAATTCATTCTCCTGAATTTATTAACACGTGAAAAAATAATAGGTTAAAAAATATGTAAATAAACATGAACAAATAAATAAGCATAAAAAGAGAAATAAATAAGAAAAATTGTTATTTATAAAAGAAAATATTACATCTTATTTGGAGCTCAGATATGTTAGGGGTTATTTTCATTAACTCCTTTTTTAAAAAAACTATTTATTTATTAGCTGGAAGATACACTGATTTGAATGGAACACTTAAGTACTAGTTTTTACAATTTCAAAGCTTGAGCTGAGAACGATTGTTAAGACTAACAAACACAATCTAAATGAACTTATGAACAATAATGAGCTTACAAACAAAATGAGCAATGAGCTAATGAATATCTCCTATTTATAATCTTTTGATATGAGACGCTACGCAGCGCTTAGTTGCAGTTTTGCAGGTGTTCAGCTAGACAAGTAAATAAGGTTAAATGAAGTACAATGTAATAAAATATCTTAATAACTGCGTAGTATCCCTTAACAATGGGTTCTTTCATTGGGTCAGCCATAACACTCCTCCCCTTTTTAAGAAAATTTGCTGTCTTCCCAATGACACGAATTTTAAAAATAATTAAAATTGTAATATTATTTTGGTTAGTAAATTCATGGTTATATTAAAATAGTTATAAATGATATTGTTCAAAATATTCGATTAAATATGTTAGTATATGTGTTGATTAATATTAAGAATATAAAATATAAGACATAAGACATACATTTTGGAAATCGTCCAAAATTTGAAATTTTAACATTTAAATTGGGGTACTTTCTCTCATTTCCAACATTGGATTTTCTCGAATAGAATTTCGTCTTCTGGGTTGGAATCTTCTGAAAATATTCCTGGATGGTCCTGGTTCTTCTTGTTGTGGACTGGGGTATATTATTGCTGGATATACTCTGCTGCATTTCCTTCTACATTTGTAAATTATAAAAATTAGGATTATAAGACTTATTAGAACAATGCACACTATAGTGAACCAATGTGTGTGTTTTTGTATAAAAGGGCGATTTAGTATGGTGTCTATTTGTTCGGAATATTGATTTAGTTTATATTCGGCTATATTGAGTTCATCTAAATTTTGTTTTTGGATTTTTAATGGTTTCAGTTTTAATACCTGTTTCACTTCACTGGTTTCAGTTTCACAACACTCACTTGGGATTATGGGCATCTCTATGGCACTAGATTGTTCCGATGAATATTCTTTTGTGGACTGGATACGTACAGATCCAACGTATGCTATGCAGTGGGGTTGCAACTTAAGGATTGAGTTCTTCGGGATGTTGAACGTTTTAGTAGATTTTTCCTTGCACTGAATGCTAACTGGAATGCTGCTGCTGGTTACTATTAACCATTCATTTTCTGCGGTTAGTTGTACTTTGTAGTCTTGAATATTGGCATGTATTGTTTCACAATTTTCTGGAATTTTGCTGGACTTCGTAACTTTAATTTCACAGGGTGCGTTTTCGTCTGTGGGGTAGGCTATTTGGTTATAACAGATCATATCTTCTGAATTTATTGGTTTACATTTTGCTGTTGATTCAAGTGTGAAGTAAAGATTACCATCTCGACTGATTGCTACGTACTTATGGGTATTTAGGATTAAATAGGAAATTTTTGTTTTTGGGTCGAATATGGGTAAAGAATATACATGAAGTAATTTATACTCTTCTGGTTCAACTAGGGGTATTGGTAAAATAAAAACAATTTTTTTGTTCGATTGATATGCTTGTAAATCTATAAGATCAAAGTATTTAGCGATGTTTGCTGTGGTTGGCAATAAGGGTAAATTACTTGTACTAAGGCTCGTTGAAATGATTCTTAGCTGAAAAATGAAATCTTCCGGTTGTATTACTGATGGATGTATACTTTTTAATCTAGCGAACGTTATAGAGTTTATTAAATCATTAAGCTCTCCTTCAATCAGAATTAATGATTCTAACAATTGTTCACAAATATTTATTATATGTAGTTTTGATTCATAAAAATTTTGATTATCAGAAATGTTGTATATCGCGTTTTCAATATCGTGAAGGTTATCATTGAATGTTTGTTCATCAATTTGGAGTTTCCTTATAGTGTAATTAAAATTTTTAATAACAGAAGTAGTAACTGATATTTGGTTTTTCATAAGATTTTCTAATGCTCTTTCATCATTTTCTACTTGTTGAATAATTTGATCATAGTATTCACCATCTTCGCTATCTAAATTACCTGTAATAGCTTTCCAAATGGAACCTAAGAAATTAAATGCTCCTCTTTTTTTTCGAGTATTATTTAAGGGTGAGGAATATGGGTTTATGTCATTTTCGATTTCTTGGAATTTTCTTTCGATATTCCTGATTATTTGGTTTAACATGGTAATATGGGGTTTTACCTCTGAGTGAAATGCTTGCATCCTAGCGTTATCTTGTTCAACAAAAGATTTTAAGTTTTTCAGAATTTTAATGTCATTTTTGTAAGAGTTAGTTAAAATTGTGGTATCTTTGACGATTATTAGTTTCCAATTTTCATTAGAGATTTTCAAATTTGACTCGTGGTAATATTGTATGCCTATAGTATTATTTAGTGTAGTTACTTTATAATCACTAGGGTTACTTACTGCTATGCTAATTATGAGTAATATTGCGAATGTGACACGAACGTGATTGTTCTGCATCTGTAAAGAAAATTTTCTTTTTATTTTACAACTGTGCTTATTTGATCCGAATTTATAGTAAATTCTCGATTTGTGTCAATATCTTTTAATTTAATTGCATTGTTGTCAAGAATTCTGATTACTTTAAAAGGTCCATTAGATTTGTTGCTTAATTTATTTTTTATTTGGGATTCTTTAATGAATACAAAGTCATTTAATTCAAAATGTTTTTCTCGCGGTTTAGATTTTTCATCATGTCTTTCCTTTGCTTTAAGTTTCTTTAAAATTGTTCTTTCTCTGGCTATCTTGTAAAAATATGAAATTTTATTGTTTAAATCTCTTACGTATTTTGAAATTAATTCTTCTTGATTATAGAGTTTTTCCGGGGGTCTAGAGTTTGTATGTCCAAATAGTAATTCATATGGTGAAAAACCGTGCGTACTGTTTATTGAGTTATTATAGCAAATTACTGCGTAAGGTATACAAGTTAAAGGATGATCTTCTGGGTTTTCTGTTACCGTTGTCCTAATCATTTCTAGTAATGTGCTCATGAATCTTTCTGTAGAACCGTTGCTTTGAGGATGATTTACTGATGAAAATGTTAGTCTGATACTGTAGAGTGTACATAAATCTTTTAACAATTGATTATCAAATTCTTTGCCTCGATCGCAATGAATTCTTAATGGGGTTCCGAAATGCATAAAGTACAATAGCAAAGTGTTGACTACATTTTTGGCTGTTTTGTGTTCAATAGGATATGCTTGTGTGAACTTAGAGAATTCGTCTCTTATTACTAGTATGTAGTTTTTCTCTGGAATTTCCAAAATATCTAGATTTATGCGTTCAAATGGCGTTTTTGGCGTTTCTGTTATTACTAGAGGGTTACTTAAGTTTTTTCTACAAGCTTTGGTTTTGTTACATGTTTCACAGTTATGTATAAAGTTTTCTACATCCTTATTCAAATTTTTCCATTGGTATTTTCTTTTTATTCTTGCGATTGTTTCATGAATACCTCGATGCATATTTAATTTTCCGGTATGGTTTTCTGCTATAATTATCTGTCTTTGATCCTCGTCAGGCGTAATTATGTTAGGGTTACAAGTTATAAATTCGATTTCTTGATCAGAAAATATAAATGATAAGATTTCTAAAATTGGTAAGTTATTCGTTTCTTCCATATAATATTTCGTATTTCTTAATAATGTCTCTTTGTTATAATAAATAATTTCAAAAATTGCTTGTGTTGGATTTAATTGCGGAATTGTGATAAGAAAGTATTTTCGTTTAGCATGTGCTTTTGAAGCGACTACATTTATCTTATGCTCTTCGTATAAAGTATTTGTATCAATTATGTCATCAACTATTTTAAATTGGGATTCTGTCAATTCACCTGGTTTTATAAATGAAAGGATATGCTTTTGGGTTTTGTCTAAGAATTTTTCGTTTGAAGATGTACATTTTGAGTAATCAATTAGAGATTTATTTTCTTGTAAATTTTTGAATATGTTCCATTCATGTTGTATCGTTTCGAATGCGATTTCCGTTTCTGTATCTGATGCTATTTCTTCGTTTTCTTCTTCTTCTTCTTTTATACTACCGTAGAGTATTTTTGGGAAATTTTTGATATGGTTAATCCTTATTCGTGATAAAGCGTCTGCATTTGAATTTTGTTTTCCTGGTTTGTAAATTATCTGATAGTTGTATTCTTCAAGTTTCAGTCTCCATCTGACTAATCTTGAACCTGGGTCTTTAGCGTTAAAAAGCCATGTTATCGGGCGATGATCGGTCAGTAGTTTGAAGCTTCGTCCATAGACGTAATTCCTGTATTGTTGAACTCCCCATACTATTGCTAGTAATTCCTTTTCAATAGTAGAGTAATTTTGTTCATGTTGGTTTAGCGTTCTTGATGCGTAAGCGATTGGTAAATCTTTTCCAATTGATCCTTGTGATAAGACTGCTCCAATTGCGTAGTTACTTGCATCGGTAGTGATGATAAATTCCTTTTCGAAATCAGGGTACTGTAATATCGGATAGTTCGTTAATGTTTCCTTTAGCTTTTCGAATGCTTCTATACAATTGTTATCGAATTCAAATTTCACGTCTTTCTTCAGCAGTTGTGTCAGTGGTTTAACTATTTTTGCAAAATCTTTGATAAAGCGTCTATAATATCCTGCTAATCCTAGAAAGCTTTTAACATCTTTGGGATTCTTTGGGGTTGGAAATTCTTTAACTGCTCTTATTTTTTCTGGATTTGGTTTAACTCCATTTTCTGTGACAATATGTCCTAAGTAAGATACTTCCTTTTTCAAAAATTCGCATTTATCTGGTTGTAGTTTTAAGTTTGCATCTCGTAGTCTTTGGAATAATTCTGTTAATCTTTGGACATGCTCTTGTAATGATGATGCGAATGATATGATGTCATCCATATAAATTAATGCTCTCTCATTTTGAATACCTGTTAATACGTTATCCATTACGCGTTGGAAAGTTGCAGGTGCGTTCTTTAATCCAAACGGCATTCTTTTGAACTCATAGTGTCCGTTTTCGACAGTAAAGGCTGTTTTTTCAACGTCTGCAGGGTTTATTTCTATCTGGTGAAAACCTGATGCTAAGTCTAATGTAGTGAAGTAGTTACATCTGCCTAATTTGTCAAGAAGATCATTAATATTTGGTAACGGGTATTTGTCATCAATAGTTACTTCGTTCAATTTCCGATAGTCGATTACTAGTCTCCATTTTTGTTTACCGCTAGCATCCATTTTCTTTGGTACCACCCACACTGGTGAAGACCATGGCGATGAAGAAGGTTGTATAATATTTTGTTCTAACATTTTGTTGATTTGCGTTTTTACTTCCTGTTTGTGTATGTATGGATATCTATACGACTTCGTGTAGATTGGCTTTGCTCCTTCTGTGTCGATCTTGTGTTTTACTTTATTTGTGAAAGATAGTTCATCTCCTTCTAAATAAAAGATGTCAGAGAAACGTCTGCATAAAGAGATTATGGCATCCTTTTCTTCTTCGTTTAAATGTTCAGTTCGTAGTGCTTTTTCCACTCGTTGTTGTCTTGTGAAGAGATTTTGTTTTTTAATATTGAACACTGAAGTTTGTCTTTGGTTTTCATTCTTGTCTTCGATGAAGGGTTCCAGAATTAAATTTTCAAAAATTACGTTTTTTGTTTCTTCCGTTTTGTTTAAGATTGAAGTGTAGAATTCACCTTTTTCATTGGTTTTTATTAAGCAATTTGAGATTACAACACCGTCTTTTTCTTGTGAATTTAAAATTAATTCTTGATTTACTTGATCGCACTTTAATTTAAAAATTTGCTCAACTCGCGGCTCTATTATGATTTCATTCGTAATTTCATTTTCTTTGTATAATGGTACCGTTTTTGTTCTCGTTATTAATTGACGATTTTTAATATCAATAACACACTCATATTTTTGTAAGAAATCTATTCCTAATATACCATCAAAATTCATTTGTAAATCATAAAGATAAACTTCCATTTCTCCGTTCTCATCATTTGGGAAAAAATTATTTTTTACTGATTGAGTTATCTCAAAGTGTTCATTTGTTACACCATGTACGTTAATTGGGTCAATTGATTTTATTTTATCTTGGGGAAATAAGTGTGGTTTTAGGATCGATATCCCGGCTCCTGAATCTATAAGATATTTTAATTTTCCGTTTCGCGATTTCGTGTAAAATAAATTGTTTTCGTTTAACGTATTTTGCGATATTTTTACATTTCGTTGTGGTTCTCTTCTCGTTTTTGACTTTGCGCTTGGCTGGTTGAAGCCTTTAGAGCAGAAGAGCCAGCCTCTGTTTCCGCTCTCGTCTGGTTTAAATGGTAGCTTCTTTGTGATCCGTTTTGAAAATTTCGATTTTGGTTACTCGGAGGGCGATTTGAATTTTCGAATCTCGGACTGTGATAAGCAGTATTATCACGTCTGTGGTAATTATTTTCGTACCTTTGTTGAGGATGATAAGCTGTATTATCATTTCTTTGGAAATTATTAAAGTTACGTTGATAAGATTGATTTTGATTATTAGAAATTCCGGTATTTCTATATCTTTCGTTATTTTGTTTTTGTCGGCATTCGTTTATTAAATGTCCTAACTTTTTACAATAGTTACAGTATTTTTTATTTTTATTAATGTTGGGGGAATTAACACTCGGTTTTCGTTGTTCAAGGTAGCTCAGCTGATATTCGGACTTAACTATATTTGCTGCCTCGGCAAGGTTTGCGGGACGTGATGCTCGTACAATAGCACCTATCTTCGGGTCAAGCCCTACTAAGAGTGTTTGCAACGCTACTTTGTCAACAAGTGCTTGCTGGGCGTCCTTTTGTTCTCGGGTGAGAGTTAACTGCTGGTTTATCGCGGCATATAATTTCGAATGGTGTGCATTTATTCGATGTACGTAATTTTGAGGGTTTTCGTTTGAGCTTTGTTTAATTTGCTGAAGGTCGTAAATTAAACTTGTTAAATCGCGGGAATCTCCAAAATGTGTTTTAAGAATAGTTTTTATACTGTCCCATGTTTTGAGGTCACGTGAATTTATTAATTGTGATGCTCTTCCCTTAAGCTTATTTTTCAAATGTATTGTCAATAAATACGCTTGCTGGTCGTTTGCAACGTCGAATGCTGCATCGCACGAACTTAAGAACGTATTAAGTAATATTGAGTCACCGTCGTATTCGGGGATAATTTGGCATAACTCGCTTAGTCTATACTCTGGTTCATAGATATTTTCTTGGCTCATATTTGTGCTGTTACAGTGATTTTTTAAAGTTAAAATGATTTTTATTTTCACTCCAAATCAATTAAAAACCTTCAATTAATTTGTTCAAGTCCTCTAACAATTTGCGTTTGAAGTAGAACTCGCGGATTTAATAATGACGATTTTCGTTCGGCAATATCAATCTCTTTTAGTGAAAATGTTCAAGGAATGTTTTACACAGAAAAATACAAATTTTCATGTATTGTAAGGATACGGAATATGTGTGTATGTATATAGCAATGCATGCAAAATGAAATCTTTGACTCACCTCGATTATTGTCCTTGGGGAATAGATTTGTTTGTCGTCTTGGCTCTTTTTGTAGTTAAAGGCTTAGAAGTCACCTAATTTGTTGTCGACTGCTCGAAATCTGGACTGATCAATTTTCGTTTGATTTCAGGTCTCTGGATTTTTCGTTTGCTGGTCAATTTCCAAATTAGTTTACTACATCCTACTGACTGCGCCAGTGTTAGGGGTTATTTTCATTAACTCCTTTTTTAAAAAAACTATTTATTTATTAGCTGGAAGATACACTGATTTGAATGGAACACTTAAGTACTAGTTTTTACAATTTCAAAGCTTGAGCTGAGAACGATTGTTAAGACTAACAAACACAATCTAAATGAACTTATGAACAATAATGAGCTTACAAACAAAATGAGCAATGAGCTAATGAATATCTCCTATTTATAATCTTTTGATATGAGACGCTACGCAGCGCTTAGTTGCAGTTTTGCAGGTGTTCAGCTAGACAAGTAAATAAGGTTAAATGAAGTACAATGTAATAAAATATCTTAATAACTGCGTAGTATCCCTTAACAATGGGTTCTTTCATTGGGTCAGCCATAACAGATATAATAACCTAAACAAATGAGAATTAAGTAATAATAATTGTGCTAAACTTGATCGATTTGTAATACTTTGAAGGCTGATAGAATAGTCAGTAAAATGACTTCAGGATTTAAGTAAATTATTTCAATTGTTAAAAGACTCAAGACTTGTCGAAAATACAGATTTCTTGTCTCCAGCTAATATATAACTCTTTCTCATCAGCTTACAAGATTTTATTTAACAATATATTTATCAAATATTAATTTTTTAAGGTATTTGTTTGGCATCTTTTCTCGTTATGTGATAATTTCAATACCTGTTTTATTAAGTCAGACATTTGATATTTGGTTGGAAATTTTACAAGTACATATAAAGAGTGTAACATAAACATGGAGATATTCCAGCAGGTAAAAGTACTAGTCTGCATGATCTCAAAACTCATAACAAAGACATACCTATCTCGTATTTTTAGGACCCTATTCCATTATTAAGTTTTTTGGGTTTTTTGGAAAATTGTGGTTACATCTGGTATCCTTGCATAAAACTAAATGAAAGAGTAAATGTACTAAAAAGTAAAATGAATTTAAGATTTAAATTTGTATGATGAGTTTTAGAAATATGTAGATTTCGTATTTATTGTATACATTTCTTTTCAATAAACTCTTAAATTTTCTCAAAAGAAGACGTTCAATGAAAAAACGTTTCCTTGCTTGTCTGAATAGTAACCTCACTCATTCATTCATCCACATTGAAATTAAAAAAAAAATCAACCTGCAGGTACATAAAATGTGTAATATTTAATAAACATAAAAACACACAATTGAAAAACAGTTACAGAAAATTGTTCAATTTAATATTGAAATAAAACTCACTCTATTCGCTAAACTAACCACGTCAAAATATTACTTCCAACATAAATAAATATCGCATTAATTGTTTGCTATATTTGCTATATAGAACCAAAACCTTCCGCAATAATTTATTTATTACAGTATACGCTTAAATGATATGCATTCAGCAGTTCAATCATCAACCAAAATATCTGCACTGTGAAAAAATATCTTTGAGCTGGAAGCCCGAAAACGTGAGCAACCTCCAAAACCGACGGAAAAATAAAAAATATAAACATTAATATTAATTCAAAATTTTAAATAATTATGGTGTTATGGATATTCTGTAATAATATAATTTATCGGATATTTTCTAATATATTTAAAGTGGGTTAATTTTTGAATGAGTATCCCTAAACCAATTTCACATCTAAAGCGGTTTATAACAACAATAAATTAGAATATATAATTTTTTAAAGAAAAAAATACGAAAAACTTTTAACAATTTTTAATTTAGTTTATTATTTAACCAAACTTAAAGAAAACAAAATGTTCATGAAATTAAGCGTATGTGCGAATGTCTAAATTTTTTTTGTATTTTTCAAAAAGCAATTTGTGTATTCAATATCTGAATGTATTATATTTTTATATACGAAAAAACCTAATATAACTCTTAAATAAGGGTGTTTCGTTTTACTTATTTTTTTCTATCACAAAATATTAATATTAATTATTGGTTTACTCGACTTAGTAGTTTTTCCGTAGTTCTTAATTCATTATGAATTACTTTTTTCTTTATAATATCACTAATGATTTCAAGTATTAAATAAAATGGATTTTTTGGGGAAATATGTTATCAACCTTATTTGTTTATAAAATAAAATAAACACATTTTTTAACAACTTTGCTGTTAGAGTTAACTACTATTGAACTATTTATACGAATAGCCATCAAACAACCTACAATTTTTTACAATAAACATGTTTTTTTGTCCATCAAATAATTGCTATTTTAAACTTATTACCATTTAATTATGATGTTAGTAGGTTTTTTATGACTGTTGGGAAGAAAAGCAGTTTTGCCACCTTAATTTAAAGAAACTATTGCTTACTATTACTATGGTGTGACTGCCTCTGTTTAATACGAATGGCTTTCCAACCAGATATCAGAATGAATATTCCACACCCATTTTCACAAACCAAAAATAAAGCAGGTAAGAATAATAAAGTTATTTATGACTGGCTATTCTAATTTGTCTTTTTGCAAACCAAAATCGCTACCACGAACTCGAATACAAGGCTTTACTGCAGAAAATGATAAAGCTTTTTTTGACATATTGCAACTTGAATTACAAAAGATTAATTTCAACCCCAATAAAATCTGTAATGCTGACGAAAGAGCTATCACCACGGTTCAGCCTAAAGTGAGAAAAATCCTGAGGCTGAAGGGTAGTTCACAAATTGTAGTCTGCTGAAAAGGGAGCCTTAATGACTCTAGTGACTTGTATGTCAGCTTCAGATCAATTCATTCTTCCACTAGTGGTGTTTCCAAGAAAAAATTATGAAAGAGGAACTACTTGATGGAACACCTACAGGGTGGATTCAGTCTGAGTTGTTCACTAAATGGCTTAAATGGCTGAGACATTTCGTGTCTATAGTAAAACCATTAAAAGAGGATGCTGTTTTGCTGGTGTTAGATGGTCATTACAGCCACACAAGAAATTTAGACGTCATTGACATTGCACAGGACAATGGCGTGTCTGTAATCTGCCTACCTCCTCATTCATCTGATCATATGCAACCATTGGACGTTTCATTCACGTTTCCGTTAAAAACTTTTTACGCCCAAGAAATAGAACGTTGATTAGCAAAGCATCCAGGAAGGGTCGATAGTCACGACCAACTTGGGGAAATATTTGGGAGATCTTCAGCAATAGCATGTAAAATTGATACGGCTCTAAATGGCTTCTGGAAAACAGGATTATTTCCATTCAATGAAAACATTTTATTTGACTTACTAAGCGCTCCTCTTTCAACCAATGAAAACAGCGCCGCATCTGTGATAAATGATCTCCCCGTGTTCCTTTGAATTCCACAAGACAAAGAATACCATCTGCATCACCACGAGTAAGCAATTCTTCATCTCCACGTCAACTAGGCGAGGTAATGCCATGCTAGTAACGGCTTCGCCGCATAAACAAGGAATAATAGACGCAGAAAAAAAATGAAATAAAAGTAAGAAAAGCCGGGAAAAAGAGCTAGAATTGAAAAAAATATATATCAGGAAACAACAAAACGAAAACCAAAAAGCAAAGTAAGAATCCATCATCTCATGAGGACATGTCTGATGATGATCCAATTTTAGTTTCTCCTGACGAAGTAGATAGTGACAATGATGATGCTCAATGCCCAGTTTGTCATAAAAAATTGTCTCAAGATAAAAAGGGGGAGAAATGGATTTGTTTTGAGACTTAAAATTACTTACTAAACCAATAAAAGCCTGATTAGTTATTATAATGATTACTAATAGTTATTGTTAGAAATACAATTAAAGTTTACGATTATTGCGATCTCTATATATTCCCCGGGAGCCGTAATTAGGGGTCCAAAAAAATTTTATATTTTGAACTTTTGTTAAAGCTGTTTTTGTACAAATAGTAAGAAAGTTAATGTTGTTTTTAAACTATTTAACGTATACCTAAACTGTGATGTTTTATTTATTACTCTACTCGTGATATTTTTTTCAATTTTTTATTTTACAAAAAGGGCGTTTGTATCTTACACTATAATTTATTATATTAGAATTAGGACAGACAATTCTTTTAGCACTTGATTCTAATTTTAAATTAATAATACTTTAACGTATTATTCAAGTTTATTAAATTTTTCAAATCTTTGATGAATGAAGATTGTGTTAAACATGTATCAAATAAGTAAATAAAACCGACCCAGTTACTGCATCTATTTTTTTATTCACAACAAAAAAAAATTCTTTAGTGATTCAAGATATTAAAATGTGTATTTCAAAATTATTATAATATGTATAATAGACCGCTTCGATCTACTTAGGTATCTAGAAGTAGGTCAATGAAAGTTCTCTTGTTTCCAAATTGAACATCTTATATAACTTAATGTAATAACTTCGCATGTGGACCCACTGATTCGTGGCCGTTCATTGCGAAAATTTCTTAGTTAATAATAATAAATAATATTTGTAAGGTTCACTTATACAGTAATTTTGCGTGTTCATTAGAAATTGTTATAATTTCGGAAATCAAAAAAAATATGTTCAGGAATTGTGTTGAGCAAACAGAAAAAATTTCAAATTCTTGTTGTTAATTGTTATAATTGTTGTGTCAATATTGATCGTTGTGTTAAAATTAATAGCAGCGACTGTATAAAAGTATATTTATGGAATTTAAACCTCGTTAAACTTTGCAGTTATTATTTAACCACTACAAACTTAAACAAAGTAGTCACTGAATCGTTTTGACCCGGAAATAATGTAATTAATTAGTTTCGTTGAAAAAATTATTGCAAGGTTAGCAATGATTCATCTAAAGGTGGTAGAAAACGAAACCTACTACTGCGAGTTTTCTTGGACTTCCACCGCCTGTAGTCTAGTTGATCTTACAACGTTTTGATAGCTTTGTATCTATTATCAGGTAAATGTTTGGAATTCAGAAGATATGTCATATTTACAGATCTGAATCCCATATCATTTATCAGATGACGGTAGCTGGTCTAAAGGAGTTTTAAATTAGCAATAAATTGGTTATTTTTTATTAAACCTTAATTTACACATCTATTAGATGAAATAATACTTTCAGACTAAACAGATACATTTAAGATGAGTTATCTGCTAGGAGATTACTAAGCCTTTGGCCACAATAATATATGTGGAAATCTCGAAATTTCACAATCCATTCAACGTAAAACAATATATACTCTCTGACAAAGAACTCGCAACACCCAGAAGGAGATGTTTACATCTAATATTGTTTTGGTAAAACATAGATGCTATAGTACGGAGTAAGGTAAAAAAAAATTCAATAAAAAACACCAAGGAGTTAAGAAGTGTGTAAATAATATGTTTGTCAACCGCGGTTATCTTTACACTGCTCAACATGGCTTGGCATTGATTCAATAAGGTGGTCTAATTCTTCTTGAGCAATACTATTTGCAAGCTACCTGTAGTTCATGTCTGAGAACCTCAAAATTCCGAGGGGACTGGGGTAAATTTCCGAACCTTCTATCCATCATATCCGAAGCATGTTCTATGGCGAATCATCCGGAATCTGGGCGTTTTTGGGTATTACAAATCACGGCTTGAAAATTCATAACAGTATGTGAGGATTTCTTGTTGTGGGTTAGCGATTAAATAAATAAGCCCGCCTTGCCTAAAGATAATTCGACCTTCTTTCAAATCCACTTAGCTGACAATACATTCGGCGTACACGTAATATAATTTTAACATTACTAAACATCTAGACCCTTTTTGGATCATATCCATCAACAGTTTGCAGAATCAAAAATGCAGAAAAACTACATAGCATTTATGCACTGCACCATCTTCTGTAAGTGTTTATTGTACGTGCGATGCTCAGAGGTCAGAGGTAGAACAAGATGGGGTAGATAATGCTCTAGTTCAAATTGGAAGAATTTGAAAGGGAGACCTGATACGCCGACTTTCTAAGCCAAAAATCTTTGTTGTTCAGTGATCCCATTAAAGTCATAAGGGAAAACCTAGGAAAAACCTTATGAACTATCCCGATATTAGGTTGTTCACAAGGACATGACCATTAGCAATTTCTCTTAATCATCGGCAACAGGAACGACTGAATTCTACGGAGGTAGTAGCGATACAATCGTTTTCATTTAACAAAATTAAAGCAGACTCTTTTAGTTTTCTTTTGGTGTTGTATTCTTCTTTGTGTAATATAACTGAATTTTGAAACTGTATTTTATGACCAAGCTCCCAGCATGTTCACAAATTTTGGATTTTTCAAATTGTCTTTTTTTTATGTAATTTTTGTGTTCGTTTATTCGAACTTCAGACGTCTAGAGGTTTCTCCAATATAGAATTTATTACATTCACAATTCACAAGGGATTTTATAAATGCAATTTTTCGTATTTTGAGTTGTGTTATTTGGTTTAGTTTTTGATATAATTGATTTTAGTGTATTTCTTGTTTTAAATGATGTTTTGATATTATATCTGTTTCTCACTCTTTTTACTCTTTCTGATAGACCCCAGTCAGTGTTGCTTGGTGAAGTTTGATGTTGGTTGTTAGGGATTCTTTGGTATTCCATTTTGTTTAACTCGTTATTAATAAATTTATTTGGGTAATGATTGGCAGAAAGTATATTTTTTATAAACATTTTTTCTTCATTGAATTTATCGATATTAGAACAGTTGGTTTTTGCTCTGTCATATAGAGATTTAATGATACCTCTTTTTACTGAACTTGGATGATTAGACTTAAAGTTGAGATATCTGTTAGTTATTAATAATGAGTTAAACAAAATGGATTACCAAACAATCCCTAACAGCCAACATCAAACTTCACCAAGCAACACTGACTCAGAAGATAATCACATTAATACAATAACTATACCATACATACAGGGTCTATAAGAACGACTAAAAAGAGTGGGAAACAGATATAATATCAAAACATCATTTAAAACAAGAAATACACTAAAATCAATTATATCAAAAACCAAACCAAATAACACAACTCAAAATACGAAAAATTGCATTTATAAAATGCCGTGTGAATGTAATAAATTCTATATTCGACCTCTGAATGTTCGAATGAACACAAAAATTACATAAAAAACGCAATTTGAATAACAAAATTTGTGAACATGCTTGGGACCTTGGTCATAAAATACAGTTTCAAAATTCAGTTATATTACACAAAGAAGAACACAACACCAAAAGAAAACTAAAAGAGTTTGCTTTAATTTTGTTAAATGAAAACGATTGTATCGCTACTACCTCCGTATAATTCAGTCGTTGCTGGTTGCCGATGATTAAGGAAGAAATTGTTAATGGTCATGTCCTTGTGAACAACCTAATATCGGGATAGTTCATAAGGTTTTTCCTAGGTTTTCCCTTATGACTTTAATGGGATCACTGAATCAACAAAGTTCTTTGGTCGCATTTTTGGCGAATGCACTATCTTATAAGAAAGTCGCACCTAGGAGCGCCACATAAAGTTCTGAAGATCTCCCTTTCAAATTCTTCCAATTTGAAAGGAACTTTATGATTATATGATCTTTAGAAATTTCTGTGCTACCCTGTATATTACAAAAAAAATTCTCTTAGTTACGTCAAAAATCAAATAATAAACATTGTCAAATATTTAAATTTACATCTTGGAATTGTACCTTTTTAATCCGTAGTTTCTTAGCCATTGACAACGGGGTCTGATCTAGACCCTGAAACGTTTGGCATATACAGCAATTTCCTTTAAAGTGTGGTGTTATTTCCCAATAAACACTTAGACATTGAAAATTATGCCACAAGTATCCTTCAGAAAACAATCTTCTGAGTGTTGCGGTTTCTTTATCAGTAAGTATAGATGGCTTCCTGTCGAGGTCCTTTATCAGTTACGCTTCTGTCAATTGAAAAAATTACTGAATAATTAGTTATGTATTTCAGATATACTAATGAATTTAATATTTTATGACGAAATGAATTGCGAAATATTTAAATAGTAGATACTATTATAATTTTTTTTGATAGTTTTTAATTGACCTACGAATCTAGTCGATAATAATTTCGAGTGAATGTATTACATTCATTTATATGTATGAAAAGTGATGAAAATTCTCGGCTGGAAATAATATGTTGTCCAGCGTTCAATGCATTGAAAAATCTCGAGAATTCAGAGTCATTTATCACGTCATTTTTATGTCATTTACGTTAATTTATTAAATTAGTTGGTCGGTAGAAAAGAGTACGTCAATATTTTTGAGATCAGACTGATTGTTTAAAAAAAGGTGTTTCATTTATTTCAATTTGTATTATTCTGATTATTATTGAGTTATTTTTACGTTCATATAAGAATTATTAAAAAAATTAATTAATAAAGCAAAAATGGAAGTGTGTTTTAATGAATGTGATATTTGAACAAGCTATTAAGTTATTTGCTTGCAATGTTTGAAAATAGCAATTTAATTCCTACTCAACTCCCAGTCTCCTCCAAGTCATTAAACGTCTGTTAACGGCTCTGGTTCAATGAATTGTAAAATCTAGAAATGCTAGTATCATAATAATTGTTTTTCCTGAACAAATAAGAAAAAAATCCTGTAAGAATAATTAGTAACCAACTCAATTTGAAGTCCTGTTAGTTCAACTAACACCGTAGTTGTCAGTAGATCCACCGACAACGAGTATGAATGTAAACGTAACAATTTAAATTTTATTTTTAGGAAACTTGTTAGTACCTAAACACTACAGGTATTGTTTCAGCTTTTCCTGTGAAATCCATATTATTAAATAAATCATTTCATATATTCAGTTAGTATTATATAAAACATAAACGTATTCAATATTTTGAATGGTACTTTCAACATGACTCTGAAAACTCCTAATTAAAATCTGGCAAATGAAAGTCATTAATTGAAATATGAAGTACAGTTATTTTCTTGAACAACTTGTCTTCTGGGAAAATGGCGTATTAGACAAGTTTTTAAAGGAAAACCGTCATCGCCTATGAACACGAAATAAAACCACCACAAATTGAATTTAGTAATTTCACATCCTAATATTTCCATTCATGCGACTTCTGAATATTCCTGAATTAGAAAATAGACTAATTTTTTATTATTTTTCTATTGTCAAAAGCCCTTACAGTAAAATTGTAACTATAAAACATAATGACTGATCTAAAGATTTGATTTTTACCTGTTTTCTATCAAAAATGTCAACACAGTTTGGAAAAATGCTTTTTTCGATAATCTTTTTACCAAGTGTTTCAAGTTTTCAATATTTGGTATGAACACCTTTTTATGGATTTCTAAATTGCTTGGCATACACTGGCAATTGTGATAGCAGATAATGATTAATTGGATATATGAGAAAAAAACTCAACTGTCATAATGTCATTCCAATTGAAGAACAAAACAAAAAAAAACAGAAAAACTTATGTTGTCAATTTACTATTTATTTTATTATTACTTAAAGGTTCATATTTCGATAATATTGAATAATAATATATGTTACATATTATCTCAAGATTAGAAAAAGTCTACAGAATAGGTTCTCCAAATTGGTTGTATTGTAAATAAAAGATGAATCACTGGTCTTATATAAAGTGAAAAGATATTTTTGTCTTTTCGTATCTATCGATACAAGCGGTATAATTTTCTGAATTGTAATCAATGATTGTATATTTGGTCGTAACTTTTTTTTGTTTTCTGTTGTAGGCATAACTGACAAATAAAGCAGCATCGTATCAAATATTTTTTTGTTTCCTGTCATTTTCAAAATTTAAGGTGAACTTGTAGTCCACAAATTCACTAAACTGTGTCATAACTTGAATGACTTTCCCAACCTTCGAGCTTTTGCTTCTGGAGGTAGGCTGCAATGCACAAATAGCATGCCAAGAGTAAAAAGTAAGGGCAAGAGAGAGAGAGAGAGAGAGAGAGAGAGAGAGAGAGAGAAAGAGAGAGAGAGAGAGAGCAAGAGGCTATTGCACCCGATAGAGGGCTTCTTCCAATGAAATACTTCTAGCATGTTGTTCATTGGCTGCTTTCACCCACCAAGTGAAAGAGCCTGTTACCCTCTCTGTTGCCCTCTGTTTCTAGTATTGGCAGGAGCTCTAAGCTCCATACAGCCAACACAACACACACTAAGCGGAAAAAAATTGCCGTTAATATATGAATGTATCTTAACTGGTAATGATAATTGCACTATAATTCAATTCACCTGCTCAAGAAAACGAGCTCGAAAAATATATAAAATCAATTTAGAGTTTAGGTGTTTTTTATTCAATTCATGCCATAAAGTACTGTTAAAAAAATGCCTCTACCTCACGAAAACACACACAAGATTATTCACCAGTTAAATTTAAATTGCCTTAGCTTATTTCTATTAATCAAGTTCCGTATCTGCCTTAGATTTTATTAGAAAAGCATGTAAATGATCTTAATTAATAATACGTTCATTGTTTTCTTGAATAAATTGGAGCTACCTACTGCTTTCTGTGCTTAATGACTGGTTTCACTTCTTATACATGTAAACTGGCTTAAAATATTAAAATTGAAAAGGCAAATTTTTAATAATTAGTAAAATAGCAGTCTATCAAGTATATTGGATATTTTTTTTGGTTTTGAATTTAACCTTCTTGGTACACAGACAGAATTGTGACTAATAAGTTCATTAGACTGGAAACTCTGACCTTGATGGTTTACTTGTTTCAAGTCGAGGAATTGCAGACAGAGTGTTGCGAAATCTAATATTAATGTTAACGGTTTGAAACAGACTAATTAAAGCTAAGAATAATAAAAATGAAATATTGTCCACAACTCATTGATTTGTGTTGATTTCTAAAAAAATGTTCTAAAATTCCATACCCTCTATATCTATTACAGTTTTTATATAGACGAGTAATAACTTTAAAATAATTATATTGTTTTGGTACATTTACTTACATAAAATAGAAGTCCTGACTGACGTATTCGCAATCAACGCACAGCCAAAACTATCTAACATGGTGACTTCAAGTTTGTAAGATACCGAAGGATCGCTGTGAAAAGTTGTATTAAGAGAGGATTTTGGAATGTTAACAACCGCTTTCCAGAAAATCGAACAAATAGATTCAAAAATTCATTTATAAACGTCAAGAACTTACACTTCTCTACACAAATATCTAAATTTAAATTTCAAGTAATATCAGAGAATTGCAATTGTTTACATTTTTGAAGCTAGGTTACTTATCATGACCGGCACTTTTACGTTGTATCAAAACTAGTAATTATATTTAACCCACTTCAAAAAAGGAGGAGGTACTCATTTCGTCGGCAAGATTTTTAACCGACTTCCAAAAAGGAGGATGTTATCAATTTGTCGGCATGTTTTTTTATGTATGCTCAGGGATTATTCAAAAACGACTTGGGCAAATTTAATAATTTAAACGGCATTGTATTAAGGACTATTACAGAAAGGTACCAATAATTTTCAATAACGGTTTTCCAGTAATTAAGGAACTACATTTCAGTAAATTTCAATAAATCTACACTGTTTTCTCTGAAACGGCTCAACCAATTTGAATATTTTAAATTGTATTCTACAAAAAGATATTCCAGCTTGATTCCGTATAATTATCTATAACGTATAAATTTTTCATCACAAATATCTAGCTTAAATGTCAAGATATGCCATGAAAATATATCGTAGAGGATGTTTGTAACGGTTTGCATTGCAGTCGAGTGAAATGGCACAAAAAATGTTAATGTTAATTAGTGTACCGAAAAGATTTTTTTTTAGGTGAGCTATATTTTCTATATAATAGACGATGGTAGTATGTGCGCAGTTGAGATGTAAGACGAAGTAAAATGACAGTTAGACAGGTACATAAACAGTTAAATATACAGGATGGTTGAAATAAAAGGTGGAATAGTATTAAAGTTATACAAGGTGGTTCAAAAAATGTCGTATTGGGTGGCACATAATTAGTTGCGTACACAAGATGGCTGAAATAAGTGTGAAGTAAAACTATAGTTATACATAGTGGATCAAAAAACTTACATAAACTTATGTAATAAGAATATTTGATTTATAGGGTGGAGGGTTTAAAAACTGATAGTTCCATATACAGGATAATTGAAATATAAGGTGGAGTGAAATTATAGTTATACGAGGTGGTTAAAAAAATGTTCTATAGCGTGGAACATAAGTAGTTGTCTATACTTAAAATATAGGGATAAGTAAAATTATAAGTATACAAGTTGATTTAAACAATAGAAAATAGAAACAGTCAATGGGGTGAAGGGGATTATACATATACAGGGCAGTTGCAACATCGTGTAGAGATGAATTATAGTTGTACGGGGTGGTAGACAAATAATTTATATTTTGTGACGAATACACAGTAACATATACAGGGTGAATTACAGTTACAAAATTACAATTATAGAAAGTAGTCCAAATAATAATAGAAATAAAAAAGTTAAAAAATATGTGGAAAATATAGAAAAAAAATACAAATTAGAGAGAGGGAAGGAAAGATAAAAATACGCTAAAATAATCCGTAGAATTGTACCTTAATCGGATAAAAATGAATGTATATATATATATATATATATATATATATATATATATATATATATATATAGAAAATAGTTATTGATTGCACACGGTTTCCAAACGGTTTTTATTTTAAGCCAGTTGAAGTCGGTTCATTTTTAAACATAAATTATTATACCTATACTAATTCATAAAGAGTTTACATTTGATTGCTTGCAGGGGATAATCTCTCACTAATAGTTTAATTGCTGATTGAAAGGCAGTGACGATTTCTATTGTTTTTAAGAAAATTCTATTATTCGGGATCCAAAGGAATACAGGCATGAGAAATAATAGGTTTAATTCCTTTCTATCTAATACTTCAAAATCTCTTGTCATGGTATTTGTGGTCGAACTGCTCCGACTTTTAGGAATTTTTTTATGTATATTTGATAGGTATAAGAATAGGTCGTAAAGCATATTTCCTACCGCTGTGTGATTAGAGTGTCCCTATCCGGAAAAAAAATTAAATGAACAAATTTAATATTTTGGACACAACATGTGACACAGGCATGAAAATTTGTGTATATACTCCACTCCCTAAACCAAAATTAAAGTGTATTATCATTTTGCAAAAATTTAATTAACTCAAGGGGACAGATAGATTCGTCATTTTGCCAGTACTGAGGTGGTTGGAGACTGCAAAATGTTCACTATTTGATTTATCCCACGTGAAATCTTTAAAAAAAATTAAAAGATATTATAAACATCAGAACTTTAAGAGAATTATTCTGTTAAAAACCTTAAACGGAAAAATAAAAAAAAACAAAATATACAAAACGCCAAAAATGCCATAACTAACAGAAATAATTAAAAATGACAACTTCACCTTAAATATGAAGGAAAGGCTCAAAAGTCGAAAACGCTTAATATGTAAAAAATGTAAAAATGGCAAACATAAAAAATGTCAAATGTGCCAAAATGCGAGAAATGTTTAAAATGTCAAATATATTAGAAATTTCAGAAATGTTAGGAATCCCAGAAATGTGAAGAATGTTACAAATGTCAGAAAAAGCAGAAATGGCATAAATGTCAAAAATGTCATTTTTCTTAAATTCAGTTATCCGCTAGGGGGCAGTTCACATATTTTCGAAAACTGGAACCAAAAATTACCTATTTATATGAAAATAGACGTTCTGACTAACTTATTGACTAACATCAGGAAATTTTGCACATGGCATCTATTAATTTTCACTGGCATGAAGAAATTTGGGATATCTAAGATCATTATACAACGCCCGTTGATATTTGTCGTCAATGAGCAAGCACTCCTAAATTTTGCCGTCTTTAATTGGACAGCAGCCGAATATACTAGGTATTAATAAACGCATTGTGAGTATACTGGGTGTAAGTAAATAGAATAGCATATAGGGTGTAAGAATACAGAGTGTAAGTGTACATGGTGCAAACATATAGGTTGGTAGAAAATAGAGTATTGAGAAGGTATACAGGGTGTTCCTAAATTGGAGGTACAATCGAAAAGGGGAGATTCCTTGAATAGTTTTAGGAAGAAAATGTCCCATAAACATGGGTCCGCAAACGTTTCGTTTTCAAGATATAGAGTGTTAAAGTTTGAAAGTTTTTTCTCATAGTATCTGCACTTCACAAGATATTCAAATGAAATTTGGCATAGATATTAAAATTAAGAGTTTACACCTTGTGACATGCCAATTTCGATTGCAAATCTACAGGGTGATATTTTTTCGGGAATACTGTCCACTGTTGTTCTTCAGAACTTTTTTTTGGTGAGCCACTGATACTTTCAAAAATTGTAAAGAATAGCTTTGTTGTTATACCAAACTTCATGTTCTCTTGTAGTTTTGTCGTATCTACTACCGGTTTCGAGAAAAAAATTTTGAATGATTCTCTTGAAATCCTCAGAAAATTCCGAATTGTCATAGAAATCTAGTTACCTACCTAGTAGGCTGTGGTGAATGAATAAGTTTATTGTTAGTTTTGACACATCAAATTAAACTCCTGTGTGTTGAAAATTAAAGATGGTTTCATTTTAATATCAAAACATGTCGAATTTTACGAATTCCGAAAAGGCTGACATGCATTTCATGTATGGTCTTGCAAATGGTAATTCAAGAGAAGCTAAGCGTCTTTACATGGAACGCTATCCCAATAGAGTGATGCCTGGTCATCGGATGTTCTCTAATATTCACAGGCGTCTTTCAGAAACTGGATCTTTTTCTGAGAAAATATGAATGCAGGTAGACCACGAAGTGTGAGAACACCACGACTCGAAGAGGCAGTGCTGAACGAAATAGAAGAACATCCAGGAACCAGTACAAGAAAAATTAGTGTTACCTTAAATACAAGTTATCAAGTTGTTTGGCGGATCTTGCGGGATTCTGTGCTCTATCCTTATCACATTCAGAGGGTGCAGGCGCTCTTGCCTCGAGATTGTCATCCAAGAACTATTTTTTGTCAGTGGTACCTCAACAGACTATTGAACAATCCTCATTTTGATTGCCAAATCCTATTCACTGATGAAGCCTGTTTCTCAAGGACTTCAATCATAAATTTTCATAATGAACACATATGGGCTGAGGAGAATCCACATGAAATTGCAGAAGCGTATTTTCAAGAGGAATTTTCATTAAATGTGTGGGGTGGTAATATTGGCGATTATTTGATTGGTCCTTTCTTCTTGCCAGGGCGACTTACTGGTCAATCATACAGACATTTTTTAGAGAACGATTTGCCCTTGTTATTGGATGATATACCTCTTATTATGCGACGTGAAATGTGGTTCATGCACGACGGTGCTCCTGCTCACTTTTCACTTTTGGCTAGGGAGTAATTGAACGAAAATTATGTAAACAGGTGGATTGGACGAGGTGGACATCAGCCATGGCCCGCCAGATCCCCAGATTTAAATAGTTCTTTCTATGGGGCCATTTGAAATATCTAGTGTACATAACGCCAGTGAATACCGTAGACGAACTGAGAAATCGTATAATAGGCGCGTTTGATACAATTAGGAATACTCCAGGAGTGTTTGAAAGAGTTTGATCGTCTATGAGAAGAAGAACAGAAGCTTGTATAAGGGTTGGGGGAGGACATTTTCAACAATTGCTGTAGTTTAGTTCCTTTGTTGTTATTTAGTTTTTTTATTATGATTAATTTTTGAGTTGTACGTTTCTTGCAGTAATACTTTTTTTTGATGATTATACCAGTTTATCGAATCTTTAAGAATCATTGCTAGTTTAATAATTCAATTTTTTTACTCGAAACCGGTAGTAGATACGACAAAACTACAAGAGAACATAAAGTTTGGTATAACTATAAGGCTTCTGTTTACAATTTTTGAAAGTACCAGTGGCTCACCAAAAAAAAGTTCTGAAGGACAACAGTGGACAGTGTTCCCGAAAAAATATCACCCTGAAGATTTGCAATCGAAATTGGCATGTCACAAGGTGTAAACTCTTAATTGTAATATGTATGAAAAATTTCATTTGAATATATTGTGAAGTGCAGATACTATGAGAAAAAAACTTGAAAAAAATTCAAACTTTAACACTCTGTATCTTGAAAACGAAACGTTTGCGGACCCATGTTTATGGGACTTTTTCTTCCTAAAACTATTCAAGGAATCTCCCCTTTTCGTTTGTACCTCCAATTTAGGAACACCCTGTATAGAAGGTGTAATATATGCAGTAGTATACGGAGTATAAATGGGAAAATTTTAAAGATCCTGGGAAAAATTCGAAATAAGAGCGTTGGACACCGATATTTGTCGTGAATAAGCAAGCGTATCTTTTTCCGGCAGTGTTTGCGCGGAAGCCCAGTATACAGGGTGTTACTAAACTGATCGTAAATACACTCGGTGCTAGAATTTGTAGCAGTATCAGAAAGTTTTACTAATATTAGTAAACAAGGTGTACTTATAGAGCGTGTACCATAATTGCCCATCATTATGTTGCACCCTGTATATAAACAAATAAATTTACTGATTAATAGTATTATACTTTTACTGAAAAATGTGTTTCAGTCCGACGTCCCTTGACTTCATGCCTAAAAATTACATTAGAAGTTTGTTTTGTGTCATTGACAACGAAGTGAGAATAAAACTTTAGAGAGTGTGATTTCTTTTCAATAATGCTGTTATTTCCCAATAAGAGTATTAAAAAAAGTTCAAGAGTATATTAAAAGTCTTGTAGTTATTGTATGTGGATACTATGCCGTACAAAAACTGGAGGTGTTAAAATAAAATAATCCAGTACAACCAATACAAGACTAGTTCACATTTCTTAAATATTTCTTTACATTTCCATGGTTATATGTTTGGTTAAATATCTGACGATACTTAAGTTTGGGTGAAGATTTGTTCATCAAAAACCTTAATTTCTGATAAGGAAGTAAGGATCTACCAGCTTGAGACTAATGAAGTAAATGTTAGACATAAAGGCTCTAAAAAAATGTGTGTCCCAAATTAGATAATACCTCCTATTCTCATCGAATTTGTCTAGAGAAATATAGCGATGTGTCACAAGCATATATATGCGAGTATGTAAATTTTCTGTTTGTAGTTTTACAAGACATTGCCACGGATAAATTTCTGTTCATTATTAATTACTCAAATATAGCTTTAGAATATATCGCTGGGACGTCTGCAAGATATCGTGTTACTTCTGAACAACTTGGTCGAATAAGATCGTATTCACACAATATCCTTAATATCTGGTTCATAACAATGCTAGATAGATGGCTCTAAAGTAATGCTACAACCAAATTCTGACTTGTGCTATTTATGTCTAAATCAGCTAAGAAAGCTAGTACCTTCAGTCTTATAAGATTTATCACTGATCTCAAATCGTTTACAAGTTTCGTAATTACTTTGGCAGATATAAAATCTTTAAACTCTTCCCACATGTTTCAGTACTTTTTCTAATACAAAGCGTATCTCATTTGTTGCTGCATAAAGCCAAAATATATTTCTAAATAGGTATATTTACTTAAAATTATCTAAACGTACAGTTCAATATATGTAGTTTTTTATTTAGCTGTTGTCGAGCAGCAAAATATTCTTTCATTGATAGTATGTTTTTCATTTATAATAAGAACCTTTAAGGTTGAATCAGAATTACAAAGGTAATTGAAGCTAAAATGTGGATTACTGGTGCTTTATTATCTTTTGGGTATCGTACGGTGTAAACTTCAATTAATGGAAAAGTTTTAGCACATTTATTTAAATATTATTAAGACACTATAGCAATAAAATTTTCTCGGTATCTTTTTCATGTTCTACATTTTAAGCTAATAGCACATGTCATTTTTACGAGTAATATTGGCCTTAATTGGTACAAATTAAAATAATTTATAATTTTATTAAAGTTAATAGTAACTATGTAAATAAATGTATAAATAAATAATAATAAATATGTGACCTAAAATATAAATAATAATTATTATTTTAGAGTAAAACTTATAAGGTGTAAGTTTGAAAATGTTTTGATAACTAACTAGAACTGGGTATACACAAGGAGAATATAAAGTAACTGCCGAAAGAAACACAATAAGAAATGTCAATATTCTCCTCTTGACTTTGTCACTGTAATTATTAAACAAGATGCTAATATTTCTAAATTTACAATGTTAGTAACTATATTAGCTAAAACAATATCTAAAACTATAAAACTGAAAACCTCAGTGGAGTAAAGAACGCTGAAGCAAGTAAATTTATAAAGGTGGGCAAACCTTTTTTGAGGTGGTCTGAGAGATAATGATTTAAAAGTATGAATTTAAAAAAATATGTTGGCAAACAAAATACCTCGGTTATTGGCTAAAGTAAGTCATGGTGACATGGTGAAAATCTATATTTTCTAAATCTGCGAAGATTGGCCTAGAGTTAAAGCAGCGAAACTAAATTCGGCGTAGTGTTGATAAAATTACCAATAGTGCCTAATTCGTAAGATTGAAAGTTCAAAATGGAGCAACAATTTGGAGGATTAGAATGTATTGATGGTTATATATAAAAAAGCCCTTAATTGAGTTCTAGTACTTCTGATTGACCCCAATTGTTTATATTGTATACTGATTACAAAATAATTAAATTCAATAATATATTATAGATGTATAAATGTATTTTATTTTATCTCAAAAGATAGCTGGTTAACCTAAATATTGTTTATTTTTGAGTAACAGTGGATATTGTGTTTCGTTGGTTTTCAGCTAGTTTTTTTCAAAGAGTCGTAAAGGCTATTGGAAGTTTTCTCTTGTGTTACCACATTTTTCAAAATCATTTTCGAATTTCGGCAACTATTATTTAGTTTCCCAATAACAGCAACCGTTAATAATTTTGTGAAAACCTCTGTCGAGAACAATCTTTCGGTATATACAGCAATTATGTTCGAATATTATATAATAAAGCAAATAAATAACGAAATTTAGTAAATTAAATAACCCAAATCGTCCTTAATTACACTATTGTCCTTCGATACAAATGTCTTTTAAAAAACTATAAAATGTTATTGTTATGCTTATTGCCTAACTTACTGTATATTTGAGTAGTAATTTTACAAACCAGAATTAATCTCGGATTAATTATAATTGAAATATTTGGAAATTTTGTTCATAAATTGTTGAATTCGTTGGAGTTGATAAATATTTCTACGTTTTATCAAAAGTTTGATTACAATGATATAGAAATATATGCAAATTTCATGCATGCTTTTTCAAAGTATTATTTTCCAAATAGGAGCTTTAAAATTTGCAAAGGAACTTTTATAAATAAACGCAATCATAACCAATTTTAATTACATCTATCTCATATATTTTAGTTGGAATTTTGGTTAAAAATGTTTCGAATAAACTCACCTTGCTTTTAGTAAACGTATAAGGTATCAGACACAAAAAGTTAAGTCACTGAACTCTTCACAAGTTTGTTGGTCGTACACGTACAATAAAACAGACACGACTTATAGTGAAAGCTACTCGTGGTCAGTCTTATACTGAAACAACGTTCAGGTGTTTAACTTTGCCTTGTCCAATCAGAATTCAGTGGAATTTGTCTTAGCCAATAACCAAGTGATTGGTGAATCATATGATAGGGCTTTCACTTGTTTCGGATATATTTTAAACGGTCTGGCGCACTTTTCAGTCCGGAAAATAAATTTCATACAAATTTTGGGTAAGTTGAATAATATTGTTGATGAGAAGAATTACAACAATGACGAAATTTTCTCAAACGTAAACATAAGGAAATGTGTTAAGAACTTTGGAATTTTTCTAGAAACAACAACTGTACCGTTGTTAAATGCGTGGACAGTAAAATATCTCAATTTACAATTATTTACTATTTCTAAGTAAAGCATTTAGTTAGGAGTGTTATAATGTTGCGTGGTGATAAATTAGAGATCATAATAATAGCTCCTAATTTTGTTATTCATTTGCGTGTATTTCATAACTGTGTTACTATGTATCGTCTTTTGATGATCACCAATTATGACATCTATATATAAATAGGCAAAGACAAAACGATTAGGTACCATTTTCTTCTCTGTCTCTCAACCGATTTTCTTCATTTTTGTTTTGTTCAGTAGCTACTGATGACCTTCAGTGCAGAATGCTAATATTAATTTATAATAATAGTTCATTCATTAAATAAAATATAATAAAAATTCAATATTTACGTCATAATGTCAACGCCAAATAACTGAAAGTGCCGCGTGCCGACGCCGCCAGATTCAAAACATTGAGTAATTATATATAGAGGGACCAATGCTGTTTATACTTAGAACATGTACTACTCGAAGTGGCATGAAAGCTTTGTTATTGTTTAGTCGTAAAATAATCGTTGTATATTATAATTATACAGGGCGATTCCAGATATCTTCAAAATCATTTTTTTCGTGGGTTGCACATAAGCAGTTGCATATATAGGGTGTTTAAAATACAGAGTAGAGTGCAATTATAACTAATAAAATAATTATATAGGGAAGCCCATTAGCGGTTGAATTTACAGGGTTCTTGGAATAGAAGGTACAGTAGAATTACAGTTATACAGGGTGGTGCAAAGAATATTATACAGAGATGCATATACAGAGTGGCGGAAATGGAAATTCAACATTTCGTAACCCATAAGCAGTTGTATATATATGGAAGATGAAATATAGGGTGATAGCAATTATAGATATACAGGATGATGATAAAAAATGTTAGAAACGGAAATGATTTATAGAGTAGCCCACGAAGAGTTCCATATATATGATGATTGAAATATAGCTCGGAGTAGAATTATAGTTACAGAAGATAGTTAAAAATTGCATAAACAAAAAGAGTAAATACGGTGGCTCATAGGCAGTGGGATATACAGAATGGTTTACCGGGTGGTTCAAAAATGTTAAAAAATATTATGCGTGGTCCATGAGCAATTGCATATACAGGGTGGTGGAAATATATAATGAGATGGAATTATTAAAACGAGGATTTTAATAAATGTTAGAGAATTGAGTGCAATTATAACTATACAGGGAAGTTAGAAAAAATAAATGTGTAGGGTAGCCCGTTAGCGGTTGCTTTGTTGTCATATTAAATTAAGAATTACGAAATTGAACACAAATAAAGTCCTATGAATTATATTTGAAAAAAACTTGAATTTCTTTACTTATTTGTAGAAGCGAGATGTAAGGGCGACATCTAGGATTTTCGAGGAAATTATCACACAGAGGTTCCGAATCTGGATCCGTTCCGTGTAATTGCTGTTCTCCCTAAAGTCCTAGGATAGAATGTTCCGATAAGATTTTCAGGTTACTTAACCTGCGAGAGATATTGACACAATTGGTCGAATTTCGACCACTGGGCGACAGCTAGTATTTATTAATTTGCCGCGCGTGACAGGCTCTTAAGTTATCGGCAACCCAACACCGTTCAATTCTAAGGAGAAAACAAATAGACATTTGTCTTCACTTCACAGAATTGAGGAAAAGCTATATATTTTTTTACTGTGTTTTCCCTTCTTGGGTCGTTGGGATCTCTGATACAACAAAATTCGTTAACTGCATTTTTGACGAATACAAATTTTATAACTAAAGTACCCCTATGATACTAGTCATACGCAGACATTGATACGTTTTAAAACATACAGTTTTTATTCTGCAAATATGGTGTACTATTGTCCCAAAATAGCATAACAATTAACTAGAATATGCTACAAATGTCCCTTAGAATACACATTAGATAATTTCAAAAATCCTACCTAGCTCGGGTGACCAATAGATATTTATGAATATTCATTCAACATATATTAGGATAGATTAAGTTACCTAGAGAAGAGAGCTATCACCCCGTTATAACGATGCTATGAATTATTGGCTAAAAATTCTACAGAAGTGTAAGTTTAAAATGTTAAATATTATTTTTAACTTATATATTATACATGGCGTCTCACATATGACGGAATCGGAATAACATACATTGCTATCTAAGGAGTGGTAGGAGATACAAATAGGATTAAGTGGAGAAAAAGTCAAGTAATTTAGAACATACCAATTAAGGAAAAATTGCGCCCTGTGTCACAGTTTTCAAGTGCTACAAGGAAAACAAAAAATTATTTTTTTTTGTTTTTTGCCACTACCAGTTATATTATAAAAACATAAATAAAACATTTTTGAAAAATATATAACCGACTTCTACCTATAACTAAAAAGCTAAAAATAGTTATAACAAAATACAACTCTACCAAATAAATAGCACATTCAATGTTGTTAGGTACCTATCGAGGAAGTAAAAAATGTAAACATTTAAAGGTGCTCATTCGGTACAAATTACTTACCTACCAATCTAGTATCTTTTTGAAGCCGGTGCCAAGCAAACCTAAAATCCTTCATTGCGTACTTATCTACTAATTCATCAAACTTGATTGTTGCTTGGCAACGACTTCAAAAATATACTAGATTGATAGGTAATTAATTTGTACAGAATGAGAACCTTTTAATGTTTACATTTTTTACTTCCTGGGTAGGTACCTTACAACATTGAATGTGTTATTTATTTGCTAGAGTTGTATTTTGTTATAATTATTTTTAGCTTTTTAGTTATAGGTAGAAGTCGGTTATATTTTTTTTTAAATGTTTTAATTTCAACTTTTTAGTATTTTTGAACTCAGGTAGTTTTATTTCTTTATTTTTTATTTTGTATGTATAACCTTAATAGACAGAACCAGGTAACATCGAAAGCCTCAACATTACACACTGATACTTTCTCATTTAAATTGACAGGTAAATCTTTACGAACAAAATGTACTAGTAGGCGTTGACTTAATAAGCCCAAAATATATTTATGCCTTATGCACTACGCCATATAACCTTTTTTCAACTTTTTTTTACAACCTTGTATAACTATAGATAATTCCATTCCAGCCTATGTACAAACCATCCTGTACATACGACTGCCCACGGACAAGCATAAATTTGTTAGCTGCTTTCTATAGGACGGAGTAGAATCCATCCCATATTTACGGAGTCAAATCCGTCCTATATTTCAACCATAGTATATAACTCCTTGTAGGCTAGCCCATAGATTAGTTCATTTTTTACATTTTATATTATCGTCCTGTGTAACATTAATTCCTCTCCACACTTTATGCAACTTCTTATGGGGTATAAAAGAAATAATTTTTTAATCACACTGTATAAATATAATTCAACTGCAGCATATATTTCAACCATCCTGTATACGATTTGCTTATGTCCACATCATATAACAGTTTTTTAATCACCCTATATATTTTTAATTTCACACTTTTTCCAACATTTTTATACCACCAAACGTCCAGTCCACCCTATATTCCAACCATCTTGTATATGCGGCTGCCTACGGACCACTATCATTCTAGTCCGTCATATATTTCAATCTTCATATAAATCCAACTCCTTCTATCAATTTACTTTGTGATTTTGTTTGCTATAATTAAACACCCTGTCTATAAACGTACCAAATAGCAGTTTAAAGTTTGACATGTGTTGTCACTGAATGTTCTATTAGGCCGGGAGAATGTGACAACCAAAAGCACCGTCTTCGCAAAATGGAAAAATTTGCATTTAAATAGGTATTTGCCTGGTATACAAACAAAACGAGCTTGGTACTCATTGATTTAAGGAGCCGAAAATACTATGCTTTACTACCTATATGCTTGAGATGTACATAGAAAATTTTCAAATCCTCAATTAAAACTTCCATTGCCTAAAATTACCGCACTATTACGTTGAAATTAAAATATTTATGAGGAAATGTCCGTTATGTCATTTCAATGAAATTTTTGATAAGAATTTTGAAATTTTCGGCAATTTTCTGCAAAACTGCAAGTTGCACGTCGCAGAAAAGTATATGAGATCACCAAGGATCTTCCTTAATAAATTAAACGTTAAAAAACTATACACATCCATAAAGAGTTATCGAAAAATCGACTAAAATATTAGGGATATTGGTCGATTTCCATGCACGCATGTGTTCATTCACAAATTTTATCACTTTACCAATAGAATTCTTTTCCAAAATTTGAAGTTTCACCAATCCGGATATATACTCTATTAAACAAGACTATATTCATTCAAAACGGTGCCCCACAGGAAAAGAAATCAGGTAACATACATACAAAAAAAAGCGAAAAAATACGCGATGAATTGATAACCTCCTCCTTTTTGGAAGTCGGTTAAAAAGTAGAAAAGTTCCTCCAGTTAATTTCTGTTCAAGCATCAAATTTTCACAGCTACCTTTTTTTCTTCTGAGTCATCATCAACTATTTTTTTAAATACCTGTACTGTTTTGTTAAAATATCGTTATAGCACTTAAAGAGCAATACCTTGATATATCATATGTTAAGTTTTGTACAACTTTCTAGGGGATAAAATAATCAAGATAAATGAGACTCCAATTAAATTTTGTGTTTCCATGACAAGAAAAGCTACACATTTTTAACTCGCTTTTCTTGCGTGGTAAATCGAAATATAAATGGAAAAAATCAATTGATCAAAAAAGTTTCAACTTTTTTTTTTGTAAACTAAGTATAAATTGGTAAAGCTCAAAATCTACATTTTTCTTTGATAACGTCATAAATTAGGGTGTAATGGAAACATGGGAATATAACATATCTAGGTAACTGCAAGGCATATCTTTGGTTGTTTTATTAATTGAAAAATTCATAATTTTACAATATCTAAATAAGTCTATGGAAAAGCAGTTAGGGCTTAGGATTTTTAAACTAAATTGCTTTGACTTGCTAAATTAAGAGAAACAATTTCCTTATAAAATATGCAATATTTTAGCAGAAATTCAATATACAATTTAATACAGGATAATTTTACCATAATTTAATTTAGGCTATAAGGAGGACCGTAGTTAAAATTTTTACTCTGATGACTATTTTTTTCTACCAAAATGTCGTATAAAGCTTCATATATGATATATCAATGTATTGATTTTTCAATGTCTTATCGGCATAAGGAACAGGTCCGCAATTAAAAACAAAATAGTTTATGATGGTCCAAAAGAAAAAAACAAAGCAGTAAATATCTTATGATGCCTTGTTAAATACAAGTATGTGTCGAAAAATTTGCCCCTTACCATTTTTCAATGTCTTAAAATGAAAGGAGTAGAGGCAAAAAAAACAAAATTATCATTTTTTGTTTTCCTTGTGTAACTTGAAAACGGCGATTTTTCTCTTAAAGTGCTCGGATGGGCTGTATTATGCTCAACTTTTCCCCCAGGTAGTCTTAGATAGCAATATTATCTATTCCTATGTGAGACAGCCTGCATAGGGTTTATCAAATTAGCAAGAAAATTCCTTCCCTTTCCCTTTTATGTACTTTGGGCAAATCTAAAACAAACAGTATCTGTACTGAAGATGTTGGTTTCGTACAGACTGAACCAAAGATATTCAACAACGTAAACATGACGTTGGGTTCAAAAGAGTAGATTGAAATTATTTAAGGTAACACAGATTTTAAGCAAAGCAAAATTCAGAATCATTTTATCTAATCCTCACGATAAGCATAATATTCACACAAGCTCTCTTACTGATGTAGTTCGATTTAATACAGCCCTCGCGTAGTTTTCATCTTTCTGAGAGACTAGCCTTTTATTTTTTCTGTGTTTCTTGGGAATAACATCACATAAACTTGAAAGTCTGTATATTTCAAAAAGTCCATCATACAACACTCAGAAAAAATAAAAACCAGAATGCCACAATTATCGTTCAGAAAACAGGCTAGTCTTTATTTATCCAGTTTACAAATGTAAGGTGCATGAAGTTACTATAAAGAATGCGTTATTATAAACAGTTGGAAAATGTTAGCTCTATAATAAACGACATACTTCTAATGACGTTAGGAAATTCCGGGCTATAATTTGTTTAAAAAAATTGCGGAAAGCTGATGCATGACACAACTTTGGAACCACGTTATGAAATACTGAAAATATATTTTATAAATTAGTTTTGAAACTTCAAAAAAATAAAGTTGCAAACATCCTATGCAACCAATAATTATTTACTTGACATTAAATTTTAGTGGTTTGTCTATGTGACATTTACCCCTTCTTCATTTATTTTTCAGATTTTCAGGAAACTTAATGTTTTATTTTATAGAATATATGGAATTACCGTAATATATTATTATCTAAAATATTCAAATTGATTAAGCCGTTTCAAAGAAATCACTGGAGATGTTTTAAACGACAATGTTTCTGTTTATTCCTTAGAGCATTTACTTTCTAGAGATAGCCTGCAGTGCACAAATGTTGTGGTAAGACTAAGGAGAGAGAAGGCAAGAGGCTATTTCACTCGGTTGGGAGCTGCTTCCAATAAAGCATGTTGTTCATTGGCTGCGTCCACCGACTATTGCCCTCTCTTTCTAGCGTTTCCACGATTTTATGCTTGACAGGCTATATCTAGATGGTAAATGATCTAAGGTTTATTCCAATTTTCTAGAGAACTGACTTGTAACGTAATATTTTTATACCACTTCAGGGTATTTCTCAGTATAATAGAGTTTCTATTATCGAAATGCATTTAGACGGTTTAGATTGGTTACTATACATAGCAAAATGTTTCGAGGGATTTAAAACCTCTTCCTTTTTTGAAGTGGGTTGCAAATTGCGTATCATTTGTCTAAAACAGCGTAACTATTGAGGAGGTTGTTTGGAAGACAAGACGAGCTATAGAACTGAGGAATTGGCACGTTTATGAGAATAGTACATCCAACTGGTAAGCTGCTAGACAATAAGAGCATCTAGCTAACTCATCTGAACCTGATTCTGCTACAAAGTGCTCAGGACGTACTCCTACAAATTGCAACTTGCCATTGAAATTAAATTGACCAACATTAGTGGCCGGTTTGGCATTGCATTGATAAAATGAAATATTTCTTTCACTGACTTGAATTACATTTGCTAAGCCATCTTTTTAAGGTGTTTGCACCAAAACTGTCGCATTAGTGGATTAGAAAATCTACATCTCATTGTAAAGAAACGAGCCCACCCTTCTTCGAGTTACCGCTGGATACCAATTTTGGAGTACTAACGTGATTAGATCATTTATTTTCGAAAACAGTGATGTTGTAGGCTACGTTTCAATTACCAAAGAGTATTACAGAGGCATGATCACTATTTTTTTGTCGCCGGATTAAGCTTAAACTGATCTATGCCAGCTGATTAAGTTTCTGTGAACCATAATAGTGTAATCAGCAGTTTTGATGATAAGAACTGGCTTACTCGCGCCTGCGATTTGATACTACTGGATTTCTTATTTCGTAAGGTGTATTCAAGGACAAAGTGTGTGCTGAAGATCCACTGGAAACAGATCTTTGGCGAAACTATAACAGTAGCGCAAATAGTTGATACACCATCCACGAAAACGTTCTAATATCTACAGCGGTTATCTAAATGCAATTATGTTCTATACGTAATCTGAATATACATTCTCCGATACACTTACTACTTACTAGCCGAAGCTATTGATTAGTTTAATGATAGTTTATTCTGAATAACAAATAGGCGAAAGGTACTTAAAAAAATCTCTTGATTATTTATATTTGTATTTGTCGAAGTGCAGTTCCGGTAGATTGTATAGGGAGAGTATTATTATAGTATTAGGAAAATTGACAAATAACATATCAAAGGATCACGTGAATATACATTACGATGTCAAATATTCCATTAACATATTAATGATGATGTCAGGTAAAGTATAAATGGTAACGAAAAAAAATGCACTTCTCTTATTATTGTTCCCGATATTAAAATAATCTTAAATGAAAAATATTTTTATATGTTGCCTTTTCGCCGAAAAAAAAGAACGGTGACAATACTGCACTAGTAAATTTGCATGATAAAGATATGTGTAGATAGAAAAACTCAAATTTATAAAGTGCAAAGCTGTTTAAGCAAACAAGAAATATATACAAGATGAAAATATTTTCTAGCAAACCAATAAAACTAAAAGTTGTAGCATGGACAAAATCATACCAAATTGATGGAATTAACACATAAGATTAGTCACTAGTATCACAACGGTATTGTGTTTTATTTTATAACCCTTTTTGCGACCAGTATTACTAAGTATAGGTTTCTTTCTTCTTCAGCTCTCTTTTTTCTGTGCTTCTTGAAGTCACCTCAGTCTCACCATAATGTTGGTATTGTCACACTGTCTCGTAATCGGTCTTCCTCTTTTTACTCCCCACGGTCTTTAACTGATAATTCTACTATTTCATTGGCCATATTTAGTTGTCGAAACTTGACCAACCTAGCCCCACTTCAGATTGGAAATTTTTGCACTTCCTCAATTTTTCACCTACTCAAATTATTACGAGGTTGGTCCCTCAGTGAAATGACCATCGTCGATCTCTCACTGTAACATTTCATCTAAAACGCAACAAAACGTTGAATACCATAAAAAGTTACTGCGTAATTCCAAGTTGAAGTAGTGTAAAAAATATGTGAAATACTACAACATATACTAGTTGTTTGTACGATAAGGTATCAAACTCATTTTAGGGCCCATCAGCCAGGATCGCTATCCGGGACAATAGGCTATTTTGCAGGTTCATTTGGAATTTTCGGTTTCTGAAAAATACAGGTAAGTTAAGTAATTGAAAATCAAAGTGTAGTATCTAAAAGCAGTTTGTGCAAACTGCCGCAACACTAGTTGCCTTCTTATAGAAAAAAAGCTCTCTCGCAGGATTAACTGCGAGGAAGTAGGTCTACGGATTTTTCAACTAGTTTTCCTGTATAATATGTTAAGATGTATTTTGTGTTATACTTATCTGTCGGATGTGACGTTTCGATTTCTTATCAGGAATCGTTGTAAATAATGTTTTTTGAAACGAATTATACAATATTCGTAGCTTGACTTTTTGGCTATTGATTGATTAATTGGCTTTGAATTTTGCTTTTCGATGTTCATTTTCCAGGACCTGTTGCCATGATAACAGTATCTCTATAGAGGGTGTCCCAATTTCTTCATTATTTAACAACCTGCAGAGCCTTTTTTTATTTTCCTTTTTTTGGTCTGCTCATCTTTAAGTAATATTTTTGTCATATTCCAATCCATTTTGTACTTGGTACTTGGTTTGCTAATCTTGATCTGTCTATATGTCTTCTTGAGACATTGAATTAGTGCCCTTTTGTTCTAATTTGTAGAGGTACACAGCACACACAATTTTTGGAATTTTGTTTAAAAACAATAAATTTTCAATATGAAGAAGGTTTCTACAGACAAGGTTTTGGAATGGCTATGGGTTCTTCTTTGTCACCCATAGTAAGCAATATATTTATGAAATACTTTAAGGAAACATTTTTCTTTAATTCTACAAAAATATATAAAGTATGATGGCGCTACATTGATGACATTTTTGCAATATGGGAACATAGCGTCGACGACTTTTACTGCTTTTTAGACATGATCAATAACAAATATTCTACAATTAAATTTACTATTTTAATAGTGAATGGAAATAAATTTCCATTTATGGGCGTGTTAGTTGAGCGATCAAACAACAATTTTACCACAAGCATTTGAATATAAAAAAACTTAAAATTCAATTAATCAGTCAATTGACATTGCCAAAAACTCAACTATGAATATTGCATAAAACATCTCATCTCATAAAACATTGTTCGACAACGATTCTTGATCAAGAATCGAAACGTCATATCCAACGGATAAGTATGACAGAAAATACATCCTAACATATTATACAGGAAAACTCGTTGACAAATCCGTAAACCTACTTCCTCACAGTTAATACTGCGAGAGAGTTTTTTCTATACGAAGGCAACTAGTGTTCCGGGCAGTTTCCACATACTGCTCTTAGATACTACAACTTGATTTTCATTTACTTAACTTATCTGTATTTTTCAGAAAGCATTGTGAGGAGTGAAAATCCCAAATGAACATTCAAAATTACTATTTGCCTCCTCAATCATTTAGAAACTACCTCGTTATGTTTAATTAGTCTACAAAATTTTTACAAAACTTCAACTTATCTGCATCAACATTTGGTTTCTGTCAATGTTGGAGCAGCGTTGACAGATTTATTCAACAGTAACATAGACCGCAACACTTTGAACTGTCGTATCTTAAGAACGAAACAATTTTCATGACCACGAGAAATTTTGTTCTCCAGATCATAAACAACATCATACTAAAGATTCAGCTAATTTGATCGAAACCATTTTCCATAAGGATATAGCGGGGTCCTTTTAGAATACCTATGTATGATTTCACATACAACTAAATCTAATATTTTAACGAGAACTGAAAATCGACATCTTGGGTTTCAGGGAAAACCAACTCATAGAGGCTCCAAATCAGGTGTGGGGTTGTGTATATCAGCTTATCCCTCTTGATCTCTAGGACCAAAATCACAGAAAAAAATATACATTAACTACTATCTTTCAAAGTTATGATACGATCTTTTAACATTGAACTAGGCAATATATTGTTTCTGGTAGAACACCTTATTCAGTTACGTTTCTCTCAACTGCTTGAATTCACGGATAGTTGTTTATGACTTTCGTACGGAATTTTAGTATAAAAAAAATGTCAAATTCTAGGAATTCAGAGTAACGGCTTTGCACATTGATTCCTAGAATAGAAATCACACCAAAGAATTCGTAGGTGAACTAAATCCTATGAAAGCAGTTATGACACTATTTTTCGAGTTTTACAATCCATTGAACTCAAAACAACATATTGTTTCTAATTGGTAACCTTCACCATATCTGGGGTCACTGTGGGGTGGTTTTCCCTTAAACTCCTATAAACTCCTAGATGCTGATATGTATTTCACGTTAAAATATCAAACTCAGTTTTATGTACAAACAGACAAATATTAAAGAACTATTTTTTCGAGTTTTACAATCCATTGAACGCAAAACAATATATTGTTTCTAATTGGGAACCTTCACCATATCTGGGGTCACTGTGGGGTGGTTTTCCTTTAAACTCCTAGATGCTGATATGTATTTCACGTTAAAATATCAAACTCAATTTTATGTACAAACAGACAAATATTAAAGATTTCTATCCAATATATTATCTTTCGTTTAGTGGATGGTAAAATCTCAAAAAATATATAATTGCTTTCATAGGTTTTAGTTAATCTAAGAATTCTTTCTGATTACAATCCTAGGCATCTTTTGTCAGAGGTTAGATTAGGATTTTCTCAAAATTTGATAATGACAATTTTATGTATACATGTAAACATGTTCCGTATTAAAAGACACTTAATTTAACTAACATTTATTTTTCGTTCTTTATGCTAATATGTAAAATGATCATTTTATTGCAACTAACAATGAATAGTCTGTGCAGTTCAAGAAATCATTAAACTTGATATTGTCATACTAGCAGAATATACGAAATTGGGCTCGGAAGTTTGTTTCAAGGAATTCATGCTACCAAACAGAGTCGCGGTAGTTCTTTAGATCATGTTATATACGAGTACATACCATACTTGAGGCTATAGATATTGCTTTTAATCGACTGCAAAAGGTCATTGAAATTGTCCACACTTTGTGTCTTTTAAATTTCCGTGACTTTTATTATAAAACATGTTAAATATGCACACCCACCATTTGTGTTGTTACGAATTATTAAGTTGTAATAATTATCATTTGGTGATTACATCCGGTCGGTTGCTCTTGGGGACCTAATAAAGTAAATCGATACTTTTATTAGTATTCACAATGTGTATGTTGACACTAAATGAAGAATGATTTATCACTGAACCAGTTATTGTACTTTTATTACATATTCAATATTTTTTTGGTTTATTCATTAGTGGTTTAAACTACCCTATATTCATATTCAAACGTTGCAACTATTATTCACTCAACTGTTCTTTAGGTGTTTAAAGTTTTTTTTGTAAATAACACCATTTTTCTGAGAAATTGTCTATTTCAATATTTCCAAATAGTGTCAGTGGGAATTAAAACAAAGAATCAGATAAAGTTAATATTTTTCGCAAATCAAATTCAAAAAAACATTCAACTGTTTGACATTAAAAAACATAATTAAGGGAGTTTACTGCGCTTTGACACACACAGATAAAAAATTATATAGAAATAATAAAGCTTCCTTCAAATTAAAAGAAATTGAGATAATTATATTTAGAATTTTAGTTTTGTGGTATGTTCTTTCTATTGTGATATGTATTTTGAAACTGTATTTTTTATCCAAGTTGTGATCACAAATGTTTGACTTTCTGAATTGTCGCTTCCTTTTATAATTTTATTGTGAACACGTCTAGGAACTTGGGCAGAAAATATAATATCAAAATTCTATCATATTTCGCAAAGAAAAACACAAACACAACACAAAACAAAAACTAAAAGAGCCTGCTTTCATTTTATTAAATGAAAGCAATAGCATCGCTACTACTTCCTAGAAATCAGTCTCTCCTCTTTGCCGATAATCAAGGATTGAATCATCTTTTTGAACAACTCTATATGAAGATATTTCATAAAGTTTTTCGAACTTTTTCTTTCAAAACTTTAATGAGATCTCTGTAACTTCTTTGATTGCATTTTATGCGAATTTACCTAGGAGCTCCACATAATATTCTAAAGATAACTCTTCAAAAATCTCTCAGTTTTACAGTAAGTTTATTGGTTTAAATAATCTTTGGATTTTTTTAGTGCTCACCTGTATATATCAAATGGGAGTAAATTCTCTTTGTTACATTAGTTCACAAAGTCAAATAGTTTAGTTCGAAATTGTTCATTGTCACTTGCCATGAGAATTTTTTAAAACAATTTCTGGGGCTAATTGTCACTGAAACCTTTGTAAATTTTCAAATTTATAGGCATATTCTCCAAATATGATGTTATTCACAAAAAATCCATAAACATATGTAGATATGCTATTTAGGTGTTACTACTTATTTTATATTTGGAGTACTTCTGCTCCTAGCTTGTTTGCTCTAGATAGGAATTATGTTACTTTTTCTATTTGTATATTTATTTGAGCATAATTTAGCACAGATTTGCATGCTTTCATGTCAAAAGTACATTTAGTATAGCCCTGTATTCATTTTCTCCAACATATTTGATCCATAAATTTAACAGGTGGCTCTGTTTAAATTGTCATATCTTATTTACTCCTACGTTCTGGACAAACTTGCTCTAGGCTCGAAAAAAATATATTTTTAGTAATAACTCATCCTATTATCCATTTAACAGAATCAGTATTTTAAACGGTTTAAAGTTTTGCGAATTCCAATCTCAATAGCCTTAGTTTTAAATTTTATGTATTAAAACTTTATATTTTATTTGTAAAACATACCCAAAGCGGGTTAGTAGGCCGATATATGTATTTAATAAGTCAGTAAGTCCTAGGAGTGATGAAGTTTTTAGCGTCATACCTCTTTTGTTTTTCGGTACTACCTACCAAATTCCAAAAGAAACCTGAAAAGTTTAATAAAATTCAGTTCTGAAGTTGTTAAGATATTAAAGGTTAAACATCTTGAGCTGATATGTAATTTTGGAGATGTCGGATTTTCAGGAAAATTAGCACACAAGGATTCCGAGTCCGGAGCCGTTCCATTGTCATCACCCGTAGGTTAGCATTTCACTTTGAAATTTTCAGGTTAACTTCGCAATTGAAGAGATATTACGTATTTTCTTAAAGATGTTATTATTTTGTACAAAGCTCTGCAATTAAAACATTTTGTTTAAAAGTGTTTACTCAAAAATATAAGTTTTTACTTGCTTCTCAGTTTTTTAGAATAACCTAGTAGTAGTTTAAGATATTTATGTGGCTTAAATAAAAGAACAACTTTTTGAGATACATTTGATAATTAAAAAATTTAGTCAGACGAAAAATTTTGGTCAAATATTTTGGACAGATTTATTTCAGATTGCATATTTTCTAGTATTGATAGATTGTCTTTACGCTCTCATAAGACTCACTGCAATAATTTGCCTTAGTAAAACGAAAACAGGCGTGTGTTTTATTGCAGTTTATATATGTACTGTCTATTCATTTGGCTTCTGTAGCAGCAGGTAGTTAGTGCATCTTCATGCAATATTTTAAAATAATTCCGACATAGCTTCCAGTCATTCCAAATAGAATCACTAAAGGATTGTTAATGGTTCTGGAGCCATATTCTGTAACTCGTCGTATTTTTAACGCTAAGTCAGAATCCAAAATTAGTAAATTTTTGCGTGACTCGGATTTTGATTTATAGTGACCTAGGGCTTGTTCGTAGATGCCAATTACTAATAATTCCAACTGTTTGACAAATCATCTGCAAATTACAGCCAACTGCAGATGTAGCTGATTAGCAGTTAATTTTTCAAACCGTTAGACTTAATAGCAAGTAGCGTTTACTAACAAAACTATAATGTTCTATAGTGGCACTTACTTTCACGGAAGGAGTCAATGGATAAACTGTGGTCTTTCAGGCCGTGTGATCTTTTGGAATGCTTAAATTCTCACCATAAATTCCAACAGACCACACACACCTACCTATTGCACACAAGGTGTTTGCCAGTTCCCTGTATTAAGATACTTAGACTTTTATCTCGAAAAAACATAATTATTGGTAACATTAAGACATAATTTTAATGATTTATTAGTCAATTTCAACCTTTTGCAATCACTGCTATTTTCCTTACCAACATCATTATTTAGAATAAAATTAAACCAACAAATTATTTGATTGGAACGCGAAATGAATTAAATTATCTAATTAATTATCACGATAGATTTATGATAAAATAAATTAGACCATAAATAATATAATGCTAGAGTCGGAAAATAATGTGACTTAGTAGAGATGTAATCTTTTCAAAACCTTACAAGGCAGTTCTACAATCAGTTATTAAATTTTAATAGTGAAAAAAAACTAAAAACCCTATTAAATGAAAATGAAACCCCTCTATACCTGAGAATAATAGTTTTACAACAATAACAATGAATAGAAAAAACTATTTTTGTTTCACAAAAGTTTCAATAGTAGTAGATAGTTTTAGCATTACTAATTATCAATAATTATGACTAATCGCTGGACAGATCATCTTTTTCAGGTTCTTAACGGGGCTCAGAAAGGAATGAATTGGATAACTTGAGATTTCATTTGTTTCGACACCGACACCGACACCACAGACTACTTTGATCTTGAAATACCCATACAATTTAGTTCACTGTGTAAGAAACAGAAAGTAGGTAAAATACATTATAAATTTCTTCTTTTATGGAATATCAATAATATATAGGAAATAAACTAATATAACATCCAATTAATATAGAAAACCTGCATAAAATGTGCTTCTGTAATAAAAACTATAATCCTCTCTTTGCGCTCTATTGCATTACCTAGTTAACAAATGTTAGAAGTCAAAAAGAACGCTATTAATTTCATACACCTTTTGTTAATTTTTATGCCGCACATACAATTCATCGGATATGAACTTCGACTTAAAAATTCAACAATTTTTATTTGGCACATATAGAAATTTAAATTAAGAACTAATTTACTCGTTAGGATTAATACTTGAATCATACCTAAATAGTGACAAATATTTTAATTCTCCTGAATTTTAATTCTCCTGAAATTTATAAGCATTACTAATGATAACACAATGAAATAGAAACAGGGACAAGAGATAACAACAAATGGAAAGTATAATTCGTAAGAAGCTTTCGCTTCCATCGTTCAGTCTCCAATGACTGCCGCTGTTTTTTTTTTCGAAATATTTTATACTGTGTTTTCTTAGATCCATGTATCTGTTGCATGTTGTAGTTTTGCGGCATGTAGTAAATCAGATCAGTTTAATAAGCAATTCTCTTATTATATTTCATTTAGCGATGCTTCAGCATTTCAATGACCTTAAATTTTATTTCATTCTGTGAAAACTACATATTTACTGCTTAAATAACGTAATTGTCACTTGATAATCATTTCATACGCGAATTTACTTTCACTTTTGAGAACTCCCTGTAATCTCTACGGTTCAAGTCTGGAGAATATGATGGATGTTTCATGAACTGGGAAGCATTATATCATTTGGAAATTACTGCTTAATAGTTATATCTAATCATGAATTCTGTGAATATGCAATAAATTAAAATTTCAATTGCAGCAACCATTCTAATATTTATATTATAAGAGCGTAATACTGGACCTACTACTCAAACATCTTAACTGCTTTTGTGACATTATTGTGAGTTGGTTAATCTGAGGATTGGTGTAATACCTGTGTCTTGAAGATTCCCTTATGCAATTGTTAAGTAAGTGAACTCACTGCTTAAACATTTCATTATATAGTATGATACAGAAACTCAACTAAGGTTGACATTTGTTCTTGATGATTAGCAGGTGTAATGCATTTTTTCCGCAAATATTTTATAACAGCTCTTTGCTGTATTCATAACATTTTTGAGAGAATTTGCGAGATAGACTTATTACTTAATAGCAGACCTCCACATACATTGTTTTATTTTCATTACTATTTAATTCTAGCTTAAATCTATAATTAAATCAGTCATATGTTTGGCGTATATAAATAATTTTTCGAGAGGGTAGCTCAACCTATGACAGGTCCCAACTAGAAACGATATAGCGTTTTGCGTTCCAAAGCATATAATTCTGGAAATTCTAGGTACAATAGCATTTTTAGGGGTAATGAAAACCCAAGGAGCAGAATCTGGAAAGTGACTAACAAAGCGTTTTGAAATTGTCTCAATGTTATCCGTAATTGTTTTAAACCAAAGAATCTTAATTCAGGGAACTGGAAAACTCCTTGTATTTAATACTCCCTTCGAGGTGTCATTCTTTTTTACGTAAGACAATATATATATAATATATATTGTTTCTGGTTAGGGAACCTTCATCAGTTGTGCTTCCCATAATTGATTTTCCTCTCGAACATTTAATAGATACACTGTTATTTTAGGGCTGTATTGAAATTTTCTTTCTCAAAGTCAGATAAGGAAATAATAATATATAGACAGAACTTAATCATGGTGGAACAGGTTTCTTCCTTTAGATACTTGAGAACCATCAAAAATGAGCAATTCACCAACACTTTATTTTATTAGTTCTAACCTTAGTTTAAAGATTAACGTGCGTATGACTTGTTGTTGGACCCACAAATGGAAAGTCTTCGAGATATACTTGTACATATAACATATTAAAAATATCTTAGACCCAGAGAGTGAAGTACAAGTTCTTAACTGGCTAAACGCCTAGATGTGGATTACTAAGATTAATAATCAAAGTAAAGATAGAAATCAAATTATCAGTCGAGAGATACCAAAACTCTTGGATAAAGGATTTATGGAGATGGTTTAGCCGTACGACAAGTGACATGTTCAGATCAGCAGCATCAACACAATTTGGATTCCCAACCTCCAAAGGGAGATGGTGCGACAAGAAGAAGATTGGAATTTCTACCGAGAATTCGAGCGTTCCAATAGAGCCCAGCAGTAAGCCCAGATAATCACTCTATAACTATTGAATATAAGGAAATTGCTTGTTGCTGCAATAAGATTTGAATTTTATCTAGAAAATAAGTTAGTTATTAATAACATTGGGACATAGTTTCAAGATTTCATTATAAAACACTTTTTTAAAATTTTTCTGTCTTTCCAACTACCAATACTTCAGGAACTTCTTGTGTGGCTTATTATTTACTCACCTTCTTATTCTTCTACAGTGGTTCGTTAGACCTTTATCTCACTTGAAATTCACTGCTAATTTCGAAATCCAGACTGTAGCTGATGCAAAGGAGTGTTAATATTATGAGAAAACATTGGTTTTTAGTTTCCTGGTAGGTATATATTGGCCAGCCTAACAATATTTCCAATAGCTGCGTGTGGTTACTGATTACAATGAATTTATTTATATAATGTATAAACCCCAATGATTTCTAATGAGGTCAGAATTTATGAGATTGTAAACAATTTTTAATACAAGTGGTTATTAATTTTATGATAAATTAATGTGAAAATTAGGCATTAACAATTACAGATATTGCATATAAAGGAAAGCGAATACGGGTACACCATAATGAAGTGATTCATATTTATTACGCATTCATCTGCAATAAAGAATCTGCCTTTCGCTCTTTCACAAGTTGGTCAGTTATGTTTCCGAAATCGGTGATATTATTAATCATTAGAATGTAAATTAAATTGCACCTTAATGCGAAAAATTCCAATTCTGCCATTATTAATTTAGGTTGTATGACTAACATTTCTCTCTGAAAAAATATAAGTATTTGACATTTCAAATTATTTTAATAGAGGTTGGTGAGCCCATCACGAATACTTTGAGTAAATGAAAGAAATTTTATTGTGGGGGTGTTACTTCTTTGAAGGAGTTTTACAGGTAATACCTGTAAAAATAGATAATCTACCATTTGCCCGTTATCGCCAAAACCACTAAGACTTTTTTGTAGTAGAGGGTCATGTTTATTTTGAAGGTCACATTTGACAGTTAAACGAAAAATATAATTTTCCAAGGGAAAAATCTAATATATCAAATCAGAAAAGGCACCAAAACAAACAGAAATATCTATTTTCATGTACTTTCAAAATAATGTGTTTAACAATTAAGTTATTGACCCATTGCCAACTGTATCTCCAAAATTAAGGCGCCTAAAGTAAAAAAAAGAGAATATAGGGCGTCACTTCAAACGACCAGAAAAAATTAACAAAAAAAGTATTCATAAAATTTCTAAAATTGACATTTATTGAACAGAAATTTCCACACCTTTAATTTCATTTAACGTACAACGCGCCAATAGTCGTACCGATAAATGATTATATCGAAAAGTAGTAATTCTCCCCCCCTTCCCAAAACCAGCCTGGATACCCTTATGTTCTCGACCTATTTCGATTTAAGATTTTATGCTTGAAGCTTAGCCCGGGAAGAAGGGTTGTGAATTGACAAGGTTGATGACAGATATGAAATCTTTCAGTCAGTATATAAAAGTCGACGGATCCGAGCAATTTTTTAAACGAAATGTATATGAAATATCGACAATTTTTTTGGCTACCTTGTATATTATAAAATATCGGGATTATGAGAAATGGGTCGAAACCTTAGTATGCAATTTCATCTGGTACTTAACGGAATATTTAATATACATTTCCTAAGTATTATTTTAATCATATATTTTAAGCGAGAAGTTGAAAAAGTATTATCTAAATGCCTGGATACCCTTATGTCCTCGACCTATTTCGATTTAAGATTTTATGCTTGGAGCTGAGCCCGGGGAGAAGGGTTGTGAATTGACAAGGTTGATGACAGATGTGAAATCTTTCAGTCAGGATATAAAAGTCGACGGATCCGAGCAATTTTATAAACGAAATGTATATGAAATATCGAGAATTTTTTTTGGCTACCTTGTATATTATAAAATGTCGGGATTATGAGAAATGGGTCGGAACCTTAGTATGCAAACTAATCTGGTACTTAACGGAATATTTAATATACATTTCCTAAGTATTATTTTAATCATATATTTTAAGCGAGAAGTTGAAAAAGTATTGTCTAAATGAAAGAGTATGTAGAGTATTGTATATAGTATATAGCCTATTGAAAATTATCATATAATTTCATATGATGTAACTGAAAAAACAAATTGCAAATGGTCAGGTTTCTGTTATTTTAAATAAGCTACAATTTAAATAAGAAATACTTAAGATAATTCAAATATTTGTAGGATAAAGAGAATCCATCCAATTAAAAAACGAAAATTTTGTAGTAGAATTCCCTGTCAAAAATTCTCCACAGGCCAACTGTTAGTCGTGTTGGTTTCACGATTGCCAAATGGTCGCCTGGGCCACTCAGTATAAAGAAACCAACACTATCTTCACGTCCGGTCCCATTATCATCTATTTCAGAAACTGTCAGTCGTCAACTCCCTGGTGCATCGAGCTATCTCAACTTTCGAAGCCAAAAGTTTGAGAAGTGAATTAGCTTGGTTAGAGGGTAGCCTACTAAACAACGTCTACATAAAACGAAAGATTCGCAATTCCATTTCTCGTCACCAAAATCCCCTTCATAAAAAAGATCTGGTACCTAGTAAATCACTATCATATTTGCCCTTTATCAGCAAGGTCACAAATAGGTTTGGGAGTTTCTCCATAAGCACGGGGTGAAAACAGTCTACAAGCCACTATCCAAAATCTCAGATGTGCTACCCTCTCCAAAGAATAAACAAAATCTTTTCTCATCCAAGGGTGTTTATACAATTTCATGCTCTTGTGGGGTAGTATACATCGGTGGAACAGGTCAATCTATAAACGCCCGTTCATGTGAGCACAAACGTTGTTTAAAAACGGACCCCCTTTCAAACTCCGCTGTAGCTGAACATCCTATTTGACAGCTCTGTCGTGTCCAAATCTCCGTACTATTTCACCAGCTAATTCCGTGAGGCCGTTGAAATCGCTAAAAATTTTCGCCCATCTGGCAACTCTGCATCCACATTTCAGCACAAATCTCTTCAATGAAATAAATCACTTACATTACCTACTAATAGAATTCGAGGAACGTATTCAAAACAATTGAAAAATAATCCCATTAAGTACCTATTAATCTTCTTTTACCTATGTCGGATGGTCAATTATAATTTCTTAAAAACATTGTTGGCTATATCCAAAGTGTATTATCTACAATTTGTGCTTTAGTGTGAAAAGTTTAATAAAGTGAATTGTGTTGTGAGAAAAAGACTAAACGATTGTAGTCGCCGCAAGATAAGCAACATTTGTATGTCTCATCCTTGAAAAAGCCCATATAATTGGGGGTGAAACGTCGGAAAACTTTGTTTATATGTTGGTTCAGAAATATAAGGATATTAATTCGAAAAAATGACACGGTCGAAATCCGGAAAAAGCGAAATCAGCTATGACTCTGGCTGTGAAAACCTACGTCTACCTGTTCATCATTAGACTAAGACTTAACACACATATTTTGTTTACTAGTAGGTACTAGTCTGGAGAATTCTACCGCTTCACATTATAGGCCAGGAAATTTTTAAGGATTATGATTATTTAATCGTTGCTCAAACTAAGGCGTACACATTAGTAAATAATATAATCGAAGCCGTTAAATACTCGAAAAAATCTGAATAATCTTGTTTTAAAATTTGTCTGCCATCATTGATTCCGTACAAAAAATAACCGATCATTTAGAACAAATGAAATTGATCTATCATTAGAGTCTTCCATCGTTTGTAGGATTTGAATATTTAACGAATTGAATTATTTAAGATGTTCTAGAGAAATTATAGAGCAAAATTATGGAGTTGTTCCAATATTACAAGGGTGGATTTCAATACGACATGGAAAACCGCCGATCACGTGACAGTCTCCGCCCATTTCAATATAAAAGTCTCTTTTCATTGGTACACGACGGTAGTATTTCGCAAAAGCTGAATAAGCTTCAATTTGTATTTTGTGGCATTTTGTGTTATCTGAGTCCTCAGGAAGGTTGTTTTCAATTTTTTTTTGCGGTTCGACCTAGTTTTGTATAACATAGTGAACAGTGGATGAAGAGATTGTGTGTGAACTAGATGTAGTACTGGTGTAATTGGAGTTTCACCCGAAAGCGGTTGGTTAAAGTTTTTTAGTCAAGGTAAATTTCTTACATAAGGAGTGTTATAGAGGTACCAAGGGATAAATTCGTACTTTTAGCCCAATATAGGGTTCAGCAACGACAAATGTTACTTTTTAAACTTTGGTCTTAGGTACGCTTTGGACGTAGAACTGATCGATTAATCCAGTAATTCACAAGATACCTTAAATTGGTCAGCAACTTTTTCCAATGGTTTGTATGTATTGCTTTGTGTGGAGCGATAAATTTCCCACTATTTCGACCTGTATACTTCTTTTTTTAACTGCATACATACCAATGAATATGGGTTCAAAAAGGGCACAAATTGATAAAAATCACTCGAATAGTAAAATCTGGTTTTTGCTAGATTGTTGAACTTATAACATAAAACATTCTAGAAGACAAATAAAACATTCTGCTGACTTTTGCAAAAAATTTTCCATTTTTGACAAGTTAAAATATTCTTTTACTTCATTAATCATTTAGTATGTCAAAAAACACTCTTTTTGATGTTTTTTACTGATTTTGAGACTAATATTTTGTATTTGTAGCCCTGTATTTGAGTGTGTTAGAGGTCAAATATCAGTATTCCAGATTGCAACTTCTTACCAAGGCAAAATAGTTATAGTGTAAAAACGTGGAAAAAGAGCCCAAGTTTTGCTGTATTTGTTCGAGTCTGTAAAGAACGAGATTTTGAGAATCACACTTCCAAATTCTTCCATTACTCCATTTTCTATTTTCCATATCCCTCTCCCTCCACTCCACCCACAAAAACAGTGGACTGTTGGAGACTCATTGGATCTTCAATCCTACCTAGAAAACGAAATTGTGACTCAAGTTTATGAGTATACGAATTTTGGCACTTTCCAAAACCTACGTATCATACTGTATACTGGAGAAACTGCTTGATTTATAAAAGATGAGTTGGGAAAAAGATGCTAACTTGAGTTTTAAATTACGAGTAATTTTAAACAAATTCTAGTTTCCATTTATGGAGTAATATTTTTGTATAGAACGAGAACCAGATCAAACTGGTTCCTTGATTCTACTACCTTTCTACTGACCTTTCTATTGAGCTTTCTCACCAAATGCGCTGTCCGTTACGATTTGAACAGTGCATAAGTTACTACTTATCCATCCAATAGACTTCCTTTCGATATCCCTAATGTATGCTTATTTTGAAACTCTAGAACACAATGAAGCTAAACAACAATAGAAATGTATATATACTTCTGCGACAGTTTCTTCGTTCTTTACAGTTTAAATTACAAAGTGACCAAATGTCATGCAAGTAATTGTTACGGGCCCTTTCTATATATCAAATCAGTGCGCCAATGTGATAATAATTAGTAACAAACAGAGAAAATGCAAGCCTCGGAATATACGATGGAAAGGCCTATTTTTGGAATCACAATTCGTGACAAAATTCCCATCAATGCAACAAATGAATTCTGGAGGCAGTGGAAATCATTTTAAGTTTAACACGTAACTGCTAGAACATCCACAATGGCACATAACCCATGGACAAATTGTATCATATGATGGGTTGATTTTACAAATTATTGTGTTTCTGTTGTTTCCTTGTCTTATCCTTATTGTCCAAATTAGTTTTCTGCCAATTCATTTAATTCCAATGATTCTCACAGTCTTCGCTCAAATTCTTTCAATTGTTTGAGTATGATCCAGAATTTCAAAGGCACTGTTCCCTGCTTGTTTTGTATTTTCTTTCAACCATCGTTATATTTTGATATTTACTACTGTTGCATATAGCGCCATTTCTGTATATATAGTTATGTAATTAAGTCTACTGTAAATTTAATGTTAGGTGTTGCATCAAGTTATAAATATTTCGAGAAGTTAAAACCTTAAATTGGATAGAATATTTCCAGCGTATAAGTATATAAATATCTAAAGGTACAACTGGCAATTATATGAATACAACTTAGGCTGACTTACTGCACCTAATTCCAGTAATTAAACATAATACATTAAGTCTAATGCACTTGAGTATTCAACTTATATTACCCGCAAAAAACTAAATAAATATGCGTAAAATAAACACTGAAGACGAAAGAACTACATTCTCAACAAGACTAAGGAGTATGATACCTCAGTAGTTGTAATCTATTTTTTCTATCACTCTTTTGTATACCAGGACTACATGTATCATTTGACAATCTTCTGATATATGTTGATTTTGTCTTTTAATTATATGTATCAAGATTTTCTCTGCAGTCTCTTATTCATCACGTTAGTCACGTTTTCATATCCAGTTGCTTTTCCATATGTAATTACTTTTATAATATAAACCAGTTTATTGGACATTATCATCGGGTATTCTACTTAGTCCTTTTTTACCATACTTATGTATCAATTCTTCATCCAATTTTCCATAATTTTGTTCTTATCTGTTACCAATGCTTCATTTTGCCTTTTTATTGGTTTACAATATTTGATTTTTTTCGGTATTTTATAATAACTCTATAGAAAAGTGATACTTCAGAAAAATGAAGGCATGGCAGTTAAAATAAACCCTAATACTCCTCATATCTTGAGGATACAGTATTCTTAGCGATATAATAAAAAATGCTCTAAAGATCAACAAACGTAGCCAAGCCCGTAGCCAGCGGGAGGGATCTGGGGGTTCTATCCCCCCCCCCCGAAATATTGGAATGTTTTGTTTCAAGATTTAATTGTAACCAATTTATTATGTTTTTCATAAGAATAAATGTTATATTTATATAATTTTATATATCCTGGAAATACATGAACAAAAATATCCATTTTGCAGTCCTAGTGAGCCCCTCACCAATCAAAAAAATTATCCAACCCCCTTCGAAACCCTACCCCGAAAAAATTTCCTGGCTACGGCCTTGTACATAGCTTGAAAATATTGGAGCGTAGCCAACTGGAAATATAAATACCTAGAAATGATAATACAACAGAAGAACAGACACAAAATATAGCGGGTCTAAAAAGGGCGGGTATAAAACAACTAAATCCGCCCTGTGTGGTAGACACTTAATTAAAATTAATAAAACAATATTTAATTCAATCGTGCTTGGCATAAAACCCGTAGAAATGAAAGATCACACAACATAAATGGAATTTTATGGAATTTTGGAGAAATTGCTGTGTAATCAGTAGAAAAGATGGAATAAGAAATGATGAAATTAACAGAAAGATGAAGGTTAAAAAAACGTTTTAAGATTTATAAAAGATGAAAATCCCACATGGTAAAAGCACATCCAATTATGTCATGAAAAGCGATGATTATCTAGGGCAATATAGTGGAGTCCAGTTGGAAATATGGTCGACCAAGGTAATTAGGTGCAGAAATTGGGCAGATAGGAACAGATGGAAATAAGGGCTAAATTTATTTTTAAAAGTTATATTTTTGGAGAAATTTAAACACCAATTCATATATCAATTAATATTTGTTATATCTGAAATATTCTATCTTCAGCTTTAATACATTGAACTTTTATCGATGTCTATTTCATTTTTGTAACCAGCTATTTTATAAACATGTATACCAAATGTTTTGCCAATGGATGTTTAGAATCTGACAAGAGCTAATATCATGTATTCAAAAACACATATACATAGTCTACAAGTAAATTGCTTACATTAGTAAAAATTAGAAAACTTTACGGGAGTAATATATCAACGTAATATCCAGAACTAAAGGTGCCTACAAGGTTATTAGACGAAATAAGATAGTGATAATTGTGGTTCAAAATTATGATAGTTTCAAACCCATATTGAACACTAAAGCAGATATTTTGCGGTCTCATTCAATATAATTTAAGTGGCTCATAAAACATATTGTTGGAAATGGGGTTTTGTTACCTTAATTAGCTGAAATAAAATATGGAATACATAAATCATTAGAACAACTGCTTAATTAGAGAATTTATGTAGAAGTTCCGGTAAATGGCTTTTTTATTTAAAATATTTTATTTTCACGTTTTTATTATTATAAGAAATAATTATGTTCATAATCAAGGTTAGCAGTTAGTGACTTTGGTTACCATTCCAATAACAATTATTTCATTTGGTAAGTGGACCGTTTAATACAATTTTTTTGCTGTCTATACGCTCGTTTATTCTAAGAATTAAGTTTTTTTGAGGTATCTAAATACACCATTTTTTCAATATTAAGTATAACGCTACAGTTGTACTTAATAAAAATTAGGCCAATACCAAAATGTTACAGCTTATTAATACAACATCATACTCATACTCATATGTATATATCAAAATACTTAAATTAAATTCACTATTATTAAGAAAATGATATACTAAGTAGTAAGTTAGTCTTTCTATAAACATAACTGTTAAGATGTCATTATTAATTATTAAGAAAAAGTTACAATAAGATAATATCTTATACAACAAAACAAAAATTATAACACAACAAGCAATTAGCCCAAATCTGCTTAAAAATCAAATATTATTTGATGGTGAATTATAAGACAAAGAATTTGGTATGGCCATGGTTATATTGTGTAACCTATGATTAGTATTGTATTTATGACACATGGTAAAGAAATGTTCATTATAAGAACTAACCAAAAGTGTTTATATGATCAAAAAGAATAAGTACACCTAAATATTTACATGGAAGTCGCAACAATAAAACAGAACAAATAACTGAGCTACCACTAATATCAACCACCAGAAACAGAAAAAAATGTGAATATATTTAAAAATTAAGCAATTTAATGCAATTTAGAATTCTTCGCATTGTGTGTATAGTGTTACTTGTGATGGTGTGCATACATATACGGGTGAAACTTCAAAATCTCTAGATGTAATTTCCAGAATGCATGTGGACAAATCAAATTTGGCCAACCATGTACCACCCAGCATAGGAAGCCATGAATACACTGACTTAAAACAAGAATGAATAGCTGGCCCAGCTTGCTGAGGAACTGATATCGTTCAAAAATCAACTTATCCTAACAAAAACGGACAAATTGCTAACAGTGTGAGATGTAAAGTCACCAACAAAGTTGCAGACAAACTGATTTGAAAACAAAAATAAATGCATGGAAGTGATAGTAAAGATAAAGACATTAATAAATACTACAAAATTGTAGAAATGCCCAATTGTCTACTGTGTCTCATTATATGGGCCGTTGTTAAACCAGCAGTAAGGCAAATAGGATCAACTCAATTGTTGATTAAACAGATAGTTTGTTCTTGATATCCCTTTAAATCAAATTCGCAATTGGTAATAATTGGTAATGTATCACGTGATGTGTTGATATGGTTAAGAATATCTCTTATCTGTTTTTAAAATATATCAGGAAAAAGTGCTTCAACAATCTTCTGTTCATCTTTACCATTCTGCTGCTATATAAAGCAGTTCTGGTCTTGTTGTGTGGATATATGATTGTTTGATGCATACATAGGATAGCCTAACGCATAGCGGCTAACAAGGATTACGGCTTTGTAAATAAAATTGGTTTTCGGGAAGCTGTCTTAGCCTTTTAATGGCATCATTGAAATTATTCTTAGTTAGTGCGTTTGCCTACACCCTTATTTCTCATACGTTAAGTTTTGTATTGTCGTACATCTTTTAAATGAGTACAAAATCCTATTTGGAATTGCAATTCCTTATTCAAACACATTTTGTCTTATTAAATTTTAAAATGTCTGTCAGTTACTTACCGAAAACTTTACAGCAACTACCTACAGTATTATGATGAACATCTGAATTTGTTGGGACTCATTTGCAATACTGTTACGTAAATATTGCAAACGTTCAGGGGTAACGTTGGGCGTTTTCCGTAATTTTAAACAGAGTTTGGTTAAGAGTACGCTGCTACAAATCAAGATCCCCATCTTACATTAATCGTTACGTAAACTGGTGTCCTATATGATTACCTAAAATAATAATCCTAACTTTTTTTAAGGATGGTAAGTTTGAACGTCGTAGTAGTTTCTAAAATGTAATTATTTCCAATTGTATAAGCATGGGTAGAAACCTCACCCTTAGGGTAGGTAATTTCATCGATTGAGTTAATACACAAACATTCCACCCTTATAACAAAATACCCATTAGCGAGTATACAGAAATCAAAAGTTTTATAGCAATACGAACATAAGAACTAATTAAACGGTTTTATTTAGCTTGCCCTGTTTGTTTGTTTCTTTGGGTCAAATCTACGAGGCGTGTTTTTTTTTTAGTAAGTACTGTTTTACCACGCTGAGGCCGCTGCGCTGCCGTCGGCGTTCTGAGCATGCGCTAAGATGTCTCCGATGATCGTGAGTCCCGCCGACTGTGAAGTACGTTCTGTTTCTTAGTGCTAAAGACCTAAAATCGATTGATTTTGATCGTGAGATCTGCGCAATTTACGGACAAAACATTATGAGTGATGGAATGGTAGAAAAGTAGGTGACAGCATTCAAAGATGGCCGCACAAATGTGCATGATGAAAAACTGAGTGGGCGTCCTTCCTCATTAATGAAAGTTTGGTCCAACAAGTGGGCAACGTGAGAGAAAACAGACACTTTCCGATTTCCTGCTTGTGTGATGACTTTCCTAATATTTCTCGTAGTGTTTTGTATGGCATTGTGACCGAGCACTTGAATTACCAAAAATTGTTCGATAGGTGCCGAAAATGTTGACAGATGTGCACAAAACCAAAGGTCTAGTCAGTGCATTGGCTTTGTTTGAGCGGTACCGCAACGACGATTTCTTAAGCCAAATGGTTACGGGCCATGACACATGGTGGTCACCCCAGAATCAAAGCAACAGTCCATGGAATGGCGGCATTCAAATTCACCCAGAAGAATGAATTATAAGCAAACACTTTCTGCCCGGAAAATCATGTGCACAGATTTTTGGGACAGAAAAGGAATATTGTGGAATATTTGCCTCTTAATGAGACAATCAATGAAGCATCTTACTGTAAGACCTGAACAATCTGCGCCGTTCAATACAGAACAAAAGACATGGGAAATTGAGTAAGGGCATCGTTTTGCTGCATGACAATGCCCGTCCGTATGGGGCTGATCAGACCAAGATCTCATCACATCTTTTAAATGGGAAACTGTAGACCATCCTCCGAACAGCCCTGATTACCAAAACAGTTGTGATGCAGTGGTTAACAAGTCAGGCGACAGACTTCTTTGAGGAGGGTATTCAGAAACTAGTACAAAGTTATGACAAGTGCCACAACATTGGAGGAATTTATGTAGAAAAGTAGATGAATGTACAGCTTTCATGGTAAAAGTAAAATTATTCATATATCTTTGCACGTATGTTTTTAATTTCACAACGGTACTTAAAAAACACGCCGCTTAGTAACTAAAATTTCACCCCTTTCCTCTTGACATATTGACCTGAAGCACACATTTAGTTCTGATGATAATACATTTTAATACATTTTGTATCATTGTAAATCCAAGATGGCTGTCACTATAAAATGGCGGATTATATATCCTTTCACAACCAACTCCAAATGGGTATCAAATGAAAGGACTTGAATAGAAGAATAAAGTTCACTATATAAAAAAATATGACCGCCAACAAATTAAGTATATATTTTTTTACACCTCTTCAATATGGGTATGAAATGAAAGAACTTTGATGCAAACATGGATCTACCTACCATTCAAGTTAATGTAAAAATTTAAAACATGCCGAGGACTGTGTGGCATTAGGGTGGATAAAAATGATATGTCGTTAGCGCCACGAAACAGATTCACCATCGGTTCGGATCGACATAGAAAGAGACGGCATACACCTTATTCATACTAAAGTCATACAATTTCCAGCAAAGTTCAACTATGCGACGGCTGAAAGAAGGATGTCTCCCTTAATTTTGTCTTGAGTTTCCAGTGTCCACAAAATGCAATGCAGCACTATAGTCACGCAGTAGTGTATTTAGGCTCGAAATTGTTTGAACAAGGACAGGCAAACGTTGCCCTGTGTCAAATAGATACTTTGGAAGAATTATGTATTGAGGAGGTAGATTGCAACAAATTGTCATGGAACAAATGAGGCACCCAAGAAATGAAATAGAATGAGGAGTATAATCTAACAAAATAAAAAACTAAAAACTTGAGAATAAATTAAGTAAAAAATGTTTATAAGTTAAACGGTTTTATTAAAAATTAAGACAATATTGAGGTTAATAATGTACTAAAACTACAAAATAACTCGGTAGGTCCTAGGTACCACTCATCACTCCACTCTCCTCATCGTTGGGCGTGACGCAACCTGAGTAAATATGTAGGTAAATAGCATTTATAATAATATATAGAAATTTTAAGGGCCCCACGATTTTATTTTTTTGTCTTATTAATGCCCTAGATTGATGAGGAGATGAGCGTGATGAGTGGTACCTTAGATCTACCGAATTCTTTTTTAGCTTTTAGTACATTATTAACATCAATATTGTCATATTTTAAAATAAAATTTAAACAAAACTCTTTTTTACTTAATATATTTTTTAAATATTTCCCGAATAAGGAGTACATCAGATGAACATTTCACACATTCAAAAACCAATTTTCAATTTCATACTGTAGTTATTATAGAAACAAGTTACCTGAGCAGTGCAGTTTTTGTATAAGCAATAATCGTACCTTTTTTGCAGATGATGAAATTCAAGGTCTCCGGCCTGGTGGCCGATCTAATGCCCAACATTAGATTAATCCAAGGGTCTGGGCACTTTATGTTCAATTATCATGCTGATAATTCTGGTGCTTTACATTCACTAAGAGTTGCATACTCATGTATGCATTTAGTTATGTGTTTATTTCAGTACGGGTAAGTGATGGTGTGTTGCCTAAGTTAAGTATCAATAATAATAATAATACATTTGAATTTCTTGTTTATTTATTAACCCAGTCAATGAAACACTAAAGTTTGTTTATGGTTTAATTGTAATATATGAGAATGTGCAGCATCAAGTTACATTCGCTTTCCCAGAAAAGAAAAGAGTTTTTAATTTAAAATCTACTCAAAAATTAAAGAGAACACAAACAAGCCTTTATGCTTAAATCGGTGTTAAACTTTAAGATACATGGAACCTTCCAGTTGATGTATGTAGAGTTGAGGCAACTGTTTTGAGTGTGTTTGAGAGTGATGCATCCCAATACGAAAACATATGTTGACTGTACTCTACAATGGATAACATGACATCCGATGAGTTTTTGCTTCCTGATCACGAATCCGATATCAGAATCTGACCTGACCTACACGTCATATCGTTTGCAATCTCTGTTCAAAATTTCAGATATTTTTTTGTTTCTTCAGGTTGAAAAAAATGTGACGTGTAGTACAATTTCCGGTACCGAATTCGTTATCAGGAGAAAAAAAATACTTCGGAAATTTTCTGTCCCATGTAAAGTTCAAATTCTCTTTTTGTGTAATTATTGTAAAGTATTTCAACTGCATTTTCCGACTTAGGTTCAACGCCTTATTTTCAGTATCTTATCAAGATATTTTTAGAATTTATTTTTAGAAGTTCATATATTTATAATTTTACATATGATAACAGGTAAAAAAGTATTTTCGAAAGATTTGTTAGATGTAGATATACTGGCCATAGAGTAATCGTTGTTGATAGTTATATAAATTTAAAAACGGTGAATTATACAAATATATTTTCTATTTAACAGTTTCCCGAAATGTTTATGGTAATTAGTCATTAACGATTCTTAGGTTTACTAATTATCATTACAAAGTTCCAACAAGTATCGGCCTTCTCAATATAAACTATTCTATTTAAAACAAAAACAAATCCTAATAAACTTGATAACTATAGAAAACCTATGTACGAAACATACAAAATCATACCGTATCTAACGAAGTAACGAAAGTAACGATGTGCGAGTCAGACCTTTTGGTATTGTGCGGCAGCCTAAAGCAAAAATGCGATTCAAGTGACGATACCAATGCAAAAGTAACGATTCGGTACGTCGAGTCTTATCGAGTATTCGTTATTTAGTAACGAATACATACGGTTTGTTACAGCCCTATTTTGCATTCTACACTTAGCAGATAAGAAAATTGGTTCTAAATTGCTGTATCTTTTCTTATGTTTTAGGTGCACATTTGCAAATCTAGTCGTTGAACGTAATGACGTCAATGACTTAGCAGCGAATACGATAACAGTCTTATTTTTTACTCATTGTATTACGAAGTTTGTATATTTTGCAGTGAGATCAAAACTCTTCTACAGGTAGGAGCACCCAATTTTATTCATTGTGTAGCTATATATTAACAAACTGTTTTCAGAACCCTTGGTATATGGAATCAGTCAAATAGTCATCCATTATTCGTAGAGTCTAATAATAGATACCATGCCTTGGCTCTCAAAAAAATGAGAACCTTGTTAATATGTGTTATGGCTACAACAATATTGTCAGCATCAGGTTTGTTAATACATTCATTTTGTAAAATAACTCATAATTCTTTATTCTTCTTTGAAAGTGCATTATTGAATGAAAAATTTTGGAATAATTATAATTACTATTTGTTTTAAATATAGAAATTACTGGGTTGGATTATTGATTAATACTGTAACTTTACAAACAGGCAAAAGCACTTTATTTTCATAAAGGTTGTTTATTCCCATGTTTATTATGCTTAAAATGTGAGAACGCAGACTATGTGAGTTTGATACAAGGTGAATAGTGGGCATGTAGGAAGTTTACAATTCAAAGAAATTGGCAGGAATACCAACGGCAGTGTCAGTCCTGTGGTGCTTTGTTGTCAGATCTGGTTTCAGGAAGTCTAAATATGAGGGGCAAATAGCACAAGATGCCATCCAAGAGCAAAAGTTGTGAATGCTTTTTTCCATTTGTCATTGTTTTGTACGCAAAACCACGTATATATTTTTTCTGGTTGGCAAACCCTGTATTTCCTAAGTTTTAATTGAACATACAAATGTCCAGGTTAACTTTATCTGTCAAAAGATATTCAATACACTGCTCTAGATGACCTTCTTTAATACTATGCTCGGGTAGCTTTCATCTGTGACGCGACCCAGAAGAAATAAGAGTTTCGAAAATTCTATATGAATATTGTACATATCGTTGAATATTACGTTATTATATCATGTATATTCCGGATTAGCATACCCTTGGTTCAATCAAATGCTGTATGTGAGCTATTCCATTACCTCACCCAGTCACTTTTTTCTTTCGTCACCTATCCACGAAACCAGTGAGCTTTCGCCACCTCTCGTTATTCTAATTACATTCACCACATTTTCTTTGTCAGTTCTAAGCCCAATATCTCTTTCTTAGTGTTGCCTACCTATCTTCCACCTCTTCAAATCTAAAAAATTAGTGTTAGTGTGTGTCCTCCCCACAGTAAAGGCAAAGAGTATCGCTAGCCCTACCAAAGCGATGAAGGTATCTTCCGAGACACCTAAGTCTATAACGAACTATTTCACTACTACACCACTACTGCAGCAATTTCTCAGTGACCCTTTCCCTTTGAAATTTTTTCATCTTGCTCCGTCTTACCATTCTTCCCTTCTCATGCATCCTCATTCTCTCCCTCGCTTCTAACTCTATAGGTCCCTCCCCCGGGACTATGTTTTATGCATCCGCAGTAAAGGTCCTATAAGCATATGCTCTCCTCAGCAAAATATTCCTATGCATGCATCTCACCATTCTTAAATACGTCCCTACTCTCCGCTCTGCTTCATATCTACACTCTATACAGTATTTATTTTACAACGCTACATGTAATCTTCCGTCTCAAGTTTCTGCAATACCTAGCTGTCGAACATTACACCTCACATAAAGATATTTCACAGTTGTGCAGATAGATTTGTAAAACATGGAAGTCTTATGAGAATGTGAACCGATTATTGGTATCAAGAAGGTTTGATATGGGAGGGTTTTGCTTATGACTGTTGATCACATGGCCTTTATAAGAGACAACATTACTGCCTAATGCAGCATCCAAACGTTGTCTACCTTCTCGTGGTACACCCTGGGCAACGGTCTCATTGCCTTCTCAAAGTCCACACAATAAATCACAAATCGGGGACAGATCATTGACATCAGGATACTTCTTTCCAAAACGGTATAATGAAATAACCACTCAAGATTAACAGCGACTACTGCAACTTAATGCTAAAAGTATTTGTAGACCAAAATCTGAGCACATTTTCCAAAATAAGAGACATTACAGATCATGTTAAAACCTATCTACCATTCAACTTGTTACAGGTTAGTCTTTTTTGACCAATTCTTCTCATTTTTTCTTGACTGTCAAGCCTCAATATCGACGTAACCAACGGTAGTAGTTTAAAGATTAGCTACAGTGGAACCGGGAAGGACAATCTTTAGTGATGATTCCTGAGTCTCCAGGGTTTTCCAGGATGACCGCTCAGGCTTGAGAAAAGGAAGAGATGAATGTGGGAGAATTTTGCGTATGACAGTTCATCACATTGTCTTTATCAGAGACAAAATTACTGCCCCATGCAGCATCCAAACGTTGTCTACCTTCTCGTGGTACACCCTGGGCAACGGTCTCATTGTCATTTCAATGTCCACACAATAAATCACAAATCAGGGACAAATCACTGACATCAGAGACTTCTTTCCAAAACTGGTTAATGAAATTTCGATCCAAAATTAACAGCAACAGCAACTTAATGCTAAAAGTTTTTCTAGACCAAAGCTGAGCAGATTGTTGTCCAAAATAGGAGACACTGCAGGTCATGTTAAAACATACCTAGCTGCAACTTGTTATAGGTTAGTTATTTTTTGGCCAATTCTAATGTGCGACCTCCCGTTTTATTCATAAATATTCAAAGATTTGAGAATTTTACTTTTACAGCCACATAGAGTGACCCTTAGAAGTACCAGCATGTTTTAAAGTTTGTCAAAGCTTAGGCAGGTCCACCATTTTGTTTTTGAAACTGACTTTAAAAACAAGAAATCAGAACTCTAACTCCATCAATTGTCTGTTAAACAAGTCAAATTTAATTAAAATCCGTCCATAAGTAAAACAGTTATAATATGAAAATCTAATTAAGTTTTTTTTGGATAACCCTTTGTTTCAAAAATGTACCTTAATTAAAATGTGGCTAACATTTTAGCTTGGACTGCCATTACTTTTGTCGGCGAAAGCGTGCACACTATTAAAGACCCTGAAAATGAAAATGAAACAATAACTGTGGAAATTCCACGGTTACTTGTCAGATCATGGTACCCTTGGAACGCGATGTCAGGCACAGCACATATTGCTTCCTTGATATTTCAGATTTACTACGTTTACTTCTCATTATCCCACGCAAATCTGTTGGACAGTTTGTTCTGCTCATGGTTAATTTTTGCTTGTGAGCAACTTCAACATTTAAAGGAAATAATGAAACCTCTAATGGTAAGTTGATATTGAAAAACTAGCTCTCAGTAACAGTAAATACAGCTACATAGAGGCTGAGAAAATAAAAGTAATAAATAATGCATTTTTAGGAACTATCTGCTACTTTGGATACCTATGTTCCAAAAAGTGCCGATTTGTTCAGAGCTTCCAGTGCTGCGTCCCAGGATAATTTACTTGAGCATGGTAAGTATGACACCGAAACAATTGAAATATTCAGATAATTTTAACTAACAAATGGTTCTTTGTTTAAGATTACAATGAAAAGAACGAAGAGCTAAACTTAAAAGGAATTTATAATTCACGGCAAGAACTAGGCGGACATTTTAGGACTGGGACACTTCAGACATTTGGCGGTGGAGGTGTAGGTCCAAACGGGTTAAGCAAAAAACAAGAGTTGATGGTCCGGTCTGCTATCAAATACTGGGTTGAAAGACACAAGCATGTAGTCAGGTTAGTTTAACATGCCAAGTTCTTGTTCACAGCTAATTTCGATATCTTATATTTATCAGATTGGTTACTGCAATAGGAGATGCATATGGGGTCGCTCTTCTGCTTCACATGTTGACATCAACAGTGATGTTAACTCTGTTAGCTTATCAAGCGACAAAAGTAAGTTTAATAATTTATAACGTCTATCGACATTCATTCCTGGCTTCTCTAACTAGTTCAGTCAACCTAAGAATGAGAGATAATGTCAAATGGTGCAATATTCGTTTTCTGAAAATATCTTGGTTTATGTGTTTCCAATTACTTTAACATACATTATAAAATTTGTAAAGCATAAGATTTGGAACAAATTTTGTTCGCAACTTTTTTTCGGGTGCTTAATTGTTTTCCAGATAGAGCGCGGAGATCTCTCACTTCACCATAATCGTAATTTCGGCGTATTTAATAATATTTTACATATATCCATTATTTTTTAAACAGAAAACTCATCTTGATGTGATTGGGTGTATTCAACTAAAATCTCTCCTATAATGACGGCCCACCTCTCAGTTGTGATTTTTTGATAGTTGTTTCAATGAAAATCAGCATCATCCTTCACTTGTTTTATGATGATTCCTACAGTTTCTAGCTGTTAAATGACCATACCAATTAGTTTTTATTTACTGACTTCCAATAAGAAGATGCTTATCAATTCGTCTGCAATTTTTTTGTTATGTACGACCAGCGATTATTCAAAAGTGACTTGGGCATTTTTTAAAGTGCATTATATTAAGGAACTTTACTGAAAGGTCCCATTTAATTGTTTATAACATGAGATTTACGGTTTTCCAGAAAATCAGAGAAAAAGTAAGTGAATTTCAATGAATCTTTCCTGTGTTTTGTAAAACTACTCAAGTAATTTGAATATTATAAATTGTATTCTACAAAGATAAGTTTCAACTTGATTCCGTATATTTTTGTATAACGTAAAACATAATATTTTTCTGAAAATCGGAAAAATATATGCAAAAAATTGAAAACATCATGGTAAATGTAAAATTTTCATAATAATTATCTTGTTTAAATGTCAAGATATGCCATGAAAGTATATCGTACAGGGTGTTTGTTATGGTTTTCATTTTGATTCATTTGAAAGACAGTTTTATTTAGAGACAAAGTTAAGTTACGGGGCTTGTAGTCGCGTGAAATGGCAGAAAATATTCCATTAGTTTATTGAAACGAAAATTTGTTATGCCGGCGATATCTTCTGTATGGTATACAGTTGTAGGTGTGTGCGTGCGTGCATGTAATATTAGGTGGTATATAAGCAGTTGTAACAAGGATGGTTGAAATATAAGTTGGAATTGAAATAGTTATACAGGTTGAAATATTGTATTGGGTGGCACATAAGTAGTTGCGTATACAAGGTGGTTGAAATAAAAGTGGAGCAAAACTATAGTTATACAGACTAGATATTTGCGTTATAGGACGGAGTATAATTACAGTTATACATAAGGCTTCATAAACTGTTAGAAGCAGTTGAATATACAGGATGGTTGAAATATAAAGTAAAGTAGAATTACAGTTACACACAGTGGTTAAAGTTATATAGTGTGAAACATAAGTAGTTGCTTATACACGGGTAACCAACATTTGTTATATACGCATAAGAAGTTAGGACATTTGAATTACAGGACGGGGTGTAATATAATTATAGACATGGTTTAAAAAAAACAGAAGCAGTTGCATATACCGAGTGTTTGAAATAAATGGTAGAGTAAAATTATAGTCATAAAATGTCCTTGAGAAATGTGAATATTGTTATATAGGGTAGACCATGAGCAGTTGCATAAATGGAATACTAGACATATGGGGCGAAGTAAAATCATTGGTATACAGGAATAATTTAAACAATAGAAAATAGTAAGAGTCAATAGTGTAGAGAGTATTTATACTTATACAGGGTGGTTTTAAAGATATTAGGACCGTTACAATATTGTGTGGACTTAAATTATAGTTGTACAAGGTGGTTCAGAAAATGATAGACAAATAAGTTATATAGGGTTGATCAATATACACAAGCATATACAGTGTGGATGCAATATTGAGAGAATTAGAGTTACACTTATGGAAAGTGGTCCAAATAATAAAGCAAATAAAAAATTTAGAGACTGAGAAAGAGAGAGTGAGAAAGAGAGAGAGACAAAGAGAGAGAGAGAGAATAATACGCTAAAATATTCAACAGAATTGTCCTTAAATCAGATAAAAAGAAGTACATTTGAAAATAGTGATTTATTGCATACGGTTTCTAAACGGTTTTCATTTTATGTCAGCTGAAGTCAGTCTTTTTTAAATGTAAATTATTTTATTTTGTCGATTGGCACAATTATTGTTTTTGTGTAACAAACGTCATGCGAATTTGAAAGGGGAGCTGTTTTTTTGTTTTTGTAATTTTACTATAGTCCACTCGAACGACGTGACGATGACGATACTGACAATGACGAGGAATAATATAGAAACTCATGTGTTTTTGTAGTTTGAAGGTTTTCTAAATTTTCAATACTTTAAATTTCACATATAGAAAATTGTTGTTGAAAAAAAACATAAATCGAATATATTTACTCGTTTTCATTCTATTTAAAATGTACTTAACCCTTAAATGCATATTGTTGCTTTTCACCTACATACGTCTTACTATATTATTCAAACTCACACTACAGCAATTATCGATTTATTGCATGAAGTATCCTTTCGGCCAGGGGCGGATCCAGGATTGTCTTTTGGGGGGGGCTTGATCCCTTGGGGGCTTGACGTCACTGAAGTTAATTTTAGCACAATAAACACTAAAAAGGCTTACCACTCAGATGATTTTCGGGGGGCCTCAGCCCCATAACCCCCCTTGGATCCGCTAGTGCTTTCGGCTACTTACCGCTTTATAACAGGCTACACGCATTTGTTGACAGGTGGCGGTCGTCTTTGGGTATTATTGGTATTTCGCAGTCTCTAGACAGTCAATAGGTAACGTGTTTATATTGATTTCTCTATTGATTATATTTTGGTTCAGAAAACTGTTTCATTGTAAGAAAATTGTGTTTTAATATCTGACAGGTATGTACTTTTTGACGAGGTTGTGTAATCTTGGATATTGATACATTGTTGAGAATAATCGATTTTTTTTTTGTTGCCGATAAGCAACATCGTGCATTCGTAGTATCTTTTTTCATTCCGTACCTTGTCGGCTACGCTGTGCAATTGTGTTTAAAGAGTAAAAAAGCTGCTAACTGAAAATGATCTGGAACAGTATTGGATAAATTTTACTGCTCTAAGTGACGACAAGGGGGATTTCGGTAATTCAGATAGCGAGGAAGACCAATGTTTGCTCGAGGAAATATAAGTGGAAGACGTTAGAATAAGTGTCGGACAAACTGGTGTTCAAGAAAAGTCAGAGGACGAAGAAGAAAACTTCACTCTCTCTTCTTTCTTGGTATTCAAACGAGGAAAGGCAACCGTAAAAAAAGATATCCTTTGGAAATTGGATGGGCAGTTACATTTCCAAGTAGATATAAAAGACTCGAAGGAAATTTTACCTTTGGAACGGCCGTTGCAATTCTTCAACTACTTTTTAGGGTTCCGTATATACAATATACGGATACCCTTATAATATCACTCAGGATTTCTGCCTCTGTCACATCACAGCCATTTTCTCCTAAACTACTGGACGGAAGAGGTTGAAATTTGGTATCAATCTATAGTTTGGTGACGCGATCAGTATCAGTACATATCTTAAATGAAGAAATTTCGATTTTAGGGGTACTTCTGGGGGGGAAAACTAAAAAATCAGGGGGGGGGCTTGATCTACGAAACTACTGAGCCTAAAATTTTGAAAAAATAGGAAATATAGAGCGTTGCCCGAACTTTATAGGAAAATTAAGGTTAAACCATTAATGTTAATTTTGGGGGGCAAATTATAGAATTAAATAAAAATTTAAAAATAAAAAATTTTCAAACGCATCATGTAATATATCAAATAAAAGGTCTCATTCTGAGGAACACAAATATATTTTTTTCATATTATAAAAAATTATTTAAAAAGATATTAACGAAAATATACCAAAATTTACCCATTCCCCCCCCCTATCTCAGAAACTATAAAACGTAAAGTTTTGAAAAAAAAATAGATTTATAGGTTCTGACCTAAAGTTTACTGGAAAAATAAGGAGAAACCTCTACTTTTAATTTTGGGGGGCCAATTACAGAATTAAATGGAAAATTAAAATTAAAATTGTTTCTAACCCATCATGTTACATATCAAATGAAAGGGCTCATTACGATGAAAACAAGTATATTTTTTTCATATTTTTAAAATAAATTGATTAAAACATATTAACAAAAATATAAAAAAATTTACCCCCCCCTTATCTCCGAAACCATAAGCTGGAAAATTTTGAAAAAAAATGGAGGTATAGCCCCACACCTGAACTTTACTGGAAAATTAAGGAGAAACCCTTAATATTTATTTGGGGGGGGGCAAATTATAGAATTAAATGGAAAATTAAAATTAAAATTGTTTCTAACCCATCATGTTATATATCAAATGAAAGGGCTCATTATGACGAAAACAAATATATTTTTTTGCATATTTTTAAAATAAATTAATTAAAAGATATTAACAAAAATATAAAAAATTTTACCCATTCCCCCCTTATCTCCCAAACCATAAAATGTTGAAAAACTGGAAGTATAGCCCCTCACCTGAACTTTACTGGAAAAATAAGAAGAAAAAATAAAAAATTATAATTGTTTCTAACGGGTCATGTAATATATCAAATCCCAGGGCTCATTATGACGAATAGGTACAAATATATTTTTTTATTTTTTTTAATGAATATTTTAAAATATATTAAAAAAATATTTTAAAAAAATTACCCATTCTCCCCGTTATTCCCCAAACTCTAAGACCTCATTTTTTTTGTTTATAGGAAACATATGAAAAAAATACCTAATTCTATTATTTGGAGGCAAATGAAAAATCAATTACTAGAAAACCCCTATAGTAATTTAAGGGACAAAGTATACAATTAAATGGAAAATAAAGATTCAATTTTCAGATGCATCATGTAATATATCAGATAAAAGGCTCATTATGTGAATTACAAATATATCATATTTTTAAATCATTTGTATAAAAGATATTAAAAATATTAAGTTAAGTTGATAACAAAAATTGTCGAAAAATTCAGTTTATATGCTGTTCAGATCAAAACTGAGAGACCACCTTCCTTTCGTTCAGAAGTAGCTTATAACTTGTGCAACATTAGATCAGCTACAGCAAAACGTGGTTGTCCTGGTGATATTTTAGCGCAAGAAATTGCGAATAAAAAAAGAGAGTATATAATATCATCTTATGAACTCAATGCATGATGTTGCTAATTGGCTACATACAATTTTTTTGAAAAAAATAATGCCTCAAAATGAAATTTTTTTTCTTCTTATTTTCCCCTGTATCAGTTTGGTAAAATCTTCAAGTTTTTAATTTTTATTTTTCTAGCAAAAAATCATGCTTAAATGCAATGGGTGAAAATAATTTAGAATATAATTAGGATTTTCGTTAACTGTTCCGCCTAATGAGTTTTTAATTCTGCAAAGAATTATTGACAATTATATTAGCTATATGTAAAATAGTATTAATTATTTATTAAATAATGCAATGCACTATATCTCAAAGGCAGTTAAGAGGAGCTAAATGCATGCTCAGGGGTTGTAACCACCTGCAAAATAGGCCAACACCGAGCATGCACTAAACTCATCTGACCAAAACCCCGACGTATTGTCCACCTCACGCCACTACTATTCTCTTCTCCAGCGATAGAATATATATACATCCAAAAATTTCAACATAAAGGAATAAAAAAAAACAGAATTTAGTATCCAGCACTACGACGAGCCGTAAAACAGTAACCCGCCAGATTCACAGTTACCACCCTCTCTATCTCTGACTCTCTGACTAATCAGAGCACGCTATACCCTACCAGTGTTCCAGTGTTCGAGAGTTCTATTCGCCTCGAGCAGTTAACGAGATATCACCTTCGTCTGCGCTGCTAAAGATGTCAGTCACAATTGCAGATGAAACGTTCGTAAGTAATAGACCAAGGCAAAATATCCCGAAATTCCGCAGTTTCTCCATTCATACCGGCCTGGAAACCCTACATTCCTTAATAAAAATTTATACAGTTTTAGCTTATTATGTCTTGTTGCGAACTTGAACCCCTAAAATGACTGTATTCAGCATATTGTAAATTATGACTTTTATTAACGACATTTGCAAGTAGACAATTTACAATTATAAATCTTTCAAAATCTGACTTCCACTTCACAATCTGACCATGAATTGCCCGACTAAACATCTCTTTTCATAGAGTATGTCAAATCAATTTTACAGGAAATTTCACCAATCACCATTTACAGATCAGAATCATTTTCACCATCACACGATGTTAAACGAACCAGGTGGACAATTATTTCATAGGTATCCCACCATGAGGACAGAACTTTGGCAAGATATTCCCCATCTTTTTCAAGATTCAATTCCTTCATTTATGTTACTACGATTTCTGGGATGCATACAGAACCGTTGTATTATCTAGCCCTCTGCTTGAGTGAGAGTAGTGACTCTTCTTCCCTTCCAGGTCTGTCTTCACCTTTGTTGTTATTTATCAATTCTTAATAGGCACTGTTGTGCAGTCCAATATCTTTACGCTAAGCAATATGTCTTCAGGATGAAATTTTGACAATCTTAGCCATTTACGCATTAAGGATGCTACATTTGGAAACGATGCTATTGCGTCTCTCCTAGTAGATAGTTGTTTTCCTCTGGATGACATTATGGCGGAATTATAGAATCCTTTTTGAAATATTCCCCTGCAGAAACAGTTTCCACTAGTAGGCTCGGTATCATTTTTCCTTGTTGTATTGTAGAACAACTTCAGTGCTCAGAAGAATTTCTTTACACTTTTTTATGCCTGAGTCGCAAGCTTTTCTGGATTTTACCGATTCTAGGCCAAAAAAGCTCTGAGTGATGTGGACTCGAACTTTTGTATGTTTCCCAGATTTCGCTGATCGCTACCTAAGTAACATTTGGTAAACTTAGGTAAAATTTTATTTGACCACCTTTCCATCAAGATCTGAGACGATTTTGTCAGATTTTTGCTTTTTAAATGTCATACAGTAAACAGTAGTTTTGAGCCTCTTATGAAAATTTCTACAGCTTTGACGTTTTCTTACTATCTTAGCTTTAGAGTTTTGTTGAATGATCTTATAGTACTTTTATTAAATGTTCTTTTTCTTTAACATTCTCTTCAAAATTGCGAACTTAACTGACAAGTTCTGGGGTCGCTAAGAGGCTTGCTTTTTAATAATTAATAACTTTTATAAGCAATATCTTATATACAATTCATAATCGAAAAGAATATGCTGTAAATTTATCCATAGCGGCAATAGTAATAATAATAAATAAATAAAATTTCGATGATTTAGTAATAAAAACTTCTTAAAAACTTTTAGATTGATGGCGTGAACAAATATGCAGCAACAGTGATAGGATATTTGGTTTACTCATTGGCCCAAGTTTTCCATTTCTGTATTTTTGGTAATCGTCTAATTGAAGAGGTTAGTAAGAAAAATATTAAAAGTTTTTGCAGCAAATTCCAATATTTTCATTCCAGAGTTCATCAGTTATGGAAGCTGCATATAGTTGCCACTGGTACGACGGCTCAGAAGAAGCCAAAACATTTGTACAGATTGTCTGCCAGCAATGTCAGAAGGCAATGTCGATATCTGGAGCTAAATTCTTCACTATTTCCCTGGATTTGTTCGCATCCGTAAGTTTGTTTTTTGATGTTTACTCCGTTTACATTACTTATTGGGATTTTTTTATACGAGAAAAATTAAGATATAGAATAGGTGTTTTGAGTATTAAAACATTTCGTTACTCTTTATATTTCAATAGCTTCGTATTAACTACTGAATGTTTTGCAATAACTAGATAGCCCAACCAAATTGGATTCTAAATCAAATGTTTTTTTGCAAAAACGGAATTGTTTCTACCATTTATCTTGATTCCATAATGTAACTTTTTCTTATTTCATACGAAGAAGGAGAAGAACAGGAAATTTGGTTCATCCTAATATATCGTTTACTGCGACCTCGACTTGAAGTCACTTTGATTTTTTGAAGGGGAAGACATTATTTTTGATCCTCAAGTGCGAAGAGTAGATAGTATTTATAGTAGGAGAGCCTGGGATGCTAAATTTGCAGCTACTAAGCGTACGGGGACCTGTTGGATAGTGAAGAATAGATCCTACAACGAACGAAAGTTTCTGTAAAGTTTGTCATTTTAGTTGGGGCAGGAAAGCGGGTACAAATTGAAAAAATGTAAAAAAAAATAGTCACATGGAAGCGTCAGACATATATAGTGTGTCGATTAATTAGTGGGGGTGGCTGTCAAAGAGGTAGAAAAAAAAGTTATTCCAGCATGTCAGATATTCAGAGGAAATGTTAAGTGAACTCAAAAATTGCCCGAATCAAATGTCAGTCATTTGATTTGGACACCACTAAAACTCATGACCGATTTTTGAAAACTTAAAAAAATGTAACCTTGAAATACTCCAGCTCGTCAGATTTTTATCTATATATAAATAGGCAAAGACAAAACGGTTAGGTACCATTCTCTCCATTGTTTAGTGGCTATTGACGACCTTCAGTGCAGAATGTTAAAATATATTTATAATATTGATTCATTCATTAAATAAAGTAAAATAAAAAAATCATAATTTACGTTCACACTGCCGCCAGATTGCGTGGTGAGAAAATCGTAAGACGGATTGACTCGAATGAGACAAACCAACTAAACTAAACTAAAAACTAACAAATTTTGTTTGGTTCTGAAAGTTATTCTACATTATTATGCTATTGAGAACTCACCCACAAAAATTTATGTTATATGATAATGACAATTTATTGGGTACTCGCAAGTTTTTCTAAATATAGTTTGACAACTAAAATCAGAAATTTGTATTGCGTGGCAACTGAACAATGCTTTTCCGTTAAAATTTTATTATTTAAACATTATACTATTAATTTATATTGTTTCTATTTTAGAGGCTAATAGTTTCATACAATTTAACTAAGATTACAAAGCCTATAATATAAATACAAATAGTGAAATTGAAGATAAATAGTTAGATCTGACATCATGGCAATGGTTCTAATTTCTCGACCAGTTTACAGCCAACCACATTTGTAGCAGATTGATTTTCAATTTGATATTTTTTAACGGTTAACCGCTAGGTTAAGGTACCTTCTCAATGCAATCAGAAAATTATCAATGTATAATTTTCAAAATTTCACTTTTAATGAACTTACAAAAATTGTCAACATATAAAGGTATTATTTAACATAAATTAACATGTGGTGCATTGTATTTATGAAATGTTTTGAGATAATCTCCCGATGAATACTTTTACGTAAGTAAACTAACTATTGAGAGATTTTAAAGCTAATTGATACATTTGATTTCAGATCCACTCAAGTTGAATATGTTTTATTTTTATTTTATGACATGTGCAAACGAAAATTGAATAAGTATTAGTAATATAATGCTGTTTTCAATTAATTTTAACATGTCTAAAATATTAGCAGTCAGTCAAAAATTGTTAAATGTTCTTTTAACGAGTGTAATATGCTGCAAATATATTTTTACTTATTTATCTAACAATATAACACATATAATGTTTTGTTTATTTACATTAATCTTATTATATGTAATTCTGGCAAACTGCACTATGAATGTCGTAATTTCATTTCGGGGTTTTGGCGTCTACAAATTGATTGCTCGGGAAAAATCGTATTACCGAGAAAGAACGAAATTGTGACAATAATTATGACAGCTGAGTTTTGAAATTACAAAAGTTTCAATACAGGCTGATTTGGTAACATACTTGAAAAAAAACTTCAATACAAATTGATGTGTAGAATCTTATAAGAATTTTATCGCTATTTAATATTTTTTAAAGTAAAAATTGCTGTTTAGGCGATTTTTGGATGGGTAAAAATTATGTGTTCTTATGTTCTAAATTGACTGAGATATAAGGCGTTGTGTATTATAATTACACAGGGCGATTCCAGATATGTTAGAAATTTTTTTTTTTCGTGGGTGGCACACAAGCTTTTGCATATATAGGGTTTTTAAAATGTAGAGTAGAGTGCAATTATAACCAATAAAGTAATTATATAGGGAAGCCCATTAGCGGTTGAATTTACAGCGTTCTTGGAATAGAGGGCAAAAAATATACAGAGATGCATATACAGGGTGGCGGAAATGGAAATGCAACATTTCGTAACCTATAAGCAGTAGTATATATAGTGTAGATGAAATATAGGAATTATAGATATACAGGATGATTATAAAAAATGTTATGATAGGAAATGAGTTATAGAGTAGCCCATAAACAAAAAGAGTAAATACGGTGACTTATAGGCAATGGCATATACAGAATGGTCTACCGGGTGGTTCAAAAAAGTTAAAAAATATTATGCGTGGTCCATGAGCACTTGCATATACAGGGTGGTGGAAATATATAATGAGATGAAATTATATAATGAGGATTTTAACAAATGTTAGAGAATTGAGTGCAATTATAGTTATACAGGGTGGTTAGAAAAAACTATTATGTAGGATAGCCCATTAGCGGTTGAATTGTTGTCATATTAAATTACGAATCTGGATCCGTTCCGTGTAATTGTTGTTCTCCGTTAAGTCCTAGGATAGAATGTCACTATACAATTTTCGGGGTACTTCACCTGCAGGAGATATTGACACAATTGGTCGAATTTCGACCACTGGGCGACAGCTAGTACAAATAGTTCAACTTAATGTCGTAGTCATCCTCAATGATAATCTGACAAATATATGGAGGAATATTGTTAATTTGACAATTTGATTTAAAAAAATCAATTACTGGATGTAATGAAAACAATATAAATATATTTGTAATTCTATCACGTTCTGATGTGAAAGTACATAAAAATAAAATTAAAAATAAATATCCTAATCTCCAAAATTGTCACGTTTTTTTTTTCATTATTGTAGTATATATGAAACTAAATTCACTAAATTCTTTAAAAAACACCAAAAAACCTAAGCGTCGTACTTCTACTAAAACGAAAATGTCTTTTCGTTCGAGAGAGTGAGAGATAAAGAAAGAGTGAGAAGGGAAGACAGGCGCGGAGTGGGAAATACACAGCAACAAGCAGCTGTACTCTCCATATTTTGTTGATGATTTTAGCTACATCGCCCCATCAAAAACGTCATTTTTTCTGTAATCGAGTATTTCGACGTGACTTTTTTACACAACTTTTTGATTCGCCCATTACTTATGTCACGCTCACATAGTCAGATTATTGAAATATACACTTTTCTCCACGAACCTAACTTCATTTGTATTAATCTGTTAATATGACGAGCTCGAGTTTTTGTGAGGATCATTTATTTTACTAATAAAATCTGCTGCCCTCAATACACATATGGTTGGGGTACATTACTTCTCCCTATATGATTTTCTGAGGCTCTCGAGTAAAGCGCAAAATTCCTGCCTGGGCTCCCCTACACTAAGGTCTGAACCTTCCCTTGACTTTGATCAAAAAATCTTACTACATCAACTTCGTTGATACTGAAGTAAGGTCAAATGTGCTAAAAGTCATGAAGGTCAAGCGCATAAATAAATAAAAGTTAAATTCAGCTTGAATAAGCTTTAAATTCCAGCTTACATTCGGAATGAACATTTTCTGCCCTTCTGTTTTGCCGGTATGAAAAAAAAATATATAAAATAACAAAATTTTACTGCTTCTATAAATTTAAACTTTAGTTGAAATACTGGTGTCACAGACGTACAAACACCCTGACACCAGACCTTTCCTTTATTTAGTTTTGGAAAGAAAGGTTTGATGTTAGGGCACAGAATAATCAAACCCAGAAGCGAAACTCTCCGTTGCCGCCAGATACAAATTTTTTTGCGCATGTGCGACAAAGCCATTAATTTGAGGGTAGGTTCAATGAACCTCAGAATTATCAAGTATTATAATATTATTTCGAAGTTCAAAAATGTACCCTATCTTCAGAGTAAAAGCTACAAAAATAATGCTATTATTCACCAAGAATTTGTTAAATACATGTCGAATATACACATTATTCAACTACATATCAATTATCAAACATAACCTAACTATGAAGCGAACTTTATAGTGTTTAAAAGAAAACAGTCTAAGGATCGCCTTACTGGCAATAAATATTAAAAGATTTATTTATTATTCACAATTGCGTCAGAACGAGCTATACAAGTAAGGTCAGGTTGTCAAAAAATGTTTGAGAATTGTAATATACTTTAACAGCATTGTGAGTTGGACCTATTACTTCCAGACCATTTGAAGTGGAACTTTTGGTATATCACAGATATTTAAACACAAACCTTTATTTTCCTCTAAAACCTAATTTTTTTCTTTTAATACGAATTCATCCTTATATTTCATTTAAAGTTACCGCCCGTATATTGTAACTATCAAAGTAATGAACGATTCTGTTCAAGGTCACAAAATCTTGACCCCAAAACATCAAAGGTTCCGACAAGAGTTTCGCTTCTGGGTTTGATTATTCTGTGGTTAGGGTACAAAACTTTGTGTTTATACGTTTAATTTAAATAACTCAATCTGAAAAAGGTATTACCTTGCCTCAACATAACCGACTAATATATGTTTTTGAACTATTTGGTAACGAATTAAGCCTTACATCTATCTAGTCCTAAAATGTCATTAGACCAATCAATTAGATGATAATACACAAGTACAAGCAGAGTGCAAAATATGCTAAAAGAAAGAATATGCAGTGACCATTAAAATCTTGAATTTTAATAGGTTTTCCAATTTTTGCATCCGACACCAAACAAGTACAATGCGGGAGTCTCTAAGTTTTTAGGCTGTGTTTTCGACAGATTCAGAGTAATAATTTACCATATTTATTTTAGGTTATTTATGAACTAGTAGGAGAACACTACTAATTTAACGTCGAAAAAATTCTAGTAGTGTGCAAAACAAAATGTCAAATAAAGCCTCTATTTTTATTTATTAAATTTTTCTAGGTTTTAGGTGCAGTAGTCACCTACTTCATGGTGCTGGTACAACTCAAATAATTTCTTGATACTGGCCATTTCTATAGCAACTTTATGAAATTACTCAAAAAATTCGTATTTCTGAGGTGTTTAGTGGACAGTACTTGCAACATAATAATGAAGTTGTGAATTTAAATAGAGTACCTGTTGATATGTGATTTAAAAGTAATATATAAAATAGTACCAAGTAGAAACATATTTGTATAGCTAGGATGTGAATTCTGGTTTGTCAAATCTCACACAAACAATTGAATGTAACATAGTTTGAAGTATTAAATTTTTCACATGTCTGCAAAAAATTATAATTAGCCGTAATTGTTAATATTTGCAAACACATATATGTTTACTGATAGTATCTTTTGGAGTAGTTTGTACACCTAGTAAATCGTTTGGCCCAAGTCGGCGGTGATTTCATATATCATCTGAAGAACTGGTCCACTCGAAATACTTCTAAACATTTCATTTGCAACTCCGGCAGACTCCTAGGTTCCACAAGGAAAGAACTACTGACGCGTCGGAGGATCTGGGTCCTGAGATATATGTTCAGCAACGCTAAAACTGAGGAAAATTCCTGATGTTGACGCAACAAAACTGGGATTTTTAGGAAATTGCAGGTTTTGTTCTTGAACTGTTTTAATAGCGGTTGTAACCTGGTATGATCTGAGCTCTTGTAGTTGGATTATTTACTTTATATATAGCCACTGGGTTGTTCTACTATTATTTTGAAATTACTGTAAGTCTTTCATAGTATTAGATTTTCGTCTTGATATATGGTTTATAATTATCCAGGGTACACATGAAACAGAAGCCAGGAATGCACCATGTAAATAGAGTGACTCAACTTCTAAATGACCTCATTAGCAGGTTTATGATGCTTGATAGTGAAGAAATGTTTATTTTGTGGTGGTTCCGGTATATTTCGTGACCAAGCTTCCATCGATCACTATACTTTGTAACTATCCAACATTTTCGTTTTCCATAATGAAAACAATTCGTTTATGAATTCTGTTTACATGATTTGAAAATTCTACTAGCATATACCTGGTTTCTAAGTTCTGCATATAAGTTCCTGATTAGTCTGAATATCCGTTGTTCATAGAATATGTCGAAAGATTTAATCAAAAAATCTTGTTTCAAAAGAGGCTTTTGCAGGTGCTGAATAACACATAAGCAGGCTGTATCTTACCAGTTTTTAGTTTCTCTTCAATTTCTTATATGTGAAATAACCACTACAGGGTGTACTTTTAAATTTTTGCCAATATTGCAGGTTGACATTAAGTATATGAATTTTTGGTAAAAAAATATATTTTGATGACTTTCTGAACCTTAATAGGTATAGACGACAATTTGAACAGCTCATTTGTTTTTCGATTTACGACGTTCCAAAATCTGCTTTGTTATCAATTAAGTATGTTTAATGAGTTTTGAAACAATTTTGTTCTTAAAATAAGAAACTATAGCAAGTAATGATAACTTGTGCAATATTGTACTTTGATTACGACTAAAACTAATAATATAAATCTTCTTATTTATATAGGAACCATAAAATTATTTAGATAATTCACTAATAAGGTGATCCCATAAAAAATTAGTTCTTCAAATGATACTTAAAATGTGATTTTCAGGACAAGTCTGCAAATTGCACTGTGGTACAGTTAAGTTCCTAATGCATATCTAAATATAGCACAATTCATCATTCATACAAAAACGAGTTTGTGACTTCTTATATTCAAAATTATACACTGTATATAATCTGAAAAATCACAATAATATACTTTTAATGTTCTAAATTGTTTATGAAATATGTTTTATTCATAAATATTATAAGCACATAGTTTGATGTATTTATAAAGACAGCAGGTGCATTCCAATGTGTCTTAATTGTTAAATATTAAAATTAGATATTTTTGATAAAACTGTTAATAAACCCTCTATTCTGTATTTGCTCAAAGTTTAAGAATACATATCGAAGGAAAGGCTTGATTTAGGGTTACTGAAACAATCACTACATTTTTGTTCTACAGAATGGAGGTGAAGACTTATGATTATCAGTTGTTAAAGAGGGGAAATATTTTCTTAACGCTCTATGTATAAAAGAATCAGATGTTGTGATGGATAAACAAACTATTGTACTTAATTATAAGCTAGTGTATGTTATAAATATAAATATATTAAGATATGTGTGTTTTACTATGTTTTTTAATATTATTTATATACGCTTCTATGGCATTTAGATTTCTTCACTATTTAGACTAACCATGGAAAGAGGCGTTACCTTAAATCTGCACTTAAAGCAGATCCTAGAATGTAGAAAAACAATTTATTAGTTCGTTTTGGGGGACTATTAATTGCTCTAATGATATACTATCAAGGTAGCTTTACCTGACAGTGTAATTTACAAAAAACAGTTTCAAATCTATAAAACAGGTACTTATGCGTTTCAACTACGGCTTTCATAATTTGTGATAGATGAATCCAGATAATAATATGTGATAGATACATCCAAGTAAGATTAAATCTGTGTTTTCTCTTGAAATTACTCTAAAATCTTTGATGTGTCACAGATTTATAAACTCTATTTTTTTTGCCTCTTACGCTTACAATTATTATGTAGTTAGCTATTAAGCTATGATATGACAGCATATTTGATCAAGATAATAACCGGCAAGAACTAAGACATTCCTAAACAACTCAACATGTTGAACAAAAGACGAAAATTATCTAATCTCTTGATATATGATGATACTTCGTGTTTGTAAAGATATGTAATGTTTTCACGAGTATGAAATATAATTGAAGATTTTAAAGATTCTCGTGTGCATGATTTATTTTCCTTAGAATTGACAGTTTGACTCATCTTCTTCGGAATAATCGATGTTATCACTCACTAAGCGTAGTACAAACCACAAAGTACAAACTTATCTGGTGGTGCTTTGCTTCCTTGTTTTTATGCTATCGGCCGGGGGGAAGGAGGGGGGCTTTTAGTCTTGTTCGGTTTGGACAATCAGAGCTCTCGCTATTGTAAGTTTTCGAGTGCAATGGCAGATCTAGATTAGGGGATAAAAAGAACATATCCGTCAAATTTTTAAAATCTAGCATAATGTGTGCCAAAGAATTGTTCTTTATAGATTTGCAAGCACTTCACACAAAAATTTTATGAATCAAATTGTAAAAAATACATGTAGAGGAGGTGAAAATTCTCAAGTTATCTCCTGCCAAATAGGAAGAAACTGCACTCCTTCCTAGATTACGTCAGTAGTCAAGAACCCTCAATAAAATTTACAATGGAAATCGAAAATTTACATAAACTTGCTTATCTTGATGTACTTATAGATAGAACAAACAACACAATAAGTAAAAGCACTTATCGAAAACCTACGAATAGTAATAGATATTTGAATTTTAACTCCAACCATCCCTTGAATGAAAAGAAAGGTGTTGTAAAGTGCTTATGTGATGTGAGAGAAAAACAAATATCTTCATCCATCGAAATATTTAACCACAAGGTCAACATTATCAAAGAACATCTACTCCAAAATCAATATCCCCAAGCTTTATAAATAAAACTATAAATCAACTAGAAAGAAAATAGCAACAACAAACGAGCACAAATAACTAACAGCCCACTAATACCAACCAAACACAAACAGAAAACAAAATTATGAATACAATTCCATACGTCCCAGGTGTATCCGAAAAAATTAAGCGATTAGGAAATGAATACGACATTAAAACAAATAATACATTGCGCTCTATCCTCACACATACCAAACCATTTAACGCAACTCAAAATTCCAAAAATGGTGTGTGACTGTGGCCATAGTTATACCGGTGAAACTTCAAGAACTTTAGAAGTAAGGAAAAAAGAACACCAATATAACATTTCAAGAAGACATGTGGACAAATCAAATTTGGCCAACCATGTACCGGCAGCCACCGGATAGATTGGAATAAAACAAAGATCTTGTTGAAAAAGGAAAATTTAATAAAGAGGAAAACCTAAAGAAGCCAGCTGTATGATGATAAACAACACGGAAATCGGGGCCCCTTCAATCGACCTTCATTTGGGCTCGAGAGATGTATTGCTAGAAGAGCAAAAAAATGGTACCATCAGTATCAAGTGATCGGCAAATGACAAATTGTCACTATCAAAATTTTTTGACAAACAACAAAATTCACATCAGAGCGAATTTGTTTTGAAAATCCTGAAAATACTCAACAAAACGATTGACAACGACTCCAGAGTCGGAGTTCAAAACGTCTCCAAACAGATAAGAATAACACAATATACAATACACTATTTATATACAGGAATACTGGTGGATCATTTTACGGCATCTCTTTCTCTCAGAATAACTGTGAGGAAGAATTTCTGTACGGACAGCCAGTAATCCGTGCAATTTTACGAAATCGCCTTACTACACTTTGTTCTCCAAATACGATTTTAAATACTTATTTGTTGCTAGGAAAAAACATAAAAAAATTGAGGAGGGAAAACCCCAACGAACAGGCAAAATAATGTTATTTTATATTTAGGAATTTACCAGAGATCCCCTTTTCAGTTTATTCCTATAAAAGTTTGTCATCCTTGTCTCTATTTTGACCATTTTGCGGAGTTCTAGTTTGTTCTTGTCTTGTCGCTACCATCTATAAACTGGCCCTTTTTTGCCTTTCTGACATATGTCAAATATATAACTTAAAATAAGGCAAACAGAAATTGAAATTTGTAAACGCGAGATGTAAGACCGACATCTAGGATTTTCGGGGAAACGAACACAAAGAGGTTCCGAATCTGGAGCCGTTCCGTGTAATTACTGTTCTACCGTATCTCCCAGGACAGAATGTCCCGACAAAATTTTCAGGTTACACCTGTCAGAGATATTGAATACTCTCTTCGAGGTGTCATTGTTACATCATGAGATATTAAATACTCTCTTATGTGTTTCTGAAGGTTCCCGAGCAGGAACAACATATATCGGGAATTGTATATTAATTAGCCTTCTATCAATTGCGCCCTTCCCACAATAATGTCGGTCGGAACGAAGTGTCCTGCTCGAACCATCTATTTTCTTACCTCTTATGTACATCTCTAATACGATAGCAGTTAGTAATTTGTAGACGCGAGATGTAACGACCGACAATCTAACAGAGATCGAGGTATATCAGTGGAAATCTATAAAGCCTTTCGGTAGGAAGTTTTGATCTGCTGTCCAAATTTCGGAGCTGCCAACCAGCAGCTGGGGTTCCAATAACTCCAGGAGTTGTGTCCTAGTCGGATCAGGTAGCTGCCAGAGTTCTGTTCCCTGGATATCAGGCTAATGTGTCTCTCTTAGCCCCAGTTGATGGCATACATGATGGCCAATTAGTTATAGCCCTTAGAGTATCGATACTGAAGACTAGTATACGTATATATGCTCTATAGGATCGGTTCGGCACTGAGGTACCTTAGAGACTAAATTACTTTAACTAATAAAGGTAAATTTGAAATGCTTCAAACTCTAACTCTGCAACTCTAAGTTATAGTTTCAAATTAATTTAGATTTAAATAACAAATCAATTATTAATTACTTTAAATCAGACATATAAACAACTACCTGATCTAATGTGCCTTCTAATCCGACAAACCGTTCGACCTGAATGAAAGCGAATTTCCTCCGAGATAATGGGAAAATTCAGTACTCATGTCAATGTACGGTACATAAACGATAAAAATGATATTGCATCTATATTCATAAATATAATAAAAAAATCGTGCCTACAAAAGTAGTGACAGCCTCGAAGTGAGTAAGCAACCAATCTGGGCCAATGAATAATGAAAGATTGTTATATTAGATAGATAAACAGAAATACACATATATACATACATATATGAAATTGAACGAAATTAGAAATTTTGCTCACATGATCATTCCCAGTTACAGTTATCATACTAATTAGGCTCACAGGAGATTTCGTCTTGTGGGTATGGTAGATATGCTCTATTTACCTATCAATAATTGTCCTACGATTGAAATCTCTAGCAACTAACGATGCCTTATCGATGCCAACTACGTCGCAGATGCAAAGCAAAAAAAAATTCACAAAAAATTAATGAACTACGCAGTTAAGCCACCAACTATTTAGCGTTGCAAGAAAACGCGGTATATCGATATTAAGATGAATATGAAACCAGATTCACCCAAAGTCCAAAATTATTAATAGATACGATAAAATATGCACTATAGCCGTATAAAATTCATTCGATAAATCAAACTATAACGATAAACCGAATTTGCTTAATTACAATCAAAGGTACGATAATGATAAATTAAGCAAATTCTAGCAGATATTTTCAGGGATCAAACTCAGAACGTCGCCTACATAATGTACTTCCTTCGACATGCGTCGGCAATCGAAATGACATGTCGAATATTAATCAATAGTTGGTCAATACTACAAGATAATTTCGATAAAAGAATAAAGCTAATTAAATCATGTCACAACATTTCCAGTTTGGACGGAAATTACATCAAACTAGCACGTGATGTTCGTTCTGTCAGACATTACCGCGCCAAATCAAAGGACAGAGTTGGACTTAGAATACCTTCCAAACGAATTAACTGTGATTTAGCAATTAAAAGCGAAAAAAGCGATTTCATAAGCGAATAAAATAGGAGTATTTACTTACGTGTTTATTTATTAAGGTAAAGACACTGTTTTATTACGGTAGAACTCAGTTCAGAAAACGATATAATTAAAAAAGTGATTTGAAAAATATAAAAGGTAATTTATTAATGCGACAAATATTAGTAAATATCAATGTAACGGGGAGAACGGCAATTTACCCGTTACAGTGTGAGTCTTCAATAAGAAAAGGTATTAACAGCCAGATAATCAATTTTTCATTCATTGTTTTTGAAGGGTTTGATTCTCAATTGATTGATTGATTGATTGAACAGAGTAATTAGTAGTTTAGACAAACGATTTTTATTTGTATATATTGTTATCTAAAACGGCTATATGTTACGTATTATATAATATTATGACGCATTCAAGAAGGACTATTTACTCATATTGTCAGTTTAGTAAGGAACAATTTTGTGACCGGCCTGTATAATCTGAGTAATAGGTATAACATTTTAATTGAGAAATCTCCTGCTTATCCTCATAATACTTTTAACATCTAATAATAGAAGTTCCCTCGTAAGCGATGACTTTACAGCGATGTCGGGAAGGGTGAACTCAAATCAATAGTCTATCACATGGAGAAAATTCCTGACTGACTGCGCCATCTACCTTTAGCATGTCGAAATGAATAAATCACCTGTGAACTGAGTACAATAATAATCATTTAACCCATGATTTCGTGACGATTTTCCGCGTATTATTGAATGAACAGTTTTAAATAACAAAGTGCTATTGAAAATGGAGAGACATATTTTTTAAACGCAATAATTAAAAGCAAATATTACGTGAAAGTTATCATATAATTACGAAGGAAAATTAGTGATTAAATTTGCTCAAATAAGCCAATAATTTTACCCTTGTTATTGTTTATACTAATTGTTAAAAGTGTTGTTTGTACAAAATTATGTAAATTGTTCAAAATCAACAAAATTGTATGGTATTTGTATTCTTACTGAACCATAGTAAATTTTGTTGTTAAATCGTGATTTTTATATTACAAAGTTTAAATATTTGTTTAATTTCTGTGGATGTGAAAGGACTATTGAAACTTTAACCTGTGCTCCATTTTATACCCAAAATATAACAACTAGAATTTGCTCGAAATATTCGGCTTACTAGCAGGTTAGGTTAAGATCTGTGCCCCACATCTTCCAAGGTGCCAAGGACAGTAATTCTTTCAAACAGTTTTACTACAGGTAAGATATTTAACTAATAGTTAATATCAAAGGAATGTAACAATTAATGGACCTACTTGAAAAATTATAGTGTTTAATTTCTAAGAGGACAAAGTTTTCAAGTTCAAGGTTTCCTTAGTAGGTCAGCAAACACTAAAATATTCTAATTATACAATTTCTGTATAGTGTAATAATTGCCAGAAAAAACGGTATATTTGAACCCTTCGATGCCTGCCCCAATAATAAAAAAACTGTATTCTTTAGACATATCATAAATCATAAAAACTATAGATATTATAATAAATTGAAAGATATAAAACCAGCAGATATATACAGTCGGCTTTATTTCTCAAAAAAATAAATTCGGAAAAATTAATTATATAAGAAATGTTTATAATAGCAAATTTTCCGTATTACATTTGAAATCATGTGACATTCTAATTATTGGAGAAATAATTACCAAAAAGGGAATAAAGTGTCAAATAATAGCCAATTGCTTGACCTAAGGTTTCAGTATTTCGGAAATGAATTCATATATTCAAAATAGTAATTTCTATATTCGAACTTTATGTATATGCATTTTTTTTCGGCTATAAGTGACTGTTGACTTTTTTTTAATTTTTGACCAAAAAAGTGAAGATTATCAATTTGTCGGAATCTTTATGTATGCTCATCGATTATTCCAAAACGGTTTAACCAATTTTGATAATTTAAAGTGCAATATTTTATACAATTTCACGGAGATTTATAGTGATCAATTAAAGTGGAAAAACTGTTATTAATTTCAATAAATTTTCACTAATTTATCTAAAACTACTTAATCGATTTGATTATTGTAAATGTCAAAGTAAATATCACATAAGTTTGCTCATTTAAAACAATTGGCGATGCTAAGCGGGGCTGATCAGAAGTGCGATAGCAAACAGAGCCAAATTGGCAACTCCTGATAAGAATTTTTCCTGCGCATTTTCAGATTTGATATCTTGCAGACCATATGAGAGAAGAGAAATGTTCAACACGTTCAGAAAAGTAGCTTCTGGTTTTATGTTGTGGACATCATTCATAATTTTGATAGCGCCCTATGACACTTTTGTTTGAATTCTCAAGTCCTGGGAGTAAAATATATTTTCAGGACTCAATCCAGATTTCTCTGCTACAACAACTACAAGCAATGGAGCTCCCCCACGAGCAGAAGCTTCCACATTAATTCTTGAAATGTTTGTTAATTATTTCAACAAGATGACGGCGGGTGATAGACCAATCAATAGAGATTTTTTCGTGCAAAAAATACTATCAGGATACTGCCTGTGTCATCACATTAAGAACGATTTGTAGTGACATTTTGCTACCTTTTTCACTCGCAACTATGGTTTTTTACTTTATTATAAACAATTGAAACAAGAAAATTGCGTTTTTTTCCGTTGCATGTTTTTAAAATGAAAAATAATATACTTATCTCAATGGTGTCAACAGGTGAATTGTAAAGCATGAAAATAAAAATGAAATGAGCCCAGGATCGATCCGATAGGATCTTTAGTAACACGGAAAATAAAAAAATACTGGAAAATTTAGCGGTTTTCTTTATATTATCATAACTCCGTCACTATCGAAGTTGTAGAACTGGTCTTGTGGGAACTGATAGTAATTGATATGAGGCTTTGTAGAATGTCACCTCAACTTTCAACAACTTTTTTCAAAATTGAAATTTGATTATCTATGACGCATGGAGGCACAAAGCAGAAATAGGGAACAAAAAACTTTATATCACAATTCTTCAAAAACTAATAAACCGGTAGCGCCTAGTTTTGGCATACATAAAATAGATATAAATTACTTCTTACAGTCCCAGTTCTACAGCTTCTAAAGTGACGAAGATTCGATTTTTTTGTAAAATGCTACATTTTCCAGTATTTTTTGTTTTTCCCTGTTACTAATGATCCAATCGGATCGAGCCTGGACTCATTTCATTGGTATTTCCATGCTTTACAATTGACCTGTTGACACCATTGAGATTAGTTTATTATTTTTGATTTTATAAACATGCTAAGAAAAAAAATGTAATTTTCTTGCTTCAATTGTTTATAACAAAGTAAAAAACCATAGTTGCGAGTGGAAAACATAGCAAAATATCGCTACGAATCGTTGTTGATGTGATGGCACAGTCGGTATACTGATAGTATTTTTTACACATTATCAGTTAATTTTTGCTCCATTGATTGGTCTATGAATATTAAACCCACATTACCTATAACGTGAGGTAAGATTTTTTCAATTGCTGGATTTCCTTCAATTTGACGTTTGATGTCATCACGGATTATAATAGTTCTCCCAGGAGGTACCAGTACCCCTGTGAAACATTTGGTGCATTTGTATTAAGACTTTTCAATTATGGGATAATCTTCCAACAGTATTATAAGCTTCTCGAAGTAATTAGGTTTTCATACAGCTAATGTTAGTTCTTTACGTGATGAGCTAAACCAACTGCAAGATCATATATTCCTAATTAATTTTTTTAAGTTAAGTACCAGAGTTAATTGTTTGTTATAAATTCATCAGACTTTCATCTTTAACACTGGTTTTTATCTATATCGATATCTCATAACAACGCTTACTCTATTGCATCAGGCTTAATTGCCAATAATATTTGGAATAACGTTTCTTTCTGTTGATAAGTGAAGGACTGCTGTTGTAATAATTACTTAGTACTTGGGTTACTGAGCTCGTAAATTCATGATTTCAAAAAAGAAGTAATTTTTCCTGAGTTTAATTTCAATTTCAAGTATTGAAACACTTTTTTAATAACTCCATTTCATAACATCTTTCAACCACGCTATATATCTAACTGCTTATAGACTACACAGTATATTTCAACCACCCTGGATGTGCATTTTTTAAGGACAACTCATTAAAATATTCTATCTAACATTTGTTGAACGCCTCTTTATAATTATTATTCTACTTCACACATAATCTACACATTCCGTATATGTGATTGCTTATGGGCCACCTGACAACCACTGTTTTTCTAAAATTTACTAACCGCCATAAATAACTATAATGCGACTCCGGCCTACATTTCAACCATCATATGTATGCAGCTCCTTGTTGGCTGCACTACAAAACATTTAATTTCTAACATTTTTAACCAACCTGAATAATTATAATTCCACTCCACTCTATATAGCCCCATCATATTAATGCATCAACTTCTAGGCTACCAAATATAACATTTTTGGTCTAATATTTACTAAATCACGCTGTATAACTATAATTATACTTCACCATTTATTTCAACCTCCTATATGCTGCTTATGACTACCCAGTGTAACATGTTTTTAACCACCATAAATAACTTATACAATATGTATTGATACAAAGACACTTTCAATGTGTGCCTCAAATTAAGATGAGTACTCATAAGTTTCTAACTTCCAAAAATTTTTTCACTTTAAAAACTTGAAGGCTGTAAAGATATAAAAGTGGAAACAAATGATATCGCCATAAAATAATTACAGGTTCCCACCCGTCAATTTGTATTGCAAGAATTTTTACAAGAGCAGTAGGTTACCAAATCACCCTGTATTGAACGGTCTCAACTATCCATAAGTGAACCCCTTAAAATTTCAAATGTCATAATTGTTACACTGTCACTGAATTTTTAAATATTAAAATTTCTCACCATTACGGTTTTTCCTGAGGATTTCACTCTCACCAATCATTTCGAGACATTAAACATCGATAGAGACGTCTTCGAAATCTCAATTACATAAAAATAAAAACAATATTTGTATTGTATTATTAGATAAGTACATAGCTACATACACTGGTAATCAGTTTATAGTAAAATAGATAATAACTTTTATTATTAAATATTATAATTATGCCAGAAACTTCAATTTTATTGTACGCTTCACTCCAAATTAAAATTAACTAATTCATAATACTGTTTGTAGTAAAATAAGCTTACAAATAACAATATAGTTTTTTAATTCCATATATTAGAGGTCTAGTTTTATTTACAATATCAAGTTTGGTGATGTTTTTTATTGCGAAAGTTCTTATTTTGTAATATAGTATACAATACAAAAGAAGATTGTGTGAAAGTCAACAATTTTGCAATAATAGGTTCAGCATAACATTTATATATTGTTACGTTTAGAATAATTACTCAAACTCCAAATGGAATGTCTTCGATGGCACATTACATATAATATCCAAAAAAAAAATGTATGAATTAGGTGTTGCGGTTTTAGCTCAATTCTGGTTCAATGCAAGTCTGTAATTGACGATGACCTTTAGCGGAACAATCAATAAAACACGTGCCGTCACGTAAATAAATCACCAAATAAAAGTTAATCACTGACCTTTTACGTCGAAGCTGTGCAAGTGGTGTTTTCTTGGTCCTTCTTTCTTCAGAGGGTAGCCCCGCAACAGCTGGAACTGATTTTAGAGTTTTAGAATGTTCATTGATTGAGCAAACAAAAAATGCGGGTTTAACAATAAATGATGCGCTTTTGTAAACACAAAAGTAACAAAATGAAAGCGGTTTAGCGGTTGTTACGACCGGAACTCGCGAAATCGTAACACAATAACAACAAAAAGCGGTCGTCTTAAGATGGAATCAAAAAAGCGTCCAAATAGCTTGGAAGTCAATATACGAATCACGAATACTGTCTATATTTTACAGGCAAAAAACACTTAAAATTAGCATTAGCGCGACGGAAGGTTTTGGAAAAGGTGCAGAAGTTTAAAAATCAATGAAGTAATTCAATCGAATTCAAACAATACACTAAACAAATGGCGGGAACGCAACACCAAATAAACATTCGTTTATTTACTTTTATTTTACACAATTCAATAACTCACAGTTAACATACAACACTAAATACCACTGCACTGTTTTCAGCCTCTAGCGTCCTCAATACATCTCAACTCAACTTCCTTCCAACCGTAACTGGATTCACTTACATACCCATATTACCCATCTTGTTTTCTCGAATATACATGAGTAATTCCTTATCTTTCGAATATGCATCTCATCAATAATCGACGGACTCTTAGAAAATGTGTTTACTTTTTTTCGTCGTTTAAGCACTTTCCGGGAAATAACACCACAAGTCTAGGTCAGACTTTTTCGCAATTATTCACTTTCGAGATTTTTGGTTTGTATGGCGTATAGTAAACATAAAACGTTGTGACAGTCATCTACACACTTTTCCAAAATGTTAGCATTTCAATATATCAGCAATTTACAAATTCTTCGCCCTAAATTTATACTATTGATAATGGTATTTATAACTTGTATCATAGTATTATTTCTATCTTGGAAATCGATATTATACATATGCGTGCATATTTATGAAATCTACTGAAACATATATCTTACGTATCTGTTAGTTTGGAACCTTCAGTCTAAATATATTCAATATAACTTTTTCTGGTCGACATGTTTTAAATGACTTGATATGATTTTTGAACTTGCTGCCTAAATTATTGTTTGTAGTTTTTTACCGTCTCCAGTGAATTGTTTCTTTGTTTACTACTGTTATTTCTATCATTTCTTACCTCAGTCCTCGTATGAATTACCAGATTTCCTTTTGTAATTTGTAGGACTCACAAGGTGTTTTCTTTCGATATTTTTTATTCCAGCTTAAACACAAGACCCCCAAATAAAAATGTTTGTACCAATGAAATTAGATATGTGAATACTAACCGTGATTATATGTAAATCTAGAACGAAGGCATGCACGTGAAGTCTGCGCACTAGAATGTCTGTATTTATAATATGGATGCCGTACCAAGGATAGTACATAACGGATTGCTCGATAGATGTACATTTTTCCGACAGCAGACGTCACAAAGTGGCTGCTAGTATTTGCACTGTAACCTTTTCTAATTAAGTTGTTACAAATATCACATTAATCGGATGAAACAAAACCAGAAAAACTCTAGAATGTCCACACGCAAGGCGTCACAACGAGGTTAGTGATTAAAAGTGTTATACATACATTTGAAAACGTTTTTACTTATATGACCACGTCACAATACGAAAAAATGTGGACGGAAAGGAAAAACAGTCAGGGAAAAACGAGTAAAGCAAAGTCACCTTGGTCAACAACTAACAGAGCTACGTAAAAAAACGTAGGCTTGATAAGCCTATGGTATCTAAAAGTACAGATGCATTAGTAAATGATAAGAATGAGAAAAATTGAGAAGAATTGCTTGAAATATGGCGTATAATGAATTTAAAGTAATTAGGTAAACAACTATGCAGTATAGTCGAATTAAATTTTATTTCCCATAGCTAGTTACCCCGTTGCCACATTTCCGCTGTGAATAACACTATGCATTCAATTAAACCGTGAATATCAATTATTTTATTGTTTCTTCCCTACAAACAATATTTAAACCACAAATGTTATTTATTGTTTTACTTGGATTAGATTTGGCAGCATGTTTTTCGTTCAACCATGAACAATTTTTTCATAGCTAAAAAATGAAATAAAGTTTGAAGGGCCTTGTGAAAAATTTCTGCTCATTTGAGAAGCTTCGGAAGGCTTCTCAGGATAATAATTAATTATTGTGAAATACCAAAAAAATCAAGTTTCGCATCTTAGTGACAGGTTTAATAATGAAATTCCGCCATGAGGTGGAAATGATAAACTTACTGAAAATATTTATTGAAAGTTCATTTCAATCCAGCCTAAAATTATAACAACATTTAAGAAATATGTTCACCCTTGTGAAAAGCGGGCCAGCTAATGTATTGCATAAATTAAAAGTTAATTATTAACAATAAGTCGAGTCTGTCTTTTCAAGTAAAAGAAATAAGGAAACCAGTAAAGCTCTGCAAAGAGTGGCGTAAACGTCAGGGATCAGTAAAACTCCAAACCCAACATGAGTTTTTTCACACTTAAAAAAAGGAATTTCACAGTTCTTTACGAACACTTTCCTCAATTCCACCAAGAGTTATCGGAGACGTGATATGTGGGCTCAGTGCGATAGGATGCCAATTCCGTCAGATCTTCCAGTTAAATACTGGCTAGATAGAAAGTTTGACGGACGTTGGATTGTTCTACATTCGGAAAATCTTCAGTCAGCGAAATTCTCAGTTTCAGCCCTCATGGATTTTCTCTCCGAAATTCTTTCACTATAATATTGCCAATTGGCTTTTGATGGCATATTAGAAATATAAAATATTAGAATAAAACTAAGATACCCCCAATTTTTGCCGAGATTTCAAAGTTAATAATCTGAACATATTTCATTCTCGATGCGATTATTTAAGAGCTTGGATGGGAAGTGAAATATTCAACAACTCAAGTTGATACAAAAGAGCGGCAGTCAACTGAGATTAAACGATGGAAGCGAAAGCTTCTTACGAAATAACTTTCCTTCTCTCGTTACCTCACTGTACCTACTTTTCTTTCTTTGTGTCATTCTTAGTAATGGATATAAAATGAAGGAAATTCAAAATAATTGGCACTATTTTGTTACGACTAAATCTTAATCCTAATGTATAATTTAATTCTTAATAATAGTTTTTAATTAAAATATAACTCTGTGATAGTTCAAACACTTAACAAATTAAATGATGGAAACATTATTTAAGAGGATGTTTTTTTAAATATCACAACATCTCCAGACATATTAAAAGCAAATGTCTGTCCAAATGCATGCCAACGGTTTTTAAAATATCTCGTATATATTGTTATAAAATTCATTTTACGCTGCCAAAAATTGAAAAAACCTTTTAAAATGTTTATAGTGTGTTGGAATATTTGTGAAATGTAACCCACAGAATCTATTGCAATATTTATGGAAAAATGTATATTTTACATACCGCGACTGACATTGTTGTCAACAACAAGATCAGTATTGATCTTTCGACAGATTTGCCACGTTACCCGTTGATGCTAAAATGCCACACCAAAATGTTACGTGACGCCAATGTCTACCCTACCTAGTTATGCTAAGGGCAGAAGAAGGTATGTCCGGTAGTCTCAGTGAAGACGGGGGGTTCGTTTTTTTTGAACGTAAATGCCAGATTTTACTTGGCGGATAAATAAATAAAGAGAAAATAAGGGCGCCAGGTAGATTCCCCTATACCTTCTAAATACACATAATCAGTACACCTACCCGTCCTAAAATATCTGCTGTAGTAAATTTTGCTAATTTGGGGGCGCTAGATTTCTAAATATAAATAAATAAATGTTGTAATCAAAAGGAATAATAAGCATACAACAGTTCCAAAAAATAAGTTTAATTTGCGCGAACAATCTAATACAAGGCGCTAAAAATATGCCATAGGGCACTCTATTAATGCAAAACAGTCTTAGAATGTTTAACCTAAATATACCTAGAAAAAAATTAAATGAAACAAATATACACTTAAGGACAGAGATTCAAACTGTACATATAAACATGTGAGATCCTGAATAACCTGGATACAAATATTTAAATATTCCTCTAATACAATAATTCTAATCATTAGAATATTTAACTAAATCGTCAATATCAAACACTACATTAATGGGATCATAATTACCTGATATTTATCATTCAATAAAATTCAGAATTCCGACGTTGGTGTCTCATCTATACTACACCCGAGCTCGAGGGTAAGTGCAATCGATCATAATAATAATAATAAACCCGATAGTAGGCTAATGGTCTTTACTTTCGGTTAACAAATTCTATTTTATTAATTTCAAATCAAATACGAAGATTTATATTATTATTGAAAAAATAACTGATAATGAAACACTAACCAGATACACAAATTGTCACTTATCTGAAACCACAGATGAAGCTGAAGTTAGAGTCCCTTGCGCTCACTCCACCACTGGAACTCTGATGATAGAAATACCAGAAATACAGTGTTCGTTTATGCACCATCAACTAGTTCATCTGCATGCTAAGTCCATGATCGGCATGATACCATAATGCCAAACCAGGTCTGTGTTCTAGTGTCGTAATAGAACAGCAAAATATAACCCCAATCTCACTGGATGGAGAACAAAACAGGAACGCAGCACGTAGAAACAAAAACAAAAGGAAGAAATACGACAGAAGAAAAAGAAGTAGAAGGAAGAAGAAAGAAGAAGGAAGACAAGAAAGAACCCCTATCAACCAAAGGGGTTCTTATACCAAAGGTTTCATTGTGAGGGTGGCCCCAAATACCATGACCACACTGAAGAATGACGCAACAACAGAAATTTTCAAATCCTCAATGAGAGAAGTATCCCAGCAACTAATCAACAGTACTACAATATGCTGGAACACAATGTAGGGATTTCCATATAACTCCCGAACTCGGATGGCTTATCAAAAGCCAGTATATTAGTGGAAAAGTCCCTTAAAAACAACAGCACGACTTCTCCAGCTAACCTCACACAATTTTCTCCACGCACATCCTTCCCGCCTTGTCGACGACAATGACAACTGTCAAGAAACACACAATGCCAACCAAAAATATTCGATAAATAAATTCGTCTCAACAGGTCAAATTCAAACATCCTTCAAAAATAAATCAGAACGAAAAACAATAAATACGACAACATCAGCGCGCAAACGGTAGGTTATCGATCGCTAACGGAACGGACGAATAAAAGCAATATTTTGACCGGTCTTAAACGCGTTCATTTATACTGAGTACCTACAGCAAAAATATAACGTAACAGATTCTATATTAATATTTCAATCGTCGGTATTCGTGTTTCAAAAACAATCTTCAAGCTTTGCTGTCAGCTCTCCCTTCACCATTTTACAAATAATTGCAAATATAAGTGGCAAATATTCACCGGAAATATATATTGTGTTTTCGTAACAATGTCTACTTCAGTCTCATCACAAATCATAACTGTAGTGTAACAAGAAAGAGCCAACTGTTTTATTGTCGTACACTTTGCTCTGGTAATGAATGGATTATTCGAAAGCCTGAAGCTCTAGATGCACAAAATATATGGTTTATATACGTGCAACGTTTTTTACAATCAAATTGTTACAGCGATTATCGTAAGAGTTAACACAAATTATGTATCACCATTTCTGGTATGGAAACTGTACGACTGCAATTTTTATGTCGAATTCATCGATCTCTAACATATCCGAGATGATTACCAATGCCATAAAGTGTTTAACCGAACGGTATATCATCTTTGCAAGTTCTCAAGAAGTATATTTCCGAAGCTGCAATGACGAAACCGGCCTGCGGTAGAAAAGTAGTTTTAGAAGAAGAGAAAAGAATTGAACTCCAAACGAGCAGCTTCCAGCGATAAACTTAAGACGAAGAAACCAAGCTGCCAAATAGAATACAGCTGCCAACATACATAAAAATGTGCCCCACCTGAAAACCAGGCTTTACCTCCGAAATCCGCAACATCAACTACAACATGATCATCACATAAAGCAAGCGAAGTCTTCATATAAAGCCAAAAAACCAAAAAGGGTGCCCCTTCTAAGAACCTCGAAACTCTTAAACCGAAACAACAAAATCAGTGGATTCTCCTAACTCGAAAAACCAGGTTCCACCAAAATGAAGAAATAAATAGGATATAGTTTTAATGACATTACCTTCATTCATTCAATCAAATTATAGATTAAGCCCTTCCAACCTTTGGTTATTTCCTTATATAATTTGCCTTGCGTGTGAAATAAATAATAATCGTTGAGAATAATCTAGAACAGAGTCCGACAGTATTTCTTGGTAGGAGTTGTACAACAGCGTAACATTTTTATTAAAGACTATGTACTGTCAAAGTTGGTACTTGATTATAAATCATATTAATGGATAACTATAAGTAATCCACTTTCTTCCTCAAAATCAATGTAACTTCTTCACAGTTCCCAGTTTCAAGCCATAATCTCCTCTACGAGGTTTATGTAACCTGTTATTACATTTTTAATAATTAATATTACGAGGGTCGACTGAAAAGTAATCCAGACTTGCTCATAACTCGAGGATCACATGAAATATCCAATACATTAAAAAAATAATAATAGAAGAATTCTTTAGCTTTAAAATGACATTTTATTTTTCCACATTCTCACCATCTCGCTCCACACAGCGCTCCTAACGCTGACCTATTTTTTAAATCCGTTCCTAAAGAATTCTTCCGGTTGTTGTGCTATCCAAGTGCTTACAACGGCCTTTACTTCTTCCTTATTGGCGTATCTGTTTCCGTTTAGGTCGCTTTTTAAAAGATGCGTTTCTTTCTCGTCTAACGTTCCAAAAGTTGTTCACAAAGTTCTTTTCGTTGAATTTTATTTTCTTCCGTAAGCATAAGAGGTACCCAGTACAAAGTTATTGTTAGCCCAACATAATGAACTATCTTTCTTTTGATATTCCTAAAGATTGTAGACCTAAGAACGATGCTCATCATCGTTGGCAGAAATTGGTCCTCCACTGCGTTGTTCGTCGGAAATATTCAACGTACCCGGCTCGCAATTCCTGCTTTTTATGGCCAACCTATTCACAGTACTTCTGTCAATCATCTCAGCTCCATAAACAGCCTGTAAGCGCCGATAAACTTTAGAAGGCATAATGTTTTCCGCCGTCAAAAATTCATTCACCGTACGTTGTTTCTAGCTCCTGCACATAGTAGGTGTTTGACTTGCTATTTTAACACGAATGAATGCGCAACCGTTTAACCAACAGTTACATAACTTGGAACGTATGGAGGGGAAGGTTGTGGCTATAGAATGGTCATGCGCGCGAATCCGTATGAAATGTTGTTTGCCCGTTATAAGCAAGTGTGCATTACTTTTCAGCCGACCCTCCTACTAATATACAGAATCATATGTGTTGATTTAATTGGACCAAAGTATTTTCTCAAAAATCACCACTACTCATGTCGTTATTGAATGGTTTTTATCCATAATATTGTTACATACCTCAGCTGAAAATTAATCTATGTTCATGCTTGAGGCTATAACAAGGCCGAAACTAAATAGGGCACCGTCAAGATGAAAACGAATGAATAGTAAGTTATTGGAAATATGTTTCTCACTCAAGCTGTTTTTGGGAATGTAAATGATGGGCTAAATCAAAGTAACAGCACTCTTCTAATCTTAATGAATTCCATAACAATTCCATTATGCTCCCCAACTCTCTTATGTTAAATTCTAATCTATTCATTTGAGAAAGCAATTCATTATATTCAACGAGCATTTTTCCATCTCGGAGATATTGATGAAGGGTTTTCCTTCCGAAAATAATTCCGCTGCGTGACCGATTGTGTAGAATTACACGGGAAAAGACCGCAACCCCAATTTTACCTGCTGCGTATCGATAAAGAACAAGTCTTTGGAATGGGATAACCAGCACAGTAATTGCTCGATTATCGTGAAGGATTTAGTGTTCACCATAAAATTGGGTTCGCATTACTGGAAATGCTTTAGATTTTCTTTACGTAGCTCTTGTTTTATATGTCAGGATTAAAATAATCTGGGAAAAAGAAAACAGTGATTTTGTCATTTTTGCTATGAAATAATACGTTCTTCAGATGTATAAAGAATCGGAATACTTGAATAGTAAGCTTCCCAAGGGAGACCCAAACTTATATATATGAAAATAGATGAAGTATAAAAATAGCGTTTGTTTCGACTGACACGACACTATTTTGACCTTAAACAAAAACCAGGTAATATAGAAAATTAATAAATTATAGTTAATAAACAAATATAACATCCAGCTGATATCTAATATCAACACAAAATTTGCTTTACGTTCTTATAAACATTCCAATTCTCTGTGTAATATGTAACATCTTAGAGCATATACTTCTGGAGGTGCATGCAATGCTCAAGTATTGTGACAAGAAAGAAAGGGCTACAAAGAGAACATCATGTTATCTTACTTGGTGGGTGGAAACAAACAATGAACGTACTGGACGTATATCATTGGAAGAAGCCCCCAATCGAGTGAAATAGACTCTTGTTCTCTTTATGGTCCACTCTTTCTAGTCCTGTCTCGATATTTGTGCATTGCAGGCCACAGACGTATAAGCTGATTTTTGATTTACTTCAGTTTTCAGAAAACCACAAAAGGGACAAGGCTATTAGCTGTGGTTTTCAGTTTTTCAGTCATTTGTGTTATGACCAAGTTTATATTATAAAGTTTTACATTAATACTTCTGAATAATATTCGAGTTTAGATTAAATCCCTCATTTTCTTTATGCTTATTTCTAAATTCCTGAATATCGAACTTTAGAGCATATACTTCTGAAGGTAGCATGGAATGCTTTTTAATTATGGACCATAGAGCATATACTTCATTTGATATAAGCGCATTTTCATTTTGTGGTATTAGGTGTTGTCATAAAATACTGTGACTTTGATACAAAATGATAAGTTTATGTGCAGCTTTGCGTCAAATTTATCAAAAAATGTTGTCAAGTACCTTGGGAATTTAGACAGTTATTACCAAGATTGAAACAAATATTTCATAAAAATTAAATTATTTTCTGTTAAGTAAGTGAAAGGAGATAACTTGGTGGAATATCGAATTCCACGGCAAAGATTGGTCGCTTAGGTATTTCTCACTATTAAAGTTTGTTATTAATGAAATACTTTTTTAATTAAGTGTTAGATTAAACGATATTAGAGCAGCTATTTACTCGAATACTCTAGAGATGCTATGATATTTAATAATAATATCAAATAAACAGATATGAATTGTTATAATTTAGCAAATTTTATATGTTAACTAAATATTAATGTACCCGTCACATGTTTCTTGCCAGTTGTATTTAAATTAGGAACTAAATTGCACATCTATATAAATAGGCAAAGACAATACGGTTAGGTACCATTTTCTCCTCTGTCACTCAACCGATTTGCTTTATTTTTGTTTTGTTTAGTAGCTACAGACGACCTTCAGTGCAGAATGCTAATTTATAATATTGTTTCAATAATTAAATAATAAAAAAAACGTTTTTTACATGCATACTGTCGATGGCAAACAGTGTCGCCAGATTGCTTGGAGAGAAAATCATAAGATCGGTTGACTCCAATGTGAGAGGCAAACTAAATTAAATGTAAAACTAACAGTTTTGGCCCTTCGCTAAAGTTATCCTACATCATACTATTGAAATAGAACCAACGTAAAATTATACTACATAATAATCGCAGTTTATTGGGCGCCCGCAAGTTTGCAGTTTGCAACTTTCATTGCATTGTAAATATAGTTTGTCAACTAAAATCGGAATTATGTTGCACCTCATCAAGTTATTTCTGATATCTTCTTTATTTTAAACTTATACTTTTATTTTTGTCGGGCAACTTTCATATAAATTTAACTAAGATTACAGAAAATTGTGAATTGAAAATTATTCACAAATTCACGATAAATTGGTAGATCTGACAACACTGAATGCTTAGCCATCTGCCAGAAATTTGTTTTAAATTTTGACATTTCATTACTTTTGTAGCGATTAAGTTGAAAGTTTTCAATTCAGTGAGACAAGATTTAAAGTATTTTCAAGGTTTCAATTTCATTTCACAGAAAAAAAATTCTCAAAAAAATAGGTGTTCTATTAATTAACAGTATGTGATTCCTATTTCTTTGTATTTTTCACATAAAACAGAAATCGTCATGGGTTAATACCTTGCGAAGTAAATTTTTGTACTGAAAATCATTGTGAAAATTAATGTTTTCTGACAATGTGGGTATCTTATATTTAATTAATTTTACATTACATGGTCCCATTGCGGCAAAGTTCTGAGAGTTAAAAACATTTTAAAGATTTTTTTAAATATATTAGCTTAAGGGTATCTTATCGGCGTAGTATCCCTCCGGGATAATTGAGGACGTTTCAGCAGAGTACAGGTCGGTTTATTCTCGTATGCTTTCGTCTAGTTACCATTGCTCCAAAGTTTTGATTCCCGGAAACCATCTAATACATTTAGTGCCCTCGAAAACTTAAAAACAAATATATATATATATATATATATATATATATATATATATAATTTTGAAAGTACACTGCGGGCTTTAAAGTTTACAATTGACAGAAACCACTGTAATTATAATATATTAAACACGGCAGGTAACCCTCTTTATTGATGACCATCTTACTATTTTTACATTTATTCTCAGTGTTGATTGACAAGTAGTACTAACTTTCGTTTTCCAGATAAAAAGTAGCCATATAACAAAAATAAAAACAGTTTACCCTTTAGAACAGATAATTTTCTTACCCAGTTAAGGAAATAATTAAAAATGAAAACATTAGTCACAAAGCTCTACACATCAATTTTATAAATAAAAATGTAGTTTCCTCCGGAAATTTTTAACATTATTGTTTTTGTTTATTTAGCAATTCAATCATACCCTCTTTCTACACCAGCGCCATTCTGATCACTTCTTGAACTTGTTATTTAATAGTTTCAGCTGAACAATTTCCAATTTAATATTCACATAAGTTTGTAATCCTTTTCTCTACTATCTACAAATTTGGTCTTTTTTGCGAAGTTCTCGTTTGTCTTCCTTGCCTCCACCATACATAAACTTGACCTTTTTTGTGCTGTTCGGATGTATGTCAGATCTCTAACTTAAAATATCGCAAACAGAAAATTGGAATGTAGGTAATAAGAACAAAAAAAATTGTGCTGGTATTATATAATAATTAGATGTTATATTGGTTTATTTACAATCTATCTCGGCGTCCTTAAATGCTAATTAGTCGTTATGGCGAGGTTTCTTTCACGCCGTTTGCTGGTCTAAGAAACCTCTAGCCAAAGATCAGAAATGAACCTACAACTCTACCAGGAAAACTCAAAGATGCGACTTATCCGTTAATCCCAAAAGGTTTACCTGTGAATCAAGAAATATAACTCAAACTATCAATATCAAAACACAATCGCGACTTTCGCGGTTTCCTTTCTTCGGCGATAATTTTTTTTACAACTTTAACAAATGTCACTACAAGCCTATTTGGACAGGTGAACTACCCCTCGCTAAGGAGTCTGGTTCTCACCCTTTTGTCCCCTAATTTCGTCACGCCACGGACGACTGTTTTTCATGAGTTCCAGCCCCAAACTCCACCGAGTCCCGTTGAAGACTCCTCCAAGTCCTGATGAAGACTAATTGTTTTCTTAATATCAAGTTCTTGCGAAATTTTCCTTTCACCTTATATGAACTAATTTAAACAAATTTACTCTATTTGTCTCGAACCAAATAGCCTGCTCAATAAGTTTTTCCGAGTTTTTCACCTTTCGGTCATCTTTGATTTTTGCTACTTTTCCGCACCTACAATATTACAAATTCTGCCAACAAGCAACAATCTAAGTCGACAAAAAGAACGAAACGGCGTACATAAACTATCCAGTATTGTTTTAAACAAAATAGCATATTTTTAACCTAAGCGTTAATTTCGTAATGTGTATTTAATATTTACACTTCCTTTCTGTAAAACATGACCTATTTTAATACATAAATTTATTATTTAGTACTTAGCGACAAATTTCGACTTTATGATTAATTTTCTAATGCAACGAAAGAATGCAATAATTATTATTTCAGACTGATTAAATAATTACTAAAAAAATGAAATTGTACACCATAGGGTGTTAAACTGTTTTCGTTTTGATTTAATTTTTTAAATATAATTTGATAAATGACGGATAAATGTATTTTATCTATTGAAATATGGATGAATTTGTAGATTACCCAAGAAGTCATTTTATTAAATTTCTTTGAGTCATACAGCAAATTCTAAAATGCAATGACAAGTTAAAGACAATTCACATAATTCCATGAACGGAGTTCTATATAGGATTCTTTCTAATACTTTTCGATCGTTGGGATAAGACGTGCCTATCTAATACTTTTAATTAAACATACCAGCACGCCATTTGTTCCTGAAATTGCTCGCACCAAAGACCTTAGTAGTTATTAGAATAATGGGTTTTTCTTGTCTGCGTTTTAAAGAAAAAATCCATAATAGCAATATTAAGCCATTAACCAACAACTTTGTAATTACTTTATTTTATTGCATTTACGGTACAATGTAGTTGAAATTGTGTAAATGTATCATTATAGGCAATTGGTTTAATAAAATTAAATCTACAATTTAAGCTAGTTGGTGTTAGGATATTTTTATATATACCGGGGAAAATGTTAATATTTGGTGGGGAAACTAACAGAAAGAATTTGAGGAGAAGAAAGGACGCTCATAAATGAAATAAGGTGCTGATAATACCCCTTCACAAAAAAGGAAATAAAGAATAATGTAGCAACCCTATTAAGGGTGGAATTAGACTAGCATTCAAGATTAGTTTCAGGAAGGCAACTAATGGAATTATAATTTAATTTTGGGAAATGATCACCGTGTATCCGATAGATTTAAAATGCACTTCATATTTGGAAAATTCATAAAAAAATTGTATTAATTGCTGGAAAACAACTGAATGTCTCAGTCAATTAAAGTAAATAAGAAACTACTGTAGCGTCTTTCTATAACTAGCCAACTGCAAGTAAAAAGTTTTATTTTGATGCATTACCTTTAGGTGAACATTGAAGTAACATCAACGTTACTCTCTTCGAGGTGCCATTCCTTTGTATGCAAGACAATATATATTGTATATTATATATAATACATATTGTTTCTGGTCAGGGAACCTTCATCAGTTGCGCCTTCACAAAAAAGGAGATAAAAAAGAATGTAGCACCTATCGAGGAATTGTGTTACAAGATACATGTTCCTAGTACAGGTAATAAAAAATCAATTAAAAAAACACCAAAATGATAAAGTGAGGGAATACCAAAGTGGGTTTGGGACCGGGATATCAACCATTAACCAGATATTTCTCATAAAACAGCAGCAGAATACCTATGAGCATAATTGAAGTTCACATAAATTTTTATAGATTATGAACAAGCACATGATACCATTAAAAGAAATAAGCTGCATCAAGCAGTGTTACAGCTAAGAATTACATGAAATCACAGATCATACAATAAATAGAGATTGGCAACTCAATGTTATAAAATGTGTTCACATTTTGTCCCATGAGAGGTTAGAATATGCATAATAAGCATCTTCAGAAGTCCTTCAAGTACTAAATTTGACGTTTGTTGAATTTGACAGATCATCACCAACTAAAAGAAGGAATCTGCAGTTTCTGGTCCCAATTCTCACCAACAGGCGGCTGTACCATCGAATTATTTTCATGTGTTCTTGGAAATAACACCACAATCGAAACAAAAATCTGTATATTCAAGGAAAAACCAAATTTTCCGTGAATATACAGATTTTTGTTTCGATTGTGGTGTTATTTCCCAAGAACACATAAAAATAATCAAGAATATGCCACAAATAACATTTAGAAGACAATGTACCATCAGAATAAATGAAATTCAATATTGAAATTAAATTTATTTATTTACAAAAGATAAAAATACAAGATATTATGAATTATTCAACAAGCACTAAAATTTGCTTACCCGTGTTTACTTGGTTTTGTGACTCAGCTGAAGGTTTCATCTTAAGACAATACATATGATCATCGTTAGTTGACACTACTGCCATACATCTATAATCCAGCTCAGACACTTCAGGGTTGGAACTTCCTTGATTTGGGATTTTTATATTAATTTTCTATTTATCAGCATCTTCTTAAAAAAATAGCATGTATCTCTTTCACAATAGCTTGATTGTTTTCATTAGTTTACCTGTCATCATATGGGGGTAATAATCAGTGGTTTGTTGTTTTCCTACAGAGTATACAAAATTGTCTCCTGAACTTCTCTCATAACCTGAAATTAAACAATAAATGAAATTAATACAAGTAACAGTATCAGAAAAAGATAAACATACCTGGCATGTAAAGTTTTTCGATGTTTATTTTTTGAAGCCATATTTTCTGACACTTTTTGTTGGTTGTAAAATAATGCCTAAAAAACTGATTATTAAATTATGCTTTAAATACTATTTAGTTTGTGGCCTCTGGCTATATACAGTACCTTAAAACGATGTATGAATACTGCAAGAATGGGATTCGATACAAAATTCTACCACAAATTAGAGAAAAAATAATTAATAGCTTCAACTTTCTGACAAAGACAATGACAAAAAACAAAAATCACATCATGTACATGTACTAAGGGCCGATAAAGAAGATCACATTGTGTCACCTGGATATATTTGATTAACTGTCAAAAAATAGTACTTGAAGGAGTTCTGAAGGGGGCTACGTTTACAGTTCACCGACAGCTGGACCAACATTGCCATCTGAATTACCACCCCCTGCATGAAATCCCTGAAATCTGATAGCTGTCATGACCAGAAAAACATAAAATAAGATTTTAATTGATGGGAGACTGTCCGAGGAATTTTCAATAATGAATTGCTACAAGGAAACTAACTCTTCACAGTTTTGTTTAACCTAGTTTAGAAAGTGATTCATAGGAAAATTGGCGTGGAATGGCATTAACTCCAAGAGTTTGACTTATGTCACTAGTCACCAATGTCAAACTTATGCTGAAGTACCTTTTCAAGGGTTTTTTAAACCACAATTGCAACATGAGAAACAAACCTTAGGGTGAATTAAACAATAAGGTTCACAGTTACTCATGCGAGCAAGACATGAACCATCAAGAAGAAAAGTAAACTAATGACCTGAGGGCGGAAAATGTTAAGGAATTAAAGACCAGGACGAAGATAGGGGAAGTTTAATTAACTAAACTGAGGAGTTACACAAAAAAAACAGGAGGTGGAATATAAAGAGCTAGATTATTAGGACACATAGCAAGAATGACCGGCAAAAGACGAATAAAAAGAAAACTGTTGAGAGGTGTGGGAGTAAAAAGAAGATAAAGTAGACGTAGGAAAAAAGCCTGAAGGAAGTGGTGAAAGATCTCGGAAAAGTAGAAATTAGGGACTGGGAGAAGCTGGAAGTGGACCAAAAAAGTGGAATAGCAAATTGAAAAATCTTATAGCCAAGAGCTACTATGCTGGGAGAGATGTTAGTAAAAAATATTGCATACATTTTCACAATTGGTTTTGTAACATCAAAGTTACGAACCTTAATTAAAATTAAACCCTTCAAATATCATTATTTCAAACTTAGGTCAAAACCTTAATTTCTGTTAATTTTTTTATGTGGGGTATCATCGTTTATTACTATCTCAGTGTAACTGAACACCTGTTTGATGTGCTATAACTATTCCTATAATTATTTACAGATTTATAAATTTACACAAATATCTCACATTACAAAATTCTCTGATTCATAAATATTTTGATTATTTTTAACCGACTTCCAAAAAGAAGGAGGTTATCAATTCGTCGCATATTTTTTCGCTTTTTTTTGTATGTATGTTACCTGATTTCTTCTCCTGTGGTGCACCGTTTTGAATGAATATAGGCTTGTTTAATAGAGTATATATCCGGATTGGTGAAACTTCAAATTTTGGAAAAGAATTCTATTGGAAAAGTGATAAAATTTGTGACTGAAAACATGCGTGCATGGAAATCGACCAATATCCCTAATATTCTAGTCGATTTTTCGATAACTCCTTATGGATGTGTATAGTTTTTTAACGTTTAATCTATTAAGGATGATCCTTAGGTGATCTCATATCTATATCTCAAGCATAAAGGTATTAAGCATAGTATTTTCGGCTCCTTAAATCAATGAGTACCAAGCTCGTTTTGTTTGTATACCAGGCAAATACCTATTTAAATGCAAATTTTTCCACTTTGCGAAGACGATGCTTTTGGTTGTCCCATTCTCCAGGCCTAATAGAAAATTCAGTGACAACACATGTCAAACTTTAAACTGCTATTTGGTACGTTTATAGACAGAGTGTTTAAGTTGTAGCAACACAAAATCACAAAATAAGGTGATAGAAGGAGTTGTATTTATATGAAGATTGAAATATAAGACGGACTAGAATGATAGTAGTCCGTAGGCAGCGGTATATACAGTATGGTTGGAATATAGGGTAGACTGGACGTTTGGTGGTATAAAAATGTTGGAAAAAATGTGAAATTAAAATTATATAGGGTGATTAAAAAACTGTTATATGATGTGGACATAAGCAAATCAGATACAGGATGGTTGAAATATATGCTGCAGTTGAATTATATTTATACAGTTATTTCTTTTATAGCCCATAAGAAGTTGCATAAAGTGTGGAGAGGAATTAATGTTACACAGGACGATAATATAAAATGTAAAAAATGGACTAATTTATGGGCTAGCCCACAAGGAGTTATATACCATGGTTAAAATGTAGGACGGATTTGACTACATAAATATAGGATGGCTTTTACTCCGACCTATAGAAGGCAGCTAACAAATTTATGCTTGTCCGTGGGCAGTCGTATGTACAGGATTGTTGGTACATAGGTTGGAGTGGAATTATCTATAGTTATACAGGGTAGTCAAAAAAGTTGAAAAAAGATTACATGTCGTAGTCCATAAGCCATAAATATATGTTGGGCTTATTAAGTCAACGCTTATTAGTACATTTTTGTTCGTAAAGATTTACTTGTCAATTTAAATTAAAAAGTATCATTGTGTAATGTTGAGGCTTTCGATGTTACCTGGTTCTGTCTATTAAGGTTATACATACAAAAAAAAAAATAAAGAATGAAAACTACCTGAGTCCAAAAATACTAAAAAGTTGAAAATATAACATTTTGGAAAATATAAATAACCGACTTCTACCTATAACTAAAAAGCTAAAAATAATTATAACCAAATACAACTCTAGCTAATAAATAACACATTCAATGTTGTTAGGTACCTACCCAAGAAGTAAAAAATGAAAACATTAAAAGGTGCTCATTCTGTACAAATTAATTACCTACCAATCTAGTATATTTTTGAAGTCGGTGTCAAGCAACAATCAAGTTTGATGAATTAGTAGATAAGTACGTAATGAAGGATTTTAGATTTGCTTGGCACCGGCTTCAAAATATACTAGATTGGTAGGTAATTAATTTGTACAGAATGAGCACCTTTTAATAATTACATTTTTTACTTCCTGTGTAGGTACTTAACAACATTGAATGTGTTATTTATTTGCTAGAGTTGTATTTTGTTATAATTATTTTTAGCTTTTTAGTTATAGGTAGAAGTCGGTTATATATATATATATATATATATATATATATATATATATATATATATATATATATATATATATATATATATATATATTAATGTTTTATTGGTATCATAAAATAGAACACCTAGAATTAGGCTTGGGTCGTTCGTGAATGAGTCGTTCAAAACGAACGACTCTTCTACATATGCCTCGAATGAGCGGCACAGTTAGTCAAATAGCTCGTTCAGTTCGCCATTAATAGAGCCATTCTGCTCCAGCGAGTCGAGAGTCATAGGATGTGCTACACGTTCAACGTTCAATCACGAACTAGATTCGTTGAGTCGTTCATCGTTCAATCTTTCGACCGGCACAGTCACCTCGGCTCGGAGCAGTGGAGAGAAAAGAGCCGTCAGCCGTCTGGTTCATGAGATGAAAGGTATTTAAAAATTTGGTCGGAAGGTTTTATTTTCAACGAATCGATGAATGGGTATTTTAAATTTTTATTATGACAGGCACTAAGGCACAGGATTGTTATTGTTTTGCACTGTTTTTGTTATATAAATTTCTATTTGGGCTATAAGTAACGATAATAATTTTATTTGTTTTGAGAGTTTAGAACGTTTACATTTTAATGTTTAAGCGTTTTTTCTTATTCTTGTTACCAAATAATAAAAAATAAAAATTTTGTTTTTACGTAAATTAATGATCTTTAAATTATAACTCAGCAAAATATTAATTTGAGCAGTACAGTACACAAGTAGAGACATTATATAAATCCGCCTAAGGCTAAAAGGCTGTGTTTTAGGAGATCGTGCAATAGAACGACTCATTGTGAAGGACTCGTTTTGGTGAGCTGAACGAAATGAGCCGGCTCACTAAAAAGAGTCATAAAACCCAACGCTACCTAGAATCAATAAATTTTATTGTTAAACATCTTCTACAGTCATTACATTCATAATGTAATAAGTAAAACAATATATTATTCACTGATCCTTTTTTAATATTACTTTTAATTAATCATTACCTCTGTAGGGTAATAATATCACAATTTTACTTATTGGCCATTCTTTGTATTAACTTTGGAATCGTAAATTAAACCATCTACAATCAATAAATTGTTAAACTACTGCTTATTCCAAACTTCGCATTAATAAAGTTCCTGATACGCCTTGCTAAACGTATTCAGCCTCTTTAACTAAATTTATCGTGGTGATTAAGAAATTTGCACACATGTGTTTTCTAATAATTTTCGAAATATTCGGTAACTGTTGTTCGCAATAATTTAATGGACCTCGTAAATTCAGCGTATATCTAGAAATAATGCTGAGATTTTACTCTGTGTTACAGCATTAAACTTAATCTGCCCATTTCATTGATCCGGATTTTGGGATATGCAGTCTATCGTCCCAAAAGAGAAACAGGTACAATGCACAACAATAATCATTTATGGTGATATCGTTAAAAACAAAAATTGTAATGTTTTATGAATATTTGTTTTAAGGCAATAAAAATCATTATAAGTAATTTCATATAGTCTTCTAAATGTTGCTTGTGGAATATTCTTGATTATATTTGTTTTCTTGGGAAATAACACCACATTCGAAACAAAAATCTGTATATTCAAGGAAAAACCAAACCTTTTCAGGTCTATTCTGACCTCGTTTTCAATGGCTTTAAACATGTATTGAAAATATAAAATGCAAAAGGAAAATTTGATATACGAAATTTAAGTTGACATAAGAAATATGTGTGGTTGCTATATATAGAGGTAGCACAAAAAATTCTAAAGATCATGTATTACAGTTAAACAGCTTTCCAGTTGAAAGAACTTGAAAGAGTTATCTTTAGAATTTATAAGTGGCGTTCCTAAGTACGACTTTGATATGACATAGCTCATTCGTCAAAATCATATTTCTTTTATTTCAGTGATGCCATTAACGTCATAAGGGAAAACCTAGGAAAAACTTTATAAACTATCAAACAAAACCAACCAAGAAAACTCAGAACGCAAAAAACTACATATACAAGATTCCCTGCAAATGCAATAAATTTTATCTTGGAGAAACATCGAGACCATTAAGCGTACAAATTAATGAACACAAGAATTACATAAAGAAACGACAATTTGAAAAACCGAAAATTTGTGCGTTAATTATTTCTACATCTGTAGAATCGTATCTGGTTATCGATAATTAAGGAACATATTAGTAATGGCCATCTCCTTTTGAACAACCCAGTATCGGGATAGTTCATAAGGTTTTTTCTATGACGTTAACTACTAACTACTAAAATAAAAGATTTCTTTGATTACATTTTTGATGAATGGGCTATCTTATATCAAAGTCGTAGCAATACTACTTATAAATTCTAAAGACAACTCTTTCAAGTTCCTCCAACTTGAAAGCTGTTTAACTGTAATAGATGATCTTTAAAATTTTTGTGCCACCTGTATATATAGAAACAACAATTTTTTCTTATCAACTTAAATGTCCTACATCAAACTTTTATCTTGCTTTTTATAATTTCAATATATGTTTAAAGCCATTAAAAACGAAGTCATAATAGACGTGGTCCTACTAACGTTTGGTTTTTGCTTGAATATACAAATTTTTGTTTCGATTGAAGTGTTATTTCCCAAGAAAACATAAAAATTATCTCATATAATATTGTGTCCACGAATTAAGATATTAAAGGTGCACCATCCAAAAATGTGCTACAGCAAAAAGCATCCCCTATTAAGGGTGGAATTAGACTATCATTCAAGATTAGTTTCTGGAAGGCAACTAATGGAATTATAATTTAATTTTGGTAATTGATCACCGTGTATCCGATAGATTTAAAATGCACTTCATATTTGGAAAATTCATAAGAAAATTGTATTAATTGCTGAAAAACAACTTAATGTCTCAATCAATTAAAGTAAATAAGAAACTGCTGTAGCTTCTTTCTATAACTAGCCAACTGTAAGTAAAAACAGTTTTATTTTGATGCATTACCTTTAGGTGAACATTGAAGTAACATCAACGTTACTCTCTTCGAGGTGCCAATCCTTTGTAGGCGAGACAATATATATTACATATTATATATAATACATATTATTTCTGGACAGGGAACCTTCATCAGTTGCGCTTCCCACAATTGAATATCCTCTCGAACACTTCTTTATGTATTTGATACATTTCGTTAAATTTGAAGACGTACAAAGGAATGACACCTCGAAGAGAGTATTCAGTATCTCTGACAGGTGAACCAACTTGAAAATTTTATCGTGACATTCTGTCCTAGGAGTTAAGGGAGAACAACAATTACACGGAACTGCTCCAGATTCGGAACCTCTGTGTGCTAGATTCACCGAAAATCCTAGATGTCGGTCTTACATCTCGCGTCTTCGAACATCAACGTTGTTGCATACTACCCCAAGATATGGGTGAATATTACTGCTAGATATTGTATATATATAGTAGGGTGGCCCAAAAAAAACAATTTTTATTTTCGAGTCTCGCGTGAAAATATGTTAGTTTACTATGTTTTAAGAACTTTTACCAAAGGACAGGTCGAAAAAAAAATTTTAAAAGGTCGCTCCGAATTTATGAAAAATTCCAAAATCGGCGAAAAAATGGATTTTTTTGTTCCAATTTTTTTTCTCGTCATGTCATCTTTTTTAGTGTAAAATAATATAAGGATTCTGAAAATTTTAAGTCCAAATTTTTTTATCTAAAGGTCGCTCCGATTTTTTATAAATTTTCAAGGTAAATACTTTATATCTTTTTGAGCTACCTCTAAACATGAATATTATCGACCTAAAAAATTTTTTTCTTGATTTTCACATATCAAGGAATTAATTTAGAACGCGAGAAGCAGAAAAAAAATCTTATGAATAATTTTTACAGGTGCAGCGTACTTGGCAAAAAATCATAATTTTTTTAAATTATTTATTATTCAAAAATTAACATTTTGATTATATTCTCAGACTTTTTTATAACATTTTCAACTTTTAAATAGAATAATAGTCAATTTTAGCATTGTTTCAATCGTCAATAATTTTAAACTTTTGTTTACTAAAGTATTTTTACATTATACTTAACATCAATAAATTGAACTAAAAATAATTAAAATGTAGCTAATAAGTGACCGGTGATGATACTTGAAATTTATGAGCATTGAGAACGTTAGAAAAAATATAGAAAACTACCCAAATATAATTGTGAGAAGCCCCAAAATTAAAATGATGTTCATGACATTGAAGATAATGTTAGTTCTAAGAGAAATTAACATTTACCAAAAGTGCTTCCAAAAACCCAACTTGAATGCTAATTTAGGTTTTATGTGGGTGTTTTTGTCTGTAGACGATTCTTGGAGGATGTACGGCATAATGGCTTGATCAAATGTATAAAATCATCTTTCTGTAGGGTTGTGTAATTAGTGACTTCAGGACATGGTTATTCTCACTATAAACAAGATTACACTTTATAAGAAATGACTATAGTTGAACTGTAGCATAAAATTTAACCTTAAAATTTATTTTTATCTCGAATTCTTTAGATATATATTCTTTGATGATAGCCAAATTTTACCTCTAGACTGGCCCGATGTCAGGTATAAAAGACGTACACTATTTCTAAATTTGATAACTATGATCAAACGGTTTGATCGTCATCACCAGAGTACTCACTCATGATTTCAACTTAACGCGTATTTCTTCTGAACCCATGTTCTTGCTTTTTGTGTATAAATTCCCATTTAGAATCCTGTACATTACCTATGTTTTTGAATAATTATCTAATCATAAAATCACACGTCAAGCATTATGTCTCAACCTAACTCTTAACTGATTGTCTTGGCTTTAGATTTTTCTCTCATTAACAGAAAAATCTGAAAAATCTAATTCCATATACAGTACAAGTTTTATCATTGCTGGCGGATTCACCAAACTGGAATATGATAACTCTAGAAACTATTAGTAACTTTTCGAGATTTTTCAGTCCATAGGCTTTCAATCTAATTATTGGGCTGCCAGATATTCTAATATGAAAACCCTTATAATATCACTCGTGATTTCTCCGTCTTTCATATCACAGCCATTTTCTCGGAAACTGCTTGACGCAGAGAGGCTGAAATTTGGTACCAGTGTATAGTTTTTTTTATTTAAAAAAATAGGGAATATAGAGCGTTGCGAAATTTTACAGAAAAACATGAGGAGAAACCTATAATGTCAATTGTGAGCAGCAGATTATAGAATTAAATGAAAAATTACAAATTACAAGTTTGTCAAATGCATCACGTAATATATCATTATGAGGAACACATAAATATTTTCGATATTTTAAAAATATTTAGTTTAAAAGATATTCACAAACATAAAAAAAATTGACCCATTCACCCCCTTTTTTAATATTTATTTTGGGAGCAAATTACAGAATTAAATCGAAAATATAATCTTAGAATTGTTTCAAACGCTTTATGTAATATATCAAATGTAACGGTTAATTATGAGGAATAGAAAATATATTTTTTCCACACTTTTTTAAAAGATCTTAACTAAAATATACCAGAATTTATGTATTCCCTCCTTATTTTCCGAAACCATAAGACCACAAATTAAAAAAAATAATAAGTTTAGGGTCCCAATTGAACTTTACAGGAAAAATAAATAAACAACCCTAATACTGATTTTGGGAAACTTTTTCAAAAGGCACCATGCAATACGTCAGAAGAAAGAGCTTATTATGAGGAATACAAATATGTTTTTTCACATTTTAAAAATAATTTGTTTAAAAGATATTAAAAAAAATATAAGAAAATCGACTTATTCCCTCTTTATCTCAGAAATTATACGACCTAAAACTTTGATAAAAAAACAGAATATAGAACAACATTTGAACTTTCTTGGCAAATAAGGAGAAAACACATAATGTAATATGTAATATATCAAGTGAAAGTGCTCAATATGAGAAATACTTATATATTTTATACATAAAAGTAAAAAAAATTGTTAAAAAGATATTAAAAAAATATACAAAATTTAATCCATAACCTCCTATATCTGCGAACTACTGAGCCTGAGCTTTGGGAAAACTTGAGAATATCGGGCCTTGGTCAAAATTTACAAGACAAGGAACATAAAAATTGATAAACGGAATCGTCATAAAAATATAAATATATTTTATTTCTACTTTTAAAATAATTTGTTTAATAATTTATTATTTAAAATTTGACCCATTCGGTCCTTATTTTCCAAACTGTTGAATCTAAAATTCAGACAAAAGATTAGATAAAGTTTCACAGAAATTTTGCTAGTAAAATAAAGCAAAAATCCTAATCTTAAGTATGGGGGCCAAATTACAAAATTAAATAAACATTTTTATAAAAATCAAGCGCAACTTGTAGCAGACAGAATAAAAAGGCTTGTTGGGAGAAATAAAATATGTTTTATAAATTTAGTTTAAAAGACAAGGAAAATATAAAAAATCCACTCATTGCCATTGTAATACAATCTCAAAGTTGGCACCGAACCCTTAGTGTGCGAGTTCAACTCGTAGTTGACTAAATTCTTGTTTTGATTTATGCAAGGAGTTTTGAACTTTTTGTGATTACAGCAAAAATTTCAATAAAGCACTCAAGGAAAGCAGAAACTAGATATTTATCATCTGTATGAATTATACCATATATGTACATTTCTGCAGTACGATTTTACAGGCAAAGTAAACTCCTTATTTTGCACTTTGTGATATCTGTTAACGTATCCTTCAAAAAAAAGATATAATGATTTCATGAAAAGAAAAATTTTGTTTTAAAATTTTGGTTAATAATAGAATAATGTAATCAACTAATATTTATCTGTAATTCACCAGAGAAAAGAATTAAATCATTTGAAAAATGATCAATGATATATCACTTGTATTTCGTACAAATTGCTTCACCTATATTTTCATTATTTACTTCTTTTGAGCCTAAGATTAGTGTCCTCTTTCCAGAATACCTCTCGTTAATTTCATTTATAAAAGGTGCACGTACTTCAAGAGAGCTTAACTTTAACCGTTATCTATTCTACACAAAGTATAATTTTATTGTTAGAATTCTTGTCAGAGACATTATGGCATTAATGGACTAAAACTTTCCAGGCAAAAATTGTGTATACGTGACTTAAGAAAAATAAGTTGAAAAGAACGGAGATAGATTAATGTTTGACTGTTCTCGGGATTTTTGTTGTAGTTTGGACTTTTGGAAATTAGGGACTCCAAAGGTAGCAGTAATAGAATCACAATGTTTAAGTTAGCTTAAACCTGTTCTTATTTTTACTTGCCACCCGAGACTCTTAAATACATTATCATTTTTACACTTTTCGAGGAACTATCATGTATGTAATGCTTAAGTAGAACTACTGGTGTCAGTTTTATGTTGTCAAAATGATTAGAGAAGGTCACATACAGTGTCAGTCATAAGTCTCCTCCCACTCGTATCTCTTGAAGTGTTATTCATACACTAATGAAATTTGGAGGGTGCAAATAAGCGCTTATAAACTCTATAACAGATGACCTAACAATAATAATGACGTCACAGGTCCCTGTAGCTACAAGATTTAAATGGCAAGTGATAATTCATCTGAAAGATATTGATATCCACTCAGCCATCTTAATTTTGTTTGGGTTTAGCCCAATTTTGAAAGGTAAATTAAATAAACACTAACATTATTACTGCAAGTTTAAACTCTAATTCAAGTATTCAAAATGTGCTCCGTCACAAATGCATACTAAATTCTGTTCGTACGACTCCAAAAACACTATCTGTTTCTTGAAATTTCTGATGAAGCTCCCTCAAGTAAGTTCGCTATATATTATGAAACCTCTTCTTACAAATACGTTGCGCTTCATGAAAATTCTTCCTACAATCGGCAATTATTGAGACAGCTTCGACTTTGTCGGCTTGAGTACGTATCATTTTGACTACGTAAACTCCTTAAACTATTTAGAAGGATACAATATTAATCCGTATCAACTCAAAAACGTTAGTAACCTTAAGCATGCAAATTATTATATTTTTTACACCATCTTTACATAGTGGAAAACTTACCATCAGATCCTTTAAACTACGCTACAGGTTTTAATTCGGTTTTCAAAAATTAATAAAATATTTCAAGAGGAAGGTTTTATTAGTATTGTTTAATATTGCTTTGTGTTAATTTGTTTAAATATGAATATAATTGTTCAATCAGCGCGTCGCTGCTATTTTCGCTCAGAGATCGTTATGTGAGAGAGTACATTATCTCAATTGGTTGGAGTGCTTTGCTATTAATGCGAATATCTCGTTTTGGATCTTCAGTGTAATTTTTTGTGACTATCTGAATTGGTCCCTGGAATGGTTAGATTTACACTTGGAACCGGTAGGCGCGGGTGCGATTGGGTTGTAAGAATCTTTTCTTCAACTGTTCCTAAACGGTTGGGAGCATTGTCATTAAACATTTGTGTGTGTTTTTGTGAGTTAAATTGCTGCGGTCGGATGGTAGCAAAATTTTTTGAATGGTCCGGACGATTTTAATGAATAAGATTGGGTTATATTTACAATTATATCGGATAGGAGGGATTCAATCAATTTGTAGGATATTTTTCTAACTCCTCTAAACGGTTGGACCAATTTTGATGAATTTGTGTGTGTTTTAGAATGGGATAGAGTTACAGTTTAACCCGATAGGTCGCTCTGCGATCAGGTGGTAGGAACATTTTGTTGAACGGAACGCCCGATTTAGAATGTTTTGAGAGTACCCACTGGGTTGTGCTGCAATCGGATTGTAGGGAAACATTATGTTCTTCTAAACGAGTAGTTCGAGTTTAAATAAAAAATTGTTCTTACAATATCTACTTTAAAATTAAACACCAATTTCTTTACTCCGACGGAAGCCGGGCAGTCCAGCTAGTTAGTAGATAAAATGAACATTATGAGCTCACAGGATATAAGGGTTACAATAATTGGAAAACGAACAGAAAACGTTTAAGAATATGTATACTTAAGAACACAAATAAACATGTAACGAAACAGGGAGAGTGAAATTGAAACAGGAAGATGATTAATATGGGCTGCGTTTGGAATAAATGCACTCTCTCTGTCAATTCGTAAGGAGCACAAACGTGGACACTCACAAAACATATAGTGTATGGACTAAAAACAACACAGCCAGCAATGGAAAAATCGATGTTGGGTATACCACTGATAAACCAAAGTCACCTATATAATTGAGAGAATTACCAGTCTCAAGTGGTCACGTTGCAAGAACAAAAAATGGTCTATGGAATAGTCTAATTATCAAATGGTATTATATGGTAGGAAGAAGCACAGTGTAATGTGTTCGATAAACATTACATATAGAATAATATTCAAAAAAATGTATGAATTAGATGTTGCGGTTTTAGTTCAATGCTGGTTCAATGCAAGTATATAATTGACGAAGGACCTTTAGCGGAACAATCAATAAACACGTAAAGTAATTCACCAAATAAAAGTTAATCACTAACCTTTTACGTCGAAGCTCTGCAAAGGGTGTTTTCTTGGTTCTTCTTTCTTCAGAGGCTAGCCCCGTGAACAGGAACAGTTTCTTAGAGCTTCATCTGGACAACACGTTACACAAAAAATAGCGACGTAGTGTTCATTGATTGAGCATACAAAAAATGCGGGTTTAACAACAAATGATGCGCTTTTGTAAACACAAAAGAAACAAAATGAAAGCGGTTTAGCGGTCGTTACAAACGGAGCTACTAACTCGCGACTCGTAACGCAAAAAAAAAACAATAAGCGGCGTCTCTTCAGACGGAATCAAAAATGTCCGAACAGTTCGGAGCACAAACACGAAAACTTCCCAAGCGTCCTAATAGCTCGGGATGCGAACCACGAATCACAATACTGTCTATATTTTACACGCAAAAACACACTTACAATTAGCATTAGCGCGACGGAATGTTTTAGAAAAGGTGCAGAAGTTTAAAAATCAATGAAGTAATTCAATCAAATTGAAAACAATACACTAAACAAATTGCGGGAACGCACCACACAGAAAAGTCCATATACTCAATACTGGGTGCAAAACGACCTATAAAAAATATCCAAATTTTTATTAACGCGTTGTTTTTGCAGATATTCTAATAGTCGCTGTTGTCAAATATCTTAATACTGTCGTCTTATTATAAACAGACCTCTAAACTTCAACCGTTAGCTTGCTTTTGCTCTGTTTCGAACTAAGCAAATCACGTAATAATTGGTTCAAACCTAATAAATTTCAATTAAAAATAAAACATAACTGATGTGCCAGATTCGAATTCGCTATATGAAAAACATTCACCAAAGTTTATTCCAAATAAAAATTCCGTTTGATGTTAGTGTGATTGTAATATCTCTCCTTGTTGGAAATTCCTTTGATCTATGAAATTCATTCCAAATCATGATGAAACAGAGAAATTCATTAATTTTTAAATGAGTTCTCCTCCGTTCTCATAATACAGCGGAGCGAAATTCATTTATGCCTTTTTAGATCTCAATTTAATAACTTTGTTACGAAATAAAAAAAGCTGAAAATTTTCTTACTGGGCAAACATTTTTCTCATTTACAACTTTTTAATATTTCATACATTCGGTATAAAAGGATGTTAATTATGTTAGGTGATATAATAAATGAAAAAAAGAGCGGCAGTCATTTGAGACTGAACGATGGACGCGAAAGCTTCTTACGAAATATACTACTAATATATAAGACTGAAACAATCATCAATAAGTTTATTTATTGAGTAAGTGTTTGTAAATAATTTTGTTCATCTGAATAAGTATTTGAAGACAGAATGTCAAAGAAATTTTTCTTAGCTAAAATCATTACAAACATATAACTTTTATACAAAACAATTACAGAAAATTCTTAGTGTCCTTAGTGTCAGTAAGCCAAAAAGACTAGTGGGAATAGTACAATCAAAATAAAGAGGTTGTTAAATGCTTGCCAACGTTTCGCTTTATTATATTCAAAGCTTCATCAGGGCTAAAAACATCCAGGAAAATGTGCATACAAATTACATATAAGTTAAAATAATATATAAAAAATGTAAAACTATGCATACGTCATTACTAAATGAAATAATAAAATTAAATATTTATAAGTTAGATGACAAGTACAAAACAAAATTATTAAACACAAAACAATAAGTTATATATTCTACGGTAGCAACAATTTAAAAATTTTTAAGTTCCCATTCGATGTAATATTAAAATGAGTTTTACTCAATTGAAAATAGTACATAAAATTAATTAATAATGACATAATATTAAAAAAAAGTATATTTATTCTCGGTTTTGAACCCTAGAACTTTGATTCGCAGCCGTGCGCTGTAGAAACTGCACCACTTGTCTTTGGTAAACGTAAACGGTCCGCATGTATATAATCCATCAGTCCCACTATCGAGTACTTTGTTTATTATTACGATAACAAAACGATGTAAACAAAGGACATGTTTTGCATAATGTGTATCCTTCTATGAGTCCATATTCGTTGATAATAAGAAAGTTTAGTACTATCTTCGAGGTGTCATTCCCCGAAAATCCTAGATGTTGCTCTTTACATTTCGCGTCTTCAAATGAAAGTTTAATGCCAAGTTGCCTTTTTTGTAGTATTATTTTTAATTTGGCGTGTTTATTACAACGAAAAGCAAATTTTGTACGGGTATTCTGTATTACTTGGATGTCATATTGGTATATTTCCTATTTATTATTGATTTTCTATAAAAGAAGAGACTCTTAATATATTACCTGGTCCCTGTTTCTTACATAGATAACTAAATTGGATTGGCATGTGTGTAGTCTCGGTGTCGGTGTCGAAACAAACGATATCTCAAGTTATCCAATACATTCCCTTGCTCATCTATTTTCCAATGTGTAACTGTGAGCCCCTGTTAAGAAGCTTTCGCTTCAATTATTTATAATTTTTTCTCGTCGAACAATTTTTTTTTTTCACTTGTGCACAATATAGAAACAAATGGTTTCTATATGTATGCTGTATATGATTTTGAGAAAAGGGCGAGTAAAAAATGTCCCCGACTTATGCAACAAGTTCTTAATTTATTTTTACTGTTTAATAAGTACTAACATTTTATGTGGTGGCTTTGGAACTAGCAACATGATTATATCAATGATGCTTCTCGTTTGAGGTTATGAGAAAACTAAAATCAGGAGTTACGCATGTACGTAACCAAGCTCGTAGAAATTTTGGAATTTTTGGTTTCAGGATTCAATTTTAACCAATTAATCATGTTTTTCATAAGAATACATTTGATATTTATGCAGTTTTATACATCCTGGAAATACCTGAACAAAAATATACATTTTGCATACCTAATCAGCCCATCACCAATCAAAAAAATTATCCTATAGAACAGTCAAACAATCTACCGTAAGATATTTTTAAGGCTAAATCTATATTAAAATAGGCAAAGACAAAATGATTAGGTACCATTTTCTCCTTTGTCTCTCAACCGATTTTCTTCATTTTTGTTTTGTTTTGTAGCTACTGGCGACCTTCAGTGCAGAATGCTAATATTTATAATTTATAATATTGGTTCATTCATTAAATAAAATATAATAAAAATTCATTATTTAAGTCTATACTGTCAACGCCAAACAACTGATAGTGCCGCCGCTGCCAGACCGTCAAAACTCAAAACATTGAGTAATTATATATAGAGCGACCGATCGCTAGATGCTTTTATATATTTAGATCATGTACTTATGGAAGTGGCATGCAAGCGTTATTATTGTTTAGTAGTAAAATAGTCAATGTAGTAGATCAGTATTGATTTTTCGGACGCGTTACAGTAAATTTCATGTTAAATATTCTGTTTTTAATGTGAATTTAAATATTTGATGAATCTTCCCGAAGGTATTGTGTAAAAAATTGTCAGACAGCGGACAATCGAGAATATATTAAATAATTAAGTTCTCCTATGGTGGTTGGTCCTCTCATTTATTTAATATTCCTGAACTTGATTGAAACCGCAAATGACGAAAACTTTTAAGTTGCAAAGAACAATTTTTCAATTATTATATCGAATATTTTGCCAGGAGCGGTTCCAGCCAAAAATTTGAGGGGTCATTCATTTGTCAAAAATATTTGGAATACCGATATTTGATTACATTTTTGTTTTCTTTTCATTTCAAAAGATTTGTCAATATGAGTGAACAATTTTGGTCATTATATCCACTTCTCCGATTTCTCCACATCTCTGTTACTTATAAAAATATTCAATTACAATCTCATGAAATAGGGTCGAATTTCGAAAACTGGGCGACATCTAGTTAGTTTAAATTTTCAATAGATGTAATGAAACAGAAAACATAGCAATATTAGTTTAAATTCGTTTTCGTTCATCGAGCCTAGACCGTAATAAATATATGTAGAGTTTCTCTTATAATGTTTACAAAGAACACATAATTACGTCGAGAACTAAACACAAACTAATTTGGTCTTGCATGCAATTTCCAGTTATGGTGAATTTAATATAGCGTCAGCTTTGTTATTTAATTTCACACACATGCCTGTCAAAGCCCTTAGAGTATAAGCTTCGTTATGAAATTGCTGTTAAAATTTAAACTATTAAATGTAGTTTAGCTTGAAATATTTCAGAAACTATTCAAGACCGCTTCGACGGTAATTAAGTTCGTGGTAGAGAACAACGAAATTTGTTGAATATATAATTAACAAGGTATATGGCGATTCAGTTTAACTGCAATACGTCTTTGTGTATAATTATTATAGCATGTAAGAATAAATAATATCAATAGTACAAAAATTGAATTTTCCAAAAATTTAAAATATAATTCTAATGAATTTTTTAAAAGAGCAAATTTCTAACCTATACCCTCTTTTCATAAAGCAATCTAAAGAAATTGTTGGAATTTTGGATGATCTATTCATTTACAAAAATCGACTATTCCCCCGCCCAATTGATATCTGAAACTATTAAGCGTTATATTATAAAAAATAGGGAATATAGGTCGTTGCTCAAAGTTTACCAGATAACTAGGAACAAACCTATAATAATAATTTCGAGGAACAAATTACGTTTCAAACGCATCATATAATCGGTCAAAGGAAGGGGCTCATTCTGAGGAACACAAATTTATTTTTCAATATTTAAAAAAAATAGTTTAAACAATATTAATAAAAGTATTTAAAAAATTGATCCTTTCTGTCAGAAACTATAGGTGCTAAAATTTAGAAAATATTGGTATATATTAATATATATATATATATATATATATAAAGGAGAAAACCCTGATATTAACTTTGGGGTACAAATTATAGAATTAAATGAAAAAATAAAAAAATAAAATTTGATCATGTAATATATCCAGTTATCATTATCATTATTATTATTATTAAATAGAAAATAAAAGTTTGCTTTTTTGAGTGCCCCGTAACGTAATATATTAAATAAAAGAAATCGTCATAAAAACACAAATATATTTTATATGTACTTTTAAAATAATTTATTTAAAACATTTATAGAATTATTATTTAAAATTTTACCCATTCTCTCCTTTATCTTCCAAACTAGTGAGATTCAAATTCAGACAAAAGTTATATTGGGGGCCAAAGAAGAACAATTAATAAATTTTATTTATAAAAATCTCGTGTCAGGGTGTTTTTGGTCGAAAACAAAATTGTATTTTTTGAAAAATGTAAAAGTACCAAAGATGTCAAAAATGTCAAACTTCAAAAATATCATAAATGTATTTTTTGAACCCATATAAATTTCGTTCACAAAAAAATCTAACCGTGTAGGGGATGTGTAAATTACCAACTGAAAAAAAATCTACATTTCTTTTTCAGTTGGTCGATTGGTCTAGTCAGTGCGAAGCCTGGAAGAGCCAGGGAGTATTCTTATAAAAATCAAGCGCATCATGTAGCAAATAAAATAAAAGTCTATATTTTTTCTGAACTTGTCTGAAACCGGAATATTAAAAAAATATTCATTGATTTATATACATTATAGATAATCTTAACAGTGGTTTGGTTTAGTATGCGAGTCCAACTCGCACATTACCAAATTTATGCTGGACATTACCCAGTCTTGAGGTGTGGTTTCCCCAATTAAACATTTAGGAAATATATATTGCAATAGATTCTGTGGGTTCAAAAATTCACAAATATTCGCTTTCAATTTCAATGTCTGAATTTTTATTAAAATAAATAAATAAACCCTCTTACAAAACACTTTGACTAATACTATCAGCTGTTGTCACGTACACGCTGCCTCAACACCAAACTGGTCGCATGAAATCGCTGCTGTCTTATACAGGAAAAATTCAATCATCGGAAGAATTCTCCAGTCTTTTCTGGTCCAGTCGCGTTGACATTTCAAATTGGAATCACCTCACCGAAATTTCAGGATTGCCATTGTTGATGTATTTTTATTCAGCCGTTTTTGTTTCGTAGTTGTAATGTTTTTATTGGAATGATTTATTTAGAAGATTTCGCAATTTTTCTTTTGCATGTTTTCTCAGCACCTGGTCCTGATGCTTTATTACTTCTTATTTTTTTCAGCTCAGTTACCGTAATATCTTCTGTTTTGAGATCTTTTAACTCTTTTTTATTTAAGCCACTTTCTAAGTATAGGTACTTCTCTATTCTCTATTAATCATTACGTAGTCTTTCCATACTTCTGTTTTATAGTGTTTATTTTACTAAATTCATTCGTATTTTTTTGTAAAATATTATCAATTTCCCAACTTGTCTTTCTCTTACCTTTTTTATTTTACTGTTCCATGCTTTTGGTAGCTAAACACTTCAGATATAACTTACTTTTTTCTTCTAATAATTCGACTAATTCGTTTGTCTGACAATAGTTTTTCAATCTTTCTCTTTTTTCTCATTGCTTCTAGCGCTGCCTCAGGTAGTTTTTGTTTTATAGTTTTGTGTGCTGTTGCAGTTACTGCTTCGTCAACTTTACGAGCCAAACGCAGTTTGTATAGGAAGCTAGTGGATTCGTCTATTACTCTATCCGCCTTGAAACCTTTTTATTGTGATTTTGATTAATAAATAAAAATTAAGTGTTACAAAATCTACTATCTAAGCAAAATCACCGAACTATTTACTTTTGGTACTTTGGTGCCCTTCTTTTTTAATTATAGCTGCATAAAAATTTTATTCTTTATAATAATAGTTTAGTTTATACATAACCTTTCATGATATTCCTATGAATTACGAAAGTATACATAAGTGGTATTTTTTCAAATTTTGATTGGAAACTTGAGTACTTTACCAAGTGTGCTTTAAAATCGAACTGTGTTGTGCAGAATTTGTCCATATGTATACATTTTGCAAATAAACCGCTACAATAAAAAACATTAAACAGAGTTTCACCGCATAAAATTTAATCCGATTTATTCCTCACAACCAGAGAGTAGCGGCCATCGCGTTTAATTTCCTGGCGGATTTATTGGAAATTGTCAGTATCGAACGGAGTTTAAATAAACGATGTGAGCTTTCAAAATTTGTCATAAATCATGCTTCTGAAGCCGTAAAATCCAACATGGAACACTTTTTTTGGAATAAAATTCTGTGAAAAATGATTGTTTGGAATTAGAGCATGAGTGAGTTTGACACATAAGATTGAACTTAAATGTAGAGAATAATGAAGTCTGGAGGAATTGGAAATACAGAAATATCAGCAAGCTCTATGAATAACTGTTGCAGGAATCAGGAGTTTAGGTTCTAAAGAATTGAAATCACGGCTAGTGATTATTAAACGATAAGGTAAATGTATCTATTCATAAATTTATATAAATAATTATGGTAAATTGCGAGTTAAACTGGCTGAAGAAAGGTTTCGTACCATTTTTTTTATCCAAGTATATTTTTCCCCAAATTTTCATTAACTTTCATCAAAAATAATCTAAAAATGGACCGACGTTCTTAATATAATTTTAAAAATTATATAAAAGTCAAAAACATGAAAATTAAATAATTTCAACCATTATGTCCGAAACAATCAAGCTTAAAATTTGCTGCAAATCCACAGTGTTAATTTCAGGGGACAATTACAAAAATTAAATACAAATTAAAAAAACTAAATTTTTAATTGACCCCTAAAATCAACATCTGGACCTTCTCACAAAATTGTAAACTTCGTTATTTCGAAGATATATTATCTTTGAGTTTCAAATGTTTTCTTTAATGGCTTTTAAATTATATATTTTATTATTCTAAAAACGATAAACAAGTAGATATTTCTGAAAATAGAACCTTTCATATAATGGGTCATATCATGTACTTGAAAGTTTATTATAATTTTCATTTAATTGTCTACCCCCAAAAATAACATTTGGAATTTTACCTGACCTTATATGAGGCACTACCTTCTTTAATCTTTTTAAAATTAGAGGCTTAGTAGTTTAGGATATAAGGTGGCGGAAGAGTTCGTTTTAATTCTGATGGCTGGTCTATTCGTTAAATACATTGCATGGTGCGGTTGAGAAATTTCTAATTGCTTATTTTGATTTAATTTTATAAATCACCCCCAAATTAACCTTAGGAGTTACTCCAAATTTCTTTACACTTTTTCTTTTTTAAAATTTTTTACTCGATAGTTATCAATAGATAAATTTTAGAATTAATCGTTTTTATTGTTTTAATGTATTTGACTTTATACGAAAAAATATTTGTCAGGTTTGGAACCTTTCATTCGAAATATTACATGAAAATCCTGAAATATATATATATATATATATATATATATATATATATATATATATATGTATGACCTAAGCTAGGTTCCGGGTGAGAACCGCGTCTGAATTTATTAAATATTCGACATTTCGACTCTTGCTTTGGAGCCATTATCAAGAAACAAAAAATAAAATAGAGTTTCAGAGTCTAGATCGAACTCGGGTCCTCAATCTGCCTACTCCCCAAGAGTCACTAGGTAACTGAACTGAAGGTGAGTCTGCGCTGCTTCTTGTATTTATAGTTATCGGTCGATTAGGAGGGGATGTGGCGTGATGAAGGGGCTTTGCGGTAATTGGTTGGGTGTTGGTAGGCGTCTCTGGTTTGTTTAATCTGGCAATTACGGAAGTCCAAGCTGTGGGAAGTCGAGTGCTGTCATCGCGTCTGTTTAGACAGAGAGGTCTTTTCTCTATTTCGATGGCTTCGCGAATAGTGGATGCCCTAAGAGAATTGAGAGATATGATAGTTCTACTGTCCTCGAAGTTGATAGAGTGCCCTGTTTGGATATAGTGATGCGCGAGTCGGATCTTTTTTACGAACTGACAGAGACTGTTCATATACTCGATGGTTAACGCGCCTGCTGGTACGACCGATATAGCTTTGTGGGTAATCTCGACATGGAATTTCGCAAACTCCTCGATCCTCGTTAGGTACTTTGTCTTTGGTGTTACCGGTTAAGTTGCCTATAGTTTGAGTGGTGTTGAAGACAGTCTTTATTTGATGTCGTTGTAAAATCCGTGCTATTTTGTCAGTGACTCCTCGAATGTATGAAAGGATGGCTTTTCGATGTTGTTGGTCTGTTTCTGACGGGGTTGGTGTGATTGGGGGTTATTGAGATTGATGAATTATACGCGCAATTTGGTCCGGATGATAACCGTTTTGTCGAAGGATTTGTTGAAGATATTAAGTTCGTTTTATCTATTGTCAATATCTGTTAAACGAATAGATCTAATAGTCAAAGATTTCATTACAGAACTCAATTGGGCAGGGTGGTGGTGTGATTGGGCATTTAAGTATCGATTGGTATGGGTTGGTTTCCCATAGACGGTATGTGAGAATCTGTCATTGTTGGTTTTTGTTATGAGGACATCAAGAAACGGGAGAGAAGAATCGGATTCGATTTCCATTGTAAATTGTATATTAGAATGTATACCATTGAGGTGTTGTAGAAAGAAGTCTAATGAATCCCTGCCAAGAGGCCAAATGACAAAAGTATGATCTACATATTTAAGCCAACAGGAAGGTTTTAAATTAGACGAGTTTTGGGCCTGGGTTTCGATTTGTTCCATGAAAATGTTAGTAAGCACTGAAGAAAGAGGTGAACCCATGGGGGCCCCACGGACTTGTTTGAACAGAGTGTCTTGAAATGAAAAATAAGTGTTAGAAGAACAGTGATGTACAATTTTGATGATGTCAGAAGAGATATTGTGTTTTGTTTTTAGAATATCTAACGTGTCTGAAATGGGGACATTGGTGAAAAGAGATACAACATCGAAGCTAACTAGGATATCATTTTCTGAAATTCTATAAGCACTTAGCAGATCTAGGAAGGAAGAAGAGTTCTTTACGTACGAGGATGCTTGGTCGGCTAGAGGTTGAAGGGTTTTGACTAAATACCGAGCTAATTCTTGGGTCGGGGATTGTACCGAACTGGCAATGGACCTAAGAGGAATGTCCGGCTTATGAATGAATTTTCGGAATTTTAGAAGATTTTTCACGAGGAATGATTATCTTTTTGACGTCAAGAGGAAGTTGTGTCCTGTTGATGATTTCCTTAGTCTTTTTCTCTAAGTAAGTAGTAGGATTATTGTTCATTATTTCGTAGTCTGCAGTGTGGAGTAGGAAATTCATCGAGTCCGATTCTTCTCTCCCGTTTCTTGATGTCCTCATAACAAAAACCAACAATGACAGATTCTCACATACCGTCTATAGCAAACCAACCCATATCAATCGATACTTAAATGCCTAATCACACCACCACCCTGCCCAATTGAGTTCTGTAATGAAATCTTTGACTCTTAGATCTATTCGTTTACCAGATATTGACAAAAGACAAAACAACTTAATAATCTTCAACAAATCTTTCGACAAAACGGTTATCATCCGGACCACATTGCGCGTATAATTCATCAATCTCAACAACCCCCAATCACACCAACCCCGTCAGAAACAGACCAACAACATCGAGGAGTCACTGACAAAGTGGCACGGATTTTACAACGACAACAAATAAAGACCGTCTTCAACATCACTCAAACTATAGGCAACTTAACCAGTAACCCCAAAGACAAAGTATCTAACGAGGATCGAGGAGTTTACGAAATTTCATGTCGCGATTGCCCACAAAGCTATATCGGTCGTACCAACAGGCGCGTTAACCATCGAGTATATGAACAGCCTCTGTCAGTTCGTAAAAAAGATCCGACTCGCGCATCAACATATCCAACTTCGAGAACATATCTCTCAATTCGCTTAGGTCATCCACTATTTGCGAAGCCATCGAAATAGAGAAAAGACCGCTCTGTCTAAACAGACGCGATGACAGGACTCTCCTTCCCACAGCTTGGACCTCCGTAATTGCCAGATTAAACAAACCAGACACGCCCACCAACACCCAACTAATCACCGCCCAGCCCCTTCATCAAGCGACATCCCCTCCTAATCGACCGATAACTATAAATAAAAGAAGCAGGGCAGACTCACCTTCAGTTCAGTTACCTAGTGATTCTTGGGGAGTAAGCAGGTTGAGGCCCCGAGTTCGATCTAGACTCTGAAACTCTATTTTAATTTTTGTCTCTTGATAATGGCTCCAAAGCAGGACTCGAAACGTCGAGTATTTAATAAATTCAGACGCGGTTCTCACCCGGATCCTAGCTTAGTTCATAATAATGAGCGCGGAAGCCTCTCAGAACATATATATATTAATATTGTAATGAAATACTGAAATACAGTTAGAGTGTAATAAAATAGATTCAAAGAATTAAAATTTTACTAACCATATTGCTAACCAGATATGAAATTTAGGGTATTTGAAATAGCAAGGCGAACATGTTTGTTCACAAGGGAAAATATGTCATTGTGATGATGAATATGATTAAATTTATGATAAAAACCCAAAATATCATAGATCTAGTGGGAAAATTATGAAGCATACTTACAATTGAGGGCTGAAGTCCAAAACTACGGTCATTATTTTCATCATTCAATAGAATCAGGTAAATCAGAGAAAATCTTTCAAAGCATAGTCAAAACACATCTTCATATCAAATTCATAGTAGCTAAAAATACAAAATCATATTACAATACAAATTAAACAGGAATTGAAATTTGGGGAACAGAATTGAAATATCTAAACTTGAAATTAAAGTACAACGTATAAAAAGTCAAGGTTCAAAACAGAAAATAAATAACTTTAATAAAGAAAAATATATAAAATTCTGAAAGTAGACAACAAATTGAACCGATAAAAAGAGTTATAGTTAAATTTATAAAGATTAAGGAGGTTGAACATCAAAAAGAACATGCTAGAGTTAAACCGGTTACAAAGTATAAAAAATTGTAACAATATAACAGCAAAGATGTAAGGAATCTATTTAGAAAATACTTGCAGAGATTCAAATAGTACAATGTAAACAAGAATAGGTGAAGAACAGTTCAATAAACTTAAATTTTGGGGAAATAAAGAAAGGGATCAAAATTACATTTAAAATTCAGAACTCAAAAAAGTAATTTCGAAAGTGTAAAATTATATCAAAAGGTACAGGAAGACTCAAAGAATACATTTCAAAAGAAAATATAGAGGAAAATCATGTTTAGAGAAAAATATACAAGTTCAAAAGAAATATCATAACATAGAATTTCAATTGAAATATACGAGTCTAAAACTTAATTGTAAGACAAGTTTTATATATCAATAAAACCAGTATTTTTCCTAAATTTTAATGATACAAAATACAAAGGGTTTAATTAAATTTTTTATTTCATGAATTATGTCAATTTTTAATACTGTCAGAGAAGCCAGATGTTTTTTTATTTATTATAAATTAACTGTCAACTTTTGACAATTGTCCAGTCTTAATCCATCGATGCAGGAGTGCACATGGATCAATTTTTGTTTAAATTTATGATTTTAAACAAAACTGCATCGAAATTTATTGGCATAATTCGCCATGTTAAATAAACTAAAGTGAAAGTGACATTTAAAACCCGAACGACAACGAACCGAAATTATTGTGTAACCAATTTCTCAGTCGGAAATCTATAAGGGGAGTTCAACATAAAATGAAACCAAGACAAGTAAATATTAAAAGTGCATATTAAAGATAAAAATTTCATCAGTCAAAAAGATGAATATGGAGAACTAGACAATTAAAAGTAGCAGATATTAAAAGATCATAATATAAAAGATCTTTACCAATAATGCAGTAGCAGAGCCCAGGAGTAACAGAACACGCCCAAGGAGAAAAGAGTTTTCAGCCGGACACTTAAACAAAGTGATACAAGGTATTTAAAACGAAACTGATTTGAAATAAAAACATTGATTAATGTGTTTTAATTGAATTTTGCACATATGTTTATTAATTGAGAATGTTTATTATTGATATTTCAAGACTTAGTAATTAGGTGTATATATAATAATAAGAATATGAGTAATTTTTGATAGATATTGAATACTCTCTTCGAGGTGTCATTCCTTTGTACGAAATGTATCAAATACATAAATCGAGAAGTGTTCGAGAGGACATTCAATTGTGGGAAGCGCAACTGATGGAGGTTCCCCGACCAGAAACAATATATGTTATATATAATATATTATTACGAAATTCACCCAAAACCGACCCTGTTTCAATTCAATACGACAACAAACGCTTTGAGATAAAAAAGGGTTCTCGAAAAGACTCGGCACCTGTAGGAGTGATGATGATTTTTACTGGAGAATTCGACGCTGGTTTTATAAAGGAAGCACGCCACGATCGCGAGTTCAGTTATACCGCGACGACTAGTGTATATGGGAATGTATTGTGATATTTGAATCAGCTGTTTTAATGTAAATAAAGTTCTAGAAAAGTGAAAGTGAATATTAGTTTTATAATTTTAAATTGATCCTACGGACTTTACAACAATATAATGTATATTGTCTTTTTTCATTTAAATTACTTATAACTCAGCTTCCTTGGTAGGTCTACCTATCACTACAAATTTTAAAATAAATAATGAACAAGAAAGAATAAAAACACACAAAAGTTACTTCAGCAGAAAGCAGTCGATAATATTTTTGCTGGAATATTTGCTTATTTATTTTTATATTTAGATAATTAAGAAATCATTGTTCATGATGCAAGTTAATTGTTTTATGTAACTTTGAAGTTGCTACAAAATATTATTTTATTTATTAATTTGTTTCAGGTAAGTCCGCCAAAACTTAAAAATTTGGGAGACTTCACTGTGCTCATCTAAGTACGTGTAAGTATTGGCGATTAAGATTGGTTCACTGTGGTTTATTTTGATAACTGCTTTTGGGTCTTTATGTTACAGATAGCCAATATCTTTCCTAAGCTGATCAAGATGAGCTGTATATTGAGATTGCCGTTCGTTTTTCTGTTATTTGTCAGCGAGAAAGCCAATTTATCATTTTATTTCTGTCAGCTCATTTTCTATTCTTTCCTTTAGAATTTTGTCGTACAACGTTCTTACAGTTCTTCTACAAGTATGACTATGTAATTTCCACATTTCCTTTAATGGTCTTTCTGAGGAATTGAACCAATGTTAGTTACAAATATCTGGACATATATCACTAATTCATAGGTCTGTTTCTACGCCCAGCTTCAGCTTTATCATATTTTTAATGAAGCCTTGTATTCAATCAAGTTCATGCGCCTTTCCTTTCCATATTCGGCTACCAGTATCTCTGTGTCTTTTGGTTATCATTTGTCGCGTATCTCTTTCAATAGATTAGCACAGTGGCCTGTCCACTCTCACGTAGATATTGTGGACAAGCTGCTGGTTTGGTGAAGATATGTAACTTGAATATTTTAGGTTTTTTCTCCTGTTACCTCTATTACAACTAGTAGTGAAAAATTATAATGAACGCAAAGTGTAATAGGACCATTTCCAAGAATTATCAGAATTACTGGTTATTATTGGCCGAATGTTATCTATATATAAATAGGCAAAGACAAAACGATTAGGTACCATTTTCTCCTCTGTCTCTCAACCGATTTTCTTCATTTTTGTTTTGTTTAGTAGCTACTGACGACTTTCAGTGCAGAATGCTAATATTAATTTATAATATTGGTTCATTCATTAAAAAAAAATATAATAAAAATTAATTATTTACGTCCATACTGTCAACGCCAAACAACTAACAGTGCCGCCTGGCCCCTACTTGATCACAGTGTCGTCGCCGCCAGACGGTTAAAACTCAAAACATTGAGAAATTATATAAGGGAACGATCGTTAGATATATTCTTAGAGCATGTACTTCTGGAAGTGGCATGCAAGTGTTGTTATTGTTTAGTGGTAAAATAGTCAATGTAGTAGATCAGTATTGATTTTTCGGACGCGTTGCAGTAACTTTCATATTATATATTTTGTTTTTAATGTGAATTTAATTATTTGATTAATATATTATTATCACAACTTTCCCGAAGGAGTTGTGTGAAAAATTGTCGGACAGCGGACAATAGAGACTGTATTAAATATTTAATTTCTCCTAGGGTTGTCGGTCCTCTCTTTTCTTTAATATTCCTGAACTTGATTGAAACCGCAAATGAGGAAAACTTTTAGGTTGCAAAGAACAATCTTCCAATTATTATATCGAATATTTTCCCAGGAGCGGTTCGAGCCAAAAATTTGAGGGGCCATTTATTTGTCAAAAATATTTCGATTACCGATATTTGATTATGTTTTTATTTTCTTTTTATTTCAATAGATTTGTCAATATGAGTGAACAATTATGGTCATTACATATTGGGCGGCCATTAGTTCTCATAAATATTCTGAGTTCAAAATCTGTATACTGTGATCAACTAGTATTCCTGCAAGCCTCGTCTGTGAAATAAAGTATGAAACAGTTATGCCTTACTTAATAATTTCAAGATTGAAATAGACATTATTTAAATAGTAGTTATTTAGTAATCTAATTAATGCCAACTGAATACCATGGTTCATTAATTGGAAAGAAAAATATATTTTTATAGTCTAAAACAAATATTTCAATATTTTGTACATTTAGAAAAAATTTTGTGCAAACAGATGACGCAACATTATGTCCTGAAAGTGATACTCTAAATTGCAAGAGCAATTAAGAATAGAGATGGTGTATTCTCAACAACCTCAAAATCGTAAATGTTTCGTGCTCAGATGTTTCGAGCAGGTATATAGCTTCCAAGTTTAATGCAGTCGACCATATTTTATACTCTCAAAGAACTTTCTTTTTAAGTAGAGCACACCACGGATGCATTTCGGTTTTCCACCATCAATGTTCTTCCGACTACCGTAGAAATAATATTTCCTAATTTTAAAAGAGATATTTCGAAATAAAATTTGTTTCATTTGGCATACTAAATGATATTAGAAGTGTAACATCCAAAAGGATTGACTTCTTGAAGTTTCTGGGCTAGCCTTACATTTTCAATACAACAATAACATTTGCAAGAAATTTTAATAACATCTAATGCGAAAAGAAATAATTATGTTTAGGGCGACCCGAAGCTTATTAGACTTATTAGGCTTCGAACTACTTGTGGCAGCTCCTTACAAGCAACTTAAATTTTATCATTGTCTTCATCTTTTGCCGTATATACTCCATGGGATATAAATTCGGTGAACCGAGTGGCCACGGCAAAACATTACTTTTGGAAGAAAGTGCATAGGATTTGTTCGTAGTATCCAGTTGCAAACGATTCCAAAAATTCTATAAACCATTGGAATTATCAGCAGCTGGTCTCTATGAACAAATCTATTGCTCGTAGGACATCATTAACATAACATACTTAAACAGAATCGCCTAGGGCTTCCATTCTCTGTATCATTTCCAACGTTGATAAAGAAATAACTAATACTGAACGGTATAAAAAAAGTCCAAAGGTATCAGTCAATGCGGCGATATAGTGTACACATAGTAACAGGTCTTCTTCAGACCATTTCGCAGAGCTAGTCTCAGTTGAGCAGTTGGTCTTCTCTTGTTCTTCTTCTACCTTCTACCGCCCCAGTACAATTATAGTCAGCAATCATCACTAAGACTATAATAATTTATGACTTCGAACTCGATGGATTTTGTTACACTTAGTAAAAGTATACGGAGGCGCAATAACTAAAAATGCCTGTACCATTCAGCTATCAGAAACTAGTTACTTCACCAATCACTAGCAAATCAAATTTTGTTTTGTCAAAAAAAGCGAACTACAAATATAGTCATTCTTTTGTCAAGTACCCCGACGAATACTTGATCGGTTCAACTTCAGGTGCACGAAAATAATATTGAAATATTAGGTTAAGACATTAGATTTCCTCTAGACAGGAATATTCAACTTTGAAAATCAGTCTCTTTAGACCTGCATGATGTGCTTGAAGTATTAGCCATTAGTTTCCCACTAAAGGCGATCCTTCAACTATGAAAATCGGTCCTTTTTAGGGGCTCAGTCCGATCTAACAACCTCCCAGTGATGCACATCAGGTTGTGATATGATAGATCATCTCAATCTCGTTTTCATCCTTTCTGTAATATGTCCGATACATTTACTGGGTTATTTTACTACCCAATGCAGGTTGTAGCTATAAGTTTGCACCACGAATTTTTAAAAGCTTGACACTCCGTGACACTATTAATCTACTACTCATTTTGACAGGTTTTAATCATTTCTGAGAACTGAAAGGCAGTGCATCATTTCTGACCTCAAATTCATACTCAGGAAGCCATAAACAAATTTGTTCATTTCATAAGTCTTCTTCAAATTCCAGAAATGTGATTTTTGGGACCACAAATAATTTCAGCACTTTTCTGAAAATTAATGGGTTATGAAACAGTTCTGATCCTGAATTCGTATTAAGCTGATCAATAGACTTCAGTTACATTAATTGTTTTCGAAAAGATAAATTGAGTGAGCCTATGCAAACAATTGGCGCGAAATAAGAAAATCTAGTGCTCGTGATCAATCTGAATCTCATTACTATTCTGCTTTTGGCCAGAATTGACTTTTCAAGTACCTGTCGGCTGCTTTTTTTGAAGGCACTTGCCCACGGTTAAATACGAGTTTTTTTAAAGACTTCAAAGTCTTATTTCATTGCACTATATGGTCAGTAATAACTAAAATCAAAATCTTTTAGTTTGTTAATTATTTATAATTAGTTTACCCTGGCATTAACAGAGCGTCTTATCGGTTTCAGCTCGCTTACTAAATTGCAGTCCATTTTTTGTATGAATTTCCTGTTTAGTGCACCTTTTTTATTCTTAACCTTTCATTATGAGGAAGATTCATGAACTTGCATCAAGCCGCATTGAATAGATATTTTCTCGAGATTATACCAGGAATAAGGAAAACATTCATTTCACTTACAAAAGATAGTGATTTATGAGATTTCTCTACACGTTGTGTGAGAAGAATAGAGAAACTGCGGTGAAATGAAATTGCGCCTATATATCAATCGGTTGCTTATCTGCTGTAAGTAATACAACTTCAATAAAACTGACTTGTTTACAAAACCTTTCCAAACATAAAGATTAATAGATACAACACACACAATCTAAAGAACATGAAAAATCCTACCCGCTTTTGTGGATGGAGGCGCTTATACAGTAAAGTCCTAAAGTATTGGATAAATCCACTTTGTAGATCATTATGAATGTAAATGACATCGTGAAACAGGACAACATTTATATATGAAACTTTTTTTTGAATAAAATGAATCAACTGCCCTTTCAGCCCCTAGTCGTAATAACTACCCCTAAAAAATAATCGGAAAAGGGTAGCGTGTGATACCTCGTTTAAAACGGTATTCAACTTTCTATTCAGCAATATGGGACTTTTTGATTTTTGGTTGTGCATGGTCAAAAAAGCAATTTTAATTTATACAACCCACATGTTACAGTTTCCTAGTCTATTAGTTAACTTTTGCCAAAAAAAAAGTAAAATCAATCCGATATTTGTGTAAAATTTAAGACGCATTTAAAATATATTTTAGTTCGCCAGACGTCGTTAATAATTTTTACTCATAAGAGAAATATCTTGCATATAAAATGAAACTGGTTCAAAAACCAAATGACGATGATACTGTTCGTAGATTAGAAATTTGTGAAATCGTTACGAATAGATAAATATTCTTTTCTCCGATAACAAAGGCGATAGTATCCTATATTTTTTAAATTGTCATTAACTCCTTAGAACAACTTTTTCCTAATACTGATAACCGAACAGACATTAATAGAAACATATGGTTTCAACAAATTGGAGCTTCACAATATTGAATAGCAGCAGTAGGAGCTTATCACAATCAAGTTTTTCTGCATCAATGGATCGATAGACGTAGCTAAATTGAATGCCCCCCTTCTTGTATTTGGCTGTAATTTAGGACTCAATAATCATGACAACTTTTGTTCTAAACATTAAAGTCAATATAACTGGAATGTCTTCGATGGCACATTCCATAGAGAATATTAAAAAAAATGTATGATTAGATGCTGCGGTTTTAGTTCAATGCTGGTTCAAGGCAAGTATATAATTGACGAAGGACCTTTAGCGGAACAATCAATAAACACGTGCCGTCACATAAACGAATCACCAAATAAAAGTTATCACTAACCTTTTACGTCCGGAAGCTCTGGTGTTTTCGTGGGTCTTCTTTCTTCTGAGACTAGCCCCGTAACAGCAGGAGCAGTTTCTTAGAGCTTCGTCTGGACAACACATTACACAAAAAAATAGCGACGTAATGTTCATTGATTGAGCAAACAAAAATGCGGGTTTAACAACAAATGATGCGCTTTTGTAAACACAAAAGAAACAAAATGAAAGCAGTTTAGCGGTCGTTACGAACGAAGCTAATAACTCGCGGATTCGTAACACAATAAAAACAATAAGCGCCGTCTCTTCAGACGGGATCAAAGCGTGACCGAATAGTTCGGAGCACAATACACAAAAAATCCCAAGCGTCCAAATAGCTAGGGACCCAAAACACGAATGTCAATACTGTCTATATTGTACACGCAAAAAAACACTTACAATTAGCATTAGCGCGACGGAATGTTTTAGAAAAGGTGCAGAAGTTTAAACACCAATGAAGTAATTCAATCAAATTGAAAACAATACACTAAACAAATTGCGGGAACGCACCAATAACACTACTAGCGCAGAAAATTTGGCTTATAGCCAATTTCCTTGAGGCTATGGCGTGGTCCAATTTTAGAAGACTCCATAAAAATAAATCTAGTTGTGTGAGATCCGATCACCTGGATGGTCACTCAATCGGTCTTCGACTATCGATCCATTTATTGAGAAAACTTGATTAAGATATTTGCGAACATCGACCACCTAATGAGGCGATGCCTCATTTTGTTAATACCACGTGGTTCATGAAAACGTGTTGATAAGTACCCAATCTATTATATATTTGGAAAAATTTCTGTCCAAATATTAATCTGCTGTGGATATTGCCCGTGATGAGCTCTAATCCATTTAGGATTTTCTTTGGTCAATTATGTTGTTATCTTCACCATCAAATGTTAATGTACATTAGTCTGAAAATAATAATATTTGTAGCAAAAATGGATAATTAATATTACACATATCCATTAGTATATCGCTAATACCATTCTACGACTCATGTCGTCATCGGGTACTTCTGTTCTTGTACTTTATGAACAGGTGTAAAAGAACATCATAATAATTTACAGTCGCAGTTGTGGGAATTTTATTCCACAGACAATAAAACGGTTTATTTGATTTCCTCGGAAATTGCTAGATTTAGGTTGATCCTCTAGGGTACTAACTTCCTAAATGTTTTTCAATTTTGCTTACTTTTGGATTAAGCTATACTTTTCTGAATATTCGTTATTAAACATGTAACAGAACTCTTGTTGAGTTTGCATCATATCCCAACAACCAATTAATATCAGAAGTTAAATCTTTTGTATTAAAGATAAAGGCGTTTGTTTATTAACAGTAAGAATACTTTACCTGATAATACCTTAAGAAGACTTAGTGTAATTAATGACTATTAAAAATTACCTACTGAACGCTAAACAACTTTTTACATATGAAGTAGTTTTTACAATATTGATTTTTAATAGGTATAAAAGTACTGATTTTAAAACATTTGTGTACCTTTAACAGTATTAACTATTGAATATAAAACGATACATTTTCGGATTTGTCTTGAAATTGAGAATACCAAAAAATAAAATATACAGGGTATTTCATTATGATGTGGTGTGGATGACGACGATACTGATAGATAGTTTACCATATATATTTCACAATTATGTAAAATACATTAAACTAAAGTAAAACCTTTATGTATCTCAGCATTTTTCCTGAAAATTTAATGTTTAGCTAACAATTAACTTATTGCATACTCCATGTACACAGTGTATACATTATAAGTCATTTAACAGCAATTTTAGCACACAAAGCTAAGCTCGATCGATATTATTCCCCTTTCATAAATATGAACCTAAGTTTTTAAACGTGGCTGGTGTTGTTCTTGTATTTCAGAATTAATATTTGTCGATAAAAGCACACACAACTGGTGCTATAACACATTTTGCTGTGACAGAACGTCGATGGAACATTGGTCATCTAATATTCTTTGATATAACTTCGATTGTGCTGGCAGCAAACACAATACATGCCAACATATGCAGCTCACATTTACTATTGGCGACACGTCACAACAATACCTATAGCATTTTAATGAGAAATCTGAATTCGGGCACCTGTTTATAAAATTAATGACCGTTCTACTAATTAAATCCCACTCAAATATATATAAATAATTCTTAAATTATAACTAAAATAATTGTATAATGGTTGTAGAAAGAATTATACCAGAATATTCTTGTTGCTATTCTAAAAAAAAACTAGAGTCCATGAATCGACTTTAACTGGCTTTAAATAAATGTTTGGAAACCGTGTGCAATCAATAACTATCTTTTTTTATCTGATTTAAAGTACAATTTTATTGATTATTTTAGCGTATTCTTAACTCTCCTGCTTTCTCTAATTTGTAGTTTTTATATATTACACATATTTTTTAATTTTTTTATTTGTTTTATTATTTGGGCCATTTTCTTTAAATTTAACTCTAATTCATTCTATATTGCAACTACACTGTATATATTTCTGTGCATTGGTCACGTAATATAAATTATTTGTCTATCATTTTCTGAATCACGCTGTACAACTATAATTCAAATCTACACTATGCTGCATTCACCCTGTATACCTATAATTTCACTTCGCCCAATATGCCAAGTATAAGCAACTACTTATGTGCCACATTGTATAACATTTTTTTAACCACCCTGTATAACTATAATTCCACCTTATATTTCAATCATCTTGTTGTATATGGACCTGCTTCTAACATTTTTTTAACCCTCTAATAACTCGCTAATCCTTACAGCATATGCTTATTTAAAGGTTTTTTAAGTTTTTTATCCACTCTGTATAACTATAGTTTTACTTCACTCTTATTTCAACCACCTTGTATACAGAACTACTTATGTGTCCCTCAATACAACATTTTTTGAACCACCCTGTATAACTTTAATTCTACTTCACCTTTTATTTCAACCATCCTATATATGGATCTGCTTATGTATCACCCAATATCACATACTTTCATGGCATATTTAAGGTATATAGTTATGATAAAAATCTGACATTTACATTGATGTGTACCGTGTTTTTCCAAATATTTTTACAATTTTCGGAAAAACGGTATGTTTTACGTTCTAGATAATGAAACGGAATCAAGCTGGAACCTCTGTTTGTACAATACTATTTAATATATTCAAATTGGTTAAGCCGTGTTAGAGAAAAGAGAGTAGATTTATTGAAATTCACTTAAATCAGAAAAAAAGCAATTAAGGGACTACATCCTTATTTACTGTTTTTTCTCATTTTCTGGGAAATTCTAAATCTCACGTTATAGAAAATCATATGATACCTTTCGGTAATATTCCTTAGTACAATGCCGTTTAAATCATCAAAATTGTTTTTGGATAATCACTGAGCATCCATAAAAAAACCGAAGCCGAATTGTCCCCTCCTTTTTGGAAGTCGGTTAAAAAGAAATCGCCTGTGAATATTTATCCCGTAGAAAATATTTTGTGTTTATCATCAGCCCCTCCGAGGTCTGCTTCAGTCCCAAAATCCTATAAAGGGAATGAGAGTCGAATGGTACCTTAGTCTGAGGTCTAAATCCGACTTTAACGCATATAAGCTTTGCATATTTGATACCGCCGTTTTTGAGAAAATAAGAACAATGGAAATAAAATTTCATTAGTATTTATTGCTCGATCAAATAAATTCTAAAACTGGTTGATTTTTCGCTTGATAAAAAAGACTAATTTTTAATTGTGTCATATCAAACACCCTAAGGGTGAGTTTTAACATTTAACTTAAAAAGGGATTAACCTTTATATGATACCTATATCAAATATCATCAACTTCTCTTGCCAATAGATCAAACATAAAAATTATGAATTATCATACGTATGGCTAAGCGCAAAATGAGAGAAAAATTGTTTGAGCAAGTAGACCAAAAAGTTGAAAGACACGTTCATCGAGTTCCTGTGAATAATAAACTGTGTGAAAACACCACAAGTAATATTGTTACCAAGCCTACCATAACAAAGTTTCCCCAATGGAAAACGAAAATGTGAAAAGTTATTGTAGCGCTAGGTGGCCACAAAGGTCACCAGCCAGAAGACCTTGAAGTTAAGCTTGCGGGAATTGTAGAAAAAATTTACAGCATGAAACTATTTCCATCAGACATATTAGAGCCAGAGCGAATGGCGATTGAACTATAGATTTATGACGTCCAATAGCCCACAGCCATAGAGTGGAATTTTGTAACCAAATCCACGTTACACCGTACCAAGAAACGATATGTTCCAACTTGAGGAAGATATACAATTTAATTTCTTGACATCATGTGGACATGAATAAAAAACTTTAAATGAAACTACTTATTAGGGTTCCGTATATACAATATACAGATAACATCACTCCGTATTTCTCACTATCTCACATCACAGCAATTTTCTCCTAAACTGCTGGACGGAAAAGGTTGAAATTCGGTGTATAGTTTGGTGACCCGATGGAGTACATATCGTAAATGAAAAAATTTTGATTTTAGGGGAGGAAAAACTAAAAAGATTTACCGTTCCCCCCTTGTCTCCAAAACTATAAAACGTAAAATTTTGGAAAAAATTAGAGGTAAATGGCCTCACCAGAATTTTACCGGAAAAATAAGGAGAAACTTCTATTATTAATTTTGGGGGACAAAACAGAATTAAATGGAAAATATAAAATATCAGATGAAAGGGCTCATTATGGCAAAAATAAATTTATTTTTTCAGATGTTTAAAATAAATTATTTTAAAGACATTAATAAAAATATAAAAAATTTTACCTCTTCCCCCTACCTTATCTAGAGATATAGGACATCACCAGAGTTTTACGGTTTTACGGGAAAAATAAGGAGAATTACAGAATTGAATGAAATATAAAATTAAAATTGTTTCTAACACATCATGTAATATATCAAATAAAAGGGCTCATTAAGGCAAAAACAAGTATATTTTTTCCATATTTTTAAAATAAATTATTTTTTAACAAAAATATTTTTTTTTACCCATTCCCCCTACCTTATCTCCGATACTATAAGCTGTAAAATTTTGAAAAAAATTAGAGATATAGGACCTCATCTAAATTTTAGTGGAAAATATCAAATTAAAATCGTTTCCAACGCATCACGTAGTACATCAAATCAAAGGGCTGATGACGAATGCAAACATTTCCATCATATTTTTAAAATTAATTATTTAAAAGATATTAACAAAAATATTTAAATATTTACCCATTCCCTCCCTTTGCCTCCGAAACTATAAGACGTAAAATTTTCAAAAATAATTGGGATATAGGACATCATCTGAAATTTACTGGAAAAATAGGTGAAAACTCTTATATTAATTTTAGGGAGCAAATTACAACATTAAATGGAAAACATAAAATTAAAATTATTTCTAACGCATCATGTAATATACCAAATCAAAGGGCTCATTATTTTTTTCATATTTTTTAAATGAATATTTTAAAACATATTAACAAAAATATTTTTAAAAAATTACTCATTTTCCCTATATTCCCTAAACTATAAGACCTACAATTTTTGTTTACAAAAAAAATACGAAGAAATCTCTAATATTAATGGTGGCCAAATTATAGAAATAAAGGGAAAATAAAAAATATTTTTTAACGCATCATGCAATACATCAAATGAAAGGGCTCATAATGGGTAATACAAATATATATTTTTCATATATTTAAAAATGATTGTTTACATGATATTAACAAAAAAATATCAAAAATTCTCATTTCCCGCTTTATTTCCGAAATCATACTAACTAAAATTTTGAAAATTATAAGGGTAGAAAACCCCAATATTAATTTTGTAGACAAATTATACAAATAAATAGAAAATAAAAATTAAATCTTCAAAAGCATCATGCAATATATCAAATAAAAGGCTCATTATGTGAATTACAAATATATCATATTTTTTAAATCATCTGTTTAAAAAACATTAACAAAAATATTAAACATCGACTTAATTCCCACTTTAGAAACTACACAATCTATAATTTTGAAAAATATATATTATTTGTATTTTTAAATAATTGGTATAAAGGATTTAATAATTTATTATTTAAAACTTAACTTATTTTCCCCTTTATCTTCCAATCTACAAAGCCTAAAGTTCAGACACTAGATCATAAAAGACCTCCCTGAAAGTTTATTGGTAACATAAAACTCTAATCTTAATTTTGTTGGCCAAATTTAAAAATAAATACATATGTTTATCATAATCAAGCGAATCATGTAGCAGAAAAAATAAAAAGTCTATGTGTGCACAATAAAAGTGTATATTTTTTATAAATTGAAAACGCGTCCTTTAAAAGATATTAGGGTAAATATAAGAAAATACACTCATTCCTTGCTAATCTGAAACTGGAATATTAGAATCTTGAAGGGGGTACGGAACCCTTAGTATGCGAGTCCCCCTCGCACTTGACCAAATTATATGATAGTTGAAATTTCATAGCTTAATGTTTTGGCAGATTGAAAACCATGATAGTCAACAGGGCCTGTAGTCACTGAACTAATATCCCTGTTCAAAAGTTTCGGATTTGTTATCCCAGACCTGGGATCAATTGTTGTAGCTGCAGAAACAAAACAAAATATTGAAATCTTGTGATACTAGGAAAAAGAGTATTCTAATTGCCTACTAGCTACACTGCTAAAAGTTTTAAGAGTACATTTCAATTTATTCGTACACAAATAACAGTTATTACTGTAACGCAATTAAAATATAAATTTCCACACGTGAGGACCATCATTGTAAAAAGTAAAAAAATTCTGTTTACTACGTACTGATACGGTTTTAAATAAACATGTCTCTAAATACCCTGATTAGTGACAGTATTTTTTTTATCAAAAGTTAAATCACATAATCTCATATTTGTCTTGACACAAGTTCGCCAATTTTACATCATTTTGTTGAGATTGTCTTATTACTAAATAAGCATAAGTATGTGCACTGCAAGATTTTATCAGTATGCAGGTGTATTTACAGGTAAGTATAGGGTTTTGTGTCACAAATGGTGTTGTGTGATTTTTTTTAATGTTAAGTAGGATTGATTAATACAATTATCGCCATAAATATTTCTGTAAAAAATTTTAGAAATAGAATGATTGTACTCATGAATTTAGCGACGCCAACATTTCAGGTGACTTCAATTAATAACCGCCAAAGTCATGCGGATTTGAAAGCTATTTCGGAGCAAAATGTGTCTGTCTATAAATATTTTAAAAATATTTTCATATTATTACAAGTAGTCATTCAAAATTCTAAAATTTTTCTTTTGTTATACGTAATTCTTAAGAAGTAGACTTCATTCAAATTTAAAACAAATTGTTTATTCAACTTTAGTTATTGAACTCAGAAAACAGAAAATTACAAATTGCTATAAAATCTCTAAAAGAGAAGACATTCTTCTAAATAATTGTTGACAACATTAAACATTATTATACGACTGATTGTATTTTAAATGAGATGTGCTCATAAAATCCTATTTCCTTAATGTCATCCAGACAATTGATATCACAATACTGGAAAACAAAATTCCTTCAAACTGAATGTAGTTCAGGTAGGCTCTCAATCAATTTCTGCGAATAAAAAAAAACATATTTTGATTGAAATTGAAGAAAATTCTAATTTGCAAACTCGCAGTAAAAGCTGAAAACCCTGAAATTTCTAAAGAAGTAATCCTCGTCTCCCAGTTGCCACAGTATTATTTTTTAAAGTTATATTTCGTTGAATAACACTACTTCTTTTGAATAAGCAAAATCGTGATAGAAAACGCAGCTTTTTTTGAGCTAGCATTCTTGGAAAACAAAATATAGATTTTTCTTCACATAATTTGGAATGTCCACTGTACTTGCAATTGTTTTGAAATGAAATTACTAATGAGTTTTTATTCAAACTCTGTCCAGCAAATCTTCATTTATGATTTTTTAATTTTGTATAGTATATACCATTTCATTGAAAGTGCTTGTTTGTCATTGTTTTCTCACTTCGTATTTCGTATTTGAAGTTTCTCTTGCAAAATATGGCCTTCCCAAGTAATCTAAACATTTTCATTACTTTTAATATAAGCATGGCATCATATGAGATCTCAAATTAAAGGTCTAATCAAGGAAATACAAAATTCAAGTACTTATACTTTTTGTTTCCTTATAAAATGTGTGTTTTAATAATTACTAAGAAATTATATGAAACGTAATCCACACCCCGACTCCGAAGCTACAGGATGTAATATATAATAAAATACGGTGCATTAAGTAACATAATTACTCATTGCTAGGAACACAAATCTATTTTTGTAAATTTTAAACTGTATATTTTACAAGAAATTAACAAAAGTTTACAAAAAATTAACCTTCTTCGAAACTACAATATCCAAGATTTTGGAGAAATAAGAAATTTAATTTACCATTCGAATTTTACAGGAAAACCTATTTCGTAATGTTATTGTCAATGTTGGGGAACAAATTAAAAAATATATTTGAAAAATATAGAATAAACGCGATCAATTGGAACTTTTTTATCCAGTTTTTATTAAATCGTGAATCCAAAAAATATGTTATGTTTAGTTACCAGAGGTTATGCCAAAATATGCCAAATATTGTCTTCTAAACGTTGTTTGTGGCATATTCTTGATTACTTTTATGTTTTTTTTGGGCAATAACACCACAATAGAACTAAAACGACGTATACTGCAGGAATACCAAACGTTTTAAAGTTTATTCTGAGTTCGTTGTCAATCGCTTTGTATTTATTGATGTAGATTGCAAAATGAAAATTTGAGTTGACATATAAAATTGACATTAGAAAATTTGTTGTTTTTAGATATACAGGTAGCACAAAAAATTCTAAAGATCATGAATTATAGTTAACCAGCTTTCAAATTAGAAGAATTTGAAAGAGTTGTCTTTAGAATTTATAAGTGGGGTGCCTAGGTACGACTTTATTATAAGATAGCGCATTCGCCAAAAATGCGATCAAAGAATTCTATTGTTTTAGTGTCCCATTAACGTCATAAGGGAAAACCTAGGAAAAACCTTATGAACCATCCCGATATTGGGTTGTTCAAAAGGAGGTTACCATTCATAATTTCTTCCTTAATTGTCGGTAACCAGATACGATTAAATTCTACAGAAGTAGAAGCGATACAATCGTCTTCATTTCTTTTTGTGTTATGTTGTTCATTGTGAAGTATAGTTGAATTGTCAAATTGTATTTTATGGCCTAGGTCCCAAGCATGTTCACAAATTTTTGATTTTTCAAATTGTCGTTTCTTTATGTAATTCTTGTGTTCATTTATTCGTACGTTTAATGGTCTCGATGTTTCTCCAATATAAAATTTATTGCATTCGCAAGGAATCTTATATATGCAGTTTTTTGAGTTCTGCCAAATATGTCAAAAATATCAAAAACTATAAAAATGTCACAATGTGAAAAGTCTCAAAAATTTTCAAAAATGTCAAAAATGTCAAAAAATGTTAAAAAATGTCAAAAATGTCAAAAATGTCAAAAATGTAAAAAATGTCAAAAATGTAAAAAATGTCAAAAATGTCAAAAATGTCAAAAATGTCAAAAATGTCAAAAATGTCAAAAATGTCAAAAATGTCAAAAATGTCAAAAATGTCAAAAATGTCAAAAATGTCAAAAATGTCAAAAATGTCAAAAATGTCAAAAATGTCAAAAATGTCAAAAATGACAAAAATGTCAAAAATGTCAAAAATTTCGAAAATGCCAAAAAATGTCAAAATATCAAAAAGTCAAAAATGACAAAAATTTCATGTGCCAAAACTGTCGAAAATGCCATAAGCATCATAAATTTGAAAAACTTTAAAATGTTCATAAATGTCAAAAACGTCAAAAATGTCAATCATATCAAAAATGTCAATGTCAATGAGTCGAAGCAAACAAACATTTATTTTTGTGCTTTGCTTTATATTTTTTTGCGGTATATCATTCCTATAAATGACTTAATTGTTTAGGAATAATTTAGAAAAAGTCTATATATTCTCTTTTCTTTCAGCTACGTTTGCAGGATTTTCATTCGGCATTAATCTTGGATGGACATCTCCATATCTGCCATACCTTCTTTCCAACTCATCTACAATCCCGACCACGCCTACAGAAGGTTCATGGTGTGCAATGGCAACATTAGGTGGTTGCCTGGTTGGAGCACTGCTTGCCGGTAATTTAGCGGACCGATTAGGAAGAAAAAAGACCCTTCTGTCACTGGCCCCATTAACCATTTTTTCGTTCCTTAGTTTATCGTTGGTCAAAAATATTTGGTACATAAGCGCTTTAAGAGTTATAGTAGGAATAGCAGATGGCGCTGCTTTCACAATCTTACCAATGTACATTGGTGAAATAGTGGATGCCGACATAAGGGGATTTTCGTCATCACTTATAACAATCCTTTTTTGCAGTGGAACACTTTTTATAAATGTAATTGGGCCCTATATGAGCATATTTACATCTAGTTTGGTTATATCCATTTTTCCAACATTACATTTGGTAACGTTTTGGTTTATGCCAGAATCTCCTTATTTTTATGTAAAGACAGGAAATTTTGCAGAAGCAGAAAAGTCCCTTCTTAAACTGAAAAGTGTCACAAACGTCAAGAAAGAGCTAGATGCTCTTAAGGAGATTGATGCAATAGAAAAGCGGAGTGTCAAATCTAAATTTACGAATCTCTTTACCATACCTAGTAACAGAAAAGCATGTATGGTGTTTTTTATTGTATTATTCATGAACAGAATGAGCGGTAAGCTTCCTTTAATACTGTTTACCACAACCATTTTTCAAGAAACAGGGAGTAATATAGATCCGTTTTTATCCACTATAATTTACAATACCATTGAATTAGTTACTGTTAGCTTTATGGGACTTCTAGTAGACAGATTTGGTAGAAGACTATTGATTATAACATCATGTTTCGGATGTTTTTGAACAACATTTGCATTGTCTTTATTTTTCGTCTTAAAGGAATCAGATTCTGCATCAATCATTTATTTGAATTGGCTCCCGATTTGCTCTCTTATTCTGCACAATATCTCTTACAGTGTTGGATTAGGCTATGGAATGTACACATATTTGAGTGAGTTATTTCCTATGTCTGCGAAAGCCAACGCCACTTGTTTAGCCGAACTGGGTATTGTAATTTTTGGAATAGCTACTGGCCAATTCTTCCAAGTAGTATACTTTAATTATGGGATGTCGATACCGTTTCTTGTGTTTTCCGCAACGTGTGGGATAGGAACAGTTCTACTTTACAAGATTCTTCCCGAAACTAAAGGAAAAACTTTGGAAGAAATTCAAGAAATGTTAATAAAAACAACCAATAGTAAAATGACGGATTGGGAAGAGACCCATATAACAGAACAGAAGATATAGCATTAGTTTAAATATTTTTATTTTTATAATACCTTAATATAATATGCCGAATTATATGTTTTTAAGTATATCAGAGTCTCAATTATTTTTAAATTTTAACTACGTTTTAAATGAATGCATTTTTAGTTTAATTTGGATTTCGGTCCTTTAAACGAATCGAAATCGATAATTAAGCATAATAATTATTTGCCAGTTTATTTTACCTGAGATATTTGGCAGATTTTCCTGACTATAGAATCAGAGAGTAATCGCATTCAACACTATACTAAAGCTGATTTGGAGACATTGTTGACCTAATATATCTGCACATTTTTGTAATGAAGAAAAATAGTGAACTACGAAAATTACGAAATATTTTATAGATCTATCAGCAGTTGAAATTCATAGACAATAATGTCAGATATGAAATGAGTCTCTATATGTTATTATTATATTTAAACACAAAAGACGAAGAGTTTTTAAGGGAAAGACCATCAACGCCTTCCGCCGACATGACAATATATCCTAAAATCGGCAATCATCCCTTCATCTCTAGTAACATTTACTACCAGGTTTTGTATCTACAAGGACGCCATATAGTTACCCGAGTCTGCAGTTCCTAAACTCGAAGTTCTGAAGAAGATCAGGATTATCTCAGGGAAAATTCACCTAATTATTACATGCAAATTTCTGCAATTATCTCTTACAAACCATACAAGTGAGAATATTGGTTGAAAGCAAGGTGAATTAATACACCCTGGTTGAAAGTAAAAAATGAGTGAGATCTCAACAAAATGTCAACAATTTTGTTTATAGAGGGTAAAACCAATTTGACAAGCCAGTAATAATACAATATTTGAGATCTTTTGGACAACAGCTGATGGATTCCACTTAGTTTAATTAACATTGGAATTTGTTATTAGCCTAACCTAACCTGGGAATAGCAGAATGGTAGCAGTATTCAAGACTCGATATCGGATTTGGGAATTTTTGATGACTCGTTTCCTTCAAACACCTAGATGTCGCTGTTCAATTCGCTACTGACTAAAATCAAAAACATTTTGACTAGTGGAAAATTTATGTCCCCGCCCATGCATAATTATAGTCCATCGGCCAGTTCCATGCTAATGAGCACCCACGACTTTAAGAGGGTGGGTTCTGAAGACAACGACAATTACTGATAAAAACAGTCGCATCTGATGCTAGTTTCACAAGCAGGGTTTTGAGACAATTAGAGATGTAATCAGTTGCCCGCCATGTCCAACAGCATAAGATGACGTCGAAGGGGCACAAATGAAGTTCAAGATCTACATCTAAGACTCATGGCCTTTAGAGACCGATTTCCGACAACTCGAAATTTGATTAATGAATGGTTAGGAGAACAAGGCCATTTTGTAAGTACCTGAACGGTCTACCGCCGTATAAGCTCGTTTGGAGAACAACATTATCGACCCCATCTGGTGCTACCTCTGACCGCTGAATAACTACTACAGTCAACGATGGCATCAGGGCGTCTTCTCTGATGAATTTCGATTCTGCTTGGGTCGACATGATGGCCGAAGAAGGGTTGGTTGAGATCGAGGAGAAAGATGTCAACCTCAATTTGATGTTGAGCTACATGTAATACACTGAACAGTAGGCGTTATGGTATAGGGTGCTATTGCAAATGGAAGTAAGTCACATTTAGTTATTGTTCGAGGCAACATGCCACAACATAATACTCGGCCTCATGTTGCTCAAGTTAGTTTTTTTTTGTTTTTGAGGAGACCCATATATGATGGGTAGAAGGCTCGGAAATTAACCCCAGCCCCCACGGACTTTGGAGGTTCTAAGACCTGAAATAGAGGTAACTGGGAATAGGATTGCTCAAGAAGAAATAGACCATCTTATTGAATCAAAGCCTAGCCGTGTTGGGACTGTATATTAAGAAACTTCTAATAAAAAATACACTACTTGGTATTCTTAATTCAAATTTAATATATCATCTACGTTTTACCCAAACAATATTAAATGTCAACATCTCTTTCTGGGTGTTGCAATTTCTTTGTCAGTGAGTATATATTATGTGATACTTATTTGTATTTGGATCCAAGAGCTACTGACATATTGGAAGATTACCAAAGAACATCTAAAGAATATAGGTAAGAAACAAATAAATCAAAATAAGTATTTAATATATTTAAAACCACTTTCAATATTATTTTGATTTATCTCTGTCAAAGACCTTAAAATTTACGATATATTAAAATTTCGTCTTATTCAAATTACAACAAACTTAGTTTTAATTAAAAGGACTCTTCCTTCCATTGAAAGATTTATGGTTCAGCTGCATGTACTGAAGGTAGTTTTCTTAATAATATTTTAAGTAATTCAGATCATTATGTGTTTATTAATTTATTGTGTCCCTCTAACATTGAACTGACATATTGATTAATCGCACATAGAAACTGCAGCAATAACTGCGTTACGACTTATTAGAGATAAACGGAGTTTCGCTGTGCTTTTATCCTGCGAACTCATTAGGCTCTAACGTTGTTCATTTGTGAAAGGTATTCACGGAAAATTACTGTAGAGTGCTGAGGATAATAGAAAATCAGTCAAGTAATGATGTTATTTTGTTAAAGGTGTAATGGAATGTTAAAAGTGTAATTTTCACGCTGTCTAGTAAAGGAAGTGTTTTACTTTTATTAATGGACATGTAAGATTATTTCATATAATGGGTAATAAAAAAGTAATTGTTTTAGTATTTTAATATACAGCATCAAGAGAGTGGAATGAGTCTCAGGACTTGCCACAGATTTTTCATTTGGACACTGGGTTGGCTAACGATGTTTTCATTTAAAATTCTGAATTAAATTGTTTCCTGCAGCTGTGCTTCTTCTTCTTGTGGATCACCTTGACCTGTACCTAGCTCAAATTGTGTTGTTTGGTCCATATGGGATTTGGTAATCCAGATGTTATCTATGCTCTTTGAATATCCATATTGTGCTCCTGAACTCTGGTGGTCTTCCAAATTTACTGGTTTGCACACTCGCCAACTCGCGAGGTATGCTGTACATGAAAGATTGTGGTACTATAGTGCGGATTCGTTTCCATAATTCTCAGTGTTGTCGCCCTTGAAAATAATTAGCGTTATATTTTGCTTTCCAGTTCGCTTAAGTTTTTCATTTATGCCACATATGTACAATAATATTAATGTAGCTATAATATTTTTTTTCTCAAATATTTTAATTTACATCTTAGAATTGTGCATTTTTTATCCATAGTTTCTTAACCATTGACAACGGGGTCTGACCTAGACCCCGAAACGTTTGGAATTTAGAGCAATTTTCATGATGAAATGCAACTAATTACTTTGTTTTTCTATCACTAACACATTTATTCACTAAAACATGTGACTAGTTTCGATGCCTAGCGCATCATTTTCAAACATACATAAACAATGAAAAAACCCATCTAACAAACCTTAAATACAAAACAAATGACCAAATTCACCGACATGATGGTTAGCCGGTCGTGGTCAAGAACATAATGAATATAAAACCAAACGGTATATAAAGGTATTTATTATACAACTACCTGATATTCTAAGATTATCACGGGGAATACCCGTCCTCACGTAGTAATTCGAAAAGGGGTATTTTTATAAAGTTAAGCTGCTCATTAAGTAGCAAATCGGGGAATTTATTGTGAGAGAGGTAAATTTGAATTTGTTCTAATAAAGATGTTTTAAAACAATTATTAGTAAAATGCAACATTTTTGTGTTTTCTATTGTGGGAAAAGTGTGCCCTGTTTGAATTAAATGGTTAGCAAAATTTCTGGTTGTCATTCCCACATAGAAGCTATTACAGTCCGAACATATCAGCTTATAAACCCCTGACCTGTTGTAAATACAAACTTTGTCCTTGGCGTTAAATAATAAATTTGATAACTTGAATTGTGATTTGAAGCTAACTATGATATCCTGGGATGATAGAATTCTAGCGATTTTGTTACTTATGTTTCCAAAATATGTTAATGAAATGTAGTTTGTAGGCTCTTTTTTTGACAAAGGGATAGATGCTTCGATATGCTAGTTGAAGCTCTTTTCGGGAGATTAGTTTCATAATTAAATTAGGATCGATGTCGTTATTTTTGGCTATTGTAATAATAACATCTAATTCTTGTTCTAAATCACTTTTTGATAATGGGATAGAAAAGCCTCTATGAATCGTATTTTTGTATGCGGATAATTTATGGTTTAGCGGACTAAATAAAGACCCGTGAATTGTGGCGTCAGTAAATGTTTTTTTTTTCTATATATGTTAAAACTTATTAATGAATTATTCCGAGTAAAAGTAAGATCTAAAAAGTTAATTTTGCAATACTGTTTTATTTCTATTGTAAATGATATGATAGGATGTAACTTATTAATAAAACTGAGAAAAGGATCTAATTGCCTAAGTTTTCCTGTAAAATAATCTAGGATGTCGTCTACGTATCTGTACCAGAAAAATATATGCTTTTCCCTAAAGAGGAACTCATTATATCATTTTCTAAATTTGACATGAAAATGTCTGCGAGCAAGGGACTGAGTGGCGAGCCCATTGCTAAACCGTTATTTTGAACATAAAATTTGTTATTGAATTGGCAATAATTTTGAGAGAGGCATATTTCGAAAGCTGATTCTATTTCTTTACATAAGTTAGGATTTATTGAGCAGTTATTTAATAAGTTTGAAATTAATGGGAAGCACTCATTTGTGGGAATATTAGGGAACATGTTGAAAATGAAAATTTAAATTTACCTCTCTCACAATAAATTCCCAGGTTTGCTACTTAATGATCAGCTTAACTTTATAAAAACACCCCTCTTCGAATTAGTACGTTAGGACGGGTATTCCCGGTGATAATCTTAGAATATCAGGTAGTTGTATCATACCTTTTTTATCCCTTTAGTTTTATATTCATTATGTTCTTGACCACGACCGGCTAACCACCATGTCGGTGTATTTGGTCATTAGTTTTGTATTTAACTAGTCAGATGTTTTAGTGAATAAATGTGTTAGTGATAGAAAAACGAAGTAATTAGTTTTATTTCATCATCATGATTGACTATCACAAAGTAACGGCTTCCACAATCGATTTTTTACAGCAATTTTCTTTAAATTGTGGTGTTATTTCCCAGGAAATACTTAGACGTAGCTATAATAGTTTTCTCTATTTACCTGGTTTGTGGAGTTCTTCAAATGTCTTGCTGACAAGAAATCCAGGATATTAATTGACCAATAAGTCCTCTCTGAGTGTCACTTTTTTATATTTGAAATACATTGGTCTGCTGCAGATGTTTTTTGTCTCTCTTGATTAATGTTAAGATGTCAGTTGAAGCTCGTATGTGTAGTGTGTTGTCTGCATACTGTTGTTCCGCTCTAAGTTTTTGGCTTTTCGCATGGACAAACTATAAGCATGAACTTTCCTCTGATAACTGTCATTGGTTTAATTGCTCCAGGAGCCTCTATAGTTGCAGTCCTCGCGGGGTAGCCAGATGGTGAATGTGTCGCGGACATATCTGAGCAGGGCCTCGAATTTTCATCCTAGCTTTTGAGTTTCTAATCATTCAACCATTACATGTAAATGTTAGTTATTTCGTCACAAAGTAGAGTCCACGGGTAGCCGATATTATTGCAAAGAGAACTGGTTCTCCTGAAAATAACATGTTTTAAGGCAACCGTGTAATAAAGACATTATAAAATTTATTTTATTGATAACTCCACTGTTTCCACTGCGAAATATGCTTCCCGCCTCTCGTTACCCCTCTGTATCTATTTCTCTTTCTGGGTGTCTTTCTTAGTAATAAAATACTTGACACTGTTTTGTTACGACTTATGTACTAATCCTAATGCTCAATTTTTAATTGAAACATAACTAATAAATAGATTTAAAATTTACAACATCAAAGTTCTTTAGAGTATCTCATAGATATTTAGGGAAAAATGTATAATTTACATATCCTTGGTTGAAAAAACTAGAAAACTGGTTGCTTAATATTTACATTATTTTATATTCAACACATTATACCCTCTATCTACACCAGCGTCATTCTGTTCACTGCTTGAGTTTGTTATTTAATGCTTTTAGCTGAACACTTTTTCAATTTAATCCCCATATAAATGTGTCATCTTTGACTCTACCATCCACAAACTTGACCTTTTTTGCGGAGTTGTAGTTTATCATCGTTGTCTATACTATCCATAAACTTTATGCTGTCTCTAATTTCAAATAACGCAAATTAGAATGTTATTAGAACCAAACGCAAATTTTGTACAGGTATTATATATTATATGGATGTTATATTTGTTTATTAACTATAATATCTTCATTTACTATAAATAAAGGGATTATTAATATATAAACTTCTGCCTGTTTCTTATAGAGAAAACTAAGTTTGTCACATATTATTGCGTCTTAAAATTAAGATTCATCTAAATACTCATATTATATCAGTGGCATTAATTTTTTTTATCAAAAGCTAAATCAAACAATGTGGTATTTGCATGATGCCACAAGCTCACTACTTTTACAATATTTTGTTCAGATTGTAATATTAGTAATTAGGCATAAGTATGTGCACGCCAAGATTTTATCAGTATGCCGGTGTATTTACAGGTAAGGAAACGGTTTCGCGTTCGGTGTAAAATTTTGTGACTTTTTGGTTAATATTTTAAGTGTTGGAATGAATAACCTTCGTTAAATTTAAGAACTCACTAATTCGCACACCCATTTTAATTACTTGTGTTAATACTGAGTTTTAATTGCACTATGTAAAACATATCATTCCTTTCCACCAACATATATTTTAACATATTTTAACAAATAATCCTTGTACTACATTTTTAACATTTTTGTCATTTTTTAGATATTTTTGGCATTTTTGGCGTTGTGAGAAAATCTTTATAGACGCTGCTTAGAGTTTTTTACTTTTTTTGAAATTTCTGACATTTTATAATATTTCTTAGATTTTTGATATTTTTGATATTTTGGCCTTTTTTGATACATTCGACATTTTTACATTTCCGATATGGGTTAACATTTTCGACAATTTTAGACATTCTTGGCATCTTTTGTTAATCTTGACATTTATAATATTTAATTTTTTTAGGATTGAAATTTTAGCATTTTGACGTTTTTTGACATCTTATTTCTTCTTTTTGATATTTTTCACATTTTTTGTTACTTTCTAAAAATTTCAACATTTGTTAACATTTATTTCCAGTTTCCATGTTTTTGGCACTTTTTGGTGTTTGTTGACATTTTAAATATATTTTAACATGTTGGAAGTTGTTATTATTATTAACGTTTTTGACATTGGAAATCGTAAAATTCACTGTTTTCTGTTTTTTTCCTTTGTCTGCACTGTTCCCAATTGGATGCCAATTATCAACTTTCTAAGTCATCTGGAAGTGGGTTAGGTTTTTGATCTATATGTCAGTCAGTCAAACAGATAGTAAAAAAAATCCGATTTTTAGACATTAATATATAAAAACTTGGGATTCTAATTAACCTAACAGGTATATATATATATATATATATATATATATAAAGTTTTATGTGTATTTATATTAAACATTTTTATAGTTGTTAAGGAATGGCTTCAAATAATGCGTCTTATTGTCTTCTAAATGTTATTTGTGGCATGTTCTTGATTATTTTTAAGTTTTCTTGGGAATAAGACCACAATTGAATTAAAAAAATACAGCTTTTTTAATTTAATTGTGGTGTTATTCCCAAGAAAACTTAATAAAAAATAATACGTCTAATACTTATAACAGACGGCTGCTGAGTCGCCAGTTCATATTTCTTAGTTTGAATTTTTCATAATACGCTTCCGCATGTCTAAAATCTCTATGAAAAATTATCATAATCTTCTACGAACTTAAAAAATTTGTTATTGCTGTATATATCCGTTTGCTATTATATATTTACTCGACTACACGGTCACTTTCTGTACATAGTGAAACTCTTGACCTACACTCTTCCCAAACCCACATAGACTCATTTTATTATCCATTTAACCTATTCTTACCAGTTGTATGTGAGAACCTTCCCTAAAGTATCTGACACGCTTCAACAGTAAGTCAAAATATTTATCAAAGATCGCGAAATTTAAAAACAACTTCGGGAAGCTATAACTTAATACCCAAAGAATTATTTATATACAACACAGGTCTACAAAAAAACAGTTTTCTGTACTTTACATGTGACATATGATATCCGAAGTATTTTTGCCCCCTGAATATTAATCCTGAATATGAATCTGCTTTCAGATTTGGTCTATGGCCCTTTAGTCTTCAGCAAATAGCTGAAAAGCTTCAGAAAAATGATAAAATTTGGGATAGTCGAATCTGTACATGTGATGAATAGGTTCCGAGGTATTTTCACATGCTGAACATGTTTTTGCTATCGAAACCGCTCCATCTCTCGTCAAGCTTCAGAAAAACGGTAAAAATCTTCATATTATTGAAGACTTTGAAAGACTGGTCAAACCTGCACGTGCGACATTTGGTTTTTGACGTAATTTTGAGTGCTGAGCAATGTGTTGTTGCTAAAATTGTTTAATCACCTGTTGGTCTTCGCAAAACCACTGAAAACCTCCAGAGAAATAAAGAATCACCAGGAGTAGTTCACAGTGCGACATATGTTTGTGTTTTTTTGACTTCTCAATGTTATATCAAAAGTAAATCCTTTAGTTGCCCCCGGGGCATCTCCACGTTGTGACTGTGGGCAACGTTCTTCATCACTTTACCGGCAGAGTCCTCGGGTGAAGACTTTCACGCCGTTGTGGCAACTAAAAGAAATTACAGTTCTATGATCCACGGTCGCATACGTAAAGTACGATATCCAATATCGGTGGCTGGTCAGGGTGGGAAAGCGGGCCCGCAGTTATCGTCATCATGCCACCGTAGCTCTGTAATTTTTCTTTTACAAATTTTTAACTTTTTATCGATTTTTTTGAAAGTTCTGCTATGTTTTTCTTCTAGTCTTTTCGTTTAGTCTTATATTTATGTTTCTTATTTAGTCCGTTTATCTAGTCTAATGTATATTTTTTTATGTAGTTTTATTTCTTAGTCTAGTTTTAAACAATTATTTTAAAGTGTCGCGTTGAGCTTCATAACTGATCATATTATATTAATATATTGAAGAATCCAATGCTCAATCGTTTATATATGAACTGAAATTCGAAGTCATTATTTAATTTCTTAGGCAATGAAAATTTGCAGGTTTAACCATTCTTCCAAAGTCTTCAATTTTCTAAAGGTTTTTAGTGATTTTCTGAACACCAACAGGGGATGAAACAATTTTAGCAACAAAACATTGCTCAGTACTCAAAATTACATCAAAAACCATATGTCGCACGTGCAGGTTTGACCAGTCTTCCAGTCTTCAATTCTCTGAAGGTTTTTAGCGATTTTCTGAAGATTGATAGCAAAAACATATTTAGCAGGTGAAAATACATCGGAACCTACACATCACATGTGCAGATTCGACTAGCCCACAAATCTTTATTTTTCTGAAGCTTTTCACCTATTTGCTGAAGACTGTAGAGTGATAGACCATCTGACGCCAGATGCTTGTTCAGGAGGCCTGTGTAATTATTCTAGTGTAAATAGTAAATATTGTGCATCTGTTCTATTTTCTTTCAGCTACGTTTGCAGTATTTTCCTTCGGGATAAATATTGGATGGACTTCTCCATATCTTCCATACCTTCTTTCCAACTCATCTACAATTTCGACTACACCTACAGAAGGATCATGGTGTGCAATAGCACCTCTAGGTGGTTGCTTGGTTGGGGCATTACTTGCTGGTGGTTTAGCGGACCGCCTAGGTAGAAAAAAGACCATTCTTTCACTGGCGCCATTAACAATTTTTTCGTTTGGGACTTTAGCGTTTGTCAAAAATATTTGGTACATAAGCGCTTTAAGAGTTATAGTTGGAATAGCTGATGGAGCTGTCTTCACAGTCTTACCAATGTACATAGGTGAAATAGTGGATGCCGACATAAGAGGATTTTCGTCATCACTAATAACAATTCTTTTTTGCAGCGGAACACTTTTTATTAATTTAGTTGGACCATTCCTGAGCATATTTACATCTAGTTTAGTAATATCTGTTTTTCCAACGTTACATTTGGTAACATATTTGTTTATGCCAGAATCTCCTTATTTCTATGTAAAAGTAGGAAACTTTGTAGAAGCAGAAAAATCTCTTGTTAAATTGAAAGGTTGTAAGAACGTAAAGAAAGAGTTAGATGTTCTTAAAGAGATTGATGCAGTTGAAAAAAGGAGTGTGAAACCTAAATTTACCAATCTCTTTACTATACCTAGTAACAGGAAAGCATGTACTATATTTTTTATAATAATGTTTATCAATAGAATGAGCGGGAAACTACCGTTAATACTGTTTACCACAACCATTTTTCAGGAATCTGCGAGTACTATAGATTCTTCTTTATCTGCGATAATTTACAGTACCATCGAATTAGTTACTGTAACCTTTATGGGATTTATTGTGGACCGATTTGGGAGAAGGCCTTTGATAATAACATCATGTTTTGGATGTTTTGTAACAACATTTGCATTAGGTTTATTTTTCTGGTTAAAGGAAACAAATTCGGGATTAATCGCTTATTTGAACTGGCTTCCACTTTGTTCTCTTGTTCTGCACAATATCGCTTATAGTGTTGGATTAGGTTATGGTATGTACACGTATCTCAGTGAGCTATTTCCTATGTCGGCGAAAGCACATGCCGCTTGTTTAGCGGAACTCGAGGTTGTAATTTTTGGAATAGCGACTGGTCAGTTCTTCCAGGTTGTATACTTGAATTTTGGGATGTCTATCCCGTTTTTTGTATTTTCTGCAACTTGTGGTGTAGGAATTTTCTTACTTTACAAGGTTCTTCCCGAAACTAGAGGAAAGACTTTGGAAGAAATTCAAAATTTGTTAGCTAAAACTTCCAACAGGATGGCAATGTATTCTGAAGGTACCTATTTAAGAGAGCAAGGTATATAAAATTAGTAGAATTGTATTTTTAGAGTACTTTGGTTTTAAAAAATAGCTTTTGCATGAAGAAATTCATGTTATTTATTCTTTAATTTGATGATGAAGCTGTGTACAAACAATACATTGTCTTATTTTTCGTACTTATTTTATATCAGCGATAACCCAAAGGATTCTTGCATGCTTTTTAATAGCTAGTATTGACATTGCTTTAATATAATCAGCATGCTGTTTTGGTGTGGAAGAATTTTCTGAAATAGGATGTTGTAATCTCATATAGTTTTCTCCCAAATATATAATATAAGAGCATTATATGAAGAGAGTAAAATAGAATGATAAGACCTCCACACAATGAAAAAGTTTTATTTGCTTGACCGTAAAGTCTCCACACGAATTCCTTTCTTCTCATGTTTCTATAGCCGCTATGATATGTTGCTTTGGGCCTATGAAAATGCACTATTTTTTGTTCGTCGTGTAATCGAGTATCTCGGTCCTTTCAGCAGTTTCCAGAACCCCAGTTTCTAGTTGAACGAAGTAACCATTTTTCCGCTGGTTGCGATGATCTTTGCACTCTTCTTGTTCTTTGCCCTCCTCTTGGACCCCGTTTTTAATTTGAATAATTCTCTACTTTCATCTGGACAAGAGCTATTAATGGTCCTCCACCAAATTGAGCACTCTGCCCTAATGTTGATCTCAAGGATCTCTCCCTATCTCGTTATCTCTCTAACGCTCAGTTTTGACAGCTGCGGTATCCTGGGATATTCTGGGATTGTATCATAATAGTCTAAAAAGTCTTTTAGTCTATGTCTCTTTATACCCTAGAAGAATTTCTCAGTTTCTGTTCCTCTGGGTCAATTTGCATTTAAGTAGCCAATTTGGTCTGGCGGTATACTCTTCATGTTATACTCAGATAGGAAGTATAGAGGAGTTTTCTTGAGCATTTACAGGGATTATTTGTGGTTGTAGTTTTCTTCTTGATAGCACTTTTACGATGTGGCCGATGTGAATTTATTCATGTGTCGCTAGATTGAAGTACCATCGAGATCAACAGTGGTACGGCTAGATAAGACATTCTCTAGTTAGGCAAGATCGACACATACCGACGGGTAAAAAGGACTTTCTCTAGAAAATCTAAAAACTGAACACTCATTAGATATTCATATACTACAGAGAATATTCGATTAAACAAAAATAGATAAATGTAAGTGAGATCTCGTGAAACTTCAGCATTATTGTTTAGAATTAATTACCATCACATATGAAAAACATGTTAACCAACACAAGAAAACCCCTAAGTTTACTAAACGTTGGAAACCAATTGCCTGATAGCAGAAACCGTCATCATGTGTGACACGGTTAAATATTTAAAGACCAAATCAATAACGACATTTATAAGTCTCAGGAATAAGAACGTATAAATCCTGAATTTTTTGATAAATTTATTTTTGTTTTAAGGTATTGCTATACTTATGCTATATATATAATATTTTTGAATCACCCATTTTGCATTATATCCGTTTTACAATATTTTTAAGAAACTTTTAATTTAATTAACTTATAACGAGTATACGATTGTTTATAATGTTAATAAAATTGTTAAATATTTATTTATACATTTTTTAAGTTTATTATATTTGTACTACCACAGAATCATAAAATCATATATTGACTTTTTAACTTTACTCAACTGATCCACTCTGACAACCTTGAACCTCTTATCACAAACCAATCCTGCTTTAAATGAAAATTTATTTGTAAATAATATATATGTTCGTGTTCATCATCGTTTTACGTCAGTATTCCGAGGTACAACTAATGAACCAAACTTGTAAAGTTCAACCCGAATAAAAATCAAGATCCTATTATAATAATTGTAAAATTTTGCATTTTGAATTATTCCTCGATTCATTAGATAATTTCCTCGGTTCCAAAATTTCAAACTTTAAAAAAAATATGTACCTAATTAATTTTATTTAATTTGCTTACTTTCATAATATCTCAATCGTTTACGAAAATAGATGACAAAATTAGTACGATTTAGTACAGATTGCAACACTTCTCTACTGATACGTTTTTGTTTTTTTCGACTGTAGCTTCATATATTTTTTTAAATGTAAATATTTTTTGGCCTTTGCATATAGCTTACACATGAAACCACGTTTGCTTTGTTGGCAATGTTATAGACAATTAAATAATCTACAGTGCTAATAACAATTTAGTTAACATCAAGACCTTAATCTGATTCTTACTAGCTCTCTTGATTTTCTTCTGTTTTCAGGTTCATCTATTTCTGTAGTATTATTATCTCTGCTCTCTATTTGTGACTGCTGGATATCGGCGGCATTTTTATTCTAAAATGAAAAATTTTAATTGTCATTTCGACTTTCGGCTAAGATGGCGCATGTGTGTGCGCGTTGTAGGGTTAGGAAAGTAGTTTAGTCATAGTATATTTAACGCATCTACGCTATTTGTGACAGGAGACAATCCGAAAGCACCCCAAATAATCATGTACTCTTTAACGTAATTTTGAAGAATAGTACTTGAATTTCCTTTCAAGAACAGTTTTTATTCTAATATTTTCATTCTGTTGTTAAGCTTTACATAAGATCGCCATTCTGGAATTCTACTATAATAGAGGAAACAGTAAATTATTCACATAATCTTTACACTTGTAGCAGGCTAATAAGATCGCGAAATCAAAGCCAACCCCCGTCCCGAGAGGGATAACTTTGGAAGAAGAAAAATTGTCATGTCAGTATATGATATATAATATATTTTTTGCCAATATTCAAAATTGAAGCCATCAGAGATTTAGCAAATTGCTGGCGATGGCCAACTGTCAAATATCACAAGCGAATCGATATTACTAACGGGTGAGGCAAAAGTCGAAATGCTGGCAAGAAAATCCAACATCCTACATAGGGTCCTAGCGGCAGGTATTGAGTTGAGTCGTAATGGGTGTGGGACCAAAGGCCAAATTTATAGAAGTAGTTGACGTTGTTGAGATTGTGAATGGGGAATGAGAGAACCAATTGATGATTCGCCTGGAGATTAATGGGAATAAAAAAATGTTTTTCAGTATCTACCGAATGATCCAAGCAAACGCCCTTATATTAATTAATGACAACATGATTACTGCAGTAATATTGTGTATAATTGAACAACAGTTTGCTAAAAAATAAACTGATAGCAGTAGTAATAAAGAAGAAATAGCTAGGCAATAATCTATTCAGATTAGATCTCCTTTTTTCTGGCTTATAACTTCCTGAACAAATTCGAAATGTTATCGATATCTTACCGCTACGAGTTTCCAGCTAATTTGATTTCGTAACAGGGTCAAAGGTGGGAAGAACACTGTTAGACAATGAGTTCTATGGTGGAACACTAACATGAGAGGCAAATTATCAAAAACAAATAAGTTTGAGAAATTTTAGATTCAACCTACTACCTTTTACATAACATCGAGAATTATACAATTGTGAAATTTATAGCTGCATAAACATAGTTGATATTTGTTGTGCTATTATAGTTTACTTTCTTGTGCAAAGTAAATAAATGATTTAATTGTGTTAATGTACAACAAATTGGTTGGAAAGAAGACTAATCTTCTATCTTAGCTTAGGTTCCTACTTCCCATGTACACTAGTATTATTGTACAGTGTTTACAACCAAAACGTGTTTTCAGCCCTCTCCAGTCCACCTAATCTACAGTAAACCAGAAAAACATTGATGATGATGCCACACCAAGAGTATATGGTTTAGCTAAATCGTTAGAGCCCTCCGCTCTCCAACCTACTTATAAATACCTAACTGAACTCTTGAAATCTGACACTGGAAGGACTAACTCATACATTAACAATTTCGACGTGGTTTCTTTATATACCAAGGTTTTGGTAAATGAAACTATCCAGCATATAAAAAACATCTTCCCCAATGACATAGCTGACCTATTTCGACCAGTTCTAACCACTACTTATTTTTAGTGAACTCAAGAATTCCATGAGCAAGTTGATGGTCTCGCCATGGGACGTCCTCTCAGTACGGTCATCGCTATTTTTTCCTTGGAGCATTCGAAGCCCATGCCTGGAACAGAGCCTACTGCAAACCGTCATGTTGGTTGAATAGCATTCCTCCACGAAGTCAGTTCACCATGGAAAAAGAAAGAAATCAACAACCGGCAGTTTTGGATGTTCTAGTTTCAAAGCTTATCAATGACACCGTTGTTAACAATGTATGTAGGAAACCCATACACATAGACTGATACCTCCACAAAAATTCCAATCCCCATCCTAGGCAAAAAAGGTCATCATCAAGGACCTGTGCTTCCCGTTATATAAAAAAGAATTACTTTATTTAGATCGTGAATCCAGGCGAATAGAAACTTGGTTCATGAAATAAATAGTTCCTTAAAAAGTATAATCCGAGAAAAGATCAAATATTATTTTCTTGGCAGCTTTCGTGCCATATATTAAAACTACAATTTATCTCATTCGCAAGTTGCTCAGGAAACATTACTGTTTTTTTTAAACCAAGTCAACAAGTACACCTCATACTCCGATCTCATAAAGATCCCAGTGATCGGTAGCAGCGGAGTGTGAACAATTGCATTCCTAAACTGAACATGGTATTCCACTCTATGACGCACGAAACAAAACCATCGATGTATTGATTGCCCCGGATAATTAGGAGACCTAATGGCCTGACAGACATACTTATTCCATACCCCTCGACGGTCCTCTTCCACGTAAGCCGTCTACGAGGTCTCTCTTACGCCCGCGCCACTGAAGATTTCTGCTGCTGTTGCAGTCGAAACGTTTGGAATATGTTCCAATAGACCAGGGTAGCACAGCACAGAAAACACCGATTGTCCGTTGACAGCAGCCGAGAAAGCCTGCACACTAACAATTTAGTTCTCACAATATCAGAAAAACAACCAACTCGTATCATACTTTACTATGACAAGCCAAGCTTTAGGGTCTTATCGCCTGCCTTTAGCTGTCTTATCGAATAAAGGGCTTTTACTGGAAACGGTTTTTGTCTCTTCACGGAACTATTCAAGCCTTCAGCCCTTTGAAATGGCGACTTCAGAGTGAAAGCAAAGCTAGTTGGAACGCCTACGAACTTGTATATATCGTAAAATCCTCGACGACCAGAATAAATAGATTAAAATAAAACTTCATGTGTTGATCCCCAGTATCAACAAGGATTTTGAAAACTTTCATTCCCTTGGTAGTAACATTTCTTTACAAAAATTCAATAGTCTCAGGTTTATTTAATTTCCCAAAACTGGGTCGCAATCTGTAAAACTTTATGAGACACCTCTAACAATATTTTTAGTACAACTTACTACATTATGAAACTTTTTCAATTACCCAACACATTTTAAAGAACATTACAAACTGAAAACGTCATTTCTACTAACCACCAACTTTAATTATGGCGCAGTTTTCGACTGTTTATCCACTAAAACGTATAGTGTAATAAATTATACCTTGTATCCTGTGGTATTACCAACCGCGCAATAAAGGAAAGCTTCCTTATTATGTTCCATTAAATTTTCAAATTCTTCTCCTCTCTGAGTTTACCATGTTTCCTTTTTTCACGTAAACAGTGAAGTTCCCAGCCGCTTTTGTCAGCTCGCTTGAGTTCGGTTCCCATTTATGCCGATTCTCTCCGCAGCATGTTCAGTGTCAGTTCAGCTGCAGGGGTGAAATCGTCGTTAAATTTTCGCGCAGCTGAGTTTCCACGTGCTTCATTCGTACGTGAAGTTTGTTTACAATTACTGTAATCTGGCGTTAACACCTGTGCTGTGTGACTTGTGAATTAGGATTACGTTGGCATAAGAGCAGATTTGACAGTTCAGGTTTACAGTTGAATATTAATTTAAAAATTTACTTAACAGGTGAAAAAGAGAATTTTAAACTTTTAGGAATCTTTTTATGTTAACATTATATTTATGAATACTTTACATAATCTGAATATTCTGCCTGTTCATTGGGGTTTTCTCTCATCAAAATTTTTTCCGGTTTAGAGACGTTTCAACTCCGACTCTAGAGTCGTTGTCAATCGTTTTGATGTGGATTTTGTTGTTTGTCAACAAAACGAATGACAACGACTCCAAAGTCGTAGTTGAAACTTCTCCAAACAGGAAAAAATTTTGAGGAGAGAAAACCCCAATGAACAGGCAAAATAATTCATGACCTCCTCAACAATCTTTTCGAAATTACTTACGAATAATAATCTCAACAATAAATTTTAGAAAATTAGAAACCCTAAATAAGAAATTAGCACTATCTCAGAACAGCTCAACGTTCCTAATAAAATGTCGAAATGAGGAAATAATTCCAAAGGGGTTGTTATCAAAAATTACATTTAAAGACAGAGGTAGTATTAGAAATCAATTGAAAACAGGGAGAAACAACCAAATCCACATCAGAGCGATTTTTTTTTGAAAAAACCTAAAGGAACAGGTAAAATAATTCAAGACATCCTCAACAATCTTTTCGAAATTACTTATAATCTGAATAGTCTAAAGGCTAAGAAATAAGTTTATTCCGTACTCACTGTAATTAATTTCAGAATAATTTTGTTACCCAACATTAGACATATTAATTTTGTCTTCCCCCGGACCTTTAACACCAACCGTAAATGTATATCTAAAACCTCCTGCAAACAAAAATGGTACCCCCTAAATTATTAATTAAAAGACATCGAATTCAAAACTTTAACAAAATTTCAATTCTAAAGATAAATTTCTACATCTACCTATATATAGCTTTAATATTTCCCTTAATTGATATCACGCTTCCATTCTTCTCTGTCATTTGCGATGTTGATTCATCTAGATCGTACATACTGTTTGATACCATCTGTCCATCTCAGTTGTGATATTCTTCTTTTATGTTCCGATGGTCACTAGTGCATTTTATATTTACTACTGATGGCCCAGTGGTCGAATTTTTACCCTATTTCATGAAATTGTAATAATATATTTTTATAAGAAACATAGTTATGGAGAAATCGGAGAAGTAGATGTAATGACCAAAATTATTCACTCATATTGACAAATCTATTGAAATAAAAAGAACATAAAATGAAATCAAATATCGGTATTAAAAAAAATATTGGTGACAAATTTTTGGCTGCAACCGCTCCTGGCAAAATATTTGATATAATATTTGGAAGATTGTTCTTTGCATCCTAAGAGTTTTCGTCATTTGCGGTTTCAATCAAGTTCAGGAATATTAAAGAAAGAGGGAACCAACAACCCTAAGTGAACTTAAATATTTCATTACATTCTCTATTGTCCGTTGTCTGACAATTTTTTACACAGCACCTTCGGGAAGGTTGTGATAATAATATTTTAGTCAAATAATTAAATACACATTAAAAACAGAATATTTAATATGAAAGTTACTGCAACGCGTCCGAAAAATCAATACTGATCTACTACATTGACAATTTTACCACTAAACAATAACGCTTGCATGCGACTTCCAGAAGTACATGCTCTAACAATATATCTAACGATATACTTTGCCAAGTAACAATCAAGTTACCGACTTCAAAAATATACTAGATTGGTAGGTAATTAATTTGTACAGAATGAGAACCTTTGATTGTTTACATTTTTTACTTCCTGGGTGGGTACATAACAACATTGAATGTGTTATTTATTTGCTAGAGTTGTATTTTGTTATAATTATGTTTAGCTTTTTAGTTACAGGCGGAAGTCGTTATATTTTTTAAAAAAATGTTTTATATAGATTGCGTGTTTATAATATAATAATAGTTTCGTAATTCTGGTCAAATAGCTTATCATTTTATTTAACTGAATTTGTTTCTTCCACTTTCTACAATAATTACATCGTGCAACAAGTGTAGCCGAAGACATTCCATTAATTTAGTTTTTAAGTTAGGGTTTAATTTACTTTTCCGCATTAAAAACTTCTTCCCTTGCTTTTTTCTGGCGACCCTTACCTGTTTTCGCTTTTCGGTTCACCTCAATTGCTGTACTGTTTGCAACTGTCGTTTACTTCATATTCATTGGCAATATATTATACAATATGTCTTTCACATTTCTTATGTCTGAAATTAGTCCATATTACGCCGAATATTAAAAGGTATCCAAATAGTAGTGAAACTTGTTTACCAGTCAGTTTGACTTGTGTTTTGTTTACACCGTTTAACGTATGAGGAACAGGAATATTATCTGGGAATAAACTTAAAAGTCATCCTAAATATACGAGAGTCTGACGGACTTTTAATACAGTATAAAATCTTAACTGGTTGATTTGGCCTACAGCTCCAAATTTCACCTGCAAATAATGAAAGTCCTACTTCAATCCAATGAGAATGGAGGAAACCAAGTAGTTATCCTCCTGTAGAGGTGTACAGTTATTGATTGAACTCGAGTATTATTGAATTCAATTGCACATCCGGCACTAAACTGTAAATATGTAACTGCATATACAAGATGAAATTTAGCTTTAGTACTAGCTCTTATTTTATAAAAGAGAGGAACGCAAATAATCACTGTATCAACAACTTAAAACTTATTTTCATATTTAAGTCAAAGTTCAGTTTCGTAGTGCTATAGCTTATTGGTGATATTAATTACTGCCAGTAGTTTTACCTTTCCATAACTTAATTGCGACGAATCTGAAAAATGGAAATAAATATTATCAACTTTCATATAATAAAATATGTTATATCGATTAATTCTATATTTAGCGCAGAAAATAGGAAAGCTTTTATAATATTTAATAAAAATCAATATCAGTGTATTGATGACATCAATACAGGAAGCTTCCAATTTCAAGGCACACTACAAATGTTCATATTGACAAAAATTTTTAACCGAAATCTAATGAACTTCTTTAATAGTGTTTCCTCGCTATTTTATTGTTTCTAATAATGACATTTTCGATATTTCTTAAAATAATTATGTTTTCTCAGTTAGAATTTACAACTTTAATCTTATCTTTAAGCTGAAAGCTTACTTTGTTTCCAGTTAGATAAAACTTCTGATCGAGGTATAGAATTATAAAATTAAATACTAACCGGGGGTAAGGTAAACAAAAGTAAAGACGCTCTGTCTCGTATCAAAATTAACCGCTTCTAACAATGTAATGACTTTGCATGTAAAAGTTGTCTAGACTCTCAAAGTCAGCACTGCTACAGGCGTAACTTCCATAATGGCGATTAAATTAACTAATGTCGTAAATAATATGAGGAAGCCGTGTTAGCTGTATGTAGATGAAAGTCGTGGCCAATTTTCGGTTTTTGCCATTTAATTTTTAAAAATTAATTTCAATAAGCACATCTTAGTTTTTCTCTTATTTTCCAAACATAGAGTTACTATTATATTATTATTTATGAAAAACTAGTAAAGTTAATCAGAAATGTATATGCCTCGTCTTTGAAATGAACCTGTTAAGTATGAGAAATATATTGTTGTTAAAAACACTTGTCCCCAGACTCAAGCGGTCTATCATCGTGAATCCTTCTTGGTAGTTAACTTATTACAAATTTGTATTATGTTAACTACCGTTCTAAATTTCCCTTAGGACTCGACACAATGTTGGCGCAAGCGTTGGAGTTGGCCAGTGACAGTCGATTTTATCCAAGGAATCTGCGCCAACGTTCATGTTCCGTACCCACGTTGGCTGTGGTAGATTGTAACAGGTATTTAAAATCTATCTATGACACACAACAATATATATCAAACACTCTTAAAGACTCTTAAATCAAATTATTTATAATCAGATACAGACATCCTCATTTAGGGTAAAATGGTGCAAGTCCCAAAGCATGGATGCCAACCAAATTAACCAGTCAATGTTGGGGCGATCGTGTGGATTCGGCGTTACTGGCTTGCATCATTTACCATCTAGATATAGCCTGTCAAGCATAAAACTGTGGCAACGGTAGAAAGAGAGGGCAATAGAAACAGTAGTGGGTGGAAGCAGCCAATGAACAACATGCTGAACGTATTTTATTGGAAGCAGCTCCCAACCGAGTGAAATAGCCTCTTGCCCTCTCTATTGACCTCTCTCTACTTAGTCTTAGCACGACATTTGTGCACTGCAGGCTATCTTCAGAAAATACATGCTCTAAGGTTACTGGATATCGAGAGTGCAAACCACGGAACAAAACTACATTAGACCATTTTCATCCTTGAATAAACTACCAACAAACCTTCACTTATGTTTCTTAATAGACTACAAAGAGTTAGTATATGGTGAAAAGTTAAAATTATGTTAAAATATTAAAATATTTTGCATTTAATCTACTTCGAATGAATTAAAATGAAAACAATTTAAAAACACCCTTTGCAATCAATAATCTTGACATTCAAATTTTGAAATATATTTATGTGACATTTACTCCGACGTTTTCGGACTTTTGCCTTTATTTTTACGATTTACTGAAAAATAGTTAGTTTTGCATTATTGATAAATTTATATATAGAACATCTGAATCCAACTTAATATATTACAATTTAGATTTTTTTTAAAACTTTTGATAAATTTAAACTAAACTGGCGATAAATACCCTTTAGGTTCTATACTTTTGTATGACATTTTTTGACAATTGAATTATTTCGTTACAGAAAAATATATGGAATCTGGTCGGAATAAAACTTTTTAAAATATTCAGATTGATTCAGCGCTTTAGGAGAATTTCGGCGAAAATTCAATCAACTGCAGTCTTTTTTCAACTACTACAATTTCAGACAAGTTGAAGCTCGGAAATCAGTAGTGTTTACTCGGCTTTTCCATACTGCAGCAAAGCTTACATGAATTGTTTAATATAATTATAATTATTCCGTATTTTAGTCGAATATTCGATCCGTTGCATTTTTCGTAGCTACCTTAGTTAGTAAACGTTATAGTAGGAGAGATAGAGCGGGATTTTGCTCGTCATCCTGAAAATGGACAGAATGTATCGTATTGAGTTCAATTCCTGAACTACATCACGTTTCTAGGTAGGCGCCAGTGGAAGTGATAACCGAGGATAGTTACAGGGTGTGAAAATGGTAATTTTTATTGGTCATGCTCATCATCGAGTAAACGTTCCAAAATTGGCTGCATATAAGATTGTGATATATTTAAGCAAATTCCCGAGAGGGGTCTGCCTAGAGTGTTACCATCAAGCTGGCGGACAGGGGTAAACTTGTCAAAAATAAGGGTGAACTTCGTCATTAAGTAAAAAGAACGCCATTTGCACAATTTTTCTGCTTACACAATAGAAATCATAATCCAAAAGGACGTACAGATAAATGACAAATATATTTTTCATGACGTCATTAATGTGGAATGACGTCATACACAATTTTTTTAAATGCGAAGCCACATTTCTTATTAAGAATTCGGAAATAGCGGAAAATTTCATGGCCGAACAAGACTTTGAACTTGATCTTCCGGGTGATTCAAAGATCAAAGTTTTTTTAAAAATCAACTAATTATAGCTAAATTAGGTAAACGGGGCAAGATGGCGGACCAATTTTTTTAAAAGAGTCAACCAATTGATGCACAACTAATTAACGGTAATCGATGTTTTTAACCCTGATCCGAAAGACTGACTGATTCCAAATTAAAAACAAATTTGACGTTGAACTGTAAACCATTTCCACAAATATCTTTATGGTCGTCATTTCCTAATCCGGACAGATCATGCCGCCCTCAAATGGCTGCTGGACATGAAGACACCGAAAGGACAACTGGCCAGGTGGATGGAGAAACTACAGTAATACGATTTCAAAGTGGAACACGGTGCCGACCGATTGCACAATAATGCCGATGCCCTATCCAGAAGACCCTGTAGAGCAGAATGCGGACATTGTCTGACGGAACAGCGAGAGGGTATCTCCATCAGGCAGATCCGAGTGCCGCCCAATGAAGACTGGACAACGGAACAGTGCATCCAGGACCAAATGGCTGATCCAGATATCTAACCAATCTTGTCACTCAAAACGAGAGGGGCACTCAGGCCACCATAGGACGAAGTAGCTAGATACTCCGGCGTGCTGAAATCGTTATAGGCTCAATGGAACTCTCTAAGAGTAGACAATGGAATGCTCAAGCGAGTTTGGGAAAGCGCTGATGGACGAGAAACCAAGTCCCAACTGGTAGTTCCGAAGAAAAAGGTACCAGCCATCCTGACCGAAGTACATGATGGAATTACCGGAGGCCACTTGGGCATGAATAAAACCCAAGACAAAGTTCGCCAGCGAGAGAATTGCCATCGATGTCGCCGGTCCGTTTCCCGAGTATGAGAGGGGGAACAAATACATTCTGGTCGCAATGGATTACTTTAGCCAATGACCTGAGGCAAATGCGATACCCAACCAAGAGGCAACGACGGTAGCGACAGCTAGTAGAACAACTATTCAGCAGGTTTGGCGTCCCGATGGAATTACATTCAGACCAGGGGCGTAACTTGGATTCCAGAAGGTCTGCACGATGTTGGAGATCAGGAAAATGAGAACAACACCATTTCACCCACAGTCAGACGAAATGGTGGAAAGATTCAACAGGACCTATCCAAGGTCGTCAGGAATAAATAGCGTGATTGGGATGAGCATATTCCCCTATTCCTGTTGCCATATCGCTCTGCCGTACATAATAGTACAGGCCTGACCCCAGCCAGGGTCCTATTCGCAAAGGAGCTGCGATTACCCTGCGATTTGGCATTTGGCTCTCCCGAAGAACCTTCCCAAGACATCGACGATTATGCCGACCAGCTCCGACATAACATGCTGGCAATACATGAATTAGCCCGAACGCAAATGTTGGCCACCAGTGACCGGATGAAGACGCGATACGACCTCAAGGCCAATTCAGTCGAGTTCCAGGAAAGTGACAAAGTCTGGCTGTACAACCCCTAACGGAGCAAGGGTAAATCCCCAAAGCTTACACCCGCCTGGGATGGTCCATACGAGGTGGTCAAGAGGCTTAATGACGTGATCTACCGGATTCGTCGAATCCCCAAGGCTAAGTTGAACGTGGTCCATTAAGATCGACTTGCTCCTTACCATGGAGAGGATGTTTCTGATCGGGACGATCAGAATTAAAGAGGGGGGCAGTGTTACGAAATATACCAAAGCCGACCCTGTTTCATTTCAGCACGACAATGATCGCTGGGATATAAAAAAGAAACTGGAAGGTTCGGACGGGGGAAAAAACTTATCTCGATCATAACTCGACAATTGTATAATTGACACTGGGTTATACTAGAGAATTTGACGCTGATATTAAAAGGAGAACCTATCCTCGCAGCAGTTCAGTTAGAAAGGACGACGAGCGTATCTCGAATGTTATTGTGAATCAGCTGTTCTGTATAATTTGATGTAAATAAAGTTCTAGAAAAGTGAAAGTGAATATTAGAGCAAAAACCGGCTCTATCTCTTAGACTATTATGACTGCTTTGAAGTAAACTGTAATTGTCAATTCGAGAATATTTCTGACAGTTCTAGTACATGGCATATAACATGCTATAAGAGTTTTCTAGAAAATTCAAGAACGACATAATTGTATATAAATTATGAAACAGAATATTCAACAAATTTACAATTTAATTGTGCAAAGAATTGCTGACTTGTAACCTTCGTTAATAAAAGATTTCAAACCAATATATAATAACAATATTAAGGCTGTTTCAGTTTAGCCATAACAAGATTAATGTGTGTTAAATTGTTAAAAGATTAGGTAGTACCCTGTAACAGTGTTACCTGCATTGCTGAAATGAATATGAGTAAACAAAAACTGAAAAAACACTTTGCAAAAAACATTCCTTTGTTTCATCAAAAGCTTCATTACCCAAGCTAACCGTAAAATTCGTCATTAGCTGAGTTGATAAACCTATTTGAATTTATGTTGTTTCACGCCCGTCTTACTTTTGTACACAAATTAAATACATCTGAGATGTATATTTGCTAATTAATTAAGGTAGGAGCAAGCGTAGGAAAGACAAACACTTCTGTGACAATAGGGAATAATTAATGTTGTCATATAATTGCTTAAACGAATTTCGAAGTCTCTCCATCTTCCTCAACTTACGTACGTTTTAATTAATGAACCCAAAAGAATTAACGTTGCACGATAACAAAACTTAATTAATTTAAATTTGAATGGGCATTAAAAATTCTGTAGAAAGGCTATCAAAAAATCTTCGAGAAATTGGTTTTGCCCATATAACTGCGATGTAATTAAAACATAATAACAGAAAATTAATTAGACACTGTTTAATATTTCATAAAAGTTACTCGTTTTCATTGACTTCGAGAGACAATTTACTCGAATATATCAGGGTGGTTGCTGGAAATTAAAATTTCGGCTTGCTTCAGTAGTTCAAACACACGAAAAATCTTGGAATAAATGTCTCTATTTGATCAAATTTATCTAAGAAATCTCGATAAGAATCATATTCACGTTAGAAATAGAGGTTGATATAAATTTAACAAACATTCGGCTGACATAACTCAGCATTCGCGATGCGGGCGGTGTCTTCCAATTATTGGTGAGATCTGGCATTATTTTCTGTAGGCGATATAGTAAATGTGAAAATATATGCATTACACGGTGGTTATTTTTGTGTAGTATAATTAAGGAATATAAGTGGGGGGCTTTTGGGTTCATTATTGTAAGGGACCTTTTTGGAAGTCATTGAATAGGAAAGTGATATCTTTAAGGGTATTTTTAACTTGAAGTTGGTATCTATTGGTAGGATCTTTTTTAAGGATAGGGAATTTGGATGTATTTAGAAAGGAGTTAGTTTTGTTGATGTAGTCAGTTTTATCAAAAGCAACCACACTGTTTCCTTAATCAGAACTGGTGAAAATTAGGTTGTTAACTCTAATTTTATTTTTGATAGAATTTAGGGTTGTGAGTTCAGGGTTATGAATAGTTTTGTGAGTGGTTGATTATATTTGAGGCAATATGTTTGTCTGTGATATCAGGTGTATTGGATAATGCGAGTTCAGTTTCAATACCTAAAAGTTCTAGTGTGCTTTGTGAAATGTTAGGTTTAAGATTGTAATTGAAACCTTTGTTAAGTAAGGTTGTTTCATTTTCTTGGAAGTGTATAGTGCTTAAGTTGATAAACCACTCAACTTATTGACAACTTATTAAACAAAAAATTAAAGAAAATTGCTATTAAAGAAGTCTATCCCACTGACCCCATTCCCATACCTAAATTATACCGTACTCTCACATTCAATGGAACCCCCTCACAAAAAATCTCCCAATTTTTACAGAACAGGAACATATATACAGCCTTCACAACAAACAACAATTTGTCTTCTAAACAACAATTTATCTAAACATATAAGAAACAAAAAAGACTTACAAAAATTCTAATTCGGGTGTCTATAGGTTGAACTGTGGTAGTTGCCCCAATGTCTATATAGGTCACACTGGAAGATCTTTCAATTCAAGATGGCGTGAACACACTAGAGCTTTCTAAAATCAACAACAAAACAAATCCACATTTGTGGACCACTTATTGAAAGAAAACCATGTACCTCAGAATGCACTTGATATTTTACTTTTACAAAGCAAAAGTAAAAAATTATATCTGCTTGAATCACTAGAAATTAATAAATCAAAAATTCTCCTAATCTATTAAACGACCAAACTGATACCAATTCATCTCCATTAGTTAATCTTAAAATCCATCCAATAAGATTATATTATATTATTAAAATCTATTGGGAACAATTTCATAAATGTATAATTTAACTGACCTATATCCAGCCCAATTCTTCTGAAATTCCCCAGAATTAAAACCCTTTATTCATTTTATTACCTTACCTGTAGTTCCTTTGTATGTAATATAAATTTAGCATTCATTGTATTTCCAATTTCTGATGAAGCCAGACTTGGCGAAACATATGTCAAATTTAAAGAAATATGAAAATTTAAACAAGTGTTTGTTGTTCTTTAAGTAATCTTAAAAATGAATTTTCATTAAGTGAAACAATCATCATTTTCAAAAATGTTGCAATTAGAAAAAAAACAGGTCTATTTTTGTTTAGAGGAGGAAATTTTTTGAGGTGAATTAGCGCTTGCGCACATTCAACATAAACAAGCCAATTCAATGATCTTGAGATTTGAGATAGGGAAAATAGGTGTTGTCGTATATCACTTGAAAGCCCTTTTTATGAAATATACCGTCATAATAGAATTTTTTTATTGAAATTTCTGTACTTGTAACAGAAAACCTAACGGACCTAGTAGTAAAAACGGCTTCTTAAATTAAAAGTTTTTACTGCATGTAAAAGTAATAAAAAGGAGTTTTTGTATAGTACGCTCTTAAACCATCATGTTTCACTGCCGCACCCTGCAATAACACACAATGTAAGAAAAACATTAAGTGTAAACATGATTTTTTTTACATTATTTTTTGCTGATATTTACAGCAAGATTTAATCTGGTCTGACTTTTATTTGATCATTTGAAGCATTGTACATTTATCTGTCAAGTTATTACTTTACTGATTTGTTGAAATTTTTAAAGATAATTATGGTATACACATTGCAAGAACGTGTTGAGCTGGTAAGTCCAAAATCAAAATTGTGCTCGATCTGCTGCAAGGGTTTTTAACCAAAACCATCCCGAAGGTAACGTTCGTCATAAATACGTATTGGAGCTGATTATAAAATTTGTTGAGAGGGACTCAGTAATGAATAAAAAAAAGAGGTCCCATTAGAATTGTAAATGATGAAGAGGTAGCTGTGGCTACATTGGGCCATGTCCAACTTATACCTAACACGCAGTCTGTACAGAAAATCTCTGCAGCTTCCGGTATTAACAAAACTAATGTTTTTAGAATTTTACATAAGTACAAATTCCATCCGTACAAAATTAAATTACTTCATGACTTGAATGAGGATTATTGGGATCGAAGGCAACAGTTTTTCGAAATTATGACCAAGCGTATTATCGAAAACCCGAATTTGTTGTCCAATGTTTACTTTTCGGATGAGTACACTATTTCACTTCACGGGGAGGTTAACCGACATAACTGTAGATTTTGGAACGATGCAAATCCTCATTGATTTCGAGAAGCTTATAGTCAACATTCGGTAAAACTAAACATTTGGGCAGAGATCTTGGGAAATCATCTAATTGGACCCTGTTTATTCCTCGTAATATAAATGATGTAATTGATCACAATATATTGGAAAATGAAATTAGTGTATTGATAATAGTTGATAATAGAAAAATTAGAAAATGATCCTCTACTAGATGAAGAGCAACTGCATTTCCAACAAGATTGAGCTCCTCCTCACTATCCCGCACCATTTCGTCAGTACCTCGATATGCAATACCCTGGTCGCTGAATTGGAAGAAGAGGTCCTGTAGAATGGTCTGCCCGATCACCTGATCTGACCCGTTTGGATTTTTTTGTGGGGACATGTTAAATCCAAAATTTTTATAATTCAGCATGAGAATTTGGACGAACTACTCCAACGAATTATAGCCTTCTGTAATGTCTTCAAATAACACCCACTATGCTGAACCATGTCAGAGACGGCTTTCAGTCAAAGTTGTTCTATTGTATGGAAGTCAATTTAAGACACTTTTCTTTAGAGGCATTGTATTGTACTGTAAACTCGTTTTTTTTAATACTCTTTTATTCTTACATATACAAAAATTGCAATAAATTTTTTGTTATTACGGTATAGTCCGTAAAAAGGGTTTTGAAATGATATACGACAACACCTACTTTCCCTATCTCAAATCTCAAGGTCATTGAATTGGCATGTATATGTTAGATGCGCGCAAGCGCTAATTCATCTTTAAAAATTTCCCCCTCGATACAAAAATCGACCTGTTTTTTCTTATTGTAATATTTTTGAAAATAACCAACATATTCAAGATGACTCGTTTCACATGGAATACCATGTATATTACTTCTGGTGAGGGAACCCTTCATCAGTTGCGCTTCCCACAAGAGAATGTCCTTTCGAACGGTTATTTATATATTTGGTACATATCGGTAAATTTGTAGATGCGAGATGCAAAGGCTGCCATCTAGGATTTTCGGTGAATCTAGCATACAGAGGTTCCGAATTTGGAACCGTACCATGTAGTTGCTGTTATCTCGTAACTCTAGAATGTAACGATACACTTTTTCAGGTTAACTTCACCAGTCAGAGATATTGAATACTCTCTTCGAAGTGTCATTCTTTTGTAACCGTACATGTGAAGTCAACCTAAAGAATTTTATCGTTACATTCTAACCTAAGAGTTAGGGGATAACACCAATTACATGGAACGGTTGCAGATTCGGAACCTGTCTACGCTAGTTTCATAGAAAATCCTAGATGTCGGTGTATCAAATACATACATAAATGTTCGAGAGGACATTCTCTTGTGGGAAGCGCAACTGATGAAGGTTCCCTGATCAGAAACAATATATTGTGTATATATGAATTTGCGTACAAAACGATGACACGTCGTATTAAATATAAATAATGTTATCAGATAATATCCTACTCAGACATAAATTTAAAAAAATACCGCTTTGCTCAATGTTTACAGGAAAATTAAATAAAAGTTAATAATTTTAGTTAATCTTATCATATATATGAAAGGTGTAATGTACACAAACATGTATTTATTAAGTAAATAATATTAAAGAAAATTTCAAAACTAAGAAAATGAAAACAAAATTAGGTGTGAAATTGAACTCAATTCAAAACAAAATGTTCAATAAGTTTAGACATAAAAAATATAGATATAAGATATACATATACCGAAAAATGAGGGGTCTTTCCTAGTTTTTTATAAGGGTTGACCTCGCGGTGCCTATTTTAATCTTGATGGAACCAAGTAGATTTAAAAATTCATTATCTACCACATTCACCGAATTTTAAATGGTAAGAATCCTTCACTATTGTGCGTAAAGCATTAAATAATAATTTTTAGTAGAACATACCCCACACCGGATAGTCCACTATTGAATGTTTAAGAAAATATCATAATTTTTAAGGCATTATTTTTTATTGGTTTGGAATATTATAGTTCGTCACAGTTAATTTCCGTTATGTATCAAAGGATACATTACCCTACCATTTAGGATATAGGTAATAGTTTGTGTACTTCAATCCCATACTATTTTATTTTCTTTCTTATACGCTTGAACTTTAGACCCATATTACATTATGAAAATATATATTTGTCAAAGAAAATGAATAAATAAAATGGAATTCGCATTCGAATACATCAGCTGTAGGAGTGTCTAGAGATCCCATTTGCAATTCGAATATGAAATGCAAATCGATAGTATGAATTTCAGATATGTTCCTGAAATATGGGCGAATGCAAATTATTTGGAAACAGTAATAAAAGTTTTTTAGTTTTGGTATTCCCAAAAGTAGCTCTTCCATTGAACCATGATGAGTAGGAGTAAATTATTAATAGATAAAAATATACATACATATTTACCAAACAAATAACACGAATGGTGCTAATAAAGAATACGCATGCGCCAGAATCGAATAATAGGCATTTTCAATTGTTGGGTTTGAAGACATATTAGCCTAGTCTTGATGTTCTTTTTTATAATCATAAGTTTTTTAATAAAGCAGCGAATTATATTAAATATTGTAAAAACCAAAACACTGCACCTAATATTTTTAATAGTTCATTGTAGTGTTTATCTCGGGCCCAACTTCACTAAGAGCTAAAAAATGTTTAAATACGCAACTCAAAATGACTGTTTTTTTCCCTATATTCTGGGACTAAGCACCTTAACTAAGAACATGATATTCAGGTTATTAATTAGCAGTACCATCTTATGAGTCTTGTTCAATCAATGTTGTTAGGTACCTACCCAGGAAGTAAAAAATGTAAACATTAAAAGTTGCTCATTCTGTACAACTTAATTACCTACCAATCTAGTATATTTTGAGGCCGGTGCCAAGCAAATCTAAAATCCTTCATTACGTACTTATCTACTATTCATCAAACTTGATTGTTGCTTGGCACCGACTTCAAAAATATACTAGATTGGTAGGTAATTAATTTGTACAGAATGAGCACCTTTTAATGTTTACATTTTCTACTTCCTGGGTAGGTACCTAACAACATTGAATGTGTTATTTATTTGCTAGAGTTGTATTTTGTTATAATTATTTTTCGTTTTTTAGATATAGGTAGAAGTCGGTTATATATATATATATATATATATATATATATATATATATATATATATATATATATATATATTTAAAATCTTTTATTTTCAACTTTTTAGTTTTTTGAACTCAGATAGTTTTCATTCTCTATATTTTATTTTGTATGTATAACCTTAATAGACAGAACCAGGTAACATCGAAAGCCTCAACATTACACAATGATACTTTCTCATTTAAATTAAATCATTACGAACAAAATGTACTAGTACTTGTTGACCTAATAAGCCCAAAATATATTTATGCCTTATGAACTACGCCATGTAACCTTTTTTCAAGTTTTTTTGACAACCCTGTATAACTATAGATAAATCCACTCCAACCTATGTACCAACCATCCTATACATATGACTGCCACGGACAAGCATACATTGGTTAGCTGCTTTCTGTAAACTATAGGACGGAGTAGAATCCATCCCATATTTACGGAGTCAAATCCGTCCTATATTTCAACCATAGTATATAACTCCTTGTGGGCTACCCCATCAATTATTTCATTTTTAACATTTTATATTATCGTACTGTGTAACATTAATTCCTCTGCACACTTTATGCAACTTCTTATGGGCTATAAAATAAATAATTTTTTAATCACACTGTATAAATATTAGTCCGGTCAATTTACACATTCAAGGTTACATAAATTCATAAGAAGCTGAAGATTGGCATAGTTGTTCAAAACATCATTATAAAGGAAACCACAAAACTCCTCATCGTTCCGAGGTCTGCTAAAAATTTGGCACGGGGTCAAAGGTCAAAAAAACGATTTTTTTGCGATTTTTAGCGAAACGGTAAGTTTTTTCGCAAAATTACCCCAGTACAAAATTGTAGATCATAAAATTCTCTACAAAATATATATTAATAATTTTTTTCCTAAAAGCCACCATTTTGGAGATATAACGCTTTGAAAAGTTGGATCAGTCGTTATCCCCGACTTGTTTGGATAAGTTACGATACGCATCTTTCGTTAAAAATACGCGTAATAAAAAACAAGTCAACTTAGCTTCTCTTCCTCCAACCTCAGTAGCTGCTCACCAACATCTGTTTCGGGTATATTACCAAGTTCAAGTGTGGCTTGGTAATCAGCTGGACCCTAAAGACTGGGGTTGGAAGTTGGTCGACAATAGACTAGAGCCAGTTCAGACTTTACTTCCACCAGCACCTGAGAAACTTCTCAACACAATATTTTGCAACTGCAAAAAAGGATGTAGTGCAAAATGTGGTTGCAAAAAAGTTGGACTGTTTTGTTCTCTGGCATGCACACACTGTCAAGGCCGATCATGTTCGAATGTTGAGTCACCAATTCTGGAAGATTCGTTTGATACTGATCAGGAATCGCTATTGGGGCAGTTTTCATGTGAAATAGAAAAAGAAGAAGAACAAGAGGACGAGCAGGAAGAAGAACGAGAAGAAGATCAAGAAGGAGAAGAAGAAGAAGAAGAAGAAGAATAAGAAACAGTAATACTAGAAAACTATGAATCAGACGAGTAAATTATTATTTTAACAATTTTATTTTTTATTACGACGCCGTTATTTTTACCAACTATTATATATAATATTATTTTGCAATAGTTTTAAAACATATAAAATCTCAGCAGACCCGTGGAATAGGCCTACTGGGGAAACCACGTTAAAAAAAACGCGCTACGTACACTACCTCAGAGGTGGCGTGGAAACGTGTGCAAAATAAGGGGATAACGACTGATCCAACTTTTCAAAGCGTTATATCTCCAAAATGGTGGCTTTTAGGAAAAAAATTATTGATATGTATTTTGTAGAGAATTTTATTATCTACAATTTTGTACTGGGGTAATTTTGCGAAAAAACTTACCGTGCCAAATTTTTAGCACACCTCCGAACGATGAGGAGTTTTGAGGTTTCCTTTATAATGATGTTTTGAACAGCTATGCCAATCTTCAGCTTCTTATGAATTTATGTAACCTTCCTCCTTATTTTAGGCTTAAATTGACCGGACTATATAATTCAACTCCAGCATATATTTCAACCATCCTGTAGATGATGTGATTATGTCCACATCATATAACAGTTTTTTATTCACCCTGTATAATTTTAATTTCACATATTTTCCAACATTTTTATACCACGAAACGTCCAGCCCACCCTATATTCCAACCATCCTGCATATACAGCTGCCTACGCACCACTATCATTCTAGTTCATCCTATATTTCAATCTTCATATAAATGCAACTCCTTTACGTTGTGATTTTGTTTGCTATAATTAAACACCCTGTCTATAAACGCACCAATTAGCAGTTTAAAGTTTGACATGTGTTATCACTGAATTTTCTATTAGGCAGGCAGAATGTGACAATCTAAAGCACCGTCTTCGCAAAATGGAAAAATTTGCATTTAAATAGGTATTTGCCTGGTATACAAACAAAACGAGCTTGGTACTCATATGTACATAGAAATTTTTCAAATTCCCAATTAAAATTCCCAGTGCCTAAAATTACCGCACTATTACGTTGGAATTAAAATATTTGTGAGGAAATGTCTGCACGTCGCAGAAAAGTATATGAGATCACCTAAGGATCTTCCTTAATAGATAAAACGTTAAAAAACTATACACATTCATAAGGAGTTATGGAAAAATCGACTAAAATATTAGGGATATTGGTCGATTTCCATGCACGCATGTGTTTTTTCACAAATTTTATCACTTTACCAATAGAATTCTTTTCCAAAATTTGAAGTTTCACCAATCCGGATATATACTCTATTAAACAAGACCATATTCATTTAGGAGAAGAAATCAGGTAACATACATACAAAGAAAAAGCGAAAAAAATACGCAACGAATTGATAACCTCCTCCTTTTTGGAAGTCGGTTAAAAAGGCATCGAATTGTTGACTAAGTGTCATAACAAAATCATTATTTCTAAATAATAATAAATATTTACTTATCTATTCTCCAGGATCAAATTTGAATTAACAGGAACAAAATTTTAGTCCATTGAAGCTGTGAGAGAAAACGAGGCTTATTGAACGAGTTTGCAGCAAGTTATATGATTTATCCTTGTTATCTAATAGAGAAATGATGATGATATTCAAGGATATATTAAGGTTAAATTATGAGTTTTTTACATGTAAATTAGATATTTAGACTTATTTCGTTAATATAAAATTTTCCCAGTTTATTTATTTTCAATCTAAAAAATTAACCATGAAATTAGGTCATTGAACATGATCTTGACATGTTCAACTTCATATATGAATGTACAATTTTCCACTCTTTTCTTCCGGGTAAAATTATCGATTCTACTGAACAATCATGGAACACCAATCATCATAAATGCACATTTCAATCAGTTGCAAACGAGGTATTTTAGTTTGTCCATAAGAGTTCATTTTCTAAGGTTGAAACGTTGTAATGTGTAATAAATTACTTTCCAGAGCATAAAAAAGATATATGTTTCATTTTTAAATATTATTGTAATCTATGTTTCTAGGTGCAAGGGGTAGTTGTCTCCTATGATGAACAAAATGTCCACTTTAGGAATAGTATATTAACTTTCGATTTAGAGAGCAGTGGCGGCTGGTAGGTTATGAAACTGGTGGTGCACTTTACTGGTCAACTATTGGGATTCAAAGATGAATCAAAACAAATCATAGCTTTGCTAATACTGCATTTATTCTTAATTAAAATATTCGTCTACTTTTTTCGAAAGCGAAATGCTCAATGACCTTTTTATTAAAGTCAATACTAAGCACAGAAAGAGCATTTGGCCAGTCCTGAGACATCATACTTCTAAGAAATGTTTTAATCCTTCACTCCAGTTTTCGTCCAAATTGATTCATCGCCATAACAAATGCTAGGAAAACAATAATGTATTCATGCGATCACATAAACACAACCAGTTAGTTTTATTATAAATTTCACTTTTAAAACTTGGTGTAAATACTTTATTTTTCATTTTGCACTATTGTTTACAATTAAGATATGGCTTAGTGGTTTTCTTCCAATTACCGCACGATGGCGCACAATGCGGCACAGTGCTAAGCACTAAGTGTTCCAATTACAGCACTGGCTAGCACAAACGGTCACAAGAAATAACTGTGCCTTTGGGATGTTTTATATAAGTTTACTAAGTAAACATAAAACCTTATTATAAAACATGGAGTATGTTCCAATTAACGCCCGAAAATTACGGCACAGAGCGACACGACAACAATTTGTGCTCTAGTAATTGGCAAACAGCCCATTACCCCATATTGTTTGCATTAACTATCTTCTATCTCACGCGCTATGCGTCTTACATCGTATATCATAGAAGATATATAAGTTTCACCGTGCGCTAGCCGAAGTGCACGGTGAAATATTCTTTTAAGCGAATATAAGTCTTAATACAAGTTTGGATTGGAGCTTAAATTGTTTTTTAATAAATTCGTTGTTATTGAAATGATATTTATTAAACATTTTGTGTGGATTTTTAACCTTATTAAAAGCATATTAAATTTGGTAGTTCAGCGCACGAGTGCACTTAAGGGACAGCCGCCTCTGCTAGAGAACTTAATTATAAATGTGGTAAGATAACAATCGGATAAAGTTTGAAAATTTTCGGAGACAATAACATAAATTTACCTTCAACGACTGATATACAGCTGGGGGAGATCATTTTTAACCGACTTCAAAAAAAGACTGAGGTTCTCAAATCGGTTGTATTTTTTTAGACTTTGTTACCTCAATACTCCGGCAACTATGAACCGATTTCGATTTTTTTTTTATTTGATAGAATATACTTCCAGATTGGTCCCATGTTTTTTCCAATTTTTTTCAAATGCCATAGAATGGGCCATTTTGCAAAAAATCTGTTAATTCTTGTAATCCGCCTCTTAATGTATATAATATGTGGTGAACTAAAACGTTTTAGTTATTCGAAATTTAGGATGAAATTAATTGAAAATAAATTGAAATTTCATAAAGAATATGTGTGTTACACGGCGTATAAATAGCTTTATATATTAATAACAGTTTAGTTTATAAAGTTGTTTATATTCCTATGTAAAATATATGCATTTCTGGCATCTTAGACCATGTAGGGGGGAGGGGGCTCACTGATGTTGTGGTGTCTTGTTTCTTGACAAATTTACTTTATAATATATATATATATATATATATATATATATATATATATGACATCAAAATGTAGTTTTCGAATGGTGTCATCTAATTCTCAATTGTCCGACTTTTTTATTAAATATGAAATTTTCTTAAAATACTTTGTACTTCTATTGATTGTGTTTGATATTACTTTTTATTGATTATTAAACCGATTATGTCAAATTTGTCTTATGCCAAAGTTAACTTTAATATATCTTCACCTCAGCCTTGTTGAGTTCCTAAAAATGAACACTAAATATAGTTACGTCAGTATGCATTACATAAAACTGTAACAGTTAAGAAATACTTACTTATTTAAAACTTATAAACTGATTGTTCATCATTTTGTTTATTGAGTTCGTAATCAGAATATTTGGCAAAGTGGCGCAGGCACCAGATTCCACAGCTATAAGTCCCAACTCCAAGAGACATCTGGGTAAGTTCACGTTTTTCTTTATATGCTTTTACAAAAAAAGAAAGGATTTGGCAATTTTTTTTATAATTATACAGTTTGTGTGCAAGATGCGATTGGAATACATTGGAATCTTGAAAACCGTTGTAATGTTGATTATTAATTAAGAAAGAATTATACAATCTAAATACTTTCTACATAGTCTTTGCAATATTTTTACCAATTGTGATATATGCAAACTATATGGACTTTGAACTGGAAGTTTCAGTTTCAAAAAAAGTTTATCAACTTTTATTGTGGTCATACTTGTATACATAGTCTACAGACCATATGCTAATGATTCTTATCTTCAATTGTTTATACGCTTTAATTAATTTCACATATATACTAAAGATATTTTAAAAGTTCATAAATTCCACATCAATTCCTCTATCTTGGATTATCGCTATAATGCCGAGAAACTGCTTAAAAATAATAGTAAATATTTCATTAAATGTAGGAATATGCGACAGCCAGCCAGCAGTGAACTGACAAAAGTTGTCAAGGGACATGAACACATCTAGAATTTTATTGAAATGAAAATTATGGTAAATTGTATTGTTATACGTTTTTTTCTCAACGGCTTATTACGATTTTATTTACATAACTATTACATGCCCATATTGGCCTATTTTTGTTATATTTACTGTTTACTAATATTAAATTAAATTACTTTTTTCCATTAGATCCGACGTTGTCAAGACTTCGGAGAAGAAGCAAGAATCCGTTGTTTAAGTCAGATTTCAAAAGCAGTGTTAATTTCGGTTGCGACACTATAACAGAAATCCAAGATATACGAAATGAAGTGCATTTTATAAGCTTCCAAACTATATTTGCATATCGCTATTGAACGTTCGTGGTTAATTGGATACGTTCTGCAAAATATTTATACAAATTATTTAAATTTCAATTCTACAAGATCTATGTAACATACAATATCGATCTTCAGCGTTATTAATCTCAACGTTATCATTATGAGGCAGATTAAGGTTCCAGCTGTTATTTCAACCAAGCTATGAATTTTCAAAAATCACTCACTTTATTTGGATTTTTCTAGCTTATAATACTTATAAACACTCATTTTGAAGTTTTTGTGATTCTCTACAATCTTTCTCTTGACGATATTGTGAACAGATCATTACTTTTTACATTATAAGCAAAAAACGATAATGCCTCATCTTTTTGGAGGTTTTTAAGTCTCAAATAATTTACGAGTTTTCTGTTTAAATTATGTAAGTTATGTTTTATAAACTATTATTTCAATGATTTAAACTGCTTTGCATTAGAGAATATCCCGAATATGAACCATATAAATTAACCAGAACGTGAGATTTATCATTTTCTATAAGATCGGAAAACACAGTAAAAAAGAGACTACCGTTCCATAAATCCCCACCAATTTCTCTAACCTATCTTAATCAATTTGTCAATTTTAAATTATAATATAATTTTCTACAAAAATCTCTAAATTTAAATGCCGTGATGTATCAAAAAAAATATCGGTTTCGTAGGATGACAACGAATTCTGGAAACCCTTTTGAATTGAGCTACTTTTCTACAATTTTGCAGTAAGAATTAGTTTCAGAAATATGAAAAGCCTGTTAAAACTATATTGATTAACCATTTTTGGGAAATTCTTCAGAAGAAATATCTGGAAATCAATCGACAAATCAGCAATACTGTATGTATGCGCCATTTTCCGAGATCAGATCCTGTCTAAAACTTAGGTGTTATCTGGTACTATTAATTTTTGGCATTTATAATACTTGCTAGCTATTAAATTTGAATATGGAACTAATCTGAGAAGGAAAACAAACAGGAATAATGAAATTTAACGTCTGTCTACCGGTAAAATTTATTTAACAAACATGTCCATTATTATTAAACGTCACATATTCTATATAATATTTTAGACAAAATGTCACATGGGGTTATAACGAGAAAATGAAAAATATGAAACGTTCTTGGAAAGATGAACAATATGCACAACAGACCGGAAAATGTAATGTCTCCCCACATGCACTAGAAATCCATTCCATATATCATAAATATATCAAACATTCGGTTTCCTTTATTTAGATTGAGTTATGTCTCTAGAAAAATATCTAGACTGGAACAAGTTATTTATTTTCAATTGAATATGTACATATGAGATGTTTTTTTACCAAACAATACTTGCTATCGTAGTTATGGGAATCTATTATAGAAATATACTCACTGACAAAGAAATCGCAACATCCAGTAGATGATTAAATTTAATATCGTCTTGGTAGAACATAGAAATAATAATTTCAGTGAATGCCTTAATTAGTGGCAAAATCCTTTTTGCTGCCGAATTTCTGCATTGATTTTCTCGCATCTGTCTGGACTTTGATGAATCCTTTTCTTGCTGTTTTATTGCAAAACGTAACAGAAGCTTCTCCTTCTCCTTATTGTTCAACAAATAGAGATTTTCTTCGGTTACAGATTTTAAAATCTCTAGTTTTTGTTCTTCTTCTGCGCAGGTTATTTTTGTCTATTGTGTATTACTTGTGAACTAGATGCATGCAGAAATGCTGATGCCATAGTTGCTCCTGCCCTGTCTGACACCCCAAATCAATCGCATGTTTTTCTCTGATTTAGTACGTGGCGTCCTCAAGTAAGTTTGGGTTCACAATCCACCTGAGCGCATTCAGATTCACATGAGCTATTCAACTTTTCCGTACATATTTTGGCTGCTTTTGGTTAATTGCTTGTAGATTTTCGTCGTAACAAATTTCTTTTCAGTGCTCTTGCAATCTGCTTAGTTATGCCTGGATGTTCGTTGATATCTTATGAAGTTGTTTTCTTTTGCAGGTATTTTTTGTTTATTTATGGACAAGCATTCTTGAGAATATCTCCTTACTTGCAAGCCGAAATATTAAAAAAAAGTTACCTCCAAGACGAAATTGTTCCAACTTGTTTTCTGGTATTTTTGGGTTGGACATAAAAGGTTTTTACAGTTTAAATCCCACCTTTGTTACACTAATTTCATTCAATTTGGCTCCACTGCGGAAATAGAATATTTCGACCATACTTCTATCTGTTTTGCAACTACTAAGGCCTAAATTTCTCTATACGTTGGCTCTTTTTAGGGTTTCGTATATACAATATACGGATACCCTTATAATATCACTCCGGATTTCTGCCTCTGTCACATCACAACAATTCTCTCCTAAACTACTGGACAGAAGAGGATGAAATTTGGTATCAATATATAGTTTGGTGACCCGATCAGGAGTACATATCGTAAATGAAGAAATTTTGATTTTAAGGATAATTCTGGGGGGAAAAACTAAAAAAATCTAACGTCCCCCCCCCCCCCGATCACCGAAAGTACTGAGCCTACAATTTTGAAAAAAAAAGGAAATATAGATCGTTGCACGAACTTTACAGGTAAAATAAGGAGAAATCATTAATATTAAATTTGGGGGGCAAATTATAGAATAAAATGAAAATTTAAAAATAAAAAATTTTTCAAACGCACGTAATATAAAAAATGGAAGCTCCTATTCTGATGAACACAAATATATTTTTTTCATATTTAAAAAAAATGGTTAAAAAGATATTAACGAAATTATACCAAAATTTACCCAGCCCCACCCTATCACCGAAACTATAAAACGTAAAGTGTTGGAAAAAATTTGATGTATAGGGTCTAACCTAAAGATTACTGGAAAAATAAGGATAAACCTCTACTTTTAATTTTGGGGGGCAAATTACAGAATTAAATGGAAAATATAAAACTAAAATTTTTTCTAACCCATCATTTTATATATCAAAAGAAAGGGCTCATTATGGCGAAAACATATTATCTCCGAAACCACAAGCTGTAAAATTTTGAAAAAAATAGAGGTATAGGGCCTCACCTGAACTTTACTGAAAAAATAAGCAGAAGCCCCTAATATTTATTTTGGCGGGCAAATTATAGAATTAAATGGAAAATAAAAAATTATAATTGCTTCTAAGGGATCAAGTAATATATTAAACCAAAGGGCTCATTATGACGAATCCTAATATATTTTTTTAATAATTTTTAAATAAATATTTTAAAATATATTTAAAAAATTACCCATACCCCCTTTATTCCCCAAACTATAAGACCTATTTTTTTTTTGTTTCCAGGAAAAATACGAAGAAATCCCTAATATTAATATTGAGGGCCAAATTATAGAATAAAACGGAAAATAAAAAAAATTTAACACATCATGCAATTTATCAAAGGGTTTATTATGAGGAATACAAATATATTTTTTTCATATTTTTAAAATTAATTGTTTACAAGATATTAACATAAAGATATAAAAAATTCTCATTTCTCGCTCTATTTCCGAAACCATACTAACTAAAATTTTGAAAATAATTAGGGTTACTGGAGCTCACTTGAAATTTATAAGAAAAATTATTAGAAAACCCCCATAGTAATTTTAGGGACTCGACTTAATTCCCACTTAAGAAACAACATTACTTAAATTTAGAAAAATATATTTTATTTGTATTTTTAAATAATTTGAATAAGATTTAATCTATCTATACTTCTATACTATTATAAAATTGTTAGTTTGTCTGTTTGTTTGTTTGTTTGTTTGTTTGTTTGTTTGTTTGTTCGGGCATCACGTAAGAACTACTGAACCGATTTTGCTGAATCTTTTTTTGTTGCATAGCCTATAGTTTGACATAAAATCTGGTAGATATTTTATTTCCCTAAATTGACAGAAACGGTAGAGATAGTGAAAAAACTTCTACCATGTTGAGTGATATACTCAATTGGTTCCACCGCACGCTCACTATACCAGATACTGGCATCAGCTTAGCTTTTTTTCAAAATTCGGAATGTGCCAATGTAACATGTTTTGATTGAAAAAAAAATTAACCAACATAACAAGCTAAGGAAACTTAGAGCGGAGTAGAATTAAATGGATTTAAAAAATCTAAAAAAAGTTATATTTGGTGTCCTATAAGCAGCTGCATATATAAAATGTGGTTGAAATAAGAGAGGCTGGAATTAGTTATACGGGGTGGTCTAAAAAAGTTGTATTGAGTGTGCCATAAACAGTTCCATATACCATAAGTGGTTGAAAAAGGGTAGAATATTTATAGTTTGGATAAAAAATATATAAGCAGTTAGGATCTTTGAATTATGTTCATAAGATATTACAGTTTTAGGTTAAAGAACTTTTAGAAGGAGTAGTTTATACAGGGTATTTGGAATATAAGATGGACGAAAATTATAGTTTATGTTGTGGTTAATAACTTGTTTTATACCCACAAGCAGTTGCATATATAAGATATAAGGTAGTGAGTGGACCCGAGTTATAGGTAACTGTTTAAAAAAAATTATTTTTGGTGGGCCCTAAGCAGATGCACAATAAGGTGGTTGAAATATTTTGTAGAGTAAAATTATGATTGTATAGGGAGGTTCAAAAATAAGTTATAATGTTTGACAAATTGGCAGCAGTGTATACAGGATGGTTTTAATGTAGATGGAAATAGACTCAGTTATACAAAACGGTTTAAAAAAATGTTGAATAAAATTGTTATACAGTTGGCCAATAAGCAGTTGCAGTTTGGGTGAATGTTTAAATAAAAGTTTGGTGTTAGGGTGCAAAATTGTGTTTTTAAATGTATGACACACCAAGGGTTCCACTGGTATTTCGATCAGGGTGGATGTAAAAATTTAAAATGTAATTGTTATATAGGGTACACCATAAACAGTTGTATTCTACTACATGGAATTTCTGAAATATAGGGAGAAGAAAGATTATAGTAATAAATTGTGTTTAACATAGTGTTAGAAAAAGCTGTCTGCATATAAAGGGTGATTAAAATATAGGGTAAAGAGAAATTGTACTTTAAAAAATGGTTAAAAAATATCAGAAATAATTGTTATACAGCATAGACCATAAAGCAGTGGCATAGCTGAAATATAGGGTAGAGAAGAGTTATAGTCAGGTGTTCAAAAAGTTTTATTGGATGGCACATAAACAGCAGCATATAGAGGATGGTTGCAATATAGGGTGAAGTAAGCTTACAGTTATTCAAAGTGATTAAAAAAATGTTGAATAAAATTGTTATATAGGGTCGTACATAAGTACTTGCAGTTTAGGTGAAATATATTCGGGATTGGTGGATTTATAGTTAAGTAGGGTGGTTTAAACAAGTTAGATTTTTTTTTATTTAGGATAATCCATATGTTTCACAAGTTATTTCTTTTTGCGAAAGCTTGAACATTCCATACGAAGGTGAAACCGCGGCTAGTAATGTATAATTTAAAACTTGATCTATTTTATAAAAGTTTATTAGTAAAATAAAACTCTAATGTTAATTTTTGGGGGCCAAATTAGAAAATTAAATATATATGTATTCTTATAAAAATCAAGCGAATCTCAAGGCAGATAAAATAAAAAGTCTATGTGTAGAAAATGAAAGTGTATATTTTTATAAATTTAAAACGCTTCCTTTAAAAGATATTAGGGTAAATATAAGAAAATGCACTCATTCCCTGCTTATCTAAAACTAGAATATTAGAAACTTGAAGGTGGCACGGAACCCTTAGTATGCGAGTCCAACTCGCACTTGACTAAATCCACTCATAAAATTGTATCCCGAATATGATTTTCATGTCCTCGTTTGCGTGACAGCTCTCGTATTCGACATATAAATAGAAGTCTGTAACTGACAAATCGGGAGAACGGGGTGGCCATTCGCGTGGGCCATTTCTTCCTATCCAAGAGTTTGGATAGATATTATCTAAGTGTTGTCTTACTAATAACGAGTTATGAGCAAGTGCTTCATCATGTTGGAACCACTTAATTTCTAAACGAGTTCTCAAATTCAAATTATGTAACATGTCTTGAAAAGTGTATTGCAAGAAATGCAAGTAGCGCTCCCCAGTAAGTGATTCCTCATAAATAAAATGCCCCAGAATAGTAGACCCTAAGATACCACACCAATCATTAAAACCAAATTTTATCTGCAGATATGCTCATTGTGTCTATTGAACATACTGCAGTTAGTAAATCTAGTTTCATCTGACCATAACACCTTTAATGGAAACTGTGGTTGTCAAGGCACATGTCTCTAAACTATATACAAAACAAAATACGTCAATGTTCGTCACCAGTATGCAAAGTAAGCACCAGTAAGCAAAGTTTGAGAAACTGAAAGTTTGTACAGGTGGAACTTGTGCGCTTTCAGTATCTTAACTACAGTTCGTTGAGATGTGCCAGCTTCTGCCGTAATCTCACAAGTTGATGTAGATGGATTTTGATTTACCATTGCCAAAACATTTATTTGTGCTGCTTTGTTAATTTGATTATGTTGCTTTGGTTGTTTAGTAAAAGATCCATATCTGCGTAACTATCGTATTATAGCATATGATATAACATTCCACCATATTCAGTTTTTCTTCGTTAGAATATTCCATTGTATCACGAAAACTTGTCAATATCTACTGTCAGTTCAGCACTATTAATGGTTTTACTCTCAAATGAGGAAACGTCAAAGTGCAAACAATCTTTTTCATGGCTACCTACGTTAAAAGTGAAAATAAGAGAGGGAAGCATCCATAACTCCGTTATTTTTATGAATAACTATGCCGAGTATTATATCGTTGAAAAGCTCTAAAAATGTCTGATTTTTTTAGGTCATAGCCAACTATGGTTTCCATTCAAAAAAAGATAAGTTTGTGTCATATCTCGAAAACGAGAGCTGTCACGCAAACGAGGACATAACAATCATATTCGGGATACAATTCCCTTCAATTTTGATATTTACACTTTTTTACAAAATCAAAAATAAAGGAACTAGAGGGATTTGACTAAATCGACAGAATTTCGTTTTTTCAAAATATCTAGTAAGCCATGACTTTTTACAAAAATCCGAAAGTGTCATTAAAATGGGCCAATAAACTGCAAATCATTCCCAATTTATCCATTGCGGTATCTCCCCTAGTTTCCGAGTTCCCCATACTGATCATCAAAAAAACTTACCCTGTATAATAGAAATAGTTATTTCCTTGATTTATTTCACATTAAACGCTGCAAATTTAGAGGCCATCGGACAAGAACTGACCAGTCGTATCTTAACATCTATTGCCCCTACATAAATAATTTTAAAAAAATCCTTTTCTTATAAGCTTCATTTTCTTTAAGACAATTTTTTGATTGGCGTCAATTTTTCCACTTATTCGAGAAAAATCTTCGAAACACGTGTTTTTTGTAGGAAAAATTAACATAAATAACTTAAAAAGCATTGATTTTTCAAAAAAGGTTTAAAGAAAACTCTTTACTTGGAATTCATATCTCTATCGATTTCTGTACTTATTTTTACTATTTTTAGTTCCACCCCCTAGAAAGAAGCAAGATCACACATTAGGACAATATAAGTTTTGTTTTTATGCTATTTTCAACCAAATGTCAAAATTTCATGCCAATCGATTTACTGGCAAAAAACTTCCATGGAAATTCGCCAGTCACAGCACTATAAGGCGAGATATCAATGTAGCGGGCCACTGAATACGGCGAGAATGTGGATGGCTAGCACTCCTGAAGCCTCCACTCGCCAAGACTCGTGCCGAGGTCCTCTAGGAGACGCCTCGCGAGTGTGTGGAGCCGGCATAAGGATGTGTTTTAGGACACATGTTAATACATGGTTTATTTTAATGAGTTCTATACACAGCAAAAATTTGGAACCCTATTTTAGAAACACCCGTTACAATACTGGACGACTTGAATCTAAATTGTAATAATTATTTGAACTTTCTCTCAATTACTAAGAATGGCAGAATGATACACAGAAAGAGGAACTGAGTCAGAGAAGAAACTCTCGTTTCCATCCTTCAGTCTCAATAACTGCCGCTCTTTTATTTTAATTTATCCACTACTTTACGGCTGCCACTGAATGTTTAATAGTTATAAATACCTAAATTTAAGTAGTCGTCAAATTTCTTATTTGTGTTACTTTCCAATTTCCTTAGAACACTGTACGACATACACCTTCAAGTGTTTTCATGTAAGCTTAATTAACAATTGCATTTAACAATCCCACATTAGAACTACTCACCTGACTTTTATGGTATAGCCAAAAATTTAATTCATTTTCCAATTATTTCCTCAGTTATTAAAATGTTACGGATGAGGAAATTTGAATACAAATTTGAAACGCGAAAAGAGACTCATACCTTATACATCAAATACGTTAACTCTTAATTTACCTTTAGCTTGCTACGTTTTCATTTCTCACTGAAGGTTTTCGCTTTTGTGAACTCCCTGTGAAATTTTCTGCTCTGCTGATTCTAAATATGAGTTTAATATAAAGCAATGTAGAAAACAACTCCTTAAATATGATAAAGTTATAGCTACGCTTAACATTTAATTCGTTTCATCTTAATAGCTATTTTCTAAACATTTAACTTACTTCATTATAGTTATTAAACATAACATCAAATACAATGAGTCTACCGTTCCTGCAAGTTGGAACATAACGAAGTTAAGATGTGAAAACTATCCCACTTAACTTTTACTGTTTTTACTGTTAGGATGTTTAGGTACTTTCCCGTAAATTTCCTATAGAAATTACATAATTACTTTTAGTTGAAAAAAATTATTTTAGTCCCATTTTGTCTCAAATTACTCATTCCGGAGATCATTTGTGTATATTATTGAAACTTTATTAATAGTCCTTAGGTAAAATTTGACCTAGCTACTAGTTTTTGTGCTTAAAATTTTAACAGAATTTTTCAGCATACTATTTTTGGCGGCTATCAAAATTAACATCTTTTCCCCAAAAATAGCAGAAAAGCATTTTTTGGCCTTATTTCGAAAAATTTTACTTAATTAATTAGTTATTAATTTCATTTTACCATATTACAAATATGTACAACATTTGAGCCGTCTGTAATAAAATTGATTTTTAACCGACCAATAAGAAGGAGGCTATAATTTCGTCGGCAGGTTATTTTTTATGTATGCTCAGTGATTATTCAAAACGGCTTGCGCAATTTCGATTATTTAAACGGCCTTGTATTAAGGAATATTACAGATATATACCTTGCAATTTTCTATAAAGTGAGTTTAAGGTTTTTTCCAGAAAAAACAGTAATCAAGGGACTACACTTCACTCAATTACAATAAATCTACACTGTTTTTTCTAAAACGGCTAAATCAATTTGAATATTTTAAATTCTATTCTACAAAGAGATGGTCCAGCTTGATTCCGTAGAATTTTCTAAAACGTAAATTATACAATTTTTCTGAAAATCGTAAAAATATGTTCAAAAAAGGTAGACATCAATGACAATGTCAAATTTTCATCATAAATATCTAGCTTAAATATCAAGATATGCCATTAAAGTATATTGTACAGGGAATTTGTACCGGTTTTCATTTTATAGGGCTTGCAGTAGAGTGAAATTGCACAAAATATTCCATAAGTATATCAAAAAAAAATTGTTAGGTGAGCGATCTTTTCTAGATGGTATACGATGATAGGTGTGTGTGCGTGTGTGCATCGAAATTCAAGCAGCAAGCAATGTACTCAGTTGCAATATAGGGCCAAGTAAAATTACAGTTAGACCGGTGAGTTCAAAAAATCTTACAAATAAATTTGATATTGGGTGGTACATAAGCAGTTCCATATGTAGGATGGTTGAAATGTAAGGTGGAATAGAATTAAAGTTATACAGGGTGGTTCAAAAAATGTTCTATTGGGTACATGAGTAGTTGCGTGTACAATGTCGTTGAAATAAGAGTGAAGAAAAACTATAGTTATACAGAGTCGATCAAAAAACTTTAAAAAAATGGCTAAATAAGCATATGCACTCAGGATATTCGAGTTATAGGGCGGAGGGTTCAAAAGATGTTAGAAACAGTTGCAAATACAGGATGATTGAAATATAAGGTGGAGTAGAACTATAGTTATACAGGATGGTTAAAAAATGTTATATAACATGGAACATAAGTAGTTGCTTATACTTGACATATTTGGCGAAGAAAATTATAGGTATACAGGGTGATTTAACCAATAGAAAATTGAAATACTTAATACGGTGGAAATGATTAATACTTATACAGGGCGGTTGCAACATCGTGTAGAGTTTAATTATAGTTGTACAGGGTGATTCAGAAAATGGCAGACACATTATTTATATTGGGTGACCAATACAAAGAAACATCTACAGGGTGGTTGCTATATGTTGTTATTTAGAATTACATTTCTAGAAAATTGTCAAAATAATAGAACAAATAAAAAACATGTAAATATAGAAAAAAAATAGAGGGAGAGACAGTTAAGAATAAGTTAAAATAATCAATAATATCTTAAATCAGATAGAAAACGAATATATGTCAGAAAATAGTTATTCAATGCACACCGTTTCTAAACGGTTTTTATTTTAAGCCAGTTGAATTCGGTTCTTTTTTAAATATAAATCATTTATTAAACACATTAAAGTCATTAAGGAACATTTTCAATCATTTTTGTATTGAATTTTTGAACGTTTAAGCTTCCTTACTGTACTAGTGAATCTTTGGTTTATTGAAATAGAAATTGTTTTGATATATGAGGAAAACTCTTCACGGAATAGTAGCTAATTTTTTTTAATAATCGGCAGCTAAGAAAAATGTTCATTATTCAACGGTATCAAGAATAATGGCAAAACCACTGATTCCGTAGGAAGTTAGTTCAGCAGTTTTAGAACAGAGACTAAGTACCATTTCTTATAGTAAAACAACAAACAAACATAAAAGAGAATGGTTTAGAATAATACTACTAAAAAGAATTTGGAGCTAACGAACCTAAATTTATAAACACTTTAAAAGAACGTGATTTTAATGTTCGCTTAGATGAACGCTGTATAATATTTTTAATACAACATATATATCAAGCACCCTTTATATGTATCCACTAATTACCACAAAATGTAACATTTTTTGAACCACTCTGTTTAACTATAATTCCACCCTACCCATCTTATATCTGCTAAGAGCTACCCTACAGGTATAACAGTTTATTGTCATTTTTTAAACGACCCTGTATAACAATTGTTCTACTCGACCTTATCTTACAACTATCAATTGTATATATCTGCTTATGTGTTACCCGATATAATTATTTTTTCTAGATTTTTCCAAGAACCCTCTATAACTATAATTTCAATCCACTCCACTGGATATTTTAACCCCCTGTATATTCAACTGCTTAAAGGTCACTCAATAAAACATTTAGTTTTTAACATATTTTGAACCATCCTGAATAATTATACTTCTACAACGCGTAATATTTCAAGGAATTTATAAATGCATGTGCAACTTATTGGTTTCATAAACATTTTTGAACCATCCTGTATAACGATAACAATATGTATTGGCACGAAATTATAACGACACACAGAACTCACCTTCAATGTGTGCCCCAAATATGTGAAATTTTTATCGATCTAAATATCCCCAACTTGCCATTTTTTTCTTCAAAATTTTCTTTCGAATTTTAATTCATAACTATTTCCGGCGTTGTCAACAGTATGGTAGGTTCTTCGCCATTAAGGAAGATTCATCCTTTTGACACACAAATATACAATTATGATTTCGCTTTAGGTTTCACACCATGCAGATTTTTTTAAGATGAATAACTTTTTTTATAAATATTGTTCATAAGAAAGTTTTCCTTATGATTCCAACTTAAGTGCGCACTATATATGCTGAAGAATTAAGAACATTCATTTTGATGATGTTATCAATTAATTTCATCCCATATTTCGAAGGGCTACTTAATAATAACCTTTAATACTGCCGCATTCGCCATATATTATGATAGATTAACAACAAGATTTTTCCAATTTTCTACAAAACGCACTATTCCAAGTCACTGAAAATTTTTGGAAAAAATAAGAGACCAATTTGGAAGTCTATTCTATCATACGAAAAAAAAATCGAAATCAGTTTATAGTTGACGGAGTACTAACGTAACAAAGTCCATAAAACTACAACTCAGTTAAACACATCGTCCCTTTTTGAAGTCAGTTAAAAATAGACTTAAACGATGAATTGTTTGTAGATACAATTAGATACTTGATTGTATTATTTAAAAAAAAAGGTAAAGTCGACTACAGACCATTCTCAAAAAAATGGAATTACTGGCTGCTGTTTAATTTTACTTCCCAAAATATCTGTTCATTGCTCTGATGGCTGACTTATGAACTAATACCAATTGGTAATTGGGCAACATTAGAACTGATGGTCATTTATTTCTACAACTGATTTATTTTTTACTTTCATACCACTTAATATGCCATCTTGAGACTTCAATTTACGTTCCTCGTGGAAAAGTTTGTACCAAAAATGAAACTTTCGTTGATAACAATGTAGCAATATCTAACATTTCAAGGTTATCTCTAATCATTTTTTTAAAGAAACAAATAATCGCTACTCGTCAACTTCCTGACAGCTGTAAACAGATTATGATTTATGCAAGCCGCCAATTTATAAAATTCTAGGTGCTTTTCCCATACCACCTACCTACTCATTGTAAAACATCTATTAATGAATGTTTTCTTCCTTCCAAAGCATCATCCTCTACACAATATTTACCAAAGTAACGTATTTGCAGAACCCATTGTGTGATTTGAATCTCTGTCGCACGTTTTAATCATAAAATAATTAAAATAGGTAAATGTCTCCTGTATAACGTATTATACCGATAATTATTTTAGTGCCATAAATGGTTATAAATAAATAAAGCAGTGTAAATTTTACAATGTATAACTGAGACAATAGCAACACTCTCGAAATGTTTTCGTCAAGGTTGTGTCAGTATTTGGCCACATTTTCAGGTAAGCGGGTGCTACTAATAAATACATTTTTTATTAGGCTTTTGATTTTTTTTATTTGAGATTGTCTCTTAAAAAGCCGTACTGTACCTTATAAATGTAATTATCACATATGCACTTTCTGATATAATAGGTAAAATTTGGAGATAGAATACTGGGACATATATCAGCATTTATTATATCTACATTTTCAAAAAATTTCATTGTTTTAATTTTCCAAGATAGGTATTTGACATTTTAAAATTTAAATTCCGGTGTATAGGAACCGCTCCAGCTATAAATGTTTATATAAAAAAGTATCCTTTTTAAGTAACTAGAGGTTACTATTCTCGGATTCACGAGCTAAAGTAATTTTAGGTAAAATATTTCTTTTAAATTGTTACTATTATAAAATACATGGTAATAATCCCATAGCAGAGTTTTAAATTTTTTTTTTAACTATCCAGCTCTTAACGGTCTATAGTTAATAATTTATTTAAAAAAAGAAGCGAAAAGAGTGGCTGTTGTGACTTAAAAAGGTACGCGAAAGCTTCTTTCAAAAAGATACCTTCCCTATTATGTTTTATACTTACACGGCCAAGTGAGTTTATTACCATTTTTTCAGTTTTAATATTTTTGACAACATTGAAATTTTTTACATGTTTTGACATTTTTGACATTTTTGAACTGTTACATTTTTGACAGTTTTAACATTTTTTATATTCCTGACATTTATGAAATTTTTGACAGTTTCGACATTATTTTTATGTGTTCTTGGGAAATAACACCACAATCGAAACAAAAATTTATAGGTGGCGGTCCTGGGTACGACTTTGATAACATTTTTGACATTTTTTATACTTCTCACATTTATGACATTTGTGACATTGTTAACATTTTTGACATTGGACATATTTGTTATTTCACATTTTTGACGTTTGCATTTTTGACATTTGACATTTTTGACAGCTGACATTTTTGACATATGAGATTTGACATTTTTTATATTTGACGTTTGTCATTTAACATTTGACATTTTTGGCATTTGACATTTCTCATTTAACATAAGACATTTTGACATTTTTGACATTTTAGACATTTGCCATTTTTGACATTGGACATTTTTGACATTTCCGACATTTTTTATATTTGACATTTTTCATATTTGACATTTGACATTTTTGGCATTTGACATTTTTGAAATTTGACATTTTTTACATTTGACATTTTTGACATTTGACAATTGACATTTTTGCCATTTGACATTTTTGACATTTTCGGCATTTCTGATTTTTTCGACATTTTAGACGATTTTGACATTTTTTACTTTTTTGACATTTGACATTTTTTTCATTTGACATTCTTGACATTTTTGACATTTGACATTTTTGACATTTGAAGTTTTTGACATTTTTAACATTTTCCACCTACATATAGCAGTTTTCATGCTTGCAACACTTTTTACTTCAGAGAGTTGATGTTTTAAAATAATCAATGCGTCTGTACTTCACTCTCTAACCAGCTATAAGGCTTAACTAACTCAAAGAAATGAAATATTAATATTTGTTTTCCGAAAACATAGTGAACTTTTTAAAATAAAAACACAACTTGTCTCCCATCGCAAAATATACATAAAGATATTAGACTTCCCTACACACATTTCCAGGCTATAGTAAAATAACATATGGAGCAAAAAGATACTGATCGATTAATTGACCTTTCAGAAAAAGAATCTGGGGATTGTACCAAGTGATTATGAAGGGTCAATGAACCTAACAACCTACATAGAAATGAGAGCAAATATCCTAAAAACATTAGGTGCATCATCCTAGTGAATACACCTTAAAAAGTGAATATACAAATCATAGACAATGGACTAGAAATAGCTATGACCCTAAAAAGTGTTAAGGCAAATCAAAATTGCTTCATTTGTATTAATAAACTTAAAATTAGCAAAGGCTTTTGGGAAAGTGCCCAGTAATATTGCTTGGGACGCATTACTAAAACCGAAATCTTGCTCTTGCTATTCATAGTATATATGAATGAATCAAAGCAAATGTCTAGATAGAAAGTAATTAAGCTGAATCTACATACTTGAATTTATAAATAAATAAATAACTTTGAAATGATATAGCTGAAGCGTTAGGGTTATAGCAGATAGTGGGCATAATGTAAAAATTAAATAGACAACACAACCAAAACTCTAAAAAAAATATGGAATGGCAATGAATAAGGAAAGCAGAAAATGATCGTGAATTGGACAAAAAGATGCTCTGAAATCGAACATATCCAGAAAAGATCACAAGAATAGTCAAAACTATGCTATAAGTCAATAAAACATATATAAACCTAAAAATTCAGCAAATTTATCAGGCTTTGAAGATCTTGTGTTATAAAGGTAGTATGCTGGGAAATATTTTTTCAAAATTAGGCAGTAACTTTATTTCTTTGTTGACCTATTTGAATTTACCTAATAACTACTTAAAACAAATCAGTAATGTCTGAAATCCCTATAACATTCTCATTTTCGTTTTCAGCTACTTCAGCTGTAATTTCATTCGGAATAAACACTGGTTGGAGTTCTCCATATCTACCCTATCTGATGTCAAATTCCTCAATAATTGCAACAACAGCATCGGAAGTATACTGGTGCTCTGTAGCTCCTTTAGTAGGTTGTTTAATAGGAGCATTAATTGCTGCCAATGTAGCTGATCGACTTGGCAGAAAAACAACTGTACTGCTTATGAGCCCAATGACCATCATTTGTTTCATCAGTATGGCCTATGTGAGTCATATTTGGCATCTCACTGTTCTACGATTTACCGCAGGCATCACTGAAGGCGCCCTCTATACAACTCTACCTATGTATATCGGAGAAATTGTAGATCCCGATATACGAGGATTTGCTTCATCTTTACTTTCCATTTTATATGTTGTTGGTGTCCTTTTTATTAACTCAGTTGGGCCGTTCACATCAATATTTTCGTCTAGTTTAATTATATCGATTTTCCCCATATCTCATTTCATAACATTTTTGTTCATGCCAGAGTCGCCATATTTTTATGTTAAAGCAAAAAAAATTACAGAGGCAGAAAATTCACTGAAAAGATTAAGAAGTACTGAAAATGTACAAAAGGAACTAGAATTACTTAAAGAGGCTAACGACAATGCAAATCAGTTAAATGCGAAGTTTACTGATCTTTTCACTATCGGCAGCAACAGAAAGGCCTGCATTATATTTTTCACATTATTATTCGTTAGTAGATTGTCCGGAAAAACCCCCGTAATGCTGTTCACTACAATTATCTTTCAGGAATCTGGAAGTACTTTAGACCCTGCGTTGTCTGTTATCATTTACAATATTATAGAGGTCACTACTTTGACTTCTATGGGACTTTTGATCGACAAATTTGGGAAAAGATTTCTTATAATCACTTCAGGTGTCGGTAGTTGTTTAACAATGTTAACACTAGGCATTTATTTTTATTTGAAAGAATCTAATTCTCCAATAATTTTATCTTTATATTGGGTCCCCATAACCTCTCTGATATTGCATAATATTTCATACAGTCTTGGATACGGTTACTGCGTTATGACATATCTCAGTGAACTGTTCCCAATGACAGTCAAATCAAAAGCAACATGTTTGTGTGAACTCACTAGCGTTATAATTGGGATTGCAACTACTAAATTCTTTCAAGCGACATATACAAATCTAGGTATGTCCATTCCTTTTCTCTCTTTTTCACTCTTATGTGGTGGAGGAGTACTTTTAATTTACAGAATTCTTCCAGAGACTTCGGGAATGTCTTTAGCAGAAATCCAAAATTTACTTATAAGGAGATGTCAGAATGCAAGCTAAATGTGATATATGATTTTTTTATAAACAATAAAGATCTGATTCTTATTGAATATTGCTTTATGATTCATGTAATTGTTTCCAAATAATTTATTGAATAAATTTTACAAAATAGATATATATTACTAACCTTGGTCTTTTATTAATTATATAGGATACATTTTGTACTGATATTCTTGATTGTTTGCTCTATTTTTCTTTACTGACTTTTCGAGACTTTACATACTTTTCAACACAAGACATTTTGTCGTTTCCAAACAAGGGACTTCATCAATTTCATTACTCTCAAATGACCGAAATGTCAATGATGGGTCTATATCTATATATAAATAGACAAAGACAAAACGGTTAGGTACCATTTTCTCCTCTGTCCCTCAACCGATTTATTTGATTTTTGTTTTGTTTAGTGGCTATTGACGACCTTCAGTGCAAAATGCTAAAATATATTTATAATATTGATTCATTCATTAAATAAAGTAAAATAAAAAAATCATAATTTACGTCCAAAGTGCCGCCAGATTGCGTGGAGAGAAAATCGTAAGACGAATTGACTCGAATGAGAAAAACAAACTAAATTAACGAAAAACTACCAAATTTTGTTTGATTCTGAAAAATATTGTATATGCTATTGAGAACTCAAACAAAAATTTATATTATATGATAATGACAATTTATTGGGTACTCGCAAGTTTTTCTAAATATAGTTTGTCAACTAAAATCAGAAATTTGTATTGCGTGGCAACTGAACAATGTTTTTCCGATAATATTTTATTATTTTAAAATTATACTATTAATTTATATTGTTTCTATTTTAAAGGCTAATAGTTTCAAACAATTTAACTAAGATTACAAAGCCTATGATATAAATACAAATAGTGAAATTGAAGATAAATAGTTAGATCTGACATCATGGCAATGGTTCTAATTTCTCGACCAGTTCACGGCCAACCACATTTGTAGTAAATTGAATTTCAATTTGACAGTTCTTAATAATGTTAACCGCTAGGTTAAGGTATCTTCTCAATGCAATCAGAAAATTATCAATGTATAATTTTCAAAATTTTAATTTCAATGGTGGTGCATTGTATTTCTTAAATGTTTTGATATAATCCCCGATGAAAACTTTTACGTAAGTAAACTAACTATTGAGAGATTATAAAGCTAATTGATACATTTGATTTCAGATCCACTCATGTTGAATATGTTTTATTTTTATTTTATGCCATGTGCAAATGAAAATTGAATAATTATTAGTAATATATTGCTGTTTTATTCGATATAACCTTTTAAATTAATTTTAATATGTCTAAAATATTAGCAGTCAGTCAAAAATTGTTAAATGTTCTTTTAACGAGATGTGATATGCTGCAAATATATTTTTACTTATTTTTCTAACAATATTTTATTTACATATATCTTATTATATGTAATTCTCGCAAACTGCACTATGACTGTCGTAATTTCATCTCGGGGTTTTGGCATCTACAAATTGATTGCTTGGGAAAAATCGTATTACCAAGAAAGAACGAAATTGTGACAATAGTTATGACAGCTGAATTTTGAAATTACAAAAGTTTCAATACAGGATGATTTGGTAACATACTTGAAAAAAAGCCAATACAAATTGATGTGTAGAATCTTATAAGAATTTTATCGCTATTTAATATTTTTTAAAGTAAAAATTGCTGTTTAGGCGATTTTTGGATGGGTAAAAATTTATGTGTTCTCATGTTCTAAATTGACTGAGATATAAGGCGATTTAAGATATGTTCATGATGAAATCATTTTTTTCGTGGGTGGCACACAAGCTGTTGCATATATAGGGTGTTTAAAATATAGAGTAGAGTGCAATTATAACGAATAAAATAATTATATAAGGAAGCCCATTAGCGGTTGAATTTACAAGATTCTTGGAATAAAGGGCGCAATAGAATTACAGTTATACCGGGTGGTGCAAAAATATACAGAGATGCATATATAGGGTGGCGAAAATGGAAATGCAACATTTCGTAACCCATAAGTAGTATATATAGGGTAGATGAAATATAGGAATTATAGATATACAGGATGACTATAAAAAAATGTTAGGAAAGGAAATGTTTTATAGAGTAGCCCACGATGAGTTCCATATACATGATGATTGAAATATAGATCGGAGTAGAATTATAGTTACAGAAGGTAGTTTTCATAAACAAAAAGAGTAAATACGGTGACTTATAGGCAATTGCATATACAGAATAGTTTACCGGGTGGTTCAAAAATGTTAAAAAATATTATGCGTGGTCCATGAGCAGTTACATATACGGCGTGGTGGAAATATATAATGAGATGGAATTATTATAATGAGTATTTATAAATAAATTATATATAACTGTTAGAGAATTGAGTGCAATTATAGTTATACAGGGTGGTTAGAAAAAACAATTATGTAGGATAGCTCATTAGCGGTTGAATTGTTGTCATATTAAATTAAGAATTAAGAATTTGAACAAATAAAGTCCTATTAATTATATTTGAAAAAGAACATGAATTTCGTTAATTATTTGTAAAAGTGATATGTAAGACCGACATCTAGAATTTTCGAGAAAACTATCACACAGAGGTTCCGAATCTGGATCCGTTCCGTGTAAATGCTGTTCTCCGTTATGTCCTAGGATAGAATGTCACGATAAAATTGTCGGGGTACCTCACCTGCCAGAGATATTGACACAATTGGTCGAATTTCGACCACTGGGCGACAGCTAGTATTTGTTAAAGTATACAAACGATTAAATTGAAAGGTTCAGTTAGTCTCCGAATATACCTCCTGTAATTTATAACAAACTTACAGGATAATACGTTTGCACACGAGTTTGGATTTGTGGGTTACTAGATACCACTATTCGATTAGCATTTACATTTTTAAGTTCATACATATTATGCAGGTAAAATAACCAAAAATAATATAAATCTATGATATATTAAGTAAATTTTAAAACTTTCCAAGAACTAGTTGATTAGAATAGACCTACATTTTAGCATTTCTTATCTAATAGTAAATGTAGATGATAAAATATGTCTTAACACACTAATAGTTGGATACAAAAACAAACTGGACCTCAATGTCCTGGATTGTTCAGCACAATTTTACAAAACATTTCAACAAAATCAATGTTTCTTTCATAATATTTCAAAGGCAGCTCTTTCAAGATTCGAATCCAATGCAGATAAACAGAATGAACTTTGAAAAAATTCATAATGGAAATCCGTGGCAGACCAGTATTACTTACTCTATATGAAGCTTAATGAAGAATTGATGGTATAGGTTCTGAAGTTGATGCATCGTTGCCTAAAACAAAGTTGGATGACAACGTTATAATCAACATTTTCGGTCATTTAAATAACTAAAAACTGATTCTGGATTTTCAAATCACATATTTTAGAACATTCATTGTCAAAACTTTTGGATTTTTCAAAGCTTAAACCATAAAATATCTATATTCCAAAATACAAAATTTACCGAGGAATTACCGTTTCTAAGAATCTCACATCCAAAGAGGTAAATTTTAATAAATGTAACATAATTTGCATATATATTTATCTTTTGTTCCATAATCAATATATTATATTTTAATAACACCTTAATTGGTGTGCCAATTTGCTTGTACACCACGAGAAATCATACGTAAACGAGAGGTATGATTTCTCGTTTGACAATGACAACATCTGTGTCGAAACTATAGTCATAGTCATATAATTTTGACTCGAAAATAAATGTTATTGGCTGTGAAGGTGAATCTGTTTACAAATCTTAAACTCTAGTTTGCAGCATTGGAAAATGATCTTTAGAGAGCGCAGTGTGTCTTATTCCTCAGTTGTGTTGTGTCGAAATGCTGTTTCCGGAGTCTTCTAAGCTTAAGGAATATTAAGAAAGGTTAGGAGTTACACGGTGCTAAATCAGGCAAATCGGTTGTAATGAATGATATTTTTTGAATTTTTGACGGAATAGTTTCAAAAATCTAATGCGTTGTGAGATACTTCTCGGCTCTTTGTGGGAATACCTTCACGGAAACTTTGCATAACGCTCAAGAAATATTTGTTGTTAACAATTTGGCCCGCCAAAAAAAATTAGTAATATACTTAATATGACGCATTATTAATAATCGACAATGTTAATATAGATTTGATTTTTTAACGACGTTTGAGCGATCTTTTCGGTCTTGGCTCAAGTTTTGCAGGATATTCACATGAGGTCTGTTTCATAATCAACTTGTAACTTGTAATTATACTCTATCATATACTGCTTCGGACAATTTTTAAAGCCTTTTGTATAACTGTAATTATTCTCCGTTCTACAACGCAAATATCCACTCTGTATAACTATAGTTTTGCTCCACTCTTATTTCAACCACCTTGTATACGCAACTACTTATGTGCTATCCAATACAATATTTTTAGAACCATCCTGTACGAGGGCTGCCTTTTATATTTCGGGATTAGAGAACAAAAACAAATATTAATCATCGAAAATCGCTTTATTGTTTTTCAAAATATTCCCCATGAAAATCTATACACTTTTGCATGCGATTGAACCAATTGTCGAAGCACTTTTCCACTCTGATTGAGGTATCTCCAAAACATGCATTCTGAACACAGCAACTGCTTCTTCAGGTGTCGAAAAACATTGACCTCTCATTTTGTTTTTTACGTACGGGAATAAAAGAAGTCATTTGGTGACAAGTCAGGACTATACGGCGGATGACTCATCAAATCGATGTTTTGAGTGGTCAAAAATGCAGTTGTTTGAGCCGATGTGTGAGAGCTCGCATTGTCGTGGTGAAGAGTGATCCGTCTTCGGCGGTTGGTTTTCGCCATTTCTTGGCAGACAACTGGCAAACAAATGGTTGTGTACCACTCAGAATTGACTGTTCTGCGTTGTTCTAGTGGTACGGTTACGACATGTCCAGTTTTTCCGAAAAAACAGGCGATCATTTGCTTGGAAGTGTTTCGTGGGCGAACAACTTTTGTTGGATTCGGCTGATCTTGAAACACCCATACAGTCAACTGCTGTTTACTTTCGGGCTCATACGCGTAAATCCACGATTCATCACATGTCACTATGTCATAAACGTGTTTTGAAGCACCGCGATCGTATTTTTTGAGCTTTTCTTTCGACCAATCGACACGATTGACAAATTGTGTGGGATCCAACGCTAACAAATTTTTTTGACATTCAAATGTTTATGCAATATTGAATGTATGCTGGTCCCACTAATGTGTAAGGTTGGCTCAATCTCACGATAGGTCACTTGCCGATTTTGCAATATCGGTTCGCGCACAGCATCAATGGTTTCCGGAACAACAACTGCTTTGGACGACCTTCACGAAATTCTTCTTGGAGTGAATTACGACCTCGATTGAATTCACCATACCATCGATAAACAGTGGTCCTTGACAATTTTTTTTCGAAATTCAACAAAATTATTCTACAAGTTACAACCTGTAAAATCCAAAATATTAGTACATGAAAATGACATGTCGTGTACATGTCGAATACTAATATTTTGGATTTTACAAGTTGTAACTTGTAGAAAAATTTTGTTGAATTTCGGAGCTCCAGTTTCATGTATTTTATACTAGCCAATCCAATTTTTGCCAATTTTTTAACTACTTTTGCACGAAATTGGATTTCACTCTTTTTAGTCAAACATCTCAAAATTATGTGAACAGATCCAAATGAAACTCTTGGCGAGATCCCTAACTACTACCTGCTGACATTTAGCACAAGATTTGATTTCTTGACATCTTGTTCATCAGTTGATGTTGATGGTCTTCAAGAGCACTCTATGACTTCAATGCGTTCTTTGCCTCTTTTAAATAATGTTTTTAATAATATATTTTTTAATTAAACCTTTTATCCGAACGCCGTCTGTAACATTTTCAAAGGTTCTTACGCAAATACTTAATATTGCAAACAAAATTTAGTGCTAGTTGTTTGCTCAACAAAAGCAAACATTTTGCCTTCAATGGATTAAAAAATCTCGAAAAGTTGGAAAAGTTTGGCAGGTTTTAGTAAACCTACGAATTTTTTTCTGTAATTTCTATCCTAGGAATCACATGGAAACGGCATTACATACAGTACGACTCCCGATTTTCGGAATTCATTTCGCGATAAAATATTCAGTTATGTGTACTATATACATAAGTCATTATTCGAGAATTCAATCAGTTGAACGGAGCGCAACTGATGAAGGTTCTCGACTAGACACAATATATTATCTTGCGTTCAATGGATTGAAAAATCTCGAAAAGTTAGTATTGTAAAAACAGTTAAATTGACTTATTGTTGTTCGCAAAATACATACATACATGCGTAACTTTTGGACAATTGCAGATAATGACATGAAATCTACCAAAGATATTACTAAAAGTACTACCAACCTAGGAAAAAATTATGGAAAATTAAAGGTATGTTAAGTGTATAATTTCTCCTTATATTTGGATCACAGGGTATACCTCGGTTAATCAGCACATATAGCAAGTACGTTGTTTGACTAATAAACAGATGGATCCATATCCATATTACCTAAAACACCTAGTAAACTTCAGAAGCCCACCTAAACGAACGAGTATTTGATGTATGGATTATGATAAGCAAAATTACAAGAAAACAAATGACTGTGGACAGATGCCTGGTCGGAATGATAAGCAGTAACGATTAGGTTACGTTAGATTTACAGGGTAACATTTCTGAAAACGCAATGGGCGAGAAAAGACGACAACAAATGGGCCACTAAAATCGTTCTGTGGTATACTAGGGATGTTGAAAAGTCAATTAAACCTCCAAATATAAGATGAGATTAGTCAAGGTAAGTAATCATGCAGACCTGATCTGTTTCATACTCAATTAGCTGCTTTCAACAAAAACTATTCTAAACAATATTTTAAAAGTATAAACTTCAGAAATTGTCTATCGTATTGTTGTATCTTATGTTTGTGTTTACTATGATATTAAAACAACTCGTCTCGAGCTATTTTTGTACGATAATAAAATCACTATATTACATCAGACGTTGCAAATGTTAAAGTATTTGTTTAGCCATAATTTCGTTTAAATTGTATAATCCTCAATTAAATTTATTTAAAATATCTTGCAAATAAGTTGATCAGAAAGTAAATATGACACATGTTTGTCGCCACATATAAAAGTTGGGATATCTCAAAATTTTGTTCATTTTATCATTTCAAAATCATCTCAATTCTACCTAGTAGAATGTGTTCAAGAAGGTTTTATCAGTATATGGCAACGTTCTCAGGTAAGGCTGAAAAAAATAGCAAAAATGGTTTTATTTGAAAATATTTACTGATGCTGTTAGTAAAATAATCTTCTAACTTTTACATTTTAATAGTATTATTTCATTTAATGAGTTTAAAGGTGGAAATCTAGAGGAAATATATTTTCTTAGTTCCGCTCCTATTAACGATTAGGATTAATTAATTAAAAATAATAATAATAAATAATAATGATATTTTTTAAGGAGCTTCATATTTTATCCCCTGACATGACCAAGTACACAGAATTTAATCGTTTATAGCCCTGAATACCCCCACAAAAGTTTCCCCCTCTTACAATGTTCCATTGTGGTGACTTGGGTCTTCACCGTGCAAACGATTTTCAAGGTCAATCAGATTTTTAACATTTGAACGGGGATCAACTTGTGCCCCTTGAGTATACAAAAAAGAGTTCATCTGTATATGGCTGTCACAACTATTTAGGTGAATGCATAAAAATATTTCTTGTCTATGCAATGTGATTTTTTAAAATTTGGAATATCCTATATAAAAACCAGCAAGGAGAAAAATTGCCAGCTACACTACTAAGAGCGTTGATAGAGTGAATTTGCGAAAACTTCCTCAGTGGTTCAAAAGATACAAAGATTTTTTTAAATTTAAGAATTGCACTATGCAACATCTAAAGCCGCATTACAACAAAAGCAGGCCCAAAATGTACGAAATTAGCGTCTTGTTAAGGGGCCAAAATTCAGCCAATTTTATTAATAAGAACAATTACATTACAATTTATAATTGAAATTGTAATAGTATGTAACCCAAAGAGATATAAACTGATATCTGTTTGTGAAAACTAAATTACCTTTCCGGAAGACTGTTGGCTTGCAAATTATCACTTGGGAACAATTATTATTTTGGAAAAACGTTCGTTATTTGGTCCTATTCGAAACAAGTTATGGGTATGAAGTATATTTACAGACCTTAATATCTCAAGGTCACTCCAAGGGATCTCGTTTTATTTTGATATTTAATTGTAAAATACCTATCGTTATTAGTCTGCTACCTTGTTTCTTGTGGATTTTATTTCAGTGATTATTGCAAATCAAGAGGAAGGCCAAAACTCTATTTCCTCAGACCAGACCAGTATGAACAATTGAAAATGCGTAAATAAGTAAATAACAAAAACTATTAGATTACATCAATTGATGAAGAGAGAGAGAGAGAGAGAAAGACAAAGGGAGAGACAGATAATTAGAGGGGTAAAGTAGGCAGCGGTGTCATCTCGCCCGCTCGAATGGTCTGAATAGGGAAAGCTATCAGATTAAAAATTATACTCCTCAACAATATATTGTTTAAACCAAATGTTGGTGTATTTATTTTGCATTATTTGGATCCTACAAAAGCTGTCCATGTCTTTATTTAAACCTAAACATGACATACAACGGTATGTCAGTACTAGTAGAATACATTGATTATATATTTTTCCTGAAATGGACTGGAATTCTAGACTTGAATACTAATGACTTCTTTTCAAGTGCCATCCATGCAAGCTGAACCTTCTTACTTATTTCTGGCAGTAGGAAATCTAATATGTCCGTATGTATCCCAGGTTAATACATTATTATTACGTTTGTTAATGTGAATATTTCTTATCTCTACCTTGCTCACTCAGGGCTGTCTTCGGTAATATAGTGTCGAACACTTTCTCGAAGCTATGAAGGTCAATGGAAGTGGATTAATTTATCTGATAACTTCCGTTGCAGTATGTATGTGATCAATGCTCATTACGCAATTCGCCTAGTTCTCATAGCTGAGATGAGTCTACTGTACTTTGTGTTCTGTCCTGTATGATCTTACTGATTCTTTGTACAGGAGACGTATTTATCTGCAAAACTAGTTGTTTTCGTCATTACCCTTGCTGCAGATTAATACTATGAGTGCGCTGTTTCATTTTTGTAGGGTATATCTGGTTTTTACATATCGCATAGAAATTTTGACCTAGCGATTCGATGGTTTCTCTACCTATGTACTTTAGTAATTTGACTTTCTTGCCATTCTTAATGCTCCTGACAGCTAAGTAACACTTATAGTCCAGGAAATGAATCTCGAAAAAAGGTAAAACCTCGCAATTCTTTGGTCCTGCATGGATTGAGTTGAAATTTTAACAGCAGGTAGGTGATAGCCCAAGAATCAAAATCTATATCGAACCGAAGGGCGCTGAAGGGTTTTTAGGGATGAAAACTAGCCCTAATTATCAAAAATTATAAAATAACATATTAAACCTGAATATGTGTAAGATTTGGTTTGAAGTAGTTAAATAATGATTATTTCATACTTTTGAATACAGTTCCATCATATTTCAACCCTTAAAAAGCAACCCTTGTTAGAGATTAATGTAAAAAAATTACTAATTCTAAAAAAAATGATTTCGCCTTGGAACGATTTTTCATAAAAATTTGTATTTAAGCTCAACTCACCCACTGCTTTATAGTTTATGTCATGTCAACAAACCCTGATTGTTCTTAGGAGTGAAAACTAAAAAAATTGTTAAAAATTCTAAAATAATATATTAAACCTGAATATGGGTAAGGTTTGGATTGAATTTTTAAGGTATTTCCTTCATTTTTATCGATAGAGTATTTCTTCAACAATTATTTGGTAGGATTTTTCAAGAGCTACAAGAATCTGTAAATTAAATCTTTTTCGAACCCTTGGGGTGAATTTAAAGGGCTCAAAAAGATGGTGCTCGTCCTAACTCGATGTTTTAATCGGCTATATCAGGCCAAATATTCACTGTACAAAAAATATAAGTAAAGGAAAATTTTAGTCACTAAAAAAGCTACAATTTTCTATATTTTTATTTTTTTTTTATATTTTCAGTATTTTCGGAGATATTTAAAAAAAAGGAAGGGTGAGAAATATGAAATTGTGAATCGTTTCTCGCTTTAAGCTCTAATTTTTCTAAAACTAAGTGTTTTAAATGGGTCAAACTTCTTGGACGTATTAACAATACATGTACAAAGAGAATTGCAAAAGGGTGAACATCAATTTTAATTATGGGGATTGTTAGGCGGTTGTTTTCATCGATTTTTTCGTAAAAAAAATGAGGTACCTTATTTTCGTCATAACTCATTCAATTTTTATACTAGAATCTTTTCTTAAAAGATAGGTTTATTTATGCTCTTTAAAAGAGATCCGATGAGTTTTCTTCGATAAATGCATCATTTTCCCGGTATTTGACTTTGAATCTATCAAATTTTACATTTGAAGAAAACAGCTAAACATTGGTAGGCGGTATTTCGGTTCCTATCAGTCGTAGAAACATTTAAAACAACGAGTTTTATTTGTTTTTTTAAAAGCTACAAAGTTGTTTTCTACAATTTTTTTGGTAAAATGCATAATTTTCGAGTTATTCGCGAAAAATCGAATAAAAACATCGATTTTTTCGTCTAAAAGTTGCTATTTTCAATCGCGAATAACTTGGAAAATATTAGTTTTACAAAAAAAAATTATGGGACATTTTTTCCTTAGAATCACTTTTTTAATGGATTGCTGTGGTTAAAACGTAATAAAATTTCCACCCCCGAGATGGGGTGGCAACCACCCCCAAGGATTTGGCGCCCTTTGGTTCGATATAGATTTTGATCCTTCTCTTAAAATTTCAAGTCAATCCATACAGGACCAAAAAATTGCAAGGTGAAATGCTTCATTTCCTGAACTATTACGTTTAGATTGAACCATTTATTTGCAAAACAGCAACAAAAATATCAACTGAACAGTACAGTAAATAAAATTCTCTAGCATTATTATCAAATGAGGGGCTGTTTAAAAAATAATAATTTTAATTTTTAATGGAGTAAATAAAACAGAAATCATAGCAACATCGGATCTTTTCATTCGTTCGCAGACCGTAATATAGAATTTATTACGACAGGTCAGGTCTAGGAATAAAAAACCAAGGAATATTGGTGAATTTTTCATCATACTGCAAATTCTTGTTTTTCTGGATATTTGGATGTTGATGAACTCATAAATGAATGCCATAAAAAAACTACCTATTTTTAAAAACCATTATAAAAATTTAAAATTTAAATTAATTTTAGTTTTTAGTGCACACTTTCCGTTCTTTACAGTTTTATTCATGCACAACAAGGTTGCCAGATGTACAGAAATTTCGAGAAACTTAATAATGGAATAGGTCCTTAACTATACAAGATAGGTAGTTTTTAGTTGATACTAACTCTAGTACTATGACCTGCCAAAATATCTTCACTGCACTGTACTCCCTGTATATAGAAAACTGCTTTTACTGTACTCCCTGTATATTTACATTTACTTTACATTTTGAATGTAATGTTTAATAGGTTCTGCAATACCTTTATTATCTCAGTGTTTTAACTCAAAATTATCATTTCAGTGTGTTCGCCTGTTATATCATTTGGAACAACCGGAAACTGGAGTTCTCCATACCTTCCATACCTTTTGTCGAATTCGTCTGATATTCCCACAACACCTGCAGAAGGATCATGGTGTGCAGTAGCGCCGTTAGGGGGTTGCATTGTTGGTGCATTGATTTCCGCATGTCTAGCTGATAAACTTGGTAGAAAAGGAACAATAGCTGTAATAGCACCCGTTACAATTGTTGCACTTATCTGTATGGCATTCGTCAAGTACATTTGGTATTTAACTCTTTTAAGATTTACTGTTGGAATTGCCGATGGTGCTGTTTTTACAGTTTTACCTATGTACATCGGAGAAATTGTCGATCCAGACATAAGAGGTTTTTCAGCATCAATAATCGGCATTTTCTATTGTTTCGGTGGTCTCATAATTAATTCTATAGGGCCTTTCATGACAATTTTCCATTCAAGTTTAATTGCAGCTGCAATTTCAGCCTTACATTTAATTACTTTCTTGCTAATGCCAGAATCACCGTATTATTATATCAAAATTGGTAATGAGAGGAGGGCCGAAGAATCCCTGAAAAAATTAAGAGGCACTTCTGAAGTCCATAAAGAAATAGATATTCTCAAACGTTCAGATTCAATTGAGAAAACAAATATCTCTGAAGCTACTCTCACAAAACTCTTTACTGTTGCCAGCAACAAAAAGGCGTGTGTCATATTTTCCCTGTTGCAATTTTTATCTAAAATGAGCGGAAAGGTACCTTTAATGTTATTTACTACCCTTATTTTTCAAGAATCCGGCAGCAATATTGACCCCGTTTTATCGGTTATTATTTACAGTGTAACGGAATTAGTCTCAGTGACTTTCGCTGGTCTTGTCATAGATAGATTTGGAAAAAGAATACTACTTATAATTTCTTGTTCAGGATGTTGTATAACTATATTTGTTTTGGCTATTTATTTTTATTTAAAAGACATGAATTCACCAATAATTCCTAATCTAAACTGGCTTCCCACAACTGCTCTAGTGTTACATAGTATTTCATATTCTTTAGGGTTTGGTGGTTGTCTTATGACGTATCTTAGCGAATTATTTCCAATGGCTGTGAAGCCGAAAGCCACATGTCTAGCAGAAATTAGCAGTGTAACTTTGGGTATTGCAACTAGTCAGTTCTTTCAAATAACATATTCTAGCTATGGAATGACAAGCCCGTTCTTGTGTTTCTCTATAACGTGTGGTGTAGGAGTAGTTTTAATTTACAGGATAGTCCCTGAGACTAAAGGCAAAAGCTTGGAAGAAATTCAAGAGTTTCTTATTGCAAGCTGCCAGAAAAAAATGTAAATTGTGAATTTCTTTATATAAACTAAGCAATAAAAACTTATCACGTGTTGGCTCTATTAATTAATTTTTGAAAATACCTTCAAAACTTGGATATGGAGTTCTTTCAGATTATATGCGCAGAATTATCAACAAGTTCAGATCCCCAAGAAGCGGTTTTGATAATTTTGCCTGTCCATTTGGGGTTTCTCTTCTCAGATTTTTCCGGCAAACGTGTACACAACTTTTTCACACAGATATTCTGAGAGAAAGAGATGTCTAGATTATGAACAACGGTGTTCTTGTATATATATATATATATATATATATATATATATATATATATATATATATATATATAGTGTGTGATTGTGGGCATAAATATACCGTTGAAACTTCAAGACTTTTGGAAATACAAAAAAAAACGAGCATCAGTATAACATATGCATTTATTGTTAAAATAGCAAATAGACCCCTACAATCAAATGCTCACCAACCGCAATTTTTTCTGAAAACAATGAATTTTGAATTAAAATGAAAATCTAATAATCCTCTAGCTACAATACGCAGCGATTGACAACGACTCCACAGTTGGAGTTGTCACGTCTCCAAACACAGATAAGTATAGCACAATATACAAAACAATGTTTATATACAGAAATACAGGTTGATCATATTCGAGACATCTCTTTCTATCAGAATATCTGTGGGGAGGAATTTCTGTACAAACAAAAAGTAATCCGAGATTTTTATCGAAATTCCCTTATTACACTTTGTTCTTCGTTTACAATTTTCAAATACTTATCTGTTGCAGGAAAAATCTGAGGAGAAAATCCCCAAGTAAATAGGTAAAATAAATAACTCGATATGATTGACTATAAGGTTATATATTCCTTTGTTCACCAATATTGGCTTTACGCTGAAAAACTGACGTAACAGGGTCCTTTCAAAGAGGTTAACAACTCCCAGAAGGCTTATCCTCAACGAGTCACTGTACAATCCCGCTTTGGGACTTTTGAACTATTTGAATTCTGAAGCTTTCTCCGAAATCAATACAAATGTGATTGTCTAGAACCCGGCAGTTCTATCCCTTCTGTATAAGCCATTAACAAAAATTTTTAATAATCGCATGATTAAAAACCTGGAAATAGTAGCAACCAATCGAACAAGCAGACTTTAGAAGACAAGCGTTCTCCTACTAATATATAGAAGGCTAATAGACTAATCAACATTCATTCAGTTTTATTTAATTATGAAAATGTCATTTTTTTATTTATTTATTTCTATTTTCAAGTGTTTTTTCGAATGATTGATTGATCCAGTCTATTTCATCCATATTTATACAACCTAACAACTACTAACAATTTCTAATTATTCAAAAATAAATGTTGTTTTTCAAAAAATTCAATCAATTGCACTCCACCATTTGACTACATGTATCATGAAACGCAACTTGCTAACTATCAACGATGCTCCGTCCTATAGTGATATTCTTCTGTACCAATCCTATATATTATATTTATTAACCTTCAAAAGTATTTGACAGAATTTATATTAAAAAAAAAACGATTTCAACTGGCTTCAAATAAAAACCGTATAGAAACCGTGTGTAATCAATAACTATTTTCTAGTCTATATCTTTTTTTTCTGATTTAAGGTACAATTCTATTGATTATTTTAGAGTATTCTTATCTCTCCCTCTCTCTCAAATTTGTATTTTTTTTTCTATATTACGAACATATTTTTTAACTTTTTTTTACGTTTTATTATTTGGACCACTTTCTCTAAGTGTAATTCTAATTCACCCTATTTTGCAACCACCCTGTATATGTTCCTGTGTATTGGTCACCCAATATAAATTATTTGTCTATCATCTTCTAAACCACCCTGTACAACTATAATTCAACTTTACGCGATGTTGCAACCGCCCTGTATAATCCTCTCCACCCTATTGACTGTTTCTATTTTTTTTTAAATCATCTTTTACTTCGCCGCATATGTCCTGCATAAGCAACTACTTATGTTCTACACTATATAATATTTTTTAACCATTCTGTATAACTAGTATTCCACTCCACCTTATATATTATAACTCGAATATCCTTACTGCATATGCTTATTTCTTAAAGTTTTTAATCCACTCTGTATAATTATAGTTTTACTTCAATCTTATTTCAACCACCTTGTATACGCAACTATTTGTGTGCCAACTTTAATTCTAGTCCACCTTACATTTCAGCCATCCTATATTTGGACATGCTTATGTTCCACCCAATATCACTTTATTTATAAGATTTTTTTGAACACACCTGTCTAACTGTAATTTTACTTCGACCTATATTTCAACTGCGCCCATTGCTTGCTGCTTGAATTTTGATGCACGCACACACACACCTAATACTTTAGAGAGACACTATTGCAAAATTTTGTGCCATTTCACTCGCCTACAAGCCCCGTAAAATGAAAACCGTTACAAACACCTGTACGATATACTTTCATATCTTGACATTTAAACTAGATAGTTATGATGAAAATTTGACATTTACATTGATGTTTACAGATTTTTGCACATATTTTTACGATTTTCAGAAAAAATATATATTTTCAGTTATAGAATAAAATTTAAAATATTCAAATTGGTTGAGCCGTTTTAGAGAAAACAGTGTAGATTCATTGAAAGTCATTGAAGTGTAGTCCCTTAATTATTGCTTTTTCTGATTTTCTGGAAAACCGTAAACCTCACGGTATAGCAAATTATGTGATACCTTTCTGCAATAGTCCTTAATACAATGCCGTTTAAATCATCAAAATTGCCCAAGCCGTTTTTGAATAATCACTGAAAATACATAAAATAAACGTGCCGACGAACTGATAACCTCCTTATTTTTGGAAGTCGGTTAAAAATAGAATACTAGTCAAATTTTAACTCCCAAAAACTCTGGGATAAACCATATATGTTTAATCACCCTTAAATGTTTTTCCAATTTTACAGAATTGTGGGTCGTCGACTTTTTCTATGAAGTTTAGTAATACATAGGAAACCAACTCTTTCACTGTACTGGGTAGAATCTTGAGACAATCGAACTTTTAGGTTTACTTTACTCCATATATGCAGACATTTAATATTTAACTAATTTTGAAAAGCCCATAGAATTTCAATGGGAAGAAGTTTTATTTAATTCAAATTATTTATTTCAGTGTGTTCAGCGGTTATATCATTTGGAACAACAGCTGGCTGGAGTTCTCCGTATCTTCCATACCTATTGTCAAATTCATCTGAAATTCCAACAACACCTACAGAAGGATCATGGTGTGCGGTAGCTCCATTAGGGGGTTGTATTGCTGGTGCACTGATTGCCTCGAATCTAGCTGACAGACTTGGTCGAAAAGGCACGATACTCCTAATAGCACCCTTTACAATTGTTGCACTTATCTGTATAGGGTTTGTAAAATACATATGGTATTTAACTCTTTTAAGATTTATTGCGGGAATGTCAGACGGTGCCGTGTATACAATTTTACCAATGTACATCGGAGAGATTGTCGATCCTGACATAAGAGGATTTCTATCATCAATTGTCGCCATTTTCTATTTTTTTGGTTGTCTGTTGATTAACTGTATGGGGCCTTTCTTGACAATTTGTCATTCAAGTTTAGTTGTAGCTGCAATTTCTACGTTTCACTTAGTGACTTTTGTATTGATGCCAGAATCACCCTATTTCTATGTCAAAGTTGGCAATTACAAGAAAGCTGAAAAATCCCTAAAGAAGTTAAAAGGCATCGGCAATGTTCAAAAAGAAATAGATATTCTCAAAAACGCTGATTTAGTTGAGAAAGAACATATGTCCGAAGCTAAACTTACAAAACTTTTCACTGTTGCTAGCAACAGAAAAGCGTGTTCCATATATTTCCTGTTGCTTTTCTTATCCCGAATGAGCGGAAAGGTGCCTGTAATGTTGTTTACTACTATTATTTTTCAAGAATCTGGCAGCAATATTGACCCCGTATTGTCTGTCATTATTTACAGCACAGTTGAAGTTGTCACAGTAACTTTGGTGGGTCTTGTCATAGATAAGTTTGGAAAACGGATCCTAATTATAATTTCTTGTTCAGGATGCTGTATAACTATATTCATTTTAGGCGTTTATTTCTATTTAAAAGACTTAAATTCGCCAATACTACCTAATCTAAATTGGCTCCCAATAACTGCTCTCCTGTTGCACAGTATTTCATTCTCTCTTGGCTTTGGTGGCTGCCTTATGACCTACCTTAGTGAATTATTTCCAATGACTGTAAAGCCGAAAGCTACATGTCTAGCAGAAATCGGCAGTGTAACACTGGGTATTACCACTAGTCAGTTCTTTCAAATAACATATTCTAACTTCGGAATGACTACTCCTTTCTTGTGTTTTTCTGTAATGTCTGGTCTAGGAGTAGTTTTAATTTACAGGACAGTTCCCGAGACAAAAGGTAAAAGCTTGGAGGAAATACAAGAATTCCTTATTCAAAGCTGTCAGAAAAAAATATAAATTGTGAATTTCCTTATATAATCTAGGTTATAAACAGCAGCCTCTTCTTGGTTTAATTAAATGGTCTCAGAAAATATTATATATTGCCTGCCTTTGTCTATGCTTTAAAATCTTGGATATGATGTTCTTTGAGCTTACTCGAGAAAAGTGGATTGATTTACGGTCTACATACACAATTGTTAACAAATTAAAATTGAATTGAACTGGAAATGATTGACTACGGGTTTTTCTGTCCCACCATACTAGCATAACGCTGTGTAAGTTAACATTTTCCAGGAGCTTGTCCCGATTAATGTGTCCAGCTTAGCTTATCTACGCCGTAGTTAGTAATGCAGTTCATGGATTTGAACGATTTGAACATAGAATTAATTAGGCCACTATATAAACTAATTTTTACGATGAACTTTCTGAACTAACTTATAGACCAACATCCAAATAAATTGGAATTCTCGAACTGGTGCTGTCCCAGATTTCAACAGCTATGGTCATGGTGAATTTTCAGAAATTGAATTGAATCTTCACTAAGGTTATTACAAATCGCATAGCTGAAAACAACTGATGATGTTGACAAATAAGTTAAATAAACCTAGATTTTGTTGACTTTCAAAGAGCTGTCGAGCCGGTTAGTTCACTAATGTGTAATGATGATTAAAATCAGACATAGAGATGCTACATTAACTGCATTCCTAGAAGAAAACACCAAACTCACTAAAGATAAACGAAAAGCAGTTACTTCCAGAAACAGACCACATACCTGGGATTCCTTTAGGAAGTTAAGTAGGACATTACAAAAGAAAAGTCTAGCCAAGATTATATATTTCAAAATATACAGCTGCTCGTTGTTCAAACGTGAACTCAACAGAACAAACCACTTATAACAAAACTGAACTAAGCAGGTCATGTAGCAAAAAGCAAGGATCAAGGCTGGACCAGCTTAATTAAAAGAAAATATATTCGGAAAGAGATTCAAAGTACTCTTTCTATGTCGAAAGAAAAACGATATAAAATGAACTAATCCGCAAGATAGCAACACAGAGCAAAAATGAGAAATAATATGTCCAAAAGTGGATTAAAGAAAAAGGCTATATCACACATTCTTATGTTAAGTTGAGTTGATGTAAGTCCGAAGAAAATGAATGAAATCCAGCCATATCCAGTGAAGAAGATTAAGTCTGTGATATTTGTATTCTATAGGTTTATCACGTGTATATGTTTTCTTAAAATGTTACACATTATTTTGTTAGCAATTTCATAGTAGTTATCGTCTATATTCGGTTCCACTGCATCGAGCGGATACTTTGACATTTTACATATTTATATTATCGGCAACTGATTAAACTAGATTGTAAGGACGATTGTTAATGTATTTTGTAAATTGATTAAAAAAGACTTACCTTTGTTATTTGTTTTGATCCCTCTCTAGTATACTCGTACACTAGATGTTCACTTAGCCTAAGGTTAAATTTTTTGGAATGGACCCAATGTAGCACCAGTTAACACATTGAGAATTCCGATTAAGTCACTACATGTTATTCTTTTAAATGCGGCATAATTATAATATTCTCTATAGAATATTTAAATTGAAGAATTACAAATAGTTAAACATACAATATGCCTGTACCATCGAATGCTTCCTCAATCATAGTGACTCCACTGACACTAATACTAGTTTGCTAATTACTTTACAGTGAGGTCCTAAAATAATGGATAAACGTATTTTGTAAGTAATGAAAAATCCTGAAACCTGGCAATTTCTATACAAGGTATATAGAATAACTCTTCAGGAATATATTTTTTTGAAAAATGATGAATACAAAAGATCTAGCATTTTCCCAGGCTACCTAACTGTGACCATGAACTTGACCTTAACCGTGACCTCGACGGTCATATCGAGGTCAAATTCAAAATGGCGGATCCAAGATGGCGGGAGCAAATATGAGAAATCAACAGATTTTCACCAAAATCGGATGACTTTGTCAGTCGTCAAGGTAATTGTCGTAAGTAAAATTATCCGCTATTTCCCAATCCGATTTGGAAGAGAAGGGATTTCAATTGGAAAAAAACGTGTTGACTTTGAATTGACATTGAAGGTCAAGGTCATTCTAGACGTAAATTTTCCCGCTCTTTCCGAAACCGGAATAAAAATGAGGGTGACCGTTTAACAAAAAGCATTTGACTTTGGTATGACCACCAAGGTCATGGCTATGGTCAAGGTCATGGTCTCCGTTAAATAGCCTGGAAAAATCCTAAAACTTTTGTATTTAAATTATTCCTGAAGAATTAATCAAAGGTTTCCATACTTTTGGCTCACCCTGTAAACGAAACTACAATCTAAGAATAAAATTATTCACCTGCTTAATATACATTTTACGATTTACAAGGCTATTAGTAAAAAAAGTAAATTCGCTTAAGATGTATTTAAAACTATCGGTTTGTGAATTTTACATTAAATTTATATTAGTTTGCTGTTAATAACTGTTAGTTATTAATTGGTTATTTCTAAATTTCTAAATACTGTTTTTTTTAATGAGTTGTTACTACCGCTAGGATGTTAAAGTGGCACATGAGTAATTATATTCAAAAAATGTAGTTTCATATATAAACAACTGGCTTGTTTTAGGAAAATTAAGTTCGGGCCATATTCTGTACTGTGAATAAGTGTATATTTAATTAGATCATAGATAACAGATTTATATTTGTATATAGATAGACAACTCTCCGTGTAAAACACGTTCACTAGATTACAGCGCTCGAGTGAGTGGTTGAAAAAACATACAATGCGGGAAAATTAAACACGGGTTAATATTAAACACATTGCATTTTTTAAATTCTTAGTCATCCTGATTTCTGACTACATCTTTTACCACGATGCAATCAGAAATGCAGGATGACTAAATGTTATAAAAGGAAAGGAAATTCAATAGTAAACAATTTTTATAGAAGGTTACACAGTTTGTCTTTATTCCAATCGACCTTTATTATTCATTAACATTTCTTAGAGGGTGAGATGGCCTCCTGATATCTAAAAATATATTTATGTATTAAAAATATAATTAAACTATAGCAATATTTTAACGTCTTCTATTTTTTTATGTTGATATATTTCTATGTTCAAAATTAGCAGCAGGTGGTGTTTTTAATTCCCTCAAAGTAGTTGCAAAAGATTCATCTAAGCAAATATTATCCTATTCACTTTCAAAATCAGGGTTAACATTCTCCTTATCTAAGAAATTGTACAATAATGTACTGTACTGACATCAAATCTATTATGAAATAAATTACATACCATGATTATGAAATAATGAAGGAATGGCACCAAATTTCAAGTTTGATTTCCTTCTTGTTAAGCCCCAACAAATCTTGCTCTCTGAGGAAAAGTGAGCATCACACACTCTGTAAGACATTCAACAGTTTACTGCTATTACCCACATTTAAAGTAGCTGCCAATATATTTATTTTATTAAACAAAACATAAATATTATTTAGTAAATACAGTTACATATTTTCATAAAATTATTTTATTTACCTCAGTTTCTTTTGGGAACCGATTCATCACTGAATTTAAAATACTATTTCCACAATACACAGCAATAGATTACCATGATTTTAATGAATACAAAATAAAATAATATTTAAGAGCATCAACTTAACTTACAACAGATCACAATTCAATAAACAACAGAAATTAGAAATTGAAAATACCGCCAAATTTATCAAAACATAACACAGAACAAATGTATCTATATTTTCACAAAAAAGTAGTTTCTTTATTTCTAAATGTTTGTCCTTTATTGTCTATATAAAAGTAAGAGATAAATATATTCATGGACACAATCCGCGCAACCATTAATAACAGAAAACTTATTCTATTTGTCAAATAGCGACGACTGAGCATTTTGACAAGGATTGATATAATTGGGTGTATATCTGTCTTTATTATCCGACTTGTTGAAACTCTGAACGGACAATTCCTATATAGTTAACCGTGCATGATTAGAATGGCGTACTCAAATTCCAAATGCGAGTGACGGTGATTATATCGGGTAGGAAGACACCTAATGCATTTAATGTGCAAGATTCATGATTGTGAATTGAGATCATGTCGTAGTGCTTACGTGCTTCGATGATTGCTCTGGTGACCGCTCTCTAGGCTGTGGACTGTAATTTGAGTGACTTGACACCCACTGCCCTTTTGTATATTAGCTGTGTCTATTATCACGACCGGTCGGATTTTTCACTATTAACTAAACAACAATGAAGAACTAGTTTTTGTTCTCCCACGACCGAGTGAAACTGTTTCTGTACCGTCCAATACGGTAGCTGACCCATGTCTGGCGCGTAAAAACAAACAAAATAAATACCAAAATTAAAGAGTCGAAATTACAGTGCTAATCTAAAATAAAAACACTAGTCTACAAGTAAAATGATATTGAATTATACACATGGCAATTTGAGAACTTAAAATGGCTGTATCTAAGAAACTGAAAATATTTACAAATTTCTCAAAATACTTTCTCCTCGTTCCTGCATTTTCTCTATTGACTCAAGGAGGGTTTTACCAAATACGCATTTATGGTGAACTCACAGAATAAAACGAGGAGTGTTAAGTTCAAGAATCAAGGTGGCCATTCAATTGACCCTCTTCTTCCAAACTACTGATTCGGATCAGGAATGTTGCGGATGCTTTATTTTTCACATCCGCGGATGCGGATGCGAATGCGGGTTTTAGGACGCTCACATCCGCGGATGCGGGGCGGATTTGTACAAAAAACTTAAATGTTGGTTTAGTAGGGTAAAAAACAGTAATATTTATCCTTTCTTTATTTAATAATAAAGTGGTGAATGAATTACTATTACGAATGAATTATTTTAGTAATTAAATTTGAATATTGGGGCATTATATTTAATAGAAAGTAGAATGGCCGCCTTTTCGGACTCCAGTCTGTTTCTTAAGGGTTCGTATATTAATGCTGCGCTACTAAATAACTGCTATTTTAGATAACAGTTTGAACTCCATTTATTAACACTCCACCATCTAAGAGGACTCTCATTTAAATTAATTTGCTTCTTATTCCGGAAAGTAAGTAACTCATTCCTGAGAATTGCGTCAAGGCTGACAATTTCTGGTGTTTCCTGACTCTCATCGTCACTTGATGAATCGAGCATCTTGGCAAGATAACTAATTAAACAGAACTGACGTTCTGTCCCTGAGGTCCCTGGTCGTTCCGTATCTGTTTCCATGGAATCTGACATTCTCATTTTCTTCGCTCTTTCGGTACTTGAAGATATTGTTCGAGAAGCCAAGATGTCTTCGGTGTTGCTGCTAATCGTCAATATATTATATTTAATCTTTTCCTCAGTTACTGATATGAAAAATTTGTTCTTATAGCGAGGATCTAGGTAAGTGGCTATGACATATAAGTTATCCTCTTCCAACAAAGTGGAAAATTTTCCTGAAATTTTAGCTTTATAAAGTTGTGACCGCATGGTGAAATGGAGATTCCGGTGAAGCTGTCAAATAGTCACTAACTTTTTGCGTCAGCATTCGAATTATTGGAATCACTGATGAAATGAGAGGCTGAGAGCTGCTAAGTTCACGTGTGGCTTCTTCGAAAGGTTTTAACAGCTCAACACAACATTCTATGATTTTCCACTCTTCTGGTAAAATAGGGTCAGCTCTGCATTATGATGGATACGGGTGCGGATGCAGATGCGGATGTCTAAATCGATGCGGATGCGGATGCGAATATTCGGAACGTCCCTGATTCGGATAGTGGTCATCTAATCATTGACTAATACCCTACATAATGCAGAGGTGCGCCATCTTGCTGGATATCTATTCAGAATATAACATTGTATTTATGTACCTTGGGAGGAAAATCAAGAGTATAAGGTGGGTTGCGATGTCATACTTTCCTTCCGTAGTGAGTACGAAAATCGAAAGTTTGATTCAAATTTAATTAAAATATTTTTATTATAGAATCGGGTTAATTATAATTTTTGCGCAAACGTCAACTGTTTTCTTGACGACTGAACTAAACAACAGGTTATTTATTTATTTAATTATGTACAAATAAATCGAAAATAAAAATACTTTGTGAATCTAAAACCAAGTATTTTGCCTTAAAAATATATTATCTTAAAATGAGCTCTGGAGAATCTGACAGTGAATTAGGTGAAGAAGAAACAGAAGAAATTTAGATACCGCACCGAAAAAATCACAAATAATTTATTACCCGTAAGGACGAAAGCTCGCTACAACGTACGTTACGATGAGTTTTTAATATATTCTTTTGGTTTACTTTGAACAGTTATCAAAAATAAATAATAAACTTAAGACACGGGATTGATATTAATTAATATTTATCATAATTTAAAAGAGTTTATTAAAAATTTTAAGAACAGATAAAAAACATTGACATTGAACAAAGTTTAGAGAATCTAAAACAAGTCTAATGACTCAATTTAGATAGCAATGAAGGGTTGTCCAAAAAAAAACAAATTTTACTTTTATTTTATAACTTTTTTATTTATGAACCAACTTTTATTACACTTGTCTTGTTTTACACAGTAATATAAACAAATTTTAAAATATGTATAGCTTTAAAAGCAAGATTCTGAAAACTTGATATTTCTGAATAGTGAGAATTTGTCAAAAATTAACAGACCTATGCCAATGTAAAGGTATTTTTGATTTAACATCCTGATAGCTAATTTTTCATACTTTGCTAAACTAATTAGGCATAATGAATTTCGCTTTGTTAGGTACCACTGCTGTTTAGAATTTGTGACAGCTGTAAAATGGTCCCTGACGATTATCCTACATTATTTCTAATTTAAAATTACCTACTATTACATATCATAATGGCCATTTATCAGAAAGGCAACGTTCAGAAAATTTAATTATGGTTTTTAGTAACGGTAGGTTACGGAGATAAGTTACGAAGCTATGAGAAAGCGTAGTCCTTATTTGATGTAGTCCAAGGTGAAGTAGCTACGGTTTCTATAAGTAATGTAAATAGAGTTGTCGCAAGATACCTGGAAAAGGAACCTTCCTTTAAGTAAATGTAGGTAAATCTTTGACAGGTGTCAAAGATTTACCTACATTTACTTTACGAAAAAAACCCAACATCAACAGAAATTGCTCAACAAGAAAAAAAACATTTAAAGAAAGTGAAATTTCATGTAAAACTTTTAAATTACTTATTGTTTTTCGATGAGGCTACTATTTGCTTAAGTATTGTAGTATATCCTCAAAATTGTTAATACTGGTCTCAGGAAAATCATCACTGGATACAAACAGAGAACCTAGAATACACAAAAATTCAATGCTTGAGCAGGCATAGTAAACAACAGCTTAACAGGACCTTAGCTTTTTTATGACAATTTGAAAGCTAAGCAGTATTTAGGTTCTGTGGACATCAACTCTACCTGACTTAATCCAAGAATTCCCAGATCCCAACAATATGCAACATTTACATCATTTACGTTTTTTCAACCAGATTTCGGCGTGCAAGTAAGGCTTCTGCACCCCACCTTTAATGAAAGATAGATTGGTAGATGTAAACCAAGTGACCACCAAGATCTGGAAATCTTGGCCCTCATAGAATTCCTCATGCGACAGGCCAAAGAATTTTCAGGGTTTGATGGAAGACAAGGGACGAATACCGTGACTCCCCAAAATAATTCAAATTTCAGTTAACTTTATCTTATGTCATAGATAGTTGGCATCACACTTTGGCAAATACGCTATTTCCTGTTTATGGCATGTGTAATCAGAAGCGTAGAAGAATCGCTTGATATGTCTCAGCGTTATTTCGAAAACAAGAAAATTGTCCAATTTATGAATGCTGTTCAGGAATTTATCGTAACACTGTGATGAACGGAAAAATTCATACATGCGTCAATAGTTTTGGGGACCAATCATCTTCATTAACGACAGTGATAAAATGTTGATGACATACATTTTCAAATCCTTTAATTCGGTTGAGAAACTACAGTTTTTTTAGTTATACTTGTAATAACAATATTGAATAAATGGGAGTTAAAAGTGTCAGCACAATGTATATTACAACTAAATTTATTATATTCAAAAAATGCATTGTTTTAATAAAATCTCAACAAACATAGCAAGTGTACATTAGATAAACTAAGAACTTGGTTTACATGTAACATTCGTTTTAATTGTGTTTTAACAAGTGGTAGGCACTACAGTTCTAAATAATATTTATACGGATATAGACATAATTAAAATGTTTACGAAAAGAATTTATCAGTATGTGGCTACATTTTCAGGTAAGATATTTTCAGTAACCGGCCTTTCATAAGGCATCAGATGAACTTTAATGCTCTTTATTTGAACAAAACGAATTATTTCATGTCTTTATGCAAATTAAAAAGCTGAAGAGTATGTTTAATTTGACATAAAAAGATATTAATCTCAACAACTATCACACCCATTTTGTAATGTAAATATTACCTAAAGAAAGTGGACATTTATATTAAAATTTTAAAGTGCAGAGTTTGTATGTTTGAACGAACTAATCTAATGATCTACCACTCCGATTTAGTAAATTCTCTGGCTTTATATAATTATATATTATATAATTAGATATCTTTTAGCTAAAGAACTGTCAAGTTGGTTTACTTTGAGTATTTCATCCTCTTGTTTTTGCACTTAACTTTTGAAGGGAATTTAATTTCTGACTATGTGTTCAGCATTTGAATGAATTTAACGTGGGTGAAACCCTGGTGTACAGTGTCTGTTTAATTGAGCTGGTGGTTTGCATTGAAACTTATTAAGAATAAATATATACATAACTCACTGAACGACACCCACTGAAGTTATTTTACTTTCCAATTTACAAGTGCCTTTTGTATATATTGCTACGGGAATTCATTTGATATTTCAAAGAATCGGCATTCTTCCGATATTTCGTGTCGAGTCTTCGAGAACACATGAAGGAAATTCCCGACAGCTCTTTGACTTTCTGGAAAATTCTGTGAAGAAATATTAAATACGCAGAGCTGGGGAAGCATTCATTCAGTATTCAACTGCCGTATAGTTAAGATAAATTGTAAATAGTTGTGTGTAAATAAAATTAGTGGAACTAAATTAGAGTGAGTTGAACCGTGTTTTTAAATAAATCAAAGAAACCGATTGTAAAACTAAAAACATTACAATATTATAGATAATAGTTTGGAAAATTTAAGAATCAGAATCATAAGTAAGACTTGCCAACAACTGGAATATTATCATAGTTTATTTAATACCATTCGAAGTTATTTCTCAATTAGATGGTTGCTATATAATTAATTGTTGTATTTTCCAAGGCTAATCATCATCAATGTCGGTATTTTTGTCCAGCTTTTAAAATGGTGAAGTCTCCAGAATTGAAAAAATCATATGAATCGCAATTAGTGTAAGAAAAGTGTTTAATTCTGCAGTTGGTCAGACATAAGCCTTATAAGCTTTATAGTAATCTACGAAACTCCACTATATATTACCCGGTGTTGTGACTCAAGCAAGATATTTGTAACTAAGGTCAAAGGAAAAGCATGTGGAACTTTTTCACGTAATAATCCCAATCTGGCGGCATTTGGTTACTTATTTATTTATACTTACGGGGCTACATATCGATTAGCAACAGTGGATAAAAAATTAACTGGTTCTATTGAAAGCTTGAAGTTTTCTTCTGACAGTGAAAATGATGATAAATGGTGTGTTCTTTCTCTTAGAGTGACATACATATTTCTGCGTAGACCTCCATCGTCTTCTTTTTCCTTCCTATTTCCCTTTTTGAAAATGTAACTGTTCTCCACGTACCTACTATATATCCCAGGTAAGCATTTTTTTATTTTTGATTGAATCGAAGAGTTGTCGATCAGATCAGCTCTTTGCAGGACTTTTTTATTTCTTACATGATCAACCCAGGATATTTTGAACACTCGTTGTAGGATCCACATTTTCAACGTTTCGATTTTGTTACTTGTAATTGTTTTCGAAATCCACGCCTACGTTTCATACAACAGAACTGACCAGATATAGCATCTTAATATTCTATATCTGAGGCAGAGGCTTAAGTTTCTACCTGTAAGGAATTATTTTCGTTTTAGGACATGATTTTTTGAACTATTTCTATTTCTATTAAATAACAATTGGAAGCTCTTTGACAGTTGGTATTTCTCCATGTTCGTTATCGGCATTGAATTACTGCAAACCCATACCAAAGCTTGTTATAAGAAATAATAGATATGGCTTCTATGTCTATGGGATACGGAAACAGATAATATAATGATTGCAAAAAATTATCCGGGACACATTACTGATTTAAAATTTATGGGAAATTTTCTAGTTGGAACTGTTGGTGAATTCAGCAGTTATGATTTAAGATCAACAGAAAATCAGATTTCTCGCAGAAATTAACTGTCCTTAATCATCTACAACAACCCAGATCATGGCCATTAAGAACTCACGTTGTTATTTCAGAACAGGATACAGAGAGGACTCAGTATCCAACCTTAATCAATCTTACCCAGATGCAATGAAGAGTTTATAGAGTATTTCTGTGCGCATAATTTTTATAATCGCATTATAGATACCATAACCCAGAAAAATCTACAACTCAGTGGCCGAGAGAACTTCTTCCAAGCCCTTCTCTTCCATGCGTTGGAAATGAACCACATCACTGAAATGATGCAGGGTTTTTTGTTCGAGATGAAACAGATATTTAAGCAGAGGTATCAGTGATTTGTAATCATGTCCGTTAGTACTGAATGCTTCTTACACAAGGCACTTTATGAAACACCATAAAATTAGTCTGCACAACAATAGCCCCATTCAGGTAGAGCCCATTCGGTAGCAGTAGTAAAATCCTGAGACAACGAATTTGAAGCCAACAATTCCCCAGATCGCAAAACAGTAACCAGCTGGGCATACCGCTAAAGCAGGAAATGTTTGCAAAAGCAGAGACTTTTTCCTCTCTGCTACCATCGATATTAAAGACAGCAATATCATATTCAATCCTGCTGTATGTATTCTCAAACCATCTGAGATCTAGCCAATTGCAGATAACATACAGTGGTAAACAGGCGGGTCAATGCTAATACAAATTAAGACAAACGTAAAACTGCTGTTGGATGAAGGCAGCCTCCGGCATATATTCCTAGTGGCACGTATTAAGATTGGGCATGGTTCTCATTAGTCAATTAGTCATCATGAGTGTTATCAATGTTCAACTTATTTATATTTTTGAAACAGAAACTGGCTCCAACTACTCCCATCTATAATAGTTTGGTTTTAAAATGGTCTGCAAAATCCTAATCAAGAGAATAAAAATTTTAAGCCTTACAAGGATAACTTTAACAATTTTACACATCCGTGAAAGGCTGTGTAATCTTCGGCCCAGAAAGTTTATGTTGACCTTGAAAGACCTTTCAGAGACAAACAAGATTCGGAAGAATATGATTAAGAAAACAACGAAAGCCGGATGTTCGCTCGTCCAGAAAAGTAAAAGGGGGAGATTCCCGTCAAGGGGTTTAACGTTTCACCCATCGGCGTGGAACTCTTAAACGAACTGGGGTGTTCGTAAGATTCCAAAATGGGGAGTGCGGGTGGAGAGATGAGCCTAAGGCGACAGCCTTGCTGGAGATACAAAGGTGTTGATAGATATTGGAAGAAACATCAAGAAGGTCAATAATATAATTTTTGGCAGTTAGGCAAGTCGAATTTGTGAAATGGAACTGAACAAGAAATTTCGAGATTAATATGTGTCGCCTTTTAATAGTTGTTTGATGTTTTGTAATATATTTTCTAGGTTGACTAAGTATACTGATGTTATTTAATTATAGGTGCATACGTTCTCTTTAAAAAAACAAGTAAATTGAACTAAGTATTCAGATTTTCAATCAAAGTATACCCAAACTACGACACACGTAGAGCATCGTCTGTTAAGACTGGCCCATTATCAGAGTGGGGATTTGTTGAATTGAAGTTAGGGACCCGTAACTTGGGCAGTAAGGCAACTCGATAGTGACTGGCAGATATCTTACATGAAAGAGCCAACAACACCAACTGGACAGAAATTTTAAAGATTAAATAAAGTCGTCCCCACAATGTAAAGAACATTTTTGTGGGGTATATCGTGTCACCGAGCTTTTTTAGTTGAAGAGTAAAATTTTTGTGTTTCATTATTTGACGTATTCTTGATCATACATTTTACAGAGTACCACTAAGGAGCGCTTTCTTCCGACTTATATTAATATTCCGATTTTCTTATAACTAAGATTTTTTTTGACATATACATAACTGATATTGCTCTGTTCATTTCAGCTTCATCTGCAGTTATTTCATTTGGCATAAACAATGGATGGACTTCCCCCTATCTTCCGTACTTACTCTCAAACTCATCAACAATTCCGACAACTCCTACAGAAGGATCCTGGTGTGCAGTTGCTCCTTTGGCGGGGTGCATTATTGGAGCACTTATAGCGGCAATGGCAGCTGATAGACTTGGTAGAAAGATTACTGTTCTGCTACTTGCTCCAGTTACAATTGTTTCCTTTATCGCAATAGCGTTTGTGAATCACATTTGGTTGTTAAGTATTTGTCGACTGGCTATTGGAATCTCAGAAGGGGCCCTTTATACTACGTTGCCTATGTATATCGGTGAAATTGTAGATCCTGACATAAGAGGATTCTCATCGTCCCTTCTAAGTATCTTTTATTTTGTTGGAACTCTTTTTATTAATTCAATTGGTCCTTTCACAGATATATTTTATTCTAGTTTCGTTGTCTCTATTTTCCCTATAATTCACATGGTAACATTTTTGTTCATGCCAGAATCCCCATATCACTATATAAAAATTGGAAAGTTTGTTGAAGCTGATAATTCTCTAAAAAAATTGAAAGGCAATAATAACAATAGTCAAAAAGACTTAGAGTTACTTAAAGAATTTAAGGCAAATATGGCAAAAGGACGATTCCTAGACCTTTTTACTATCTGTAGTAATCGAAAGGCATGTTTCATATTTGCCACCTTGATGCTTGTTAGCAAAACTACAGGAAAGGTTCCAGTTATGTTTTTCACAACAATTATTTTTTATGAGTCTGGAAGCAGTATAGATCCAGTATTTTCGGTAATACTCTATAGCATAGTAGAGGTTATGACTGTTACTACCATGGGATTTCTTATAGATAAACTTGGAAAAAGATCGTTAATCATAGTATCAGCCATTGGGTGTTCTGTTACAGTATTCTCGTTGGGAATGTACTTCTTTTTGAAAGATTCAGGATCGCCGTTATGTCAATATTTGAATTGGCTCCCCATTACCGCTCTTATATTACACAATGTTTCGTTCAGCCTTGGATTTGGGTATTGTACGATGACATATATAAGTGAATTGTTTCCCATGACTGTTAAAGCGAATGCAGCATGTCTAGCTGAAATCAGTAGTGTCACACTTGGCATAATTATTAGTCAGTTTTTTCAAGTTACGTATACTAATTTTGGAATGGCAATACCGTTCATCTCATTTTCGGTTACAACTGCACTAGGTTCGATTGTGATTTACTACATTCTTCCAGAGACTAAAGGAAAATCTCTAGAAGAAATTCAAGAATTTCTTGTCAAAGCTTGTGAAAAGAAAAAAGTTTTGATCCCAAAATAGATATACGACTGAAAGTTTAAAAAAAATGTATTCGACACAAAAATAATAAATTGAGGCAGGCCATGTATGAAAAATAATCAGAAACAACACCTAAATGTCACTTCACTCATATATGTTTAAAAGATCATATGGATTAGTAAAACTCTAACTTAGAATGTATCCTGTCACTATGATGACTGATAAAGTAGGCAAATATTGTTTCAGTGTTTATTGGACTAGGACTCATTATGTTTAGTTTTGATAAATTAAGCTATTCCAAAAATAACAAATGTGGAATTAATGTTGAATAAATATTTAACAAATGAGATTTTCAGGAGACATATTTATAGTGTTGTAAATAAAGTACTATTTTCTTATTTTCACGGATTTTTTAAATTATTACCAAAGTATTGTTCTCAACTCGTGATCAAAACATCATAGAAACATTGGATGAAACTGGCTTGGAGTATTTTAGTTGAACAAATTTATTAATAATTGACTTACAAGTTGGAACTATTTTATGTTAATCGGAGTATCTACCATAACGTCAATGAAATTTTACATCAATGACAAATAAATGATATTTTTTCTATAAATCGCGAGGTGATTACTTGCCCAGTCATTTCGTGGGAAAAAACAGCTTAGAAATGCAAATGAACCGAGAAAGCTAATTTTTTTATATGACGTGAGGGGTGATTAGAAAAGCTTAACTTGAAACTGTCGACCAAGAGTTCCTATGTGGGTTTTCCGCCATCTTGAAAAAAGTGGTAAAATTGGTTTGTGACAACAACTCGGGTATCCGAGGTGATTTTGTTAGAATACTTTTTTCTATAATTTATGTGTTATACATTTTTTGCGTATACTGCATCCTTATCGAGATATCAATTGAAAAACACAAAAATTTAGAACATGAGATTTGTTTTTTGCTATTATCTTTTTTCTGGTGATAAATGAAAAAACACAATTTTGCACCCTAACACCAAACATTTATTTTAAACACTCAACGCCGTTTCAACAACTCTAAGTTGTCATCATCAAGAAGTAAACCAAACCAAATCTAAATTAAAATTTCCTCTAATTTATACCTACCAGTAGACTATAGCAACTTACAGTAATCAGTACAAATGCTAAATCCCAAGTTCCTGATACTAAATAATAAATTTTATATAATGAAATTATGTAAATTAGGATAATCCTTAATTACCTACTTATTTTTATCCCACATTATAAAGTAATGACATTTGTAATACCTATTTATGGAATCCATAAAATAAGATAAATAGTTTTTTTGCATAAGAATTACGATCGATCTTGTTTTAATCACCGGACTTGCACAGGACAAAAAGAGTATATCTTTTCACAAACCAGTAAAAAGGAAATACGCCGGCAAAGCTGTACTTTTAGAATAGTTTCAAACACGAAAAGTCAGTTCTTTTAGAACAATATTTTCATTCACGCATTGGAAAGTCGAAATTTATTAACATTTTCCAGAAAAGAACAAACATCGGTGGAATTGTTTAAATAATAAAATATCGATCCGTATGTCGCAACTTGCGCAGGAGAGCAATTCCATTGCCTATTTCATCGCCACCATTATCCTTCTTGCCATTATCGTAACAGTTACCATAACAGCGGGAATAAGGATTCCCGTTTCGCTCAGTTCTGTCATCGTTACCATCAGTCCTAGGCAATACCAAAATTTAATTTTTCCAATTCACAGTCCATTAAAATCCCAGGATTCGAGTCGAAATGAGATCCGGCGGGGCAAAGCGACCTTACCCCGCTAAGACTAACTACTCTGGGAGGTCGCCTGATATCCATGATGCTCCGCTCGAGACCAACTAAAGTATGGCCGCGGAACACCTTGGCTCCCACCTCTGCACATCACATCCCCCTTTCCCGACTTCCCCCCACCCCCTTACATACTCACTGCCTGTGCTAGCAAACCCGGAGAACTTGATAAGGAAGCACACGGAGACAGCAACACACGGTCTGCAGGCGAATATTCGTTCACCATTATAGGAATTTTTTCATCGCCTTACCAACTAGCTCAAGTGGGCTCGTCTCCCAGACACAATTCCCCAGTGACGAGTCCACCCACATAGCCGCTGGATTTACCCTATGAGCAAATAGAATCGTAGACTAAACTCTTCCTAATGCCACACTACAAGGATTTGGGCGGCGCCCACCTCTTGCTTCCTGGGGGGTAACTCAGGCGGAATTCATTAAAAACCCAACTCTTCCTACTCACTTCGAGAGGCCCATTACTAGGACGCTGTATCAAACAAGAGCTGGTAATCCTATAAAACACCGAGGACATATAACAACAATGAATGCCGCAATGAAAATGAGCACATTTGATTAATTATTTGAAGTAAAATTATAGTACAGTTTCTCTGGAAATAAACAAGTTCTAAAAACTCCAGCTTAAAAAAGGGTTTCCATTCATGCGACTAAAATACCGTCAACAATCATAAAAAACAGATGTTAATATATGGATTCTAACCAACAAACACCATATTTTTACATAGGGTGTTTGTTTTATTAACTTTGGAAAGAAATGTATTTTTAGGGTTCCGTATATACAATATACGCTTATAATATCACTCCGGATTTCTGCCTCTGTCACATCACAGCAATTTTCTCCTAAACTACTGGACGGAAGAGGTTGAAATTTGGCATCAATGTATAGTTTGGTAACCCGATCAGGAGTACATATCCTAAAAGAAGAAATTTTTATTTTAGGGGTACTTCTGGGGGGAAAACTAAAAAAATCGACCGTTCCCCCCCTTATCACCGAAACTACTGAGGTTAAAATTTTGAAAAAAAATAGGAAATATAGATCGTTGCGTGATCTTTACAAAAAAATAATGAGAAACCAATAATATTAATTTTGGGGGGCAAATTATAGAATTAAATGAAAATATAAAAATAAAAAAAAATTCAAACGCATCATGCAATATATCAAATGAAAGGTCCCATTCTGAGGAATACAAATATATATTTTTTCATATTAAAAAAAAATTAATGAAAAAGATATTAACGAAAATATACCAAAATTTACCCATTCCCTAGCCCCTTATCTCCGAAACGTTAAAACGTAAAATTAAAGGTATAGGGTCTGACCAGAAGTTTACTGAAAAATAGGGGGAAATCTCTACTTTTAATTTTGGGGGCAAATTACAGAATTAAATGGGAAATATAAAATTAAAATTGTTTCTAACCCATCATGTTATATATCAAATGGAAGGGTTCATTATGGCGAAAACAAATATATTTTTTCCATATTTTTAAAATAAATTAATTAAAAGATATTAACAAAAATATAAAAAAATTGCCCATTCCCCCCCTCCCTTATCTCCGAAACCATAAGCTGTAAAATTTTGAAATAAAATACAGGTATAGCGCCTCACCTGAACTTTACTGGAAAAATAAGGAGAAACCCCTAATATTCATTTTGGGGGGCAAATTATAGAATTAAATGGAAAATAAAAAATTATAATTGTTTCTAACGGATCAAGTAATATATCAAATTAAAGAGCTCATATTGACGAATACTAATATATATTTTTTTATTTTTTTAGTAAATATTTTAAAAAAATATTAAAAAAATTATTTAATAAATTACCCATTCCCCCCTTTATTCCCCAAACTATAAGACCTAATTTTTTTTGGTGTACAGGAAAAATACGAATAAATCCCTAATATTAATATTGGGGGCCAAATTATAAAATTAAACAGAAAATTAAAAAAAAAAATTAACGCATCATGCAATACATCAAATGAAAGGGTTTATTATGAGGAATACAAATACATATTTTTCATATTTTTAAAATTAATTGTTTACAAGATATTAACATAAAGATATAAAAATTCTTATTTCCCGCTTTATTTCCGAAACCATACTACCTAAAATTTTGAAAATATTTAGGGGTACTGGTGCTCACTTGAAATTTATAAGAAAAATTATTAAAAAAACCCCATAGTAATTTTAGGGACAAATTATACAATTAAGTGGAAAATAAAAATTCATTTTTCAAAGGCATCATATCAGATAAAAGGCTCATTATGTGAATTACAAATATATCTTTTTTTAATTATTTGTTTAAAAGATATTAACAAAAATATTAAACATCGACTTAATTCCCACTTTAGAAACTATTTAAATTTTGAAATATATATTTTATTTGTATTTTTAAATAATTCGAATAATAGATTTAATCATATATAATTTAAAACTTGACCTATTTTGCCCTATATCTTCCAATCTACACAACCTCAAAATTCAGACAGTAGATTATAAAAGGCTTCCCTAAAAGTTTATTAGTAAAATAAAAGTGTAATGTTAATTTTTAGGGGCCAAATTAGAAAATTAAATACATATATTTTTATAAAAATAAGCGCATCCTGAAGCAGATAAAATAAAAAGTCTATGTGTGGAAAATGAAAGTGTATTATTTTTTATAAATTTAAAACGCTTCCTTTGAAAGATATTAGGGCAAATATAAGAATATGCACTCATTCCCTGCTTGTTTGAAACTGTATATAGATTAAAATTTTCCTTAGCTCATCTTTCCCTGTTTAGCTGGGTGAAGCTAGAGCAATGCCTTGTTCTTAGCATGTTGTTAAAAATCTAACATAATACCAACTTTTTTATAAGACAAGGAGAGTTTCATGTAAGTTATGCTTATAAATAAACTTTCATCTTTTAAACTTTGAAAATTTACATTGACATAAATTTCAGTACAGTGAAAAGTTGGCCGCCTCTTCAACTTTTTACTTAACAGAAAATAAAAGAAATAACAAGTGCTCCAACATGGTTTCTCATTTCGTCGGGAAGTAATTTTTTGTTGCAGAATACGACATTCATCAGTTCACGCTCCATCATCATTATTTAAGTTTTTTTGACTTGATGTCATTAATTTTTTCGTTTCTCGTTTGGGCTTTAACTCCAACGCTGCTTTTCCACTTTATTACAAATGCCGCAACGATTTTCTGGAAAAGGTTGTAATGCTTATAAAAAGATTCATTAGATAGAACAAAGAACAACATTCTTTACTTTTTGCCGTCATCCTTTACTTTTTTTAACTATCCGTTCATGCAGGAATTTACAGAAACGATAAATTTAAATAAAAAATGTAGACGTTATGCTGATTAATGCAGGTATCATAAATTAAACCAAATGGCGGTTTTTCTGATTTCAGGACAAATGCGTTAGATACAAACAAAACATAATTCCCATTCAAATACATGTAAAATTAGACATCAAGAAAAGTTTTTATGAAAAAGTAACGTTCTAGCGGCAAGATTAAAATTCGCACAGCTCAATGGTAATAATATAGCAACATGAATACGTTGGCTTGCTTGTCATATATTAAAAATATCAGGAACAAAAAAATTAATTAATATACAACTCAGTACGCAAGGTTCAGTTATTATATAGCAGTATTTTTGAAATCGAATTCCAAGCCTCCAAATTAACTGGAAATGAAAAATTCATTTCTGAGTAAAGTTAATTCCTATGAAGACGCGAGATGTAAGACCGACATCTAGGATTTTCTAGCGAATAAGCACACAGAGGTTCCGAATCTGGAGCCGTTCCATGTAATTGCTGTTCTCCCTTAAGTCCTCGGAGAGAATGTCACGATAAAATTCTCAGGTTACTTCACCTTTCAGAGATATTGAATACTCTCTTCGAGGTGTCATTCTTTTGTGTGCTTATTAACTCTAAAATCCTAGATGTCGGTCTTACAACTCGCGTCTTCAAATTTAACGAAATGTATCAAATACATAAAGAATTGTTCGACAGAACGTTCAACTGTGGGAAGCGCAACTGATGAAGGTTCCCTAACCAGAAACAATATATATTATATATATTGTCTTGCGTACAAAGGAATGACACCTCGAAGAGAGAATTCAATATCTCTGACAGGTGAAATAACCTGAAAATTTTATCGTGACATTCTGTCCTAGGAGTTAAGGGAGAACAGCAATTACACGGAACGGCTCCAGATGCGGAACCTCTGTGTGGTTATTCGCTAGAAAATCCTAGATTTCGGTCTTACATCTCACGTCTTCAGATTTAACGAAATGTATCAAATACATAGAGAAGTGTTCGAGAGGACATTCAGCTGTGGCAAGCGCAACTGATGAAGGTTCCCTAACCAGAAACAATATATATTATATATATATTGTCTTGCGTACAAAGGAATGACACCTCGAAGAGAGTAATTCCTATGTATTTCATATAAATTTAATTGATTACGCTAAATAAACATGATTAAGTAACAAATCTTACTATAAGTTTTTGAAACTGGAAAGCCATTTACACTTATTTGTATTATCTTATCATATACATTTAATCCAGTCATCTTAGTCACAATAGGTTAAGAATTTCGGAATTCAAGATAATCGGCTGTAAACTCATATAAATGATGAATTGAGGAATACAACTTATTACAAACTTACACTTTACTTAATACTTGTGACAATTGTTTCGCATCCGATTATTCATACAATGGTACATACAATTCCAGCTCCATAAGATTTGCTGAACACAATATTCTGCAACAGCAAGAATGGTTGTGGTTCGCGATGTGGATGCAGGAAAGTGATGTCAATGGAGATGGTACATTAGACACCGAGAATCTAGACTTGGAGACAAATGTTGTTAAAGATGAAACCGAGGAAGAATTTGAAATTCCACATCGACTAGATGAGGATGATGAAAAAGAAGAAGAAAATTAAAAATAGGAACATGGAGTTTTTTTTTAGTTTTACTTAATTTTTTAAATTTCAACCATGAAAAATGTAAAATATCGCATTTTTAAATAAAAATAAAAATTTAAAATTTACTTATTGTCTTTTTATTTACTTAGGAAGTAATAAGTATAAATCTGAATATAATTAAAATGTAATAAAAGTATTTTCTACTTGTACAAAGAGGTAAGTGTTATTAAATGGAAATATACTTAATTTATGAAAAAAAATAATTTTGTCAAGTGCGAGTTAGACTCGCATACTTAGGGTTCCGTACCACCTTCAAGATTCTAATATTCCAATTTCACACAAGCAGGGAATGAGTGCATTTTCTTATATTTACCCTAATATCTTTTAAAGGAAGCGTTTTAAATTTATAAAAAATATACACTTTGATTTTCCACACATAGACTTTTTATTTTATCTGCTTTAGGATTCGCTTGATTTTTATCAGAACATTAGAGTTTTATTTTACTAATAAACTTTCAGAGATGCCTTTTATAATCTACTGTCTGAGTTTTGAGGCTGTGTAGATTGGAAGAAAAAGGGCAAAATAGGTCAAAGTTTAAATTATAAACTATTAAATCTGTTATTCAAATTATTTAATAATATAAATAAAATATATTTTTCAAAATTTAAATAGTGTAGTTTCTAAAGTGGGAATTAAGTCAATGTTTAATTTTTTGTTAATACCTTTTATACAAATGATTTAAAAATATGATATATTTGTAAATTCACACAATCAGCCTTTTATCTGATATGATGCGTTTGAAAATTGAATATTTATTTTCCATTTAATTGTATAATTTGTCCCTAAAATTACTATGGGGTTTTTCTAACAACTTATTTTCCGTTTAATTCTATTATTTGGGGGCCTAATAATAGAATTAGTGATTTTTTTTCATATTTTTCCTATAAACAAAAAAATGAGGTCTTAGAGTTTGGGGAATAACGGGGAGAATGGGTAATTTTTTAAAATATTTTTTTAATATATTTTAAAATATTCATTTTAAAAGAATTAAAAAAAATATATTTGTATTCGTCATAATGAGCCCTGTGATTTGATATATTACATGACCCGTTAGAAACAATTATAAATTTTTATTTTCCATTTAATTCTATAATTTGCCCCCCAAAATGAATATTAGGGGTTTCTCATTATTTTTCCAGTAAAAATCAGGTTCAAAATTTTCCTGCTTATGGTTTCGGAGATAGGGGGATGGGTATTTTTTTAATATTTTTGTTAATATCTTTTAATTTATTTATTTTAAAAATATGAAAAAAATATATTTGTTTTCGTCATAATGAACCCTTTCATTTGATATATAACATGATGGGTTAGAAACAATTTCAATTTTAATTTTCCATTCAATTCTATAATTTGCCCCCCAAAATTAAAAGTAGAGGTTTCTCCTTATTTTTCCAGTAAACTTCAGGTCAGAACCTATAAGTCTATTTTTTCAAAACTTTACGTTTTATAGTTTCGGAGATAAGGGGGGGGGATGGGTAAAATTTTGGTATAATTTCGTTAATATCTTTTTAAATATTTTTTTTTAAATATGAAAAAAATATATTTGTGTTCCTCAGAATGAGACCTTTTATTTGATATATTACATGATGCGTTAGAATTTTTTTTTATTTTTAAATTTTTATTTAATTCTATAATTTGCCCCCCAAAATTAATATTAATGGTTTCTCCTTATTTTTCCTGTAAAGTTCGGGCAACGTTCTATATTTCCTATTTTTTCAAAATTTTAGGCTCAGTAGTTTCGGAAATCAAGGGGGGAACTGTCGATTTTTTTAGTTTTTCCCCCCAGAAGTAACCCAAAATTTTTTCTTTTACGATATGTGGTCCTAATCGGGTCACCAAACAATACGTTGATACCCAAGTTCAACCTCTTTCGTCCAGTAGTTTAGGAGAATATTACTGTGATGTGACAGCAGTAACCATAAAAAACAATTGCGATTTTGTGGAGTATAAAACATTAGCTCAATAAATACAAGGAATTTATTAAATTCTTGTCGGATGTCATCTAAATTTATGTTTGTTTAGGTCTCTGTTATATTTTATTTACTTTAAATCGTAAATTTGGTTTCATATATATATATATATATATATATATATATATATATATATATATATATATATATATGAACAAGTCTTAGGTTCCGGGTGAGAACCGCGTTTGAATTTATTGAATGCTCGACGTTTCGACTCCAGTTTTGGATCCATTCTCAAGAGACAAAATTGATAAACAGTTTCAGGGTCTAGATCGAACTTTGGGCCTCAATCTACCTACTCCCCAAGAGTCATTAGGTAACTGAAATGAGTTTGAATCTGCTCTGCTTCTTTTATTTATAGTTATCGGTCGGTTGGGAGGGGATGTCTCGTGATGAAGGGGCTGTGTTGTGATTGGTTGGATGTTGGTGCGCGTGTCTGCTTTGTTTAATCTGGCAATTATGGAGGTTCATGCTGTGGCAAAGCGAGAAGGCGAGAGCTTTCCTCCCGTCGGATTAGGCAGAGGGAGGGGTCATTAGTGGATAGTGGATGCCCTAAGGGAATTAAGAGAATGATAGTCCTACTGTCCTCGAAGTTGATAGAGTGTCCTGGTTGGATATTATGATGCGCGAGAGCTGAAGTCGGATCTTTTTTGCGAACTAACAAAGAATGTTCATATACTCGATGGTTGACGCGCCTGTTGGTACGACCAATGTAGCTTTATGAGCAAACACGACGTGGAATTTCGTAAACTCCCCGATCCTTGTTTATTTTTAGGGTTCCCGGTTAAGTTGGCCATAGTTTGACTGGTGTAGAAGACTGTCTTTATTTGGTGCCGGTGTAGAATCCGTGCAATTTTGTCAGTGCCTCCTCGAATGTACGGAAGTTGGTCTGTTTCTGATGGGGTTGGTGAATTCGGGAGTTGTTGCGATTGACTAATTATGCGTGCAATGTGGGCTGGATGATGTTGAAGAAGAGTTCTTTACGTACGAGGATGCTTGTTCGGTTAGAGGTTGAAGGGTTTTGACTAAGTACCGGGCTAATTCTTGGGTCCGGGATTGTACCGAACTGACAATGGGCCTAAGAGGAATGTACGGCTTATCAATCTTGGGTAGTCCGTAAATTTTGGGAATTTTAGAAGACTTTTCAAGAGGAAGTTGTATTCCGTTGATGATTTCCTTGGTCTTTTACTCTGATTAGTCTGATTATTGTTAATTATTTCGTAGTCTGGAGTAGAGAATTCATCTTGTGAACATAGTTCTTAGTGTTGTGAAGAACAGTCGCTTTACCTTTATCGGCAGGACGAATAGTTATGTCATCGTTGTCAGGTAGTTGTTTTTATGCATGTCTTTCGTTGGAAGTTAGGTTTGTTTTTTATGGATTTGATGTGCGGAGTACTCTAGCAATGTCTTGACGAGTGTTTTTAGCCTCAATATCTGTTAGCTCAACCAAAGCTACCTCAACTTGAGAAATGATTCTTTCAGTTGAAACGAGGTATGACTTTGACCCTGAAGGGTGTGGTACTATTCTCAAAAAATTTATTAAAACAAACTTCCAGAAACTCAAAGGAAAGCAGTTATGTTTTCAATGCACTCCACAGTTGTTCTTTTAAGGCTTACAAGAATTTTCAACTATTACAAATAAAAATTCTCAATTACAAATTTGTATAGAGACATATATATATATATATATATATATTTGTTTTTAAGTTTTCGCGGGCACTAAATGTTTTAGGTGGTTTCCGGGAATTCATCCGCGTAGTTGATAACTAATCCCTGCCGGGATCGATGGTAAAATGACGACGTTTCGGCAGAGTCACATTTTCCCTTTTCAGGTCGGTTCGCATAATTCTCGTAGCCTTCTGCTTTCGCTTCTAGTTACTCGAATACTAAAATTCTCCGGAGCGAGCGCGCTGTTATATAGTCGCGGCTCGGCGCCTATCGGTTGACACCGTGAACGGCTGCGTGTGATTGGCCCTTGGCGTTCAGTGGGCACGGCTCCATCCTGCTGATTTGTTATTTTCGGTTGAGTTGTTATTGGACGGGTACGGGCCAGTACGGTGTTTAATAGGATTTTCCAACAATTCGATAAGTTCTGAATTTCATTGCGTGCGTTTAGACTGTGAGGTCTCTTCGCTATTTCAATTGCCTCTCTTACGAGTCTTGATTTCGGGTGTTCTATATTTGCCAGTACTCTGGTGTCCTCAAAGTCTATTCGGTGTGACATCGTGGTGGCGTGTTCCGCAATGGATGTTGTTTTTTCCTGCTTTCTTACAGCGTTCTGGTGTTCATCACGTCTAGCTTGAATTCTTCTATTAGTTTGCCCCACATAGGTTTTATGATAGTCTGCACATGGAATCTCGTACACTCCCTGTTGTTCTAAAGGGAGCGCGCTCGCTCCGGAGAGTCTTAGTATTCGAGTAACTAGAAGCGAAAGCAGAAGGCTACGAGAATTATGCGAACCGACCTGAAGAGGGCAGATGTGACTCTGCCGAAACGTCGTCATTTTACCATCGATCCCGGCAGGGATCAGTTATCAACTACGCGGATGAATTCCCGGAAACCACCTAAAACATATATATATATATATATATATATATATATATATATATATATATATATATATAGAATAAATTATTTTCAATCCGTTTTTAACTTTGTATTCATATTTTTTTGGTCAATCTGTTTTAAATAAATGACACGAATTAATTGCTATTGAGTTGCTAAATATTCCGACGTGTCAAATATTTTAATAATTCATCTTAAGTAACGACGTTAGGGTTCGCACTCGCGAACATTCATAAATATTCAAGCTTTTGAGACTTCTTGGATTTAAGAGACCGGAACACGATTTTTCACTCAACCGAATGAACTGTTTGGCGCCTTAAACTATATAGGCTGTCGATTCTTGTTCCTAGATAGAAAATAAAGTCAGGCGTAGTTTACATAATGGAGTGGGATAGAATAATCGAATTTGCACTCGGTTATCTCTTGAGACAAACTGGGACACTTATAATTAATTAGATTGAGTTCTACAAGAACAGACTTCATTAGAGCTTGGAAGTTATTTGAAAAAATTGACTTTGTAATAAGTTGTCGTAATTTTATTTGAACCTTGGGTAGTTTACTTAAATAATAGGGAGCTAATTTAGCTACATATATCATGCGTATAATACAGTGCAGGATCGTTAACTCCTAAGGGCGTACGGGACGATTGCCCTTGGCGTACAATTCAAGAGAGCAGCTAAAAAAAACGGCCTGGTTTTTTGCTAACATTATCGATTGTCTTTAACGGCTTCTTATCTATTGTAAAAAAAAATTGTATGTCCGTGAGAGGCTTTTATAGTCTCTTTGCCTAAAACTGGTTTACAATTCCTTGTTTTCTTATTATGTTTATTGAGACAAAATAGCATTTTTTTCCTTTCTCATATTGCTAGAATAAGAAGTACTTTCGATTTACCTACTAGCACTGTTTATTTGATCCGAAATTTAATATCTTTATTTTTTTTTGTGAAAAAACTAAATTTATTCTTAACATCTTGTCTACTATTGTTTAGGTATATTAATTCCTGATCGTTCATATTATTTTTTTTACTCTTAATGTTTTCAAAAAAATAATCTCTAAAAATAGCTTCTCTAAACTATTTTTCATTCTCAGTGAGTAACAGGTCAAAATGAGAGTAACATACTTTTTGTGAAACTAGCAAGGTGACGCTAATAATCGGAAGAAAAAAGGTATCTGCACTTTGAGCAGCAAATGTTGTAGACAGAGCCCCCAAGTTAAATGGTTGTTAGTTCTGGATAATAAATAAACTTTGTCAAACAATAGCTTTCAATTTCAAATCTGAATTTTATCCAGATGTTATTGACATTGCCAAGAACATTAGAATAGCTTTTTTTCCTCACTGAGATGATATTTCCCAGACAAATTAAAATTAAAAAACACTTTCAAAAACAATCCTTTATTTAAAAAAACATGAACTCAAAATTTACACCTAGATAGTTTACTTTGTGTTTTATTTTGTGGATAAAGATCAGTTGGCTTCAGTAAGTTCTAATAGCGATAATCCGTCCCCATCTCCATACCCCTCATCATAATGAGTAAACTTAACTATGTTAGTACTTTCCTTCTAGAAGGTCCACTGCCAATCTTTCAGCTACATCTTCAAACTCTCGTCATTTTTCGTGAAGACCTTCGATATGATAAGTAAACAGCCAGCCGTTATTACGGATTTATTATAATAGTTACTCTTCTGGTCAGTCGGTCTGTATCTATCGGTTCATTCCGAAAGCAACAATTAATTTGTCAGTGAAATAAAATGAAAATTGTAAGAGCCACCAAATCTAAAATAACAGTTGCAAATGTTTGAAATTGGAAAATTCTTGGAAAATAACCCCACCTTGATAAAAATCTTATTCCGATTTGGTTATGAATGGTATTAAAATCTCAATAAAATATAAATTTAGAGTTAGCGTTTTGACAATATTACATGATGTATAAACACAAAGTTTTGTCCCTAACACCAAACATTTATTGTTGCACTCAACGCCGTTTAAACAGCAAAGCTATCATCAACATGGCGTGACCCAAAATTGTTCACTTCATGATAACGACAGCGTTGCTGTTTAAACAGCAATGAGTGTAAAAATAAAGATTTTAAATTATTATGATATAAAACTTTGTGTTTATACATCTGTGACACACCAGTTTTCCCAGATATTTATGCCATATACTCTAGACTTTCTAACTAGACTGTGGTAAACACAAAGGTTTTTCAGTAGACTACTTTCCGGTAGAAACCTTTAATAGCACAGCATTACAAATAATAATTTTTTAACAGAATGTAATATATACACAAACGTATTTCTATTCGGAAATTCATACATATATCGCCTAATCCGACTTTGCTTTTATTGCTATTCATAGCTTACCGTAATACTGCACTACATCATTTCTATAGAGAAAATATTCATAACTCATGTAATTCAATCGCAGCTGTGCAATATAATCGGTAATGAATTTTCGTTCGTTTACGGGAATAGATTTTAAAACACATAACTCACATTCCTAGATAATTAAACCTTCAATACAATTCAATACCAATAACCTGTAGGCTTGTCAATCCAACTTTGTGACAGATTTGTATAACAACAATGAACTATGTAGTTTATTTATTTATCCGTATAATACGACACATGTATGAAATGTAGTTAAAATACTTGAGTGAATTATGGATATCTATGCTCTAGGGTTTTTCACAACTAGGTTCTTTTAACACACACGTAATGAATTGAGAGTCTCACATTTCTCTGTAAAGGCCCAAAGTCTACAGACATTTTAATGTTATAAATGTTCTAACCGGCGTATCTACCACATATTTCATTTTGTTGCCAAAAATCTACGAATGAGGGAAATGGTGCCTAAGACGTTATTAGGGGGTTCTTGGGGTTCTCCTGATTGTATTGAAAAATTCAAATTGGCTGATCCTATCTGACCACCTTTCACCCTTTACTGCACAATTTTTTTAAAATTTATGAGAAAAATCTGCTTGGCAGTTCCAATGGTATAGAAACTGGAAAAACTATTTAAAAAAATGTTTATTAAAAAAATACATATTTGTTCAAAAAAACTTAATTGTGGCATGTTTGCTACATTATACCTTAGAGGTCATTGACAAGGCAATATATTTTATGCTACATGAAATAAATTCTGATTCAAAAACTGTTTACTTAAAATAATAAAAATAATTTTCATTAATTGTGAAAATGTTTTAAACAACTTTTTGTTTTGGTTAAACATAAATGCACATTGCATTTCTCACAAATTTATATAAAACGCCTTTACATTTAAACATTTAACACCTTTCTTTTTGTCACAAAATATTGTCAATGTCCAAACAGATTTTTCCTCACTGGTTCCGGAGGTATTGCGCTAGAGCTCGTTTTTCTAATATTTAGAACATTATCTCCTTCCGAGCTGGACCTGGATCTTCCTCATTCTCTACTTGGAGGTTATTGGTTTATTTTACAAATATTTTGTACCACCTCTGATCGAAAAACCATATAATCATCGAATATAACTTTCACGTCGTTCGGTATTGACAAGTCGGATTTTGAAAATTGGATGTATTCGAATTTGTTGAAGAATTTAAACATTTATGTTTTGTCTTTGTTGTTAGCTGTTTCAACACCATCAATAATGATACCATTTTTGGTTTCCACGGGCACACAAATTCTTCAAAATTTCCGAAATCAGCGTTAGAAAGTTCAAAATTTACTGGATCAGGTTCATCATCTTATTTCATCCTAAATTCTCTACTGTAGCAATAAACTCTTCTTAAATGTTTGATCTTTTCTTTCGGTGGTTCCATTTCCAAATTTTTCTCAATTTCGTTCATGAATGATTTGGATTTGTCTGTCTTTAGCTTTTCTGTACTATATTTCTTTGGGATTTTTTGTTTTTTGATATGCTTCATCCTAGTCATTATTATTGACAGTAAAAGATTGTGATCATTGTCGATATTTGTTCTCGGGTTAGTTTTTGTAATTTTGATGCTGTTCTTAAATCGTTGGTTTCATAAAATGAAGTCATTTTGATATATTTATTCTAATTGTGTAAAATCAACCATAAATTCAGAATTAATTACGATTATTCAGTGGAACTGCAACAAATATATAAAATCGATATTCTACATTATTATGTGAAGTAATTCTTACAGTTATTATTAAATTTAGTGACATAATTGCCGTCTCCAAATTACGGATTTCATAAATAAATTATGTATCCCAATTGACAGAGCAATTACACATGGCATATATTGAATCGATTAAATGTTGAAATCAAAACGCTGACAAAAACAGAAACAGATTAATTATTTGTAATGTTGACGTGCACAGTTAGCCCTTTGATTTTGACAGTTTATTTTGCTAGTGGCGACAGGTTGTTGAAATGGGGTTAAGCGAGCATAACAATAGAATAATCATTTAGTTTCATTTAGTAAACAGTTGAGAATTAGATCTGTTTTAACTGTTCATCCTTATTTAAACTACAACAGAACTATATAAAGTTAGCAGTTTCATTAATGTGGACCCACTACATGATACTTCAGCACCCTATAATATGGAAAAAAAACACTGGTGCTAAAAAGTAGGCATTTGAATGTATTATATATATATATATATATATATATATATATATATATATATATATATTTATATATATATATACAGGGTGTCCCATGGTTCTGGTCTCGGATGATTGAGCAGTTATGATAGAAGATAGAATTTTCAAAATTTAGGGGTATAACTTCTCGATTGGGATCTATCCAGCTAAAATATTTTCAAGCATGTACCACTTCCGGTTATAGCGGAAGTTGATACCAACTTGCTTATTTCAAATGGAATACCCTGTAAATTATTGTATTTCTAAATTCTACGAGTAATTTTAATACTAATTCATGTATAATACCCTATACTTAAATTCAGCCCTTTTCGAGTTTTTTGAAATTCACATTTTAAGGCCTTCAGATAATTGCAAATTATTCAACAACGAAGAGGAATTTAGGAAAACCATTCGTTGAGAGGGTAGAATAAACTAAGTGCTTCCAGAATCTGTGAAAAAAGTATGGACATTATTTACAGAGTGTGTACAAAAAAATCCCGAAAATTGAAATTCAAAATCTGGAAAAACTCAATTTTTTCAAATGGAAACCACTATTTTTTATATCATAATCAGATTGAGCATCGAAAATAAGAGGTACTTTGTGAATAAGTACCTATACGAAATTCTGATAGTTTTTGACTTATTAAAACATTAAAACATTTTCAGCATCTTTAATAAAAACTAAGCTTAAGTACATAAGTTGGCCATGACGGTTGCTAAGGACTCTACGAAAATGTCATTTTAACAAATGTTCGAAATTATTTTAATAAATTTCAAATTTTATTTAATAGTTCGTAAATAATGGTTGCAAATGCATTTCTTATTTTTAGTCTATATGTGAAAATTAACCAAAGGATTGATTCTCTGTTGCGATGTTAAAGAGTGCTATGGAATCATGACAAATGTCAAATATTACTAGTTAAATTATTATTATGTTATAATCATTTCAATATATTCTTACGTCAGTTCAGAATCTTGATATAAATAATTATCCTTAAACAAAATGAATTTTACGAAAGAAGAAATGGTGGACATGATATTTGCATTAGGTGAATGTCAACGTAATAGCTTGCTCGCGTCAAGAGTGTATTACACGCAATATCCAGATCGAAGGCATCCAACTGAAAAGGCATTTACAAAACTTTATGAAAGATTTGTTGATTCTGGAAATGTTTCTTATGGTAAACGTAATGTTCCAAATAGAGTAACTACTGAAGAAAACAAATTTATGATAATGCAATCTGTGATAGAAAATCCACTATGTAGCGTTAGAACTATAAGTAACCAATTAGCTATTAGTAAAAGTGCCGTTCATAGGGTTATAAAGAGGTACAAGTTTCACCCCTATAAAATACAAATGCACCATACAGATTATGAAAAAAGAGAAGAATTTTGTAATTGGTTTAGAGTTAAAATGCAGACTGAAGCTGACTTTTCAACATATGTTTTGTTTTCAGACGAAGCCACCTTCCATAAAAATAGCTTCGTAAATAGACACAATTTTCATTAATATTGTGATGAAAACCCGAAAGGTTTTAAAACAACATCTCAGACTAAATGGTCCTTAAACGTGTGGGCTGGTATTGTTGGGGGTAACGTTATTGGACCTTTCTTTTTTGATGGGACAACGAATGGAGCCAAATTCCTTGATTTCTTAAGAAACCAATTACAGCCGTTATTAGAAGACGTTCCATTAAACATAAGAAGTAAAATGTGGCTTCAACTAGACGGCTCTTCAATTCATTATGACAGAAGAGTTCGGCGATATTTAAATAGAAAGTTTAGTGATTGTTGGATTGGACGAAACGGATCAGTTGCTTGGCCTCCACGTTCACCTTGTTTAACCCCAAGGGATTTTTTTCTCTGGGGTTACATAAAAGATATTGTGTATAAAGAGGAAGTAACGAGTAAAGAGAATATGAAAGAAAGAATAAGAAATGCATTTGCAATAATTGCACCAGAACTATTAAATAAAGTTCGTAATTCATTTATTAAAAGAATAAATAAGTGCTTAGAAGTGAACGGTCGGCATTTCGAACATTTGTTAAAATGACATTTTCGTAGAGTCCTTAGCAACCGTCATGGCCAACTTATGTACTTAAGCTTACTTTTTATTAAAAATGCTTTTTTCTAATAAGTCGAAAACTATCAGAATTTGGTATAGGTACTTATTTACAAAGTACCTCTTATTTTCGATGCTTAATCTGATTATGATATAAAAAATAGTGGTTTCCATTTGAAAAAATTGAGTTCTTCCAGATTTTGAATTTCAATTTTCGGGATTTTTTTGTACACACTCTGTAGATAATGTCCATACTTTTTTCACAGATTCTGGAAGCACTAAGTTTATTCTACCCTCTCAACGAATGGTTTTCGTAAATTCCTCTTCGTTGTTGAAAAATTTGCAATTATCTGAAGGCCTTAAAATGTGAATTTCAAAAAACATTTTGGAATAACTCGAAAAGGGCTGAATTTAAGTATAGGGTATTATACATGAATTAGTATTAAAATTACTCGTAGAATTCAGAAATACAATAATTTACAGGGTATTCCATTTGAAATAAGCAAGTTGGTATCAACTTCCGCTATAACCGGAAGTGGTACATGCTTGAAAATATTTTAGCTGGATAGATCCCAATCGAGAAGTTATACCCCTAAATTTTGAAAATTCTATCTTCTATCATAACTGCTCAATCATCCGAGACCAGAACCATGGGACACCCTGTATATATATATATATATAGTTATTTGACAGTATTTCAAACTGTTCTCTTGGTCTATTCAAATTAAAGTTAAAACTCTGTCGTCGCAAACTAAACGGTGGTTCATATTTATACTATAAATAAAGTCGTATTCTGTATGTTTCGATAGTTAAAATTTTTAAATGTTTTGTGACTCCAAATTGCTCGTTGCGTTATAAAGACAAATGGTTTGTTGGGTAAAGGCTACCTCCAATAATTCCAACGGTTTAAAAAGTTCCTCACCACCACTCGATTGGAGGAAAATTTTTGAAGCAGTTGGAATTATTGGCAACTGATCTCTACGAACAAATTTATTACGTTCGATACGATGTTGTGAAGGCGGAAACAGTAGGTAAACGAGCACAAGATGGCGCAGAAAACAGTGTCATTTTGAAAAGGCTGGATTAAAAAGTAAAATATATAAGCAAGCAATTTGATTTCAAATTTAATGAACAACAACAAACAAAGTAATTAAGAAAAAAATAGATAATAAGAAACAATGACGGGTATTCCATGTCAATTTTACAGTTGATAATAAATATAAAGGACTTAACCTTTAATGGAATAAACACGGTTTTTTTAATTGACAAACATTTCAAGAAAGAAAATACAAATATAAAGCAAAGTTCCAGAATGACGCTTTAAATTATAATATTTTAAACTTACGTTAACTTGCCGGGCACCATATTGAATTCGTTGTGATCATCAGGAGAAAAAATGATTTTGGCAAACAAGCATTTAATATGGTTTCACAAACTTATATTTTCGATCTTTTACTACACTACGAGTATCAATACCTTAATTATTATTTTTATTATTTGTATTTATAATCATAATTTGGAACAGCTTATGTACTCATTTTTTGTAAATATACATATTGGTCATAATAGACAACAATAATAAACGTTTAAATGTTGTTGGTATTTCGCAACCGAATTTTTAGCGCCCTGTATAGTATTTGAGTGAAATATTCGAAGTTGGTGTCGGGCAAGGTTGTTGTACCCACAGACTTATAGAATTATCATAGAAATCCGTATTTTACTTATGGAGTTTAAATTTAGTTAGTCTGTTGGGAATATCCCTTATGTAATATTCGATTGAGATGGAGAGAGATAGAACGAACAACGCCAATCATCTTGGAGACAAGAAACTAACAAGGGTGACAATATTGACTAACTCGTACATAAACGAAAAGATAATTATATAGATGCTGCGTTTTTTTTATTATTTTCATAGGGAATGAGAGGTAGGTATAGAAAAATATTAAGAAGAGTTGTTACCATTATTCAAAGATAGATACTGGCCTGTTATAGCAGTAGAATATTTAAACTAGTTTTCATTTTTAAATCGCTTTATTTCGGCTCTGCTATGAGAACCGTGAACCATCTACGAATAAGGACAAATTCAGGAAGTCTAGAACTCCATGTTGTATTATATGACATTGGTTGCTTCATCTAGGTTCCATTATCCGATCACCTAAACGACAGTAGTATTACAATTTTGCATTATCATCTGGCTTACATACTTATGCAAAATCTCAATTAAGTTAAACGCCGCCAAGAGGATTATGTTTCTCTTGTAGAATATGATAACAACCATTGAGAGGTGATGCTAAATAACAGCTACTATTCATTCCATACAGTATTGAATTACGGATTTTTTAAAAATTATACTAGGCACATAAAGTACTGAATTGATTCGGCCGATACTTGTTGGAAATTCGTTATAATAATTAACTGATACTACAGTTGCAATTTCCACAATTTACATTTTTTAAAAAACTGTCCGACGCGTTTCGACCAATGTATTTGTCAAGAAACCAGACACTCGAAGAGAGTACATAAAAGTACGTCTAAAACAAAATTATGGTGATATTTTCATAATAATTTTGCACCCAAATAATCTATTAATAACGCTAATGGGAAATTTCCATAATCCCATTAATCTTGTGTGATTATCCTAGTTCCGCAAATTTGTCGAATTTACGTTTACGTTGCAGTTGAATTTCCAATTTGCAGTTTAGCACATCAGATATTCTGACATGCTGCAGGATATTTGTTTATCCAATAAATCTGCACCCGTTCAATAGATGTTCTACGTTTATGTGAATTTAATAATTTTTCAGTATTGCTCCTATTACTCCAAGGAAATTATTTCAGTAACTGCAGGAGGAGCTAGACATTTATATGTACAAACATAGACAGTTTAAACATTTACTCGTCCATTAGCAGCGAGAAAAGTAAAGTTTATTTATGTAATTTTTAGAAATAACATCACATTTTGGGAAAAGTCTGTCTAATATAAAATTTGCAAACTCTTGTAACAAAGAGAATGTTCTGCCACTTGATATATACAGGGAGGCATAAAAATCAAAAGTTTATATAAAATTAATAAAGCTTCTATTAACTGGGAAGAATTGTAATTTAAAGAGTTATCTTCTAAATTTAATGAGACTCTCTAAGGTGTGACTTATTTATAATATCGCCAAAACTGCTATCAAAAAATTCAGATACTCAGGGATCCCACTAAATCCATAAGGAAAAGCCTAGGATAAGTGTAGTGAACGATCACCATATAGAGTTGTTCTAAAGAATACGCACAATAAAAGTTTCATAATTGATTATCTGCAACCCGGAACTACTAAATTCTACTTCAGTAGTAGCGATACTATCGCAGCCTTTTAACCAATTTAAAGCCAACTCTTTAAGCTTTCGTTTTATCTTGGGCTCTTCTTTGAATTTTTAATTGTTTTTTTTATTGCTTTTGATAACTGTATCTGACTAAGAAACTGAAATGTTTGAAGATTTGAAATACACTGACTTTTCTTGAACTGTGGTACAAATAATCCATAAATGCCAATACAATTAGTATATATACCATTTTTTGAAATGTCTCCTTAAAGGAATCAAATGGTTGACAGTAACAAGCATGAAAGAATCCTGCACATTCCTTATGAAAAGTGGCCCCCGGTGGATATGACTGAGAATTTCATATTTTGTAGATCTCAACGAAATGGACAAATGTCTTCCTGGCCGCAAAGTCCGATGACAGATGGTTTTCAAGTTATGGCTAATTTTATACTTATGGTCAGGGTATACTACGATCAGAGGAGTCGATATGTATATGAGAAACTACTGGAAGTATTAATCTGAAAATTAGTATACAGGTGGTTTGTGAGGAGCTGGTTTCACTTAAATTATTTTCAGTTGTCTACGACTTCCGGTTCTATCGGAAGTGGACCCAAACTTTGTTTTTTTTTAATGGAATACCCTATTTTGTTATAGTATTTTTAGAATCTACGTTGAAGTTCAATATACCTTTATTGGAAACATCATATTCCTGAAGGGTTCCAGTTAAAAGTTATTTCAACATCTTTAAAAATCTTTTTGAAAATCTTGACAAATGCAGCACTCCACAGAAAATTATTCTTTTGGAAACATAGAATGTGCCTGAATAAAACCTGAAGCTTCCTAAATCTTTGGAGACTTTTCAAAAGAAAAGCATCATAAGCAGTTTCATCAACGACATTTTCGAACGTATTGCTGCCACACTACAATAAACGTTCCACTATTACAAGTAGGGAAATTCAAACTGCTGTTCGTCTATTGTTGCCCGGTGAACTCGCCAAGCACGCAGTCAGCGAAGGAACTAAAGCTGTTACCAAATAAACAGCTCCAAATAAATCATACAATTTTCGCATTAATATTATACTTGATAAAATAAAAATAAAATCATTAAAAAAAACAAAGTTTTGGTCCACTTCCGGTAGAACCGGAAGTCATGAACAACTTAAGCCAGCTCCTCGAAAACCGCCTGTATACTAATTTTCAGATTAATACTCCCAGTAGTTTCTCATATACATATCGACTCCTCTGATCTATAAAATTAGCTATCAGTGGAAAACCATCAGTTATTGGACTTTGCTGCCATGAAGACATTTGTTCATTTCGTTCAGATCTACAAAATATGAAAATTACAGCCAATCCACCGGGAGCCAGTTTCCATAAGGAATTAGCGGGGTCCTTTGTTTAAACATATTTTTTGTAATTATAACTGAAACAAATAACATTTTCCTAGACAAAGCTGACTATACTTCCAGAGTCATAATGTCTGGAATGTTTTACACGTCTAAAAGGATAGATTTTCCTGTTAAAGATTCTATGGCCTCCGCTTATGCAATAAACTATGTTCTTGCACATCCACCACATATCACATATATGCATTATTTTATTCACTAGTGGTCGAAATTCGACCCTATTTCATGAAATTGTAAAAAGTATATTTTTATAAGAAACAGAGTTGTGGAGAAATCGGAGAAGTAGATGTAATGACGAAAACTGTTCACTCATATTGACAAATCTAATGAAATAAAACGAAAATAAAAATGTAACCAAATATCGGCATTCGAAATATTTTTAACAAATGAATAATCGGAAGGTTGTTCTTTACAAGCTAAAAAAAAGTTTTCGTCATTTGCGGTTTCAATGAAGCTCAGGAAGAAAAGAGAGGACTAACAACCCTAGGAGAACTTAAATATTTAATACATTCTCTATTGTCCGCTGTGTGACAATTTCTTACAATAACATCTTCGGGAAGGTTGTGACAATAATATATTAATCAAATAGTTAAATTCACATTAAAAACAGCATATTTAATATGAAAGTTACTGCAACGCGTCCCAAAAATCAATACTGATCTACTACATTGACTATTTTACCACTAAACAATAACAACGCATGCAGCCACTAAGAATATATGTTTTGAGTTTTGACCGCCTGGCGGCGGCGTTGTTTGGCGCTGACAGTATGGACGTAAATAATGAATTTTTATTATATTTTTTTAATGAATGAACCAATATTATAAATTAATATTAGCATTCTGCACTGAAGGTCGTCAGTAGCTACCAAACAAAACAAAAATGAAGAAAATCAGTTGAGAGACAGAGGAGAAAATGGTACCTAATCGTTTTGTTTTTGCCTATTTATATATAGATATTCAAAGGTTTCTAGAAAACCCCATAATCGATTGGGAGGGTTAAAACTATAATCTATTTAAGAAAATCCTTAGTTGGTTAGACATTTTTTTCTATGACTATATATGAACCATAAGGTTTCTGAGTCTTACTTATTTTTCAGTTTTGGATAGTTAGATGTAGTTTCATATAAATTTTCTATATTTTAATAAAATAGTACGTTTTCAGAATGTCTGAAAAAAATAAATACAATAAATCCTAGATATCAAAGAAGCGGCGTCATAACATTTCTTCACAAATATCTGTTTATATGAGAAGATAAGTATGTGGCAATTTATTATTTTAGAATAGTAATAAAAAATTAACCGACTTCAAAAGAGAACTCAAAAGTTGAAAATATTGAATGGAAACGAAATACTACACTATACATACTTATTGCAGTTCGGTAGCTACTAGGCAATATGAATATCTAACAATTACAAACAAGGACATGTTTTTGTGCCAGGTGTCAAGCAATTGTCGATTCAGTAAGAACATAACAAGTTTAGTGAACATTTAAACAATTATTTTTTAACTTCGATTAAATTTTATTATAACATAATAAATACATATAAAAAATATTTTGTAATAGAAAGACTAAAAGAATTAAAATAACTAATAAAGCAATTTAAATGTAATATAGCAACTATTATTTGAAAATATAATAGATTTTTTTTATACAATTTTCTTTGAAGAGATTACTTGTTAACTATACATGCACGAAAACCATTAGGAATTTTGTACAAATTGAAATTCAGTTCAAAGTACAATAGCTTAACAGAAAAGGGCATTCGTTCTGATGCGTTTTCCATTATGTTGAAGAGAAAACAATCGTTATTTGATTACACCATTCCACTCCACGGAATATATCGCTTCATTAGAAAATAAATAGTTGGGGTTTATACTAATGTTGTATCTTAGATATTTATATACAAGCCAACATTTTAATGGAAAACGTTTTATAATTAAATGTAGTCTGTAATTTAGAATCCACTTTGTGCAAACGAATTTCTTCTGAAGGGGAGAAAACCCATAATTAGTAAATAATGACCATTAAGTATAATATCCAATCTCAAAGATTTTAAAATACTTATCTTAGCAATATCATTATTTTCAATTAATAAAAACATTTATTGTTATGATTAGGGTGGAGCATCCCTAATAAATACATATTAGATTTCGACTCAATTCCATTTTTTGCATTCTAGGTACCATGCTATTTATCTTACATCGAAATCGAATTGTTGATTAGGATTGCTTTTTTGATTCTTTAACATTTTTCTTTTATAGAGTTCTGCATCAAATGTATTACCTGAATTCTTGATCCAATCCAGTTTATTATATTTCGATCTCTTCTTGTGGTTTATAACATGCATCTTTTCAAAGACCTTGTTATAGTAAAATAAGTCAACTAAATTGATTAAGGGACATAGAACTCGAAAACCCGATTCTTGTAGGTTAGTTTTAAAATATTCTGTATTGATGAGCCATATCGTTAGGTTAGTAGGTTAGGTTTTACAGTAAGCATTTTCATGTAGGTAGTTGTCAGTTGTTCATTCATTAGTTAATTATGCCTAGGATAGGAACAAACATACACTTCTATCAACTAAGCAATCTTTATGGAGGGCAAACAGAGGACATGAGAGAAATCGGGAGTTCAGTATAAATTCTTTGCACTATTATCTCTAAGTAAGTTTCAGTCTTCTCTTAATCTTTGGTAACAATAAATCCAATATCTGCATCAGTTGGGTTTTAAGGTCTACATTACCTCAACTTCTGGATTTCAAGTCCCATTTCAATGCTTGCTGCATTATTAATTGTTGTTACAATTTCTTACTTTAGCAATTAACATATTCCGCAAATCTTTAACACTGAATGCATTTTCCTTTGTTTCGACAATCCAATTCTAACTTATAGTTTCTAAGACAGGTGTGAGAGTATCTTCGGTAAAATTGCATCATTATGAGCGACCTCTTTTATTAGAAAATTCTAACCTGTCTTCATTTCTCCTGATTTTTGACTTCTCTGTATATATTGAGCTGTTTTCTCTATTCTGTTTGAGGAATTGTACAATCGTTTGCATATATTTCTAAACTTCGTTCTCCTGAAATCTATCTGTTTCATGGCACAAAGAAAGAGAAACAGCATCAGGGATTTAACTAGAGAAGGGAAGTATATTTCGCAGGAAGCCTTCGCTCCATCGTGTAGTCTCAAATCACTGCCATTCTATTTTAAATGTTGAACCACACAATGAAAATATTTATAGGAGGAATGGTCATAGTTTGGTGAAGCGTTCTTAGTACAATTTTTCTCCATATCTAACTTTTCTTTCTCCATAAATAAGGGCGATATGAACTTGATGCTCTCTAGAATAGGTACATCACAACTGAACTATTTACAAAGACAATGTTGGAGATATTTGGTAATTATGCATAATAACTACGAATTACAAAAATACAAATAACTATTTGCCATTTGACATTTCTAATAAGAACTCTTTATTGCGTATGGTGACTATAATACCAATATTTTTTTTCTCCAACGCCTGATTAGAATATACTGTCAACTTTGCCTGTAGTAAGAGGCGGTTAAACAGTATCTTCATCACATTTATTCCTAAATTTGATTTGTTTACTTTGTTTATAAGCAGTATTAGGAAAAGTGCATATTAGAAATTTTGTAAATATTGTAATCAAATAAAACCGAGGAGCAAATTGTCATTGGTATTTTCTTTAGCTAGTTACTCACCCTTTGATTAAATTTTCATGAGTTATAAAACAATTTTACAGTAAAATATTATTATTATTATATAAAGTTCTATGTTATAATTTAATTACCCAAAGCTAGTAAAACAAATCAATTTATCTAGCAATTTACCAAGTAAGTTAACATATATTTGATTTGACAAAACCAAAATAAACTGTTCAAAATTAAAAATTATTTTCTACTTTTTAGTTCAGTATGATATTAAAGCGTGTTTTTTAGTTTTATTTAAACTACAACTACTTTCTAAGTTTTTAGTCTCATAACGATGTCTATAGTATTTATAATTGAAAACATTTATTTAAAAAAATAATTTTCGTTTTTCACTAAATTCAAGTTTACTTCACGTATGCGTAACATTTCCATTTCATTACCGCAAGTTCTACTACTGCCAACTAGATGGCAAACGCAGCGTTAATAGACGAATTTGGGATTTAGGCAAGAACAGTGACAAAAACACAACAAACGGAAAAATTCAACTTGAAGGATTCTATTGTCATCGGCCCTTGACACTTGTGCCAATTTTCAAGACTTCTTGAAGTTGGTGAAAATTACGTTGAAAGTTTCCATTGCATAGATACATACATCGTCAACCTAATAAAAGCGTATTAAAATGGAAACGAATTCAACTGTTGTATTTTTGAAAAATGTGTTACTATTGCTCATATCTTCAACCAAAATTTATTTTATAGTTATAAACGAATTTGTTAAATGACAAGATAATTAATTTGACAAAATGTAGATAATGCATCCTCTTACAAAAATGATCCTTCAACAATGGCTAAATACGCGTAACAGCATTCCGTTTAATGAAACCGAATTCATTACATAATGGATATGAAATACACGACATGCTTTGCTTAGCATTATAATAGTTTGCATTATTCTGAATCCATGCCAGGCAGCGCAACACACTGGAAATTGCATTCAAGATGTTAGTTATCTGGAGCGCTAGATAGGAGGTTTATTGTCATGAAAAGATTATGCTTAGTTTTGCTACCATTGTGCTATGCAAAGAAACAACTTATTACCATTATTATTAACGTATTTGCGTTCTACGACATGGCTTTTTTTAACAGAATCAAAAACAGAATTTCAGATTTTGAACACTTCAGAGCAGAGATTATTCCACTTATTCTACTTTATCCCAAAAAATATGAATTACACTTTTTTATTCATTAGATTAAATGTAGAATGGAATCCTACAAGTTAACTAATACGTTATTTTATGTGACTGCAGAAAATTAGTTTTTGAAAAATTATTAAGGTCTACCAAATAACATACTCGTATAAACTTAAATCCGCTGCTATATTGGTTAGGTTAAAAAAGGACCAAATTTCAATTTAGAATTATTTATCTTCGAATAAAATTACAAAAATAAAAGTATTTTATTAATATTTATACCTAAAAATAGTAATAAAAATGTGACAAAATTCTGAGAATTGAAAGATAGAATTCGCTTTATTAGATATTTCTTAAACTTTACAATTTGGTTACAAAATTGAAATTATGATTTTCGTTTTATTTTACCAATTAATTTTGAGTAAGGCCCTATTGTGGATTTTTCTCGTTTCTGCGATAAAGTTGCTATTTTTCATTCGAATTTATAATTACCTTTATTTTTCCTCTAAACATAGATTGAAACCCTATATTTCCGTTTTTTTTTTAATTATTGGCTCATTAGTTTAGAAGATAAAAGAGAGAATATGTCGATTTTTGTGTACATTTTAAACATTTTCAATTTGAGGTATTCCTATTTTTCATAACGCAAGATGCATTTGATGTTTTACAGGATGCATTAGAAAATTTGTTTTTTTTTAATTTAATTCTACAATTTACACTCTCCCATCTCCTCTAAATTTTGAGTGACGTGTTATATTAATTAATTAATTAATTAATTAATTCGAGACTCAGAAGTTTAAGAAATAGATACAAATTATTTTAAGAATATGTAAGAATATATTTGTATTACTCATATCGAGTTCCTCCATTTAATTTAGCAGCTTACCCTTAAACGTAGTATCAGGTTTTTCAATTTATTTTCATCTGTAAAGAATGAGTGACGCTTTATATTTCTATTTTTTTTCTAAATTTTAGATTAAAATTTTAGAGATCAAGTGTTGCTGTGTCGTTTGTTGTATATTTTCGTAATATCTTTTACACAAATTATTTTAGAAATATAAAAATATATAAATTTGTACTCCTCATAACAAACTCTTTTAGAAGATAAATTACATGATGCCCTTAAAATATTTTTTATTTAATTTTATAGCGATTTAAAATTTTCCTTTATTTTCCTGCCAACAGTATTAGTTATGGTGAGAAGCGTCCAGTAATTGCAGTGAAAACAGACTGTGGCCAACCAACCACGCAAAAGTGAATTCATTCAATGTCTGGATGACTATTAAAAAACTACAAACTCCGCCGAATAGGAGCTTCATTTGTGATATTGGAAAATATGCATTTTGTGCATAATTTCACTACATTGTGCTATGCTGTTACCTAGAACCATATCAATAACCTTATTTCGAAAATCTGAGAAGGCTGTTCTCTATGCTACAGAGATCGAAAACGAAGTTTTGAATTCTAGTCTTTTTTACACACAAAAAGATTCGACCAACGAAAATGTGCCAAAGTTTAAAAATCAATGAATTAATGCAATCAATTTTGTACAACGCCAAAAAATACAAGGATGAAAACGCACCACTTTTAATATAATATATTGCTTTTATACCTAATGACATACCCTGGAAATTGATCGGCTTATTAAGTACAGTAATGACAATTAATGTTACGTTCAAAAAAAAATTGTAAATTGTAACTTAGACGAATTGCAAAACATATAGGGAATCAAAATTATTTTCATGAGCAAATAACGGTATATGCTGTTATACCTTATGAATGTGGCAATCTTTTCATGGGAGAGATAAACCGACCACTGGACACCAGGGTTAAGGAACCCTGGATAGCAACTCAATGAGGGGGGTATCGAAGTGTTGGCTAGATAATCAGGCGTGGACTGAACACAATAACATAAAGTGGGACCAGGCCAGGATAATTCACAAGGAAGAACACTGGTATAAAAGAAAATTTATATAGAAAGCATATCTAATCTCGAATGAGAATATAATTATAGAGCTCAGCGTCCATACTAAAAACATTTGGAGGTCCTTCTTCGGGCACTGCCGCTAGGCATCACCGACAATCAACCGCCAGGGATAACGATTGTATCAGATAAGACCCAATGACCATGAATTCGACAGATAATTTGTACGTTTGTAAAATGTAAGTGAGGGGAAAAAACTCAATGAGCAGTCAAAATAATCAAGGAACTCCTCAGTATTTATTTCGAGATTACTTGCCTCTTTTTGTTAAGAATAGACAGATGGATCCGGAATTTTCACCTACAAGCCTGCCAGGATATACCTGGTTGAATAATTCTGCGGCTCTGTAAATACATGACATGTTTTTAGATCATTGGACTGATTTGAGTAATATAACTGATTACAAACTTACACTTTATTTAGAAATTGTGACAATTGTTTCGCATCTGATGGAACTTATTTATACAACGGTAGTACCTTAAGAAATGCAACAATTTTAAACTAAATAAAATAAACAATTTCTATTGCGTCAGGAAAAATGTACAGCATGATTTTAAGAACAGAAACAATTCAGTTGTACAGCTTCTCGTGATACGATGTGACTCGAATAAAATTTATTCCACAAAAAAAACACATTATTTTACATTCACACAAAAACTAACTTTATATGTTTGCATCCTTCAGTAATAGAGTTTTTTTTTCAGAATTGTATTTGGTACATTTAAAGTTTTGTGGATCGAATTACAAACATGAAGCAACAATACTCAGGAAAAGAAAAAGTTTTTCGATGAGGTATTAGTTAATCTTTTTGAAATAGAGGGAGGAGGTTATACACCACCGCTTAGGATAGTACCGTTTGGAATATATTTTTGGCGTCAACAGTTGGTAACGCTCTCAAAAAATTTTGAACTTTTCGACATCACTTCCTGGCCGTCATGCTCTCCAAGACGTTCAAGGTGGTCCAAATGTATATTTTATGGATGGACCAATCACTAATTGCAAGTCTTACCAAATTCTGATATTTTTTTATAAGTGAAATGTTCGTATTTCAGGAAAACGAACAGCTATTAATAGTAACAGAAAGCCTCTTTAACCAAAATTGCCCCAACATCAATTTGGACCAGAATAAAAGCGTTATGTTAAGTTAATAAAACATCAACATAAAATGTTCAACATTTTAATATACAAATGTCATCAATTTTCTATGTCGGAACTAGCTCATAGCTATTTGTGTTTCAATTACGACCCTTACAATATCTTTTGGCCTGATTTCTCTCAGGTATTTTTAAATGTATTATATTTTACAGGTGTTTCAGTCCAGCTACTAATTAATTAGTGAGATTTTGCTTTAATTAAATTATAAATGAAAATTACTTAGAGCATATATATAATAATAACTATCTGATGGCATGATAGACTAGCTCTGTAGTTTTGACTGGTGCATTGGTTTGAAGCGTTTTCGGTCATATTCATTAGATGTTGATGAAGTCTCTAAAACTTCAAAGGGTGGACGAAGGGGGATTCTGGAATCAAAAACTGGAGAGAAAGTGTAGTGGAATATCATTTTCCACAATATATTATTCTCTGAACTGAATAAAAACATTTTTGGATCTATTGATCTACACATTCACATGATAGCATAGGCCTTAGAGTAAACAGCAAAATTTGGGAGCTTTTTTCAGTTTTTGACTAACTTTCTCCTTGCATCATACTACTTCGATTATTTTGTTGCATTTGGTAGAATTGTTTGGACCCCACACCTATCAAGATATCAACTAATAAAATATATACTTAAATGAACATGACCTGACTTGGAATCATATACAGGGTGTTTCTAAAATAGAGTTCCAAACTTCTGCTGTGTATAGAACTCTTTAAAATAACTCAAGCAGTCTTTATTAACATGTGCCATAAATCACACACTAAGGAAGTTATAAGCCCTTAAAAGGGCTTAAACAAAACTATTTTTTGTTGTTATTGACAAATCGATCGAAAATAAATAGAAAAAAAAATTATGGATCCTACATAACTTTTTAGGTTAAATAACATGTGCTACTACATTTTTCAACATGCAAATCATAAGCGTCCTATTTCGGTTGTTGTAGGGGGTGTTCGGCCCGTAAATGTAATTAATAAAAAACAGTGCAGAGCTCATTTGACAGTTTATCAATAATTGAAATTGTGAAGCGTTCTGGCAACGTCAGTCTTTTATCTGCCATGGTAAACATAACATTTTTTACGTAAAATTGTTAAAATTTTATAAATCTGTAGAGAAAATTGTAAAAAATTTGAATAAAAAAATTCCGGTCGAAAATCCCCTTCACCAACCCAAATAGGACGCTTATGATTTACGTGTCGAAAAACGGAGTACTATTTACTATTTAAGGTAAAAAGTTATATACCCATCCATTTTTTTCTTTTTATTTTGGACCGTTTTGTAAATAACAGAAAAAAAACGTTTTGTTTGAGACTTTTGGCTTATTTTAATGGGTTCTATATACTGCAGAAGTTTGGAACCTTATTTCAAAAAAATCCTATATGACAATTTTGAAATAAATTAATCTATTGTATAAAACAATAGGCCTAAAAACTGGAGCATTAAAACCTTAATTATCTCAAACAATAACATTATAGTTAAAGTTTAATAATTATTTAATTTAAAGTTATGCTGAACATATATCAACTCATACTAGAATAATATGTTACTATATTTTTTTCTTTTGCAGGTAAGACAGATTTCTAAACTACTGCTGACTGTTCATAGTCATTTCCTCTTTTCTGTAAGTACATTATAAAATCGTATATTATACAAGATAACAATTGGTGAAGATAACCCTGCATGTAAAAGTGCTTTATGTAAATGAGAACAACAGATGTTTTATGTTTTTGGGAAAACCCAATTATCATTTATATATTTTCTGAGTTCTTTGGAAATAATACCACATATACTTGAAAGTCTGAATATTTCAAATAGTCCAAACATTTCGAGGTCTAAATCAGACCCAGTTTTCAATGGTAGAACTTAATAAAAATGAACAAGAAAAAGAATTTAAAGATTTCTAATGACAAATTTAGTAGATCACAATTTGCTATTAATGTTTCGATATTTTGTTTTCAATGGAACTTGTTGGATCTCTGTTTAGTTTAGTGTACCGTCCGTATATGTTTATGTTCTGAATTTTGACATCATATTTATTTTTATTTAAAATTACTGTGGCATTGCATTTAACTGCAAGTAACATTTTTACAGTACTGTCATTTTTTTAAACTTTCATTGCAAATAGTTCATTTTTAGAAACATTATTTTTGATGAATATAGGTTTTTCAAGTTCAATTTTCTGCTCTGATACGATATTCTTGAGCTTCACTATGGCTTAATTTACTAGCAGTTTGTTCTATAGAACTGATAATATCAAATAATACTTTATCTGATAGATTATTGACAGTTTTTCTTAGATCAAAATATTTATTTTGTACCTTATTTTATAATATATTCTTATTTAAAAGCTCATTCAAGTTACGTAAGTTGGTTTTTGTGATCTGAATTCTTTGTTATAACTTATGAGAGTATTGTTTTTAATTATATTAAAGTCGTTTTCTGGTATAGGTATGATAAGCAAGAAAAAAGGGAAGGACCATGAGGGAATACGGGTTCTATAGTATTGCTCGATGTAAAAAAATGTGTTAAAACAGTTGATTTTTATCTCGAAAAAAACGTAAAAATACATTTAATTCATTTCAGTTGTTCTCGCAAGGTCCTTTCTGTTACTAAACATTATTTTTATTTAAATTGTTTTATTCTACAGCGAAATAATATCGCTGAATGAACTGCATTATGAAAATTGATATTTTACAATAAAAACGCCATTAATAGGATTTCTTTACAAATAATAATAACCTTACAATATTTAAACTAACAGAGTTAATTTTTTGTTTCATCGAATATTGCATTTTTAAGTCATCCAAATTATGTAGACGTATATAAAATAGAATTTAACTGAAACAAACTTTTTGCACGTCTCACATTTTCAGTAGAAAACTTCTCATAATTTAAACGTTTTGAGAATAATTCATAATTTATTTCGGCGCACAGCCATCAAGCCTACTCACAAACACATGTGAATAATGTCACGTATTTGGAAGTTTTCGCGAAAAGCTCTTCAAGCTCGAAGCCGAATATGTAAATCCAAATGTACGCCATGCAGCGGAGTTTTTTAGTATTTTCACGAACTTCTATCCAATTTCATATTTTCTGGCATTCGGATGAAGGTTCAGCCTTCATCACTAAGTGTATTAATACTTTTTACCGCAGACTTCGTTGACGGTCCTGCCACGTAAAATAAGAAATGTGTTTTTTCGTTGTTTATAGAGTTGCTGAGGCAATAAAATTTTTGAGGTGTAAGCTAAAACAGAAGTGGCATTTTCTAAAATGTGATAAATTGAGTTGTTTTTAAGATTAAATTAATGTTACTCAAAATTTTCGAATACTGTTGACGGGACCTTATTCATTCAGTTTATTGCAATATCTTTCTCGTCGCTTCTTCATATGGAAATGAAGTTTCTGAATTTGAATTTGAATCAATGTGTAATAGTGTACCATTTAAACAATTTAAAGTCTATTTGGCCATAAAAGATTAAAGATAAAAAACTTTAATTGAAAATAAACTTGCATTTAATATATTTCATTTGTATTTAGTTTTCAAACAATCAGCTCACCATATTTACAACTAATTGAGAGAACACAAAAGCTAACAACAACAACTATTTTTTTAGGTATATATTAAATTATACAATTCTCGACTATCTATATATAAATAGGCTAAGACAAAACGATTAGGTATCATTTTCTCCTCTGTCTCTCAACCGATTTTCTTCATTTTTATTTTGTTTAGTAGCTACTGACGACCTTCAGTGCAGAATGCTAATATTAATTTATAATAATGGTTCATTCATTAAATAAAATATAATAAAAATTCATTATTTACGTCATAATGTCAACGCCAAACAACTGAATGTGCCGCGTTCCGCCACCGCCAGACTCAAAACATTGAGTAATTATATATAGAGGGACCAATGCTGTTTATACTTAGAGCATGTACTACTGGAAGTGGCATGCAAGAGTTGTTATTGTTTAGTGGTAAAGTAATCGTTGTATATTATAATTATACAGGGCGATTCCAGATATGTTAGAAATCATTTTTTTCGTGGGTGGCACATAAGCAGTTGCATATATAGGGTGTTTAAAAGACAGAGTAGAGTGCAATTATAACTAATAAAATAATTATATAGGGAAGCCCATTAGCGGTTGAATTTACAGGGTTCTTGGAATAGAAGGTGCAGTAGAATTACGGTTATACAGGGTGGTGCAAAGATTATTATACAGAGATGCATATACAGGGTGGCGGAAATGGAAATGCAACATTTCGTAACCCATAAGCAGTTGTATATATAGGGAAGATGAAATATAGGGTGAAAGGAATTATAGATATACAGGATGATGATAAAAAATGTTAGAAACGGAAATGATTTATAGAGTAGCCCACGAAGAGTTCCATATATATGATGATTGAAATATAGGTCAGAGTAGAATTATAGTTACAGAAGATAGTTAAAAATTTCATAAACAAAAAGAGTAAATACCGTGGCTCATAGGCAGTGGCATATACAGAATGGTTTACCGGGTGGTTCAAAAATGTTAAAAAATATTATGCGTGGTCCATGAGCAGTTGCATATACAGGGTGGTGGAAATATATAATGAGATGGAATTATTATAATGAGGATTTTAATAAATGTTTGAGAATTGAGTGCAACTATAGCTATACAGACAGGTTAGAAAACATAAATATGAATGGTAGCCTATTAGCGGTTGCTTTGTTGTCATATTAAATTAAGAATTACGAATTTGAACACAAATAAAGTCCTATGAATTATATCTGAAAAAAACTTGAATTTCTTTACTTATTTGTAGAAGCGAGATGTAAGACCGACATCTAGGATTTTCGAGGAAGCTATCACACAGAGGTTCCGAATCTGGATCCGTTCCGCGTAATTGTTGTTCTCCCTAAGGTCCTAGGATAGAATGTCTCGGTACGATTTTCAGGTTACTTAACCTGCCAGAGATATTGACACAATTGGTCGAATTTCGACCAGTGGGCGACAGCTAGTATTTATAAAACAATACGACTTTTGTCTTCTAAACGTTGTTTGTGGCATAGTCTTGATTACCTTTATGTTTTTTTGGGCAATAACACCACAATATATGTCGTTTTATTTCGATTGTGGTGTTATTGCCAAAAAAACATAAAAGTAATTAATACGACTTTTCTTCGCATTGTTTTTAATGAACAAACATTGGCGTCTTGCCATAGGAATATTCAGTGCGATCAGTCGTAGTCTTTCTGTGCCATTTTCTTCTAAGAAAGCTGCTCCTAGCATGGATTCTTTGGGCATATCTCCTTTCCTTTCCTTTCCGGGGAGAAGATTGTCAGGGTGCCCTGTTCAATAGGCAGCATGACTTCAGTTGCATGTTATTTCCGTGCTGATTTTAAAGTTTACGCATTATCGTATGTTGCAGATTATTTTCGTATTGGTTCAAGACTCATCAATGGCGTAATTTATGCCAACATTGAAAGCCACTTCAGTACCGATTATCCGCTGGAGATAAGATTGCCTAAAACTCTAATTTGGCAATGAATGTAGCAGCACTTGTCTTTGCCATTGACGGTACCCTGGACAAGTTAGCTGCCGCTGCTTTCGCAGAATCTCTATCATCTTAGTTCTTTGCATTTTGTTCTCTCTCATATTACTGATCATACTTTGGAGGTCAAGCTGTTTTATAAACTCGTCCAATACATCTGAGTATGCTCATTGTACCAAACGTCGAATTTCAGTGGCGATTTTCTGCAACCTTTCCTCAGATTTTTTTATTCATATTTGGAGTAGGCTATAGCTAGTACTACCATAGACCATTTTGTAGTCAATATATTTGACAATTCCCTTTTAGGATGTCTTCCATACATTTTCAGTTTCACCTTGCCCTTTACCATATAATAAATTTCATTGTGGTTTGGACTTGAATTTCAAATTCAGTAAATTAAATATGAAGCGTAAAATTGAGGTGATTTTGATATGTCCTTGAAAGTTATTGACAAGATCAACTCTTATTTATTTTTCAATCCCTTATAACTTTTGTTTCTGCAGTTGTTTTTGTATGTTTGAAATTTTCAGTTGTTATTCCTTAATTGTCAAAATATCGCTACATATTTGTTTTTATGCTATTGCTACGGTAAACAATATTACAAAATATTGAAAACTTGCATAATGAATTGTTACTTAGTAAAAGTTGAAATCCATGATGAAAAAGTAATACTACTTGTTACCCACTCACCCTTTATTGAAACATATGTGACTACTGTTTCACTCACGCTTCTTCTGCCATTCTTATTGTCAGAGGAAGCGCAGTGTTAGGAAAATTATTGTCACATATTTGTTTGAACAAAGAGTAAGTCCGTAAGTACTAGTATTGTTATTTTATTATGAACTATAATAAGCTCTTTCCTGCTAATATGTTGTGAATAAATGACGAATTTTCTAAATTATGTTGACAATTTGGTCAGTTTTGTTCATAAAACTTTCTTATTCGCTGAAAAATTTAAACCAATCTCTAGTCTAAAACATGACTTGGTACAACTTAGAACTAAACCGTAGGAAAGGCTTTTTTAAGGGCCCTATACCCAGAAAACATGTATCTTTCGTGGTTCCCATGGTCTAACAAAACTACTCTCGACCACTTTTCTAGACAAATTCAACATTTCTTCTTTATGTTATTGACTAGTAGATTTTTTTGAGGGCTAGATTTTTTGGTTTTTCTAGTGTCTGATGCTATAGAAAACCATTTATGAAGCAAAATTGCTCGTAAAACGTTACAAATTTCCAAAACTTACCCAAATGTTTGGTCTTCTTCAATTTAAGTAATATGCCCACTGCCTTTTAAGGTACCCATCTTTTCTTTGGTTTACCATACTTAATTTTAGCTTACATCTATAATTGTATATTTTATCTGGTATGTAGCCTCTCTGCATAGATGTTTTTTTTACTTATTTAATTGTTCCTTGATTTTCTGGTATCGATCGAACGTTTTCAATTCGTTTCTAATTTAGCCTTTATTATTCTTTGTCGAGGAATTGTCTAAAATTTGAAGTTTTGGTTTGTTCATTGTTCTGGAGAATTTATTAATTTTTAAATGTAATATTGAGTATCTTAGCATCTTTATATATGAACTTATTCATTAATCGTCACTAAACCCATCGTTTTCTTCTTTCACTTTAGAGCTGACCCAGTTCCAAGGAACCTTTGATTTCTTCCATCATATCTTGTTAAGTTCTACTTTATGCCATCTAAGACCTTTCTTTAGTCTAAGTTTCCTCTTGTATACAGGGTGAGTTTTTTTATGATCAGTATGGGGATCTCGGAAACTAGCGGAGATAGAGCAATGGTTAATGGTTACTGGCCCAATTTAAACAGACTTTCGGATTTTTGTAAAAAGTCATGGCTTACTAGATATTTTGAAAAAAATAAACTCTGTCGAATTAGTCAAATTCCTCTAGCTCCTTTGTTTTTGATTTTATAAAAAAAGTGTAAATATTAAACTTGAAGGGAATTGTATCCCGAATATGACTGTCATGTCCTCGTTTGCCTGACAGCAATCGTTTTCAAGATATGACACAAACTTATCTTTTTTTGAATGGAAACCATAGTTGGCTATGACCTCAAAAAATCGGACATTTTTAGAGCTTTTCAACGATACAATACTCGATATAGTTATTTATAAAAATAACGGAGTTATGGATGCTTTTCTCTTTTATTTTCACTTTTAACGTAGGTAGCCATGAAATCGATTGACTTATTAATAACTATTCCAAAAAACATTGAACGATATTTTTATTAGGTATATCAGATATAACGAAAAAACTAAATAAGTAGGTACTTACTAAAAACTTAAGAAATTAAAGTACATAATAATGGTTACAATTTATGTTCGAAAAGTCCACCATTGTTATTTAGACAAAAATTGCATCTTTTTCAAGATTGGCATTACTGCTTTCCTCACTGACCGCCTATCAATTTCTTCAATTACTTGTAATACCGCCTCCCTTAGGTCACCAACTGTTTCATACTTTCTTTTGTATACTTTGTTTTTTAGCGCACCCCATAAATAGAAGTCTATAACTGCCAAATCGGGAGAACGGGGTGACCATTCGTGTGTGCCATTTCTTCCTGTAAAAGAGTTTTGGATAGATAGTGTTGTCTTACTAATAGAGAGTTGCAACAATTCAATTTCTAAACGAGTTCTTAACTCAAATTATGCAACATGCCTTGAACAGTGTATTGCAAGAAATGCAAGTAGCGCTCCTCAGTAAATGATTCGTCATAGATAAAAGGCCCCAGAATAGTAGACCCTATGATACCTCAACAAACATTAAAACCAATTTTTTTCTGGGGTCGTCTTTGTTCTACATGGAAAGGGTTTTCTTTAGACCAGATATGCTCATTGTGTCTATTGAACATAACGCAGTTAGTAAATCTAGTTTCATCTGACCATAACACCTTTAATGAAAACTGTTGATTGTCAAGGCACATGTCTCTAAACCATGTACAAAACAAAATACGTCGATGTTAGTCACCAGCATGCAAAGTTCGTTGAGATGTGCGAGCTTCTGCCGCAATCTCACGAGTTGATGTAGATAGATTTTGATTAACCATTGCCAAAACATTTATTTTTACTGCTTCGTTAATTTGATTACGTTCGTTTGGTGGTTTAGTAAAAGATCCATATCTGCGTAAACTATCGTAAAGCCTCTTAAATGTACATACAGCAGATTGACGACGATTAAAATATCTATGACAGTATTCCTCAGCTGCACGAACTGAATTTTAATGGCATATGAGATAACATTCCACCATATTCAGTTTTTCTTCGTTAGAATATTCCATTTAATTATTATTATTTAATTAAGTACTCTCAAATGAGGAAAAGTCAAAGTTAAAACAATCTTTTTCATGGCTACCTACGTTAAAAGTGAAAATAAGAGAGAAAAGCATCCATAACTCCGTTATTTTTATGAGTAACTATATCGAGTATTATATCGTTGAAAAGCTCTAAAAATATCCGATTTTTTGAGGTCATAGCTAACTATGGTTTTCATTCAAAAGAGGTTAAGTTTGTATCATATCTCAAAAACGAGAGCTGTCAGGCAAACAAGGACATGACAATCATATTCGGGATACAATTCCCTTCAATTTTGATATTTACACTTTTTTTATAATATCAAAAACAAAGGAACTAGAGGGATTTGACTAAATCGACAGAATTTCGTTTTTTCAAAATATCTAGTAAGCCATGATTTTTACAAAAATCCGAAAGTGTCAATAAATTGGGCCAGTAAAACTGCAAATCTTACCCAATTTAACCATTGCTCTATCTACGCTAGTTTCCGAGATCCCCATAATGATCATCAAAAAAAACTCACCCTGTATATTCCAAACTGCCACAGCTTTCTAAAACCATTGTTGTAATTATAAAAAGGCACGTTTTGATCCTTCAGTAAGGGGCTCAATCTAGGTCAGAAGCGTCTGAGTTTTGTGTTTTTTGCAATTATTTTGCTAAATCCTACTCTGTACAGGGTCAACATACCCCTACCAAAACGACAATCCTGGATCCGCTATTGCATTAGTGCCAGCCTGCAAATGCATTATAAAGGGACTCGCTCAGTACTACCCTATTTGGTCCCTCAAAGGACTTTAGTATATCTCTATATAATCAAAATTTTGACAGCAGATGAGTCGTGCTCTTAAAACTTAAAAAACTTCCTGTGATTTAACTACTATATTGTTTCAACTTCCGAAGCTATAAAATATACTTTTACATAGGTACTTATGAAAATTATAAAAATTGAAAAACTTCAGCAACTTTTTAATTTAACATAGCAACAAATTTCCAAATAAGTAGCAAACAGGCACTTACAGGTACATTAGTACAAATAACTTTTTTAGCAATTTTAGGATTTTATAAATAAGAGTAGGTTAAATTAAAAGTTGCTGTTAATGATTTTTTACTAAAACTATATATCTGACACTGTTTAGTTTTGTAAAAATCACACTAAAAAATACAGCTACTTATGATAAAATCAGTTGTGAACAAAAGACCTTTCCACCTATACCAAGCCAGCTTTTTTTGTAGGTATAAAAACGTAGTACACCATGTAAACGTTGAAATGCGTTGCTTTCGTTTATATATTACACTCAGAGTCCATTAGCCTGGAAGTTTTTTATATAGGGCGTGGGGAACTTTTATGATAAAAAGTTGAGCGAGCTTCAGACCCATTATTGACAGTATTATGACTCACTGAAACTTCTCTTTTTTTTTCTAATGGTCATCTTATAAAATATCTCTACTTTCTTCCCCGACTTTTAGCAGAAGTTAATCTAGGTAATTCCATAGACAACATTATTATATCATTTCTAAATTAGGTCTATTTTATTATAGGCTAACTACTAAACGATGAACAAAGCAATAGAAATTTAATTTGCTTTAATTCTGCACCTTTACCGGAAATATGCAATACTCATTGTTTCATACTTTCACACCAGGTTGTAATAACTGTCATTCTTAGGTTGTAAGACAATAAATGTTAATAAAAACAATCTATGTAATATATTAGTTAATAACAAATAACTTGGAAAAAGACTTTCAGGCTGTTTATGTTGGACAGATTGGTAGAACTATAAATTGCGAAATCAAAAACATAAAAATTATCATTTTTATATTTATGTTAAAAGAATTATGTTTTTATGTTCTTTTATTTTACCAACTAACTCAAAAAGCATCGGTATGGCAATACGTTATATAGACAATAACCATTTTAATGACTTAGATAATGTAAACAAATTTTATTGTCTTAAATAGCTAGAAAAAAATATATAAAGTCTATCCATAACACTAATGACCAGCTTCGCCCAATTTCAAACAGAGATTTTTAACCCTATTTTATTTGAATTTTATTAGACAGCTATACATCCTTAAAAACGTCATTATAGTATTTTCCTAACATAAATATTAAAGAATAATAATTAAGTAATTTGCATCAATTTATGTAAACTATACTCTCTTCGAGGTGTCATTCTTTTGTACGCAAGACAATATATATAATAAATACCTATTGTTTCTGGTTAGGGAACCTTGATCAGTTGCTCTTCACACAATTGAATGTCCTCTCGATCACTTCTTTATGTATTTGATACATATCGTTAAATTTGAAGACGCGAGATGTAAAGACCGACATCTAGAATTTTCGGGAAAACTAGCACACAGAGGTTCCGAATCTGGAGCCGTTCAATGTGCTAGTTTCCCCCGAAAATCCTAGATGTCGGTTTTTACATCTCAACTTCAAATAGGTAAACATTATCAAATGTATTTGTAACAGTTTCGACTTTTGATTTTAGCACTTATTTAATATTCTTGGTAGAGTCCTCAAAAGGTCAAAACATATATGTCGAGTATTTTTGAATAAAAAATTCTGAAACATTTAAAAGCAAAGCTTGAAAAACCTTCTTCGTTTGTTTATGAATATACATACTTCAATTTCTCGTAATATTTTAGTCAGTACCTTATAAAGATTTTAAAATATTGAAACGCTTTAAACTATTTTGCGATAAAACCTTTAAATACTGGAATTTCATAATAAATTTTCTCCAAGTAGTGGCAGTGTCTCAAATTTATATATTGCCTCAGTAAAAGTCTCATAAAAATTGTACCAGTTTCGGAAAATATAGCAGATATAATTATAAACATACGGGTGAAAATCAGAACATCCTACCACAACAAAGTATTAAAAATATCCTCTATATATTTAGCTGATTTTACTATAATTGTTATACCGCTATTACACTGCCTGTGAAGTAAAAACATTTTATTTTGTTTAAAAACTAAATGGAAATATTTGCGAAAATATTGAAGCAAAGTCAAATTGTTTTTCGTTACTAAAAACTACACTGACAAGCCTTTTATGTCTCAGATCTACTGTTTCAAACAAACCAGTATGGAGGGGATTATCTGTGTTTTGAATGAACCGCAGTTCGAGTTGTTTACTTTGGCACTCACTATGTTATCTTTGCGAATTAAATTTCGAACAATGTGGACATTCCTAAAATAGTAACACAAATCACACAACCAACTGGGCATTTACTTTAATTTTATGTTCGAGTGAATGGATACTCTTCGTTAACTATTCCACGAACACCGAGGAACAAAATAAACAATGTGTGACAACCCTATTGATGCCCTGAGAGAATTTCATTGTTATTTCAAGGGACCTTTCGATAAGAACATATATCGATTACAACTGTATGATAGGTGTTGATTTATATTGTATATCTGTCCGTGGGATTTCGTTATAATTCATAAGTGATAAACGTAGATCAGATTAAAATACATCGGTAGATAATGTAGTTAGTCTAGTTCAGAATCTCAAATACTAACTAGTGAAAATAGTTATTAAATTAATATGTAGGGAATAAAATTAGGTTCGTAACATTTAAAAATTGAACCCACGTCCATATATAAAGGGTATAGATCTAAAAAATGTTTAGATTTTTTCGTTCTAGCCAATCATCTTACTTGCTCATTGGACGATCAGTTATGTAAAAAAATAGTTATTAAAGTAGCCAGCATGCAGACGGGTTAATTTCAGCTATGTTAAGACTTGCTCTATTTACGGGGAGATATGGAATGCTGCGATAAACTTCGTCCCAATTGCTTTGTTTACGATATTTTCATGTAATAGCTTTTTTCTTATTATGGACTTATTTTAATTAAATTTGTCTTATTTAAGAGACAATTGAGGGAGTCAGACTGGTTACTTCATATGTTTAAAATCTGTATTTAAAACAAAATGGCGGAAGTATTTAAACTTTGACGAAATTTAAAACATGCTGTTATTTCTTTGCATCACTCTGTATAGCTTTAAAATTAAGGTTTTGAAATACTGATTATTTTTGAGTAAAAGAAGAGCTAGTGCATTAGAATCCGTCAAAAATAACGAACCTATGACAAATTAGTGGTACGCATGTTTTAACATCCTGAGGACTAAAACAAAATAGGTGTAATGACAAATTTCATTTCGGTTGGTACCGCTGCTATTTAGAATTATAGACAGAAATATGTCTATACACCAACTCAGTCTTACAAAATAACATAAATGATGTTAAAACATATCTACCTTGTCATAAATCTATTATTAACTTTTAACGAATCCTAATGCATTGCCACTCATTTCATTAACTGATATTTAAAATGTCAGAATCTTACTTTTAAAGCTATGCAGAGTGACACAAGAAAGTAAAGTGTGCCATAGTTAATACACGTCCATCATTTTGTTTTTAATACTGAATTTAAAAAGGAAGTCGGCGCTCGGACGCAATCACTTGTCTTAAACAAGCCTAATTTAATTAAAACCAGTTATATTATGAATAGATATACAATTTAGGTAAATATTTATCTGATAGGGTTTATAACAAATAATTTAAAACACATATTGGGTATCTTTATTCATTGCTTCATTTAAGCTAAGGCATTTAACTAAAGATTTGGTTTGTTTGTATTTTTTATTTCGTTTGGCAGATTTACAGGTTAAGCGACAATTGACATTTTATCTTTTTCAAATAAATTCTGTTTTCTAATGGTCCTTTCATCTTCTACTTCCGTGAATACATTCTGCACCCCTGTTGATAGAAATTTGTCTGTTCTTTACATGTATATATTGATTTTTCGACCTCTTCTATGACGTTCTCGATTAAGAGATTGAGCAGAACAGAAGTATTTTGTCTGCCATTATACGGCTTTGTATTTGTGATTTGTTGGAAAACTAGAATTGTGTTATAAAGAAGTCATGACAAAACATGAGCTAATATTCGTTTATAGTTTCCATTATAGGTCTATGGTAGAGAGACAATTTGGGGGCTTTCTGATATAATTACATTCCATTTGTACCTACATATAGGTAAGCTTGTTCGGGTCGCCACTTGAAATTATGAAAATTGGTTCGTATCAATTAAATGTATGGTTTTTGTGCGTAGATAGTGGACCTAAGTCGACCTTCACCGAGCTGATAATAGAATGAAACATATTTTATAATAAATTTAGTGTATTAGAAAATATATTCAAAATGGGTTGCCTAAAAAATCTTTGGTGGAGTCGCCGGTATTAAAAATATTTAAAAATTCGAAACACGGGATAAATTGAAAACAAATTGGATTGGTTCCGGGATGTCACGAAGTGGTACCATATCTTTTTATAACATAGCTTGTACCGTTTCTTAGAAAATCGGGAAATAAAATTTAACGACTTTCGTATACAGTAAAATTTGGTGGAGTCGCTGGATTAAAATTTAACTGTTCGAAAATTGTAAATAAATTCAACTAACCAAAATAAATGTCAGTTAATATGAATATACAGTGTGTATTCACAAATCAAACGATTTAATAAATAAACAGTAATAATTTCATGTCAGTTTGTCATCAAAGAGGAATTTTGATTACAAATTAAAGTATCTTCATTTTTGTTAAGATCTAAAATTGTTATCAAATAGAAGTGATTAGAACTAAAATCTGCATCTACTTATGCCATTGCACTAAAAATTATATAATGTATAATTAAGTATTTCTGTAACTTTTCCAAGAATGTACTTGGTTTCAAAAAGTATGTCAAATAGTCTGACCCAGACTCCGAAACGTTTGTAAATATACAGAAATTTAGTGACTTGTATTATTTCCCAGAAAGTGCTTAAACATTGAAAAAATATGCCACAAATATCCTTCAGAAAACAACTAGAAATTGTATATTTAAAAATCATGGTTCCCAGGCCTGAATCTGAACCCTACGCCAACAGAATTATAATCTAAAGTATATATATAACAAAATATCCCGGAAATAATTCAATATAGTTTAATACTAAAAGATTTCGAAAAGATTGTTGAGGAGGTCTTGTATTATTTTGTCTGTTCATTGGGGTTTTCTCTCTTCAAAAATTTTTCCTGCAACAGATAAGTATTTAAAATATTATTTGGAGAACAATATGTCAATATGACAATATTGTCACTGTCAAAATTTTTTGACAAACAACATAATCCATATCAGTGCGAAATTTTTTTGAAAATACCAAAAAAAAAGACTCAACAAAACGATTGACAACGACTCCAGAGTCGGAGTTGAAACGTCTCCAAACAGATAAGTATAACACTATACCATACCATACACTATTTATATACAGGAATACTGGTTGATCTTTCTCTCTGAATAACTATGAGGAAGAATTTCTGTACGGACAGTCAGTAATCCAGGCAATTTTACGAAATTACCTTACTACACTTTGTTCTCCAAATACGATTTTAAATACTTATCTGTTGCAGGAAAACATTTGAGGGGAGAAAACCCCAATGAACAGATAAAATAATACTAAAAGATCTTTATGGTAAACCGGTAAATCAAAGTTATATAAACAATTTCCATATATTTTTTAAACGACTCAGTTTGTGATAGGCTGTATATATTATGCATGAATAAATATTTACATATCTGCTCACCAATTACAAAAATTCCCAGCAAAATTACATTGTAAAACTACTTAAATATATCTTGAAATATTTCGAAAGCTCCATACAATGTCTTTCGGTAAATCTACATTAGTAAAGTGATGTATCATAGTGTCACTTACCAATGAATTTATATTCATTTCCTACAAATATACATGCAGATAGTGGTATTGAATAAACGTACAAAATGATTTATAGTACGTCTCGTGCGAATGTCGTAAAACTCCGGTTTCATTTTACTGTATGACGGATTTTATGAACTGAAAACAATGCAAATAGATTTTGTAATTTTAACGACCTACTTCGAAGTAAAGTTTGTTTCACAAACAGTAGAGCTTTATTGGAAAACTGATTAGCCCCCGAACCACAGGCGAAGTAATATTTATTTTTATTTAAACACTGAAACTCAATTAAGAAGTTTTAGAGCTTATAAAACCGACCGCTCTAATTACCAAGATAATGTACTGAGACTGGAAGGTCTCAGTCCACAAGTTTCATCTTCTTAGTTAGTGACTAGGATGGCGTTTAAATTTATATGGGAGGTAGTTTAGTTGCAGAAGTCATTTGACCAGAAGCTCTTTTGCTCAAGTAACAATAAATTTCATGACCGCTACATCGTGTTATAATTTTCCGCCCGTACCGCAAAATAGTATGATAAATCTTTTTGTGTGATAAATCAATTTTATCATCAAAAGCGACTGAGTATACTCTTTATTTTTTGAAAAATATGTCTTTCCCATGTGTTCCCTATACCTTGAGTAGGTATCTACATCTGGCAGAATTGTAAAACATTGTTTATTTTCTTTATTACAAAAATTGCTGGCTCACATAGATTAAACAATCGACATTGTTCGACCACTGGGATGTAATTAATTGAATAATTATAGTTTAAAAAAAGTCGTAGAAAGTCAAACAATCAATCATGATTAATTAGGTCAAAATAAACATATTATAAAATTAAATTTATTAACAGTATAATTCGATTTAGAGCAAAAAGGGTGAGGTGCATTTCACTATATTTGCATAACTCTCCTCTTATAAATAGTTGCCAATAGAATAATTGTAAAATTTAATATTTCAAGCACCCCACGATTTTTACTCTGAATCAAATTATTCTGTTAATAATTTAAATGTAATTATATTTTTATTTTGAGGAACTTAATCATGATTGATTGTTCGAAATTCTACTGCTGTAATATTGCTGTAATATAACCTGTTCATAATTAAAAATTATTTTTTGCTTTTTAGTTCGGTTTGCTACTAAAGCGTATTTTTTAGTTTTTTTTAAACTATTATTATTTTCTAAGTCTTTAGTCTTTGAACGATGTCTATAGGATTTATAATGAAATATCATGTTTGCGTAACCTTTCCATTTCATTACAGAAAGTTCTACTACTGCCAACTAGATGGCTGTAGTTAATAGACGAATTTTTATTTAGGCAAGAACAGTGACAAAAAGACATCAAACGGGAAAATTTGACTTAAAGAATTCTATTGTCATCGGCCCTTGACACGTGGGCCAATTTAAAATCGTATTAATATTAAAAATGGTACAAATTCAGGCACTGGCGAGTTTAATATCACGCTCACAAAGAGAATGAAGAGGATATGATAATTCATACAGAGGGACTTGAGAAACGTAAAATATAAACACTGTCTGGTTCGTTTAATGTAATTGCAAGCGTACCCAATAAATCTTAAAAGTGTCGAAAATATCCAATATATTTTATCTTATCATTTAAGAGGAGGGAGATCGCGATTTCTTTCGTTTCTACAGAGGGTAGGAGAATGTATAATGATTAAAATTATGCTTAAGTCCTCTGGTCCTCAGGAATCAAAGGAACAATCTTCATGTCAATAATTTTTAGAAAAAATATATTCTTCATAAAATGAACTGCATGATCTGAAACCTACACTAAATATAAATATATATAAAAGTTAAATACATTTAGTTTTGGATATGTCGAAGATTGTTGTGAAATAAAGTTTAAACACTGCATTTAATTAGGCTACACCCTTTAAAAATTGTATAATAATTATTTTTTAATTTGACGTTACTAATAGAGGAATTCTCTAAAAACTAATCATCGTAATCAAACTGTGAAAACTGTGGAGCCTTTGGTGTGTCACAGATGATGTCAACGCGGTTTCAGCACAAAGCTGTCATAGTCATAGTGTAAACCAAGAGAGGTAATTGAAATATTAGAACTAAAAAAGGCGAGATGAACTGAAAGCTTTTTAATTAAAAAGGCAAAATGTCTTAAAAATTTAAAAAAACTAATTCGATCAGTAATACAAATCAATGAGATAGTTAATCAGAAAATACAGATTGTGGAATCAGACATAATAAGGAGATAAACGACGAAATAAAGGTCTCAAAAAACACAAACCAAACGAAAATTATAAAACCGTAACAACGGGACTTATAGCGACGAAAATATCAAAACAACGTTTATACCAAAGGTTCCTTTAACAAACCACCCACATTTAATGATTTAATTAATCTTGGCCTATGCAAGGCAATTTGAAGCATTCGTCGCAGCTAATGGCATGGTACTTACGACAAGATCAGACCTAGGTAACAGATGCAAGAACCAATCCTTGAGTTAAGTGTGCCCGGTGTAACTGAGAGGAAAATCACAAAAATCTGGAGAAAGCCTACAAAAATTCGAAGCAAAGATACTACCTACTAAGTATACCTACCTGTACTACTCAGATTTGCTAGCCGAAACTAAAGTACAATTGGCCACAGAAAGTTTTAAAAATTATACCTAACATTAATGGTTTTAACATAAACAAGACTGAGTAGGAAGTACTTTTAAGCTCATAGTCTCATATAAAATTGTAAAAAATAAATAATTGTTTACCATGTGATAGATTTTTTGAAAAATATTTTGTAATATTTGTATAGCGTTTCTGGGTTCGGGTTGATTGTTGATTATAATAATAAATTAAAAACAAAAAATTGTTTTGTAACCAGCAGAAGATTTATAATAATATATTTTTAAATCGTAAAAATCCGATTTAACAATAATTTAAATAATAAAATAAATAATTCAAAAAAGTTTCACAATTGTAGTACATATGTTATTGTACTTACGTTTATTTTCAAAACTTTCTTAATACCTAATAATAATTAGAAAAAAAATCTGTTCTATACAATAGTAAACTAAGTTAGTAATAAAATATTAATGTAATAGCGAAAAAGGTACACCAGCACAATTTCAATAGGATTGAAGAAGGCATAAAACACTAGAACAAACTATATTCCCGAAGCGGAATATTAAAACTATCTACTAGGTTCGTAGTCCTCGCCCACTCACCCTCGTCTGGCCAATCATCGCAGACTACGCATAGATACACTAGCGCTTCGCCACTCGACAGTCCTTTTCGCTTCACGATTACTACAAGATATCAACTGCCTGTGCGCCGTTGAAGATATCTGCCGCACTTGCAGTTGAAATGTTAGGAAGTAACTAAAGTAAACAACATCAAAACAGTCGAAAAACTGCAGTGGATAACTAAATAAAGTTTAGCAGAATGCAACAAAAAAAAAACTTTTGCATTTTAGCTGATGTTTTCCTTAAACGCAGTACGCCAAGCTAATGAACTATATTTGTCACTAGTGCTCATCATACATTTTCAGACATGTTTCACAAATTAGTGTATATGGACTCTTTTTTCATACATTTATTTCACAAATGTATGAAATGTATGTATGCTAATCTCTGCCCAATTTCAGGACGCAGTTATGAAATGATCAGTTGTCATGAGTGCTGAATACGCATGCAAATCTTCAAACTACTCAGACGTCGTTAAATCGGTGAAAATTGCATTGAACGTAATTGAATTTCTTAAACTGGTCAGGACAATGGGACAAAAGTTATCAAAGTATGCAATTAACCGGTTTCTTCGCAAAACAGTATTGTAATGTTTTTATTTTAACACTCGGGTTCAGTTCAGTTATTGGATTTATTTAAAAACACAGTCCAACTCACTCTAATTTATTTCCACTACTTTACATAATTTATATTCACAGAAACTTGTTTACATTTTATCTTAACTATTCGATACGACCGACGAAAACTGAATGCCTCCTATCGCCAGCTGTTCATTTTATATATTTATCTTGGAATTGTCTGGTACGTCCACGAACCATCGGGAAACTCTTTCATGTTCTGGAAGCTTTAAAGGAATTCCCAGTAACGGCAGCGGTCCGCCGGTTGAGAGACAAACATTTCGGGTACCCAGAATTTATCGTAATAATGTCCCCTTCCATGAACTGGTTGATGGCTGATTGCACCAGCTGTCGGATGAATTCTCGTAACAGTATTAAAAAAATCTGTATTTTGTCAAAAAAATATCAACGATAAAACGTTGAAAGTTGCATCAGAGCATTTCCTAAGTATAGTCATACTGCTACCAAAAACAAAAACAAGTTCAGGAAATTATTTCTTTTAAGAGTAACACTTCTAATTTCACTGAGCATACATACAGTAAGAATGTAATTGAAATCAGTAAAAAGAACTTTTTCTGCAATTTGTTCTTTGCTATACTCTTTATGAAAAATGTATATTGTGACGTCAAAAATACTGTCCGCTTCTGAATAATAATGGTGGAATAAGTACTTTGTTTTTATGGATTAAAGTTTCCAAACGTTTTCTCAATTGTACATTTTCTTATAATTGCCAGAGTTGAACAATTATTTTGTTCATTGTCTTATTATAATTGTCATAGATAACGGGCTGTGACTTAGACATGGAAACATCTGGAAGCTGTGAAATATAAAAACATTTCCTCAAATATGGTGTGATTCCCAAGCAATCCATAAGTACAACGCAAAAAATACTCGTTGATGTAAAGAATCCTAAATTTTATATTATGTACAGACACACATTAAAAAAAAACAGGCTTACTAACGGGACAATCCAAGCAATAAATTTAAGCGTTGAAGGAGTTTAACTAGCTTCTTGCAGTCTCTCAGTAACATTTCTACAAAGAGAAGTAATCCAATTTTATACCAAACTCTCGTTACATAATTCATCATGGATTAAATTGTCGGTGTTTTTTAAGAGGAACGAGAGTTTCTCGAAGTCCTGTTTCTCGTATTTTTCTTGATCTCTGAAAACCAACAGAAAAATAACTCCGATAATTCCATTGCTTATTCGTTAAGTACAGAGAACGTTGGGAGCGAAGCAATTATGGAAATTAATTCAGACGAATTAAAGAAGTTGGACGTCAATAAAAACACAAGCGACTTTTCTAGTCCGTGTTGTATAAGCATTGCTTCAATGACTAATTTATTATTAAGACATTAGACCTTTGTATGTACTAGGAGTGTCCTATTATCGTAATCGAAATTTAGCCGTTTGTAAAACAGTCATCAAAAAGCCATCTGTAGCGTTTTCTGATGGTAAATTATTCAAACAATACTTATATAATAAAAAATGTCTTTGTTTTCTTTCACTGATATATTTTGAATAATTGAGGGGAGCTGTGGCAGATTTCAAGCAACGATCATTTCATTCATTACTTTTTAGTTTTTTTTTGGCAGTAACACCAAAATCGAAATAAAACGACGTATGTTAAAGGAAAACCAAACGTTTTAAAGTCTATTCTGACTTCGTTGTCAATGGCTTTATATTTATTGATGTAAATCGCAAAATCAAATTTTCATTTTGCAATTTACATCATCATCTTTTGGAAACATCGTACAGATCTTCTGAAATACATTAAACTCAAAGTCTCATCCATGATCCAAATGCAATTCGCACTCGAGGAATGTCCCAATACATCAACAGTAACTCTATCATAGGAAACAACCAAATTGTATTGATTCATGCTTCCCTTTTCGAAGTAATTTATCCAGTAAACCGTAGACGTAACTTGTCCAGGGTCATTTTCATACCCAGACGATATCCCATATTCCCATTATGTGACTTGTTGTCCTGGATTTCTGATGGCGCGCTGTTTCCGGTACCGTCTTTCTTACTTTGCAGATATTTTATCTGTACCATTTTGTAAATAGAAGAAAATGTCCAAATTTAGGAAAAGAAGTAGAATTTCAAACCTCACTGGAACATCAGGTTGACCTATATTGTCTGTTAGTAACTCTTCTCGCAAAGTCCAAGAGATAGAATCCTCACAACTGTGTCCATTTTCAATTTGACCTCAACTCGAAGAAGTGAGGATAGCCGTCTTTCTTACTTCAGTTACGTCGATCAATTTTCTTAATCCACGCATATTAATAAAACTTGATAAAGCATGGGATAGATGACTGCATGAAGTGTATAGGTATGTTCACCTCTGACTGCCTGTCTTTTCGGAGTTCTCAAAAGAATTCGGTGTCTTCCTTGGTACTAGTTCCAGAAAAATTTCTTCTAAACATAACAAACTTTTATATACTGTGTTTATTTATATTCATATGATAATATTTAACCTTTATTTTATTTAGGGTTTTTAACTCTTAATCTCGAATTGTACTGTTAATAGATTACATATAATCTGTTCTCTATTTTAGAGGCTAGTATTTTCATATAATTTAATCAAGATTACAAAGCCCATGATATGAATAAAATTACTGAGAGTTAAGATAAATAGTGAGATCTGACATCATGGCAATAATTGGAATGTTCACGGTCCTCATCGTTCTAGCGAATTTTATTATTTTGATTTTAGTTTGACATATCATAACATTGTTAGCCTTTATGTTAATGTACCTTTTCAATTCAATGTGAAAATTATCAATGTATTATATTAAAAAATTCAATTTTATACACTTATCAACATAAAAAGTAGTATTTAACATATATTATATTGATATAATACAGAAATATGCATCGCTAATTTTGTGTGTTAAATTGAAATTATTGAGATTATACATACATTTCAGATTAAGATATACTAATATGCAAGTACTTATGTATCACAATTATTTATACTGCATCTTCGTAGTTACTTATAAGTTGGTTTCTTAATTTTCTTTTTAGAAATTAGTCATAATTGTGAAATATCTGTATAACCGTAAAGCATCTTAGAAAAACTACTGTTTAAAAAAATTATTATATTTAATATTAATTTATTATTTGATATACCATTCCTGCAAAATCCTGCCTCTTAATAAAGGGTGAATGACTTTAACCTAAAATGAACATATTGACATTTTAAATATGTGTATTTTATTAAAAATCTATATATGAATACACCAATGAAAAGAAATTTACGGCCTTTAGTATTATTAATAAAAAAAGTTGATCAAACGGCCAAAATTTACCATTAATAACAGTTATGGCCCCATCTATTCCATAATAGCTGGACTAGCTCCATTAAACTTTTCACCGCTAAAGACCAAAACTATTTCATATATTTTCTATTAACTCAAATCAAGGATCTTTATAAATTCTCTGATTTTATTAACGTTTTGAACTCTCGAAGTGTATTTTATTATTAATTTATTCAATAATAGTATAATGGCATGAAAATTTGTATATTTTTTGTTACTCAGGAAAAGAACGTTATTTGATTTTGCTTATTGAATATGTGCCTCATTATTATTAATTATAATAGTAGTGAACTATTTTGTGTAAGTACACAAAAAAATTTTTAATAGTAGTAAAAAATTGAAACATGTAAATTCATATAGGTATATTATCTTTAAATTTTTAACAATGATTTTGGTCGAATTTCGACCACTGGGCGACCGCTAGTTATAGTAATATCTCAAGCGTATTCACAATCCTTTTCAATTTTTGTAACCGATTATAAAGGCAGCTTACTCGCCACGGGCTTACAGAAAAATTCCTCCGGGGAATATCGGTCCTGAATTGAAACAAAGTGTTCGCCACATAATTTAGTAAGAATTCAATTGTCTTTGTTCCGAAAACATTCCGAAGCTCTTGGGGAACATTAGGAGTTCTCTACCAATTCTTTTCTTATTTTCTTTAACTGCTTGAAAACTAAGAGAAAAACTTCGATAATTACATCAATGCTCCGAGTAATGGAAGGAAATATTTGAACGAACTACTAGGTATTGACTCTCGATTAAATTAGTTTTCCCTGTTATTTTTTCCTCAATATATTCTAAAGTTCCCTACTTTAACTGCAAGGAGCGTTAGGAAGGAGTTGAAGGAACAATTTGCATAATTACAATTGAAAGGTTCCGGATTGCGCAAAATTTAGCTAAATATAATTATTTTGTTTTATAGAGAACTAGCTGACCCCTCCCGATTTTGCACGGGCTAAACAAATGAGGGTTTTTGGCGCATGTATCACGAAAAAAAATTTTTATTTAGTAAATTTCATATCAAGTACGTTATATGACTACAATGGCTTCTAAAAATACATTATCTTGGGATTTAATATGAAGGGCCAAAAATATTTAACGTATTTGAGTTTTTTGATAAACTGCGGTTTTCCCGTTTTCAATTTTAGGTTTTTTTTAACATTTATTGTTATTGCAATTTTTACATTTTTGGTGTTATTGACATTTTTTGATTACTTTGACGTTTTTGACATTTTGACATTTTAGATATAGTGTGTATATTCAAATAATGATACTTGACACCACTAGACACATCATGAGGTGTCAGGGATTCGAAGAATTCACACACTGTCCAAAAATGTATATATTATATCAAACTCCTTCTACGAGAAAAATTCCAATAAAAAGTTCAGGGAGTTGATCATGCCTATTATGTCGAAAATTCTTAGCAAAGTTTACATAAATTATTTCTTATTTTAAAATTTTAATGAACAATTTGAAATGGTGGTTTCTCTAGATCCTTTTTTTAAATTCAAGGCGTCAAACTGCAGAAGTGTTTTGCGATTTTGAGATATAATTTTAGCACTATAAACATCAATTCATATGCCGTCATTTTGAGTTGAGTTGCTTCGAACCCCGTACATATCACAGGAACAATAATAAATACATTAACAAAAAACAAAAACCGACTTCAACTAAGGAACTTAACTAAAAACCAACTAATATTTTTTCTTGCAACAATCAAATACATTCTCTGTAGTCGGTGCCAAGTTGCAAAATATAACTCACTAATGCACTTTCCTAATTATTTTCAGTTTAACTTGGCACTTACTTCAGAAAAAGTATTTAATTGGTGCAAGAAAAAAATATTATATGCTGTTTAGTTATGTTTCTTTTTTGATGTTTTTGTTTTTTTTTAATGTATTTATTTCACATTATTTCAGACGTTTTAGTGATGTATTGGCTCAATTGGATGCAATTGTCAAATCTAACTTTTTTGGTATCGCCAAAATGAGGTATCTATTTTCAGTATTTTGACCAAACTTGTTTTCTTTGGAATATAATACAGTAGCTTATCTTCTAATTCTAAACGATTTGAACAGCTTCAACTGTGTTATGTCTGTTAATTATCGGGCATTTCGTTTCAATTCTAATAACATTCATTTACTAGACTCTTATCCGCAAAATTTAATAAAACTATTTATTATAAAATACTTTATAATTGAATGCAGTTTTCATTTCTACTAAACAATTCAAGTTGTTATAAAAAATAAAGGTACCTTACCTTTAAACTATAGTGATATTTTTTGTGAAAACTAAATAATTATTTGTTATATACAGTGTGTAAATAGTTTGAGTGCATATGTATTAGGTGGAGATAGTATACACCATATAAAACAAAAAAACTTTTATAAGACTAAAGACCTTAACATGCGAGAAAATTCCAAATACATGTTAAGTAAATTATTGTCAATGCGGCAACGTCACGGTAAAATCAGATTCACTTTTAGGGCGAATAATAAAGAAATGGCTCACTACAAAAAAAATTACACCTGTGATTTTTTGTGTATTGAATAATTATATTGTTTCGAGTGCTGTTAGATTTATTTAGGCAAATCAAAGTTTATGAAATATTATTTTGAATAACTATGTATTGAAATGAATATTTATATTTCTTGTATACATTTGATATAGAAATAATTCGATACAAAGTACATTAAACAAAACATTTTTGGTATGTAGTTCTTTTATCTGTTAAATTATTCGAAATATAAATATTACTCATTAAATTAATATTATTTATGTTAGACAAATAAGTACCCATGTACTTACCGGATACGTCTTTATGATAGAGCACAGGAGAACAAACGGATTATTCATAGTAAATATTCAAAATTCAACATTCTTGCTATTACACCTGCTTTCCCCACAAATTAATATCATGTAAGGTCGTTCCGTAATTCTATAATGTACGTATATTTGTCACAAACAAATACTCTCCAACTCGAACTGACAATTTACAACCGATATCATTTGTTTTTCCAATTTATTTTTTAAAATGAAAATCAAATCACGAAGTCTACATCGAATATTACGCAAATCACTTTCAGTTAGATATAAATTTTGTCACAAGAACCCATAGAGAAAAAAACAATCTTGGCGGGGGTCAACTGTAGTTAAAGTAAACATCTACTGAGCTAATAATAATAATTTAATATTTTAGCGAGAAATAAATTTCAACTATGAGTTTCAGGAAAAACTAGTTCACAGAGACTCCAAAACGGGAGTCGTCCAACGTATAACGTCGTTTTTCTGTAATTACTAGGATATAAATCCCATGAACAAATTCGTGGGTTAATTAAAACCTATCAAAGAAATTATGGCACTATCTTTTCGAAACTTCTAAAATTAGTTTTTCGTATTACCAACGTCCTATATTCCTGAATAGAGAATTGACAAACAGCTTCTTTTAAATTTACCTACTTCAAGGCATAGTAACAAAAATGACACTAAAATAAATAATTTGGTCAAGGGCGAGTTGGACTCGCATACCAAGGGTATGCAGGGAATGAGTGAATAGTTATACTTATCCTTATATCTTTTAAAGGGAGCGTTTTAAATTTATAAAAAATATACACTTTGATTTTCCACATATAGACTTTTTATTTTATCTGTTTCAGGATTCGCTTGATTTTTATCGGAATACATATGTATTTAATTTTCTAATTTGGCTCTCAAAAATTAACATTAGACTTTTATTTTACTAATAAGCTTTCAGAGAAGATTTTCATAATCTACTATCTGAGTTTTAAGGCTCTGTAGATTGGAAGATAAAGGGCAAAATAGGTTAAGTTTTAAATTATAAATTCAAATTATTTAAAAATACAAATAGAATATATTTTTCAAAATTTAAATAGTGTAGTTTCTAAAGTGGGAATTAAGTCGACGTTTAATATTTATGTTAATATCTTTTAATAATTTAATATTTGAAAGTTGAATTTGTATTTTCCATTTAATTGTATAATTTGTCCCTAAAATTGTTATGGGCGTTTTCTAATAATTTTTCTTATAAATTTCAAGTGAGCCCTAATTATTTTCAAAATTTTAGGTAGTGTGGTTTCGGAAATAAAGCCAAAAATGATTTTTTTATATCTTTATATTAATATCTTGTAAACAATTAATTTTAAAAATACGAAAAATATATATTTGTATTCCTCGTAATGAGCCCTTTCATTTGATGTATTGCATGATGCGTTAAAACAATATTTTTTTATTTTCCCTTTAATTCTATAATTTGGCATCCCAATATTAACATTAGGGATTTCTGCATATTTTCCTGTAAACAAAAAATTTAGGTCTTATAGTTTGGGGAATAACGGGGGGAATGGGTATTTTTTTAACTATTATATTTTAAAATAATCATTTTAAAAAAATTAAAGAAATATTGTTGTAAAGTCCTTAACAATATAATTGTATTCGTCATAATGAGCCCTGTGATTTGATATATTACATGATCCGTTAGAAACAATTATAATTTTTTATTTTCCATTTAATGCTATAATTTGCCCCCCAAAATGAATATTAGGGGTTTCTCCTTATTTTTCCAGTAAAATTCAGGAGAGGGGCTATACCTCCATTTTTTTTAAATTTTCCAGCTTATGGTTTCGGAGATAAGGGGGAGGGGAATGCCTAAAATTTTTATATTTTTGTTAATATATTTTAATTAATTTATTTTAAAAATATGAAAAAATATATTTGTTTTCGTCATAATGAGCCCTTTCATTTGATATATAATATGATGAGTTAGAAACAATTTTAATTTTATATTTTCCATTTAATTCTGTAATTTGCCCCCCAAAATTAACAGTACAGGTTTCTCCTTATTTTTTCAGTAAACTTCAGGTCAGACCCTATACCTCTAATTTTTTTCAAAACTTTACGTTTTATAGTTTCGAAGATAAAGGGGGGGGGGAATTGGTAATTTTTGGTATATTTTCAAAAATATCTCTTAACTATTTTTTTTAAATATAAAAAAATATATTTTTGTTCCTCAGAATGGGACCTTTCATTTGATGTGTTACATGATGCGCTTGAAATTTTTTTTATTTTTAAATTTTTAATTTAATTCTATAATTTGCCCCCCAAAATTAATATTAATGGTTTCTCCTTATTTTTCCTGTAAAGTTCGGGCAACATTCTATATTTCCCATTTTTTTCAAAATTTTAGGCTTAGTAGTTTCGGCGATCGGGGGGGAACGGTCGATTTTTTTTAGTTTTTCCCTCCAGAAGTACCCCTAAAACCAAAATTTCTTTTTTTACGATATGTACTCCTGATCGGGTCACCAAACTATACATTGATACCAAATTTCAACCTCTTCCGTCCAATAGTTTAGGAGAAAATTGCTGTGATGTGACAGAGGCAAAAATCCGGAGTGATATACCAGGGTATCCGTATATTGTATATACGGAACCCTAAAAATAATTTATCGATTAACTGATATTTATTTTGATTTAATTCTAATCCATTTTTTCAATTTGTTACACCCCAGGTTCATAACAGTAACATTTCCTTGTTTTAACACTGGTGCCTCCACAAAGTATACAATGTAAGAAAGTCTGTTAAAAATTGTTCCAGATTTTCTAAAAAAACTGTATAAGCTGTCCTTGAAAAAAATTTAGGACTACTTCGGGATCACCCTCAACAGAATCCAGCTTAAACGATCCAAATTCCTTCAGCCGGATTCGAGTAATCGCTCAACACATATAATCGACGATATAGACGAATTGACAATCTTCTTCTTTTTGAAGTCGGTTAAAAGGAACAACAATTTTTCTCCTAAATTGACGTAATAACGTGGTCGAACACTAATAGCATTACCTACTCTAAATTTCATGTAACCTTACATTATAATTTTTATTATTTATTTTAACTTTCCGAAAAAATCGCTCGTGCGACAAGTGATTACACTTTCAAAGAATATCTCCAATAATACGATACGTTTCATCTCATCCGTATATAATCTTCAAATAGTATAGGGTTTTGCAGATTGAATGCTTCATGTCTTTGGATTATTTGCTTTATCGAGAACGTATTGTCATTGCATCATATAAACAAGATTTCGTAGGTTACGGAATTCTGTTTGTTCTGCTAAGCGTGTAAGTTTACTGAGGCAGCAATCGTATTGAATCTTCCGATGTATATTTTTCAGTTTATAGAATGAAATTGAATATTTCATATTTTGTATCATTGTTTTGAGAACTGGTAAATAAGCGTATATTTGCGTTGACGGTTTTGTTTCGGGTTGAAAACATGTTCAACTACCAATACCATTAAAACGTGTTTAAATAGAAATAAGTCAATATAAATTTTATCGCACGCAACTGTAAACAAATCTAAGAAAAGGATCAGTTTTGAAAATTACCATGTTATTTAATGTAGACGCCAGATGTAACGATAGACATCCAGGATTTTTGGGAAAACTAGCACACAGTTGTATACAGTATGGAACAGTCACATGGAATAAATTCGATAACGAATAAAGGAGGGCTTGTAGGGAAAAACGCTTGGACAAGTCGATTTGTATTTTTGAATGCGCATTTTTTCAACAACAAAAAATTATATAGGGCCAATACCGACATTTAGTTTAAATACAAGCCCTGTATATTGTTGATTTTTTGGATTCTTCAGAAAATTCTAGACAAAATTCATATACAATGTTATACTCCTATCTACAATTGCTTCGGAAATATTAAGTGTTTTCAGATTTATTACAAAAATTAAAAATTAAAAGTAAAATTATTTTATTTTCTAAATTGGCTACATTACCCTCAATACTTAATTCCCGTTTAGCTCTTGATATTGAGATAGTAAGCAGAAGTCATTTCTGCGTTACTTTTTACTGTTATAAAAAACAACCTTAGCATTTTGTTGTTTGCCTGCATAACAGTGGTGATCAGTATTAATAGTCGTTTGAATTTCGTTAACTGTACGTAATAATATCAGAAAAATGGTTCATTTAACAGAAATGCACAAAATAAGCATTCTACAAATGATTGGTTATGGAGATAATACACGGACCCAAATTCTCGCCTATTTCACGAAAATTTTCCAAATTTGCCGTATGTATCCCAATTAGCAAATAGAAAAGCAGTTTCACGAACTTGATCATGTAAGACAGATAAAAAAGTAGCTGTCAATTCTCTAAGTGATAATACGAATTTGGATATTATACTTGAGTTTCAAGAAAACCAACCAATTCTGGTCGAAGCCCCACTATTCAACGTTAGCCACACTTCAATTTGTGGAATATTAAAGGCAAGTAAAATGCATCCCTATAAAATGGTGCCGACTCAGGGGCTCATAGAAGACGATTTCAATAGGAGAACGTATTTCTGTGAACAAATGATGGTAAGGTTAGATAACAATGTAATCCAATTAGATGAGAGTACATTTGCACTTCACGGACATGTTAATTGTCAAAATTGCCGCCATTGGTCTAATGAGAATCCTCACTGGATGACAAAGAAACATAGCAATATCCTGAAAAAGTTTGATCAGGAATTATTGGAAATCATATCGTAGGTTCCTTTTTCATTGATGGCAACTTGAGTGGAGATAAATATTTATATCCTGATCCAGTAGATCCCACAAGTTCCTGCCAATACAGTATGGTTTCAGCAAGATGGAGCTCCGCCCCACTACTAATCAATGTCCGGCAACACCTTAACCAAATTTTTCCAAATCGGTGGATTGGCAGGCGCGGATCAATAGAATGCCCACCACGATCTCCTGAATTGACGCCATTGGACTACTTTTTGTGGGGATATGTCAAAAGTACTGTCCACGAAACTAAACCCCTCAACTTAGATAACTTAAAAATACGAATCACGCTTCCGATTAGAACAGTCACGCCAATTATGTTAATAAATTCCACACTATAGATATAAATTATTGTTTATCGTGCACATCCTGTTATTATTAATCTGCATCTTGATGATTATACAAAACTGATTATATTATTTTAATTGTTTTAATTGTCATTGTAAAAGTTGTCTTCTTACTCTCAACACGTTCTCAAATACAAAATTGGTAGATTTTGAGTTGTTAAATTTTATTTTTTTAAAAACTAACTTCCCAAACAAACAACCATTACTCGCCTGAGATGTTGAGTAAGGTTAGAAGACATTTCTATACCAGATTACATGTTGCCAAGACGTTAGCGGCGAGCATTTTAAACATTTCGTACATTGACATTATTGGTTTATTGCTTTTTTTATATTATTAAGAAATAATCAGTATTACTTATTAGGTTTTTAGTTTCATGTAGCGAATTTGTGAAATAATTTTCTTTTTAACCGACTTCCAAAAAGGAGGAGGTTATCAATCGTTGTTACGTTTTTTATGTATGCTCAGTGATTATTCAAGGTATAGGCAAATTTGATGAATTAACCGGCATTGTATTAAGGAATATTACAGAAAGGTACCATATAATTATATATAAAAACAGATTTACGGTTTTCCAAAAAATCAGAAAAATACAGTAATTAAGGGACTACATTTCAGTGAATTTCAATAAATCTACACTGTTTTCTCTAACACGGGTCAACCAATTTGAATATTTTAGTTTGCATTCTACAAAGAGATGTTTCAGCTTGACTCCGTATAATTATCTATAAGGGAAAACATACCGTTTTCCGAAAATCGTAAACATATTTGCAAAAACATGGTAAACATCTATGTAATTGTCAAATTTTCATCATAAATATCTGGGTGTTTGTGCATTCAACCATTTTCTTAGATGAGCTTTGTTTTCTATATGGCATACGGAGGTAGGTGTGTGCGTGCATCGAAATTCAAGCACCAAGCACTGTGCCAGTTGAAATATTGGATAAAATTACAGTTAGACAGGTGGGTTGAAAAAATCTTACAAATAAATGTGATATTGGGTGGTACATAAGCAGTTCCATATATAGGATGGTTAAAATATTTCATTTTTGTAAATGGCGTGAGACATATGCCGTACGGAAAAAGGGGCAATAACGGTAGCAACATGGCTAGTGGAACAGTTTCTAAGCCAACTTGGTGTACCGGTTGAGCTGTATTTGGACCATCGTATTCCAGAAGGTCTGTACGACGAGAACCACCTGCATCCAGCAACAAACAGCGTGATGTAGATGCATTGGCGAATCCAAGAGGGGGGGCGATGGGGGCGACCACCCCCACCGAGAGCCTTAAAGATAGTAAATTTAATATTAAAACCCCAAGAGCCTAGAAGAAGGTAATTTCTATGGGTTTAAACCTTAGAATGACTATGTTTAATGTAATAACCCAATAAATCTGGGTTTAAAATTTTATTTAGGTAAATTTAGGATCGCCCCCCCCTGTCGCATAAAATCGCCCCTCGGAAGCACGTAACTGGATCCGCCCCTATTGGGATGAGCATATTACCCTGTTCTAGTTGACATATTGTTCAGGCGTCCACAACAGCACAGGACTGATTCCGGCCATAGTACTGCCAAAGGAGCAAAGACATCTCCAACGCTCACAACAGCTGGGAATTGACCATACGAACGATGTTGTCTATCGCATGTGCCAGAATCCGAGGGTCAAGATGATGATTGTTCATTTAGATTGACTGGCACCCTATCATGGAGAGCATGAGTCCGATCCGGTCGATCAGAATTAAAGTAGGGACCGTGTAACAATGTTTAATATTTACCCTACTAAAATGGAAGCCGAAATTAATTACCAATAATAAAACTACTGTGAAATAAATAATGAGCAACAATAACTATTTACCGAAACACATAATTAACGATAAAACGTAGCGAAAGTCCCTGCACATTCAGGAAATCAAAAGAAATACTTCAGTAAAATTTGGGAGCCAAATGGGAGAAGTATTCATATGGAACGACCATCGGCGTGTTCAGTATTGAATCAGCTGACATTCAAGTGACTCATACTGTTTGGCGGAGTATATATAGCCTGAGAATAATAGTAAAATATTTTTTGTGAATTTCTGAGAAAATAAAGAAGATCTATTTTGGGTGACATTTGATCTCAGCAATATCACAAATATTTATATGAACTCCCTTGTTCACAATTTCACTGAATTCATCAAAAAGCCATTAAACAGTTTATATTCACAGAGTTTTTATTAAATACACACAATTCCAAGGTGCCAAAAAGACTTTCTCATAAGTGAATTTCCTGTCTTGTAGAGATTATTTCTAGAAGCTTTGTTGTTTTATCAAGGGAAGTGATTATTTTGGTGTTTGTTGAAGTTCAGTCTGCAAACTCCGTAATAAGCGAGGGGCCTAAACTATTGTTTGGTGGTGAGCGTCCTTTTGTCCTTAATGAAACTTCCCGAGAGGAAATGATGTTAGAAGATATTTAACTCCCGAAAATTGAAGTTATTATCTGATTATTTAAAGACAGACTGGTCTTTTATATGACGATATTTATCTGCCGTTTTCAGAATTTTGCAGCTCAACTTAATTTTTAACTTGTTTTATTCTCTTTAAGCTTAGAAAAGTTCTGAAGAAAAGAGATCTACAGAGAGAAAATTTATCAAATATTTTATATTCAATTCCATATTTTTTTCTATAAATGATATTACAGAGATTGGGTAAACGTACATATATTTAAATTTATTTACAATAACTTTGGTTACCATTGGGTTGTAATTGGTTTCAATTATATTTATTTTTACTTTACCATTACTTACAGTTTAAAATTATTTGATTTCGAATAAAAATAAATTTTCTGGTCCACCCACAACTCAACACAATGTACAATATCGATTCTATTTTTAGAACAACAAGAAGCCACTCTGGAAAAGGCTGATCTTGTTGAATACTTTCGATTATCAAAGATTTTCCAATTCCAATCGATCTGCCTAGTTACGCTCAGACAAAAATCTACCGTTCTTTGCTTTCTTGACATCTACCAGTAGTAAATTATCACCTTAAAATTTTGTGGAGTCTTCTCCAAAAATTCAGCAGGAGTGTCAGCTGCCTTTCAAGGAAACGATTTGTGCCGCCAGTATCGTCCTTGTCGCCAAATTCCTCATTTGTCAAAATATTAAACACAGGGGGTTTATATGACACATAGTTAGAATTGTTATCAATCACTTGCAAACGCTTGTATTCAAAAAATTTAGCTTTACCACAGGTAAAGAATAACTATTATACTCACTACACTAAAAACTAAATCGTATGCTGTCTAAATCAGTGAATTTAATTTAAAAGATTTATATCTCAACAAAATATTGATATAATATTATAAGGCTTTAATTCGTGGTTTCTCTTGCGTTAATATTCATTTTGTCAACCAATTCTGCTAGTTGGTGGATAGAGGTAGATCTTAAATACCTACTTACTGAAACTGAATCTTAAATTTTAGCTTTTGTTAATTAACATCTTTTATTAACTCTGCTTGTCCTTAGTGGTTACAATTATGGACATAGAACGGAGCATTTTTTCAGCATGCTGCTATAAACTTAGATCATGTACCTCCTAGATATAGCCTGTCAAGCACAAAATCGTGGCTAGAAAGAAAGGGCAACAGAGACAGTAACAGGCTATTTCACTTAGTGAGTGGACGCAGCCAATGAACAACATGCTGAACGTATTTCATTGGAAGCAGCTCCCAACCTAGTGAAATAGACTCTTGCCCTCACTATTGCCCTCTCTCTCTCTTTAGTCTTACCACGAAATTTGTGCATAGCAGGCTATATCTAGAAGGTACATGATCTAAGGCTATAAATAATGTTACATTTCCTTCAACTCGGCGCTAATGCATACGATAGTATACATCTCATACCTATTAGTATGATAAAACAAAACCATATCGCCAGTTTTCTCATTGTTATTTTAGTAAAAATAGTGTTTTTATGTGATTTCCCTTTATAATACAGGGTGGCTCACCGGGAATGATATCGATCGATAATTGGAAAATGATATTTACGAATTCAATGAAGATTTACTGGTATTACTCTTCGATTGGGGGCAGTCCAGCTAAAATATTTTCAAACATGTGCTTCCGGTTATACCGAAAGTTGATACCAACTTGCTTATTTCAAATGGAACATCCTGTAAATTATTGCATTGCTGAATTCTACGGGTAATTTTAAGACTAATTCATGTATCCCTATACTTAATTTCAGCCCTTTTCGAGATATTCCAAAATGTTTATTAAAATTGACATGTTTAGGCCTTCTAGGAATTGCCAATTAGGCAGTAACGCAGGGGAAGCAAGAGATTTTTTTCGAGATGGTAATAGAATGAAATTCGAGCTTCCAAATTATGTAATATTTGTTTGAAAATTCTGTACAGAATGTTTTAAACAATCCCGAAAATGGAAGTGCGAAATCATGAAAAGCTCAAATTTTTCAAATGGAAAACACCATTTTTATATCGTTATAAAATTAAGCATTGAAAATCAGAGGTACTTTGTTGAAAGTTACCTATATGAAATGAAATGAAGTAACTAAGTTGGCTGTGACGGTTGCTAAGGCCTCAACTGCCAATGTGAGTTGATTCAATATAATAATATTGAATTAAACGATACTTCTTAGTGTGTTAAATCTGAAAAAAAATGTCAGCACGTCTAATACAAAAGAAGATTATTTAAATTTACTTATTATTTATGGAGAAGAAAACCAATTATTGATTAAGAAACAATGGAAATTATGTTTACTTCAGTTCAATAAATGTTCAAATTGGTGACCATCAACTTGATGACACTTCTCACATCTCATAATCAGTTATTCATGGGTGGCTCTTTTAATTGAACAAGCACTTAAATTTTGAAATGCATCTCGTATTCTCCGTATGCAATCTTCTTTGGTAGTTACTGGACGTTCATAAATTAAATGCATCCCAAATAAAAAAATCCAATACGGATTAATCAGTGACCGGGTGGCCAGAGAAAAGGACAGTTAGTCGCAATCCATTAGTCTTGAAATGTTGATTGCAAAAAAAACGTTGACAGGATGGCCATTATGAGGAGGAGCCTCATCATGTTGATAAAAAATGTGTCGATGGTCTGCCAATGGAAGATTATTTAATTAATATTTTTCCAGTTCTTCTAAAAATTTTTAATATCCTTGCCCTAAAGAATAAAGAATTAGTTAATCTGGTTCATCAAAGAAGCTACAAGAGTTTCTTACCATTTAAGTTTTCTTCATAGAATTAAACACAAACAATTCTGTCATTTCGTAGTGCACAATAAACGTTAAACTGACAACTTTCTTAAAAATGTTACTCCACAATAATGTGAGTTATACCTATTCAAGATTCCATTTTTCTTGAATTTTGCCTCATCCGTCCAAATGATGTTGTCCAAGAATGAGTCATTACCTTGTTACGAAGTTAAAATAAATTCACCAAAGTTAGTTTTTCTTAAAAAATCTGTACCCTTGAGTTGAGTTGACTCCTTAGCAACCGTCACAGCCAACTTGCTGATTTTTTTTGGAATAAGTCGAAATATGGAATATCTCGAAGTGGGCTGAAATGAAATACAGCGATTTATACATGAAATAGTCTTAAAATTAACCGTAGAATTCAGAATTGCAATAATTTACAGGGTTTTCCATTTGAAATAAACATGTTGGTATCAACTTCCGGTATAACCGGAAGCGGTACATGCTTGAAAATGTTTTAGCTGGAGTGGACTGGAAAAAGTGATACCAGTCAATTTTCATTGAATTCGTAAATACCGTTTTCCCATTATCGATCAATATCATTCCAGTGGGCCACCCTGTATAATAGTAATATAGTAAACATGTTATGACAATTTTGTCAATTACTTTAACAGGTAAACCGGGCAGAGCAGTATTATCTAAATGTAGCCATTTTAAAATAGATCCCTAGATTAAAATTCTTCCATAAAAACTTTGCTACCCCCATTCCACCCTCAAAAGGAATAGTTTGGAAAAATAAATTTTTAGTCATTTGTACATTTTACATATGTAATAATAATAGATAGATTGGTGTAAGAGAACAAGACCCATAGAGTTAATACCTAAAGATTACTTGGGGAATGGGCAGGCTGCAAGTGGAATCGTAACACTGGATGAGAAAAAGGAAACAGACTCGATGTATCTGCCTCCGTTTGGAACTGCAAGCAATACCTAGACGTCACTTGACTGATGTAAATAAGCACCAAACAGAATCGCGTTTAGACATACTGAGCTACAACCAATTGGTTTTCTGTTTCTCTCACTGTGCAGTACGATTTTCTCAGGGTCAGACGTACTATATTTATGTAATATCTCTACAACCATTTGGCATTGTTATTTTTTTACAAAACCGAAAGATAATAAACTCTTTGGGTATAAAGAAATCAAAATAAAATTTCATTACTGACTGTGTAACAGTTACGAGAGGTTATTCATCATCATGAAATAAACCAGAGGGATTGAACCGGAAGACCATGCTTCATGTATCTAATTTATTAACTTTTAGTTTATATTTAGTTTGGCTGCTTTTTATTTCCGACTCTAGAGTTCGCCTTTCTGTGTTTCCTGTGGATTTTTCCGCTCTGGGAGTTAGAAATATGAGTATTTTACATAAAGCAGTAGAAACCAAAACGTGAAATGTGATAAATTTATAACTACGTCCAGTATGTAATTAATTATGCTTTAATGGTAATTTTGATTCACGTTTAGTTTACTTCATCTATACAGGAGAGCAAAAACGAGTTTTTTTAATACAATTGTTATAGTTGATAAATGTCAGTTTGAACATATTATCCTAGAGTCTATTAAAAAATAATGAGCAATGTCAAAATGTTAATTTCATTTTCTTAAAATTCCATCACCATTAAACACCGGATCATGCAGTATAACAAAAAAAATTGCAGCCAACTTAATATACTTTTAAATATATTGTTTCACATAAAGAAACGTTTCAAAAAAACTCAATAACCGAAATTATAAACAGAATTTAGTTTAGCGGAAAAATGATAAAAATGGCTGTTCACTTCTAGGCTCATCGGAGCAATCTAATCCGTTTAATAAGTGCAATATGGAGCTCTTTGGTAAAATAAAAGTGTCCCTAATGATAATTATCGACAATATTCAATATCACCTGTCTCAAAACGTGTTTACATGTAAAAAGTTATGAGATCTCATGAAGACCCAAGCTCCTAAGTCGGCAAGACTTAACTCTACAAGTCCAAACTCAACCAACCTTACGTCTTGATGAACAAGTATGTCCTGGTTGTTTCGCAGTAGTATTGCATGTTACAACATTAAACAGCCGTGTTTACATTTCTCATAGTCCTGTCATTATAGTAAGTTCACCTCGGAATTCGAGATACCCAGCTGTAAGTCTGTAAATACTTGTATATTGACACCCAAAAAGTTGTCTCAAAACCTACATATGGTAGGTACACCCTACCATATGTATTAAATTTCAAGGTCAAAGGTCACAAAAATCGGTTTTTTGCACTTTTTTTGTAAATATCTCATTTCCTATGGGTTTTTTGCTATTTGTATTTATTATCAATATTGTAGAATACAAAATTCTCTACAAATTTTGTTTGAAAAAATTTTTCATACGGTGAACCGTTTTCGAGATAGAGGGTGGAGAGCGCGCGGTCACAGCATCACTTCAGGTCAACCGGTGCCTCCGGTCAAAAACGCGCCATATATAGTTGATGAACTATCGATAAATCAATGATTATAAATATTTGTCAATTTTTATTAACTATTATATTATATTTTATCATTTTTTCCTAACCTATCCACTTTTTATTCAGTATTAATTTATTTAACAACACTTACCTGCCGATGTAATTGCAGAATTGTTAATGAAAATATAGGAATTATATTTGAATTTAAACCTAATTAATATTAATAACTTCTTACATGATAAAAAACAAATAAATTATGAATTTATCTTTTTATTAAAAAATATCATTCAATACATTTATTTTTATTAAAAGTAAAAAAATGGAATAAAGGGTACAAAAACTACAATTTATAATTTTAATCATCTTCTTCCTCTTCATCGTCGTCTTCCGGCTGCTAGTAAATTTCAAACTGGTCTTCATTATCGTCTTCAACGATATTTGTCTCAAGTTCTTCCATGATTTCGGGGTCAAAAGTTCCATCTTCGTTAATGTCGCTCTGATATGGTAGAGCATTGAGACAAGCTTGCCCATTACATTGGCCACAAGCTAAAGAGCATTGCAAGCCCGCTTTCCTGCATCCGCATCGCGAACCAAAACCACTCTTGCAGTTGCAGAAAGTTGTATTTAGCAAATGTTCTGGAGCAGGTGGTAAAATTGTCATGATAGGCTCCAGAAAATCGTTTCGCATTGCTCAACCCCATACCTGGGGTTCCAAATCATGCCCTAACCAAGTTTGAACTTGATAATATACACGTTCGAAATGTTGATGAGCAGCTGCACTTGTTGGTGGAATATTTGAAAGCTGCACAGGTTTATTAAGTTTTGTAGACTTGACGTAATGCATATAACGAAGATGATCGAGACTTTTCACAGATTTCGGAGCATTATAGACTGCCAATAAGGTTTGAGTTCCACTTTCTAATAATCTCTGGGCCGAACAATTTTCTTCCTCAAATGCTCCAGCTAGTTCATCCAAATTTATCAGTTTTTCAAAAACTTTTAAAAATGATTTTTTTCCCTTTTTAAAAAGCGCAGAAGTTGTGTCACATCCACTTAATGCGTGCAGAAATAAAATATGTGTTTTGGAATGAGGATAATTATCAAAACTTTTAGTCGAGTATAACTCCGTTTTTACATTTCCTTTCTCAACTTTTTTAAAGAAAATTTCATGTTCGTAAGACAGTGTACGCCCAATTAAAATGACGAGTAAATCAATATCTTGTCCTATTATAACTGCGGTTTTTTCAGACTTTGATTCTTCAATTGCAGTTTCAACAATAAGAAAATCCGCATCATCTCTGGCTTGTTTAGTAGTAATATTTGCAGCTTGTAATTTTTAAAGTAACATATTAATGAGCCTATCTTTGTTATTTCGATTTGATAAGATTTTTTCTTGAGTAACTGGTACAACAATAGGGGCCCATATAATTCCCAGGTATAATTTTTGACGTAGTGGAAGGATTTTAAAATTTACAGATTTTAAAGAAGATGGACTTAATTATTTTCTATTTAAAATGTCATTAGTGTTAATGGGAATATAATTATATTATGATTTAAGTTTTTCCCTAAATTATTTTTTAATTTTAGGAAACGGTGATCAGTATTATTGAATAGATATAGATTAAAGGCATGAAGAAAATGATAAAATATAATATAATAGTTAATAAAAATTGACAAATATTTATAATCATTGATTTATCGATAGTTCATCAACTATATATGGCGCGTTTTTGACCGGAGGCACCGGTTGACCTGAAGTGATGCTGTGACCGCGCGCTCTCCACCTTCTATCTCGAAAACGGTTCACCGTATGAAAAAATTTTTCAAACAAAATTTGTAGACAATTTTGTATTCTACAATATTGATAATAAATACAAATAGCAAAAAAAACATAGGAAATGAGATATTTACAAAAAAAGCGCAAAAAACCGATTTTTATGACCTTTGACCTTGAAATTTAATAGTTGCGTACACCCTACCATATGTAGGTTTTGAGACAACTTTTAGGGTGTCAATATACAAGTATTTACAGACTTACAGCTGGGTATCTCGATTTCCGAGATTCTTACCTAATTTAAGCTTAAATGACTGGACTATCACGATCTATGCGACGGTAGCCAAACAGCTAAGTTAGGCGCTCGGCTCTCTCGGAGACCTGACAAACTTAAGCAGAGCTGTATTTTTTCTCATCACATATATTTTTTAACATTTTACAATATATAGGTAAAAAAATATTAACCTCTTTATGTCGAAAATATTGAAAATTAAACTGGCTTTTTGCCCACAGAAAAACATAAACGAAAATGATGAAGTTAATTTTTGGAGGTAAACTAGAAAACAAAAATTATATTATAATACATCTCGATAATAAAAAACTTCTAAGGTGGAACGATACCCTTAGTATGCAATTTAAATAGTATCACTTTTTAACCGACTTCAAAAAGAAGGAGGTTCTCAATTCATCTGTATCTATATTTTTGTAACAGACCTTAAAAAGAAGGAAGGAGGTTCTTAATTCGTCTGTATTTATATTTTTGTAACGGACTTCAAAAAGAAGGAAGGAGGTTCTCAATTCGTCTGTATCTATATTTTTTTTTGCTTTTTTTATGTTTGTTCACCGATTACTCGGAAACGGCTCAAGGAATTTCGACCGTTTTACTCAGTCCTGTTTAAGGAGATTTTTTTTTTCATTCACATAACTTGTACCGTTTCTTAGAAAATGGGGAAACACTATTTTTACATATTCTCATATACTCTATGTCTTGGTGGAGGCGCAGATATTATTAAAATTTAGAAAATTTTGTTCTGAACGTGGAGCAAATTGAAAAGAAATTAGATTAGTTCCGGGATATCCCCAAGTGGTCAGGTATTTTTTTCGATAACATAGCTTGTATAGTTTCTTAGAGAATGGGGAAAAACTTTTTACCTATTTACTTATACTCCCCAATTATCAATACATACGTCATGTCCTAGCTATATCTGGATTTGCAAGTACACTCTTTTTAGATGTTCAAATGCTGCATCAGTTGTAGGAGGTAACGATGATAAAAGAACACTTGTATTTTTGGCAGTTGCTTTTATGAAACTCAATGTATTCAAATCTTTCATTTTTGCCAATGGTCTATATAAACCCAAAATACATGTTGTTATTGGAATCTTCGTTGACATTTTTAATAACTTTGCTGATTTGTGAAGATCATGACATTTCTCAAAATTGACCACTGATATAATGGAGTGCGCGATAGATCTGCTCTTTTTTTCATACGTAGTAATAGTTCCGATTCTATTTTTCTCATCTTTTAATATTATTCATGACAGAACAAAGTTTAACGATTTTGAATTGAATCATCAATATTTTCGAGCAGTTTGTCACTTAGTGTATAATTTTCATTATCGTACACTTGAGCTCTTATGTCCCTCCTAATTATTTCAGTTGCTGCTTTCAATATACGTCGTTCCTCTTCTTCTTTACTCTTATGTTTTTGATTCCACCAATTTTCTTTCAGTAGGTACATTAAGGTTAATTTTTTTGACACATATGGTGATATTAGATCCAAATTTACACGATATCACAATTTCATCATGATAGCAGTCCATTAGTCGTTTTCTTGTAGTTTTTTTCATCCGGAATATACTCAGTGGTGATGACATTTCTCAACTCTTGCATGGCAAATTGGCTGCCGTCATTTTCCTCCATGTACATGTATATTTGCTCAATTGCTGTATCAATCATCAAAGATCTCGGAGCAACATTCTTGTCAAGATTGCTCAGATGAATAGAATTTTTGATCAAGTTATAACACTGCACGATATTTTGCTTGAAGTGCCTTTAAGTCTGCTATACCAGAAATTCTTTTATGAATTTCTCGATAATAATCAGTTTCTGTAAGGCAATAAAATTCATGACAGAGTCTTCTTGGATTTTTTATTCAATTTTGCTTCATTTTCCTTATCAGCTTCGTGCCCACAAAGGAAACAGTTTTTTTCCAATCGAAGTTTGATAAATCAATGCTACTCAGGAGCTTCTTTTTGGTAGGCGAAATTTCAACTGGCTTCTTTTTTTACAAATAAACAACACCAGTTTGTCAGTGAGATAACAATCCATAATTTCGTTCCCTCGAAGCAGTTCTCAACGTAGTTACTCCTCTACTTAATTTTATATCACCCAAATCTGAATTCTTTTCAGAGGATGAACCCAATTTTTCACATATTATGTAGCTATGATCATCAGTTATGCTACTGGTTGTTGGTTTATCCATTGTTCGAAAACTGTAATACAAAATAAGACACAAAACAAGTGTCATTTATAACTAAACTAGCCCGAAAAATTCCGTTTAGGTAAATCTTGCAGCTGCCGCAATATCCTACTTCAACCATATAAATTCATTTACTATAACGAAAGTCCGAGGTCAAAATCCCGGGGCCCTGCACTATAAATAAATTTTGACATTCTGCACTGAAGGTTGTCAGTAGCTATTAATCAAAACTAAAATAAAGAAAATTGGTTGAGCGACAGAGGAGAAAATGGTGGCGAACCATTTTGTCTTTGTCTATTCATGTATAGATTTGCCATATGATGACATCTTTGTCTTTCCCAACCATACATAAAGACAGTGGTATGATTCAAATCGCAAACAGACCAATAGTTATCATCACCGGAGTATCTATATCTTACAAAAAAGCGAAAATCATACGTTAATATTAATGGAACATTATAAAATTTGTTTAGTAGTAATTGTCTCACAACTTATAAATAGTGTTCCTAGTGAACATTCCCCTTACATTAAAAATTATCTCAACTCTGAATCTGCAATTGGACTGAGGTTGCACAAGCACTGAGAAAATTGAAAGAAACTGTAATTTTACTTAAAAAACGAATTATAAGTTTTAATGGAATTAAGGCTTCTGCAATACTTTTCCATTTCAAATTTTATTTCAACACCTGAAAGGTTTCTTTTGTTAATGAAGTAAATTCAAATTTAACTTTCCTTTGGAAACTTTACCTAACTACTTTGTTCGATGTATAAATGAACTAAATTCCTAGTAAAGTTTTATAAAATTTGAACAAAAACTTTCCACCGACGTAAAGGAAGATACAATATTTTACACTTACTTTTAATAGCGGGTATCTAACGAGCTTGAACTTCCTTTAAATGTTTTTCAGTATCGGAGAGTAATAAAAAAATGACAGTTATGGCCATTTATGTGTGAAAAAAGAGTCTGCATTCTTTTGAAAGTCTATTTCAGCGTATAATTCTTTGTATATCTAAGATATTTTCGGCATTTAAAATCTCACTCGTTGTCAATGTAGAGGTTTTATGATGAACGTAATAGTTTCGTCTACAGAGTCTTAATTTCAAAAGTGTACTCCCATGCAATTTTTTTTTGAGATCATATTCAATTTTATCAAGGAGGCTATTATACATTAGGATCTAATACAACAGGTGACGTTGTAGTCAAATCCTATTAAGATGCCAAAATGAATCATATTGTTACAAAAAGCACTTTTCATATTTTAAACTGGGATATATAAAACAATATTTTAAAGGAGAAATTTCAGATAACTTTATTTTGTTAACGTATTGGAGATATATATATATATATATATATATATATATATATATATATATATAGGCAAAGACGTTCCAAAAGTTATTCCACATTATGACGCTATTCAGATCTCACGCATGAAAATTTATATCATTTGTTAATAACCATTTATTTAGTACTTACAAATTTGTAACTTTCATTTTTTTCTAAATATAGTTTGTCAACTAAAATTAGAATTGTGTATTGTGTGGCAACTGATCAATCCGATAATAGATATAATAAACTTTGTGTATTAAATTGAAATTATTGAGATTATACATACGTTGCAGTTTAAGGTGTACTATATGTAAGTACGTATGTATCGCAGTTATTTATACTGCATCTTCATAGTTACTTTTTTGCATTTTCTTCTTAGAAATTGAAATCTTAATTGGAAATATATGAATAGCCGTTTACCATTTTGGAAAAATAGAGTTTAAAAATATTATATTTAATATTAATTTATTATTTGATATACCATTCCTGCAAAATCTTTTTTCTTAATGCAGGTTTTAATTAAAATGAACATATTAACATTTTAAAAATGTGTACCTTATTAAAAATCTGTATATAACATATGCACATGCAAAGAGTTCAGTACCATTTCCTTCTGTTTGTAAACCAATTTTCTTGAGTTTTTTAATTGCTAATTGACGACCTTTAGTGTTATTAACAAAAAAATGGATTAAACGGCCATTTCCGTTAATAACAGTTATTGCCCCATCAATTCCAGAATAGCTGAACTTACGACTTTAAACTTTCTACCGCTAGAAGACAAAATTATTTAACATATTTTCTAACAATTCAAATCAAGTTTTTTATAAATTCCTGATTTTTACTGACGTTTCGAATTCTCGAAGTGTATTTGTATTCTCTTTTCGACGTGTCATTCTTTTGTACGCAAGACAATATATATAATACATATTGTTTCTGGTTAGGGAACCTTCATCAGTAGCGCTTCCCACAATTGACTGTCCTCTCGAACCCTTCTTTATGTATTTGATACATATCATTAAATTTGAAGACGCGAGATGTAAAAAACGACATCTACGATTTTCAGGTAAATTAGCACATAGAGGTTCCGAATCTGGAGCCGTTCCATGTAATTGCTGTTACCCGTAACTCCAGGAACCTCTATGTACTAGTTTCCCGGAAAATACTAGATGTCAGTCTTTACATATCGCGTCTTCAAATTTAACGATATGTATCAAATACATAAAGAAGTGTTCGAGAGGACATTCAATTATGGGAAGCGCAACTGATGAAGGTTCCCTAACCAGAAACAATATATATTATATATATATTGTCTTGCGTACAAAAGAATGACACCTCGAAGAGAGTATTCAATATCTCTGACAGGTGAAGTTAACCTGAAAATTTCATCATGATATTTTCACCTAGGAGTTACGGGTAACAGCAGTTACATGGGACGGCTCGAGATTCGGAACCTCTATCTGCTAGTTTCCCTGAAAACCCTAGATATCGGTCTTTACATCTCGCGTTTTCAAATGTATTTGTATTGTTAATTTATTCAATAATAGTAGGATGACATGAAAATGTGTATATTATTTTTTATTCAGGAACAGGACGTTATATGTTTTTGTTTATTATTGAATATATTTTAGCGTTGTTCATGTACATTAACTGAAATCGTAAGACAACAAAACTGAAATTATTATTTTTTGCGAAAATAGTTTTTTAATTAGGTAATTATCATGGTAGTAAACAATTTTGTATAAGTACACAAAAAAGAGTATAATATCAGGAAAAAAATTGAAACTATCCAGTAGTTAGTAAATAGTGTAAGAAGAAAGTTATTACGGAACCAGTCCATTTCCAGCCAAAGAAATGGGCTAAAACGAATTCCCATATGGTAAATAGTAGAGAGCCTGAAAGATTGTGACATTAAAATCACAGAATGATAAGTTTGATGAAAAACAGTCAAAATGCTCATAAGAAAGGTGTCGCATGAAACTTAACTGTGAAAGGATATTCAAGAACGTTTAACTAAAAGCACTGAAGTAAAAATGACAAGTAGAATTGTAGCATTACTTTAAGTAAAACTTCGGGAAGAATTAAATACTAATCAAGACTAACAGAAACTCTTTGCAGAAAATCTACTTTGTTATGTTGGAAAGTTACGTACTTAGGAATTAATTTATTAGCTCTAATTTACCGATAACAATTTGAATATTATATATTAAGGGATAATTGTAATATTTCCAGTTTTGGTTTACGTCATGATGATGACAGCTTTGCTGTTGAAACGTTCACTCTTACAAAATATATAATTATATATTCAGCTGATATGTTTCAAATGTTAATAGATTTATTTCATGTGAGTTTAACATTCATTTAATCATTGAGGTAAGATTGGCCAATTAATAAAGTTCAACACAATAACAGTTATTTGAGTAAAACATTTATCCATACAAAATATTGCATACGTGTATAAAGCTTAAAATTTAAAACAGAATTGTTGATAAATCAAATATTTAAAATAAGAAAACAATGCATACACTTGTTGAATACAATTTTCACTATTCTTGCGATAACAACGACTATGAGTCGGTTGTTTTTACACCTGCTGAATTTTACTTTCTACAGTTATTGCCAACTTCAGAATTTGTATATAGCATAGACGAAAATCTATTAACGAAGGTCAGACTAACATTTCATATTTAATTAACTAAGCACCCTTATACATATTTTTTCCATATTAGTCAATAACAGAACTCGAGATAAACAATTAACGCACCTCCCGAAAAGAAGATTTCTTAAAGAAAGCATGTAGGTAATGGTCTTGTCTTGGTAAGATTTGAGTAAAATTTTATCGCGAAATAAATACGGAAATCGAGGAGTTTCAGTGAAAACTAGCTCACAGGGACCGCAAATCGGGAGTCGTACAGTGTGTATCGCTGTTTCACTGTGATCACTAGTATAGATTTCACACTAAAGAATTCGTAGGTTAACTAAAACCGAATAAATCAGTTAGGACACTATTTTTTCGAGATTTTACAATCCACTGAATGCAAGACAATATACTGTTTCTATTCAAGAACTTTCGTTAGTTGCCATTCAAGTGATTAAAATCTAAAGTTTTTAGTAGATGTAATTGAATTTAATATTTTATGGCGACATTTACAAGTCTCAAGGAATAAAAATGTAATAAAATTTTAGTCAGGTGCATAAAATTATGAGAATGATATTTTAGCAGAAAAATATCGCCCACCTAATGGGGCAAAAAGAATTATAAGAGATTGTTTGAAAAGAAATTCGATGACGCCATTACTTTGACAAAGAAACTTTTGACTTTTTTGACATATGGTATTAGAAAGGGTACATAAATTTATCGCTTGACCTGTTTTTCGAAAAAATGCGTTGTCAGATTTATGAGTTTTGTGCATAAATTTATCACAACACTGTATATTTAAATTTCAGTACAGATTTCGTTGCCTACATTAATATAACTAGAAACAGAAAATTAAATTACTGAGTTCAAACACGCACTCCACGCATTTACATTAAAGCATTTAGGGAATTGACTGTAAGTAATTTTCTCTAAGCTCTGAAAGTTTGAGTCACTAACATACGATTTATGTGGGTTGAACAAGATTAACTTCTCACACTTTGTCAAAAACTTTCTTTTGAAAGTCTCATAACTAAGAAGAAAGGATTTGTAGAAAACAAAGCTTACCCATAACCCATTTAAAATACAAAATAAAATCTCTACATTTTCATTATTATGAAATTGTCTATTTGCTGTGTGGGTAACTGTAACGCCTGAACTAATAGAGGTTCTTAGCTGCAATTAAATAGATAAATATATGATCAATAGATTATGTTAACCTCAGATTATATACAAAACATAAAGACAAATATAATCATGTGGTTTGGGACTCCATCAACAATTTTAAAAAACAAAACTACTAATATATTTTATATAATATGCGGACACATTATTTTACTATATTACTAAATGTAACAAATTGTGAAATTTTTTTATTTTCAATAATTGAAGCCTCTATAAACGATTAACTGTTTTCGGATGGTCAGTTATTTTCACTGTTAGGTTTTGTTACTATTGACATTAACTAATGTCCTATTTACTTTTGCCTTCTTACAACAGATAGTCACTTATTGTAGGGAAAGCTTCATAACGTAGGCCCACAATTAGACATAAGATACAACATTTAAAAAATATATAAATATATAACCGACTTCCAAGTTTAACTAAAAGTTGAAAATAGTTATAACAAAGTACTAATATAGACAATAAATAACACATTCAATGTTGTTAGGTACCTACACACAAAGTAAAAAATGTAAACATTAAAAGGTCATCGCCAGAGAGGCTATCTCGGGAAAGAGATGGAGAAGAGGTGGAAAAAAGTACTGTCTAATAGCCACCCTGAATATCAAGAACGCCTTTAACTCGGCCCTCTGGGACCGCATTTTGGAGGCTCTTGCCAGGATGCAAGTTCCTCAGTACTTGCGGAGAAGGGTTTCAGCGTATTTCAAGGACCGCATCTTATTGTACCAAACTGAAAATGGGCAAGTAGACTATAAGATCACAGGAGGTGTACCTCAGGGCTCTGTTCTTGGCCCCCTCTTATGGAACGTAATGTACAACGACCTGCTCCTGCTCGGTCTGCCTGAGGGCGTCAGGCTAGTGGCATTCTCCGATGATGTGGCATTGATCATAGTGCGCAAGCACATAGAGGAGATACAAACAACCTTCTCATTCGCTATAGCCACAATTCAGCATTGGATGCTCGCAGCGGACTTGAGTTTAGCAGAGCAAAAGACCGAAACACTTCTTGTTAGCAGTCGGAAGGCAAGGGAAACCATCACCCTCAAAATAGGCGACACCTACATACAGTCGCAGCCCTTCATCAGCTATTTGGGGGTGCTCCTGGACACACGGCTCAACTTCAAAGAGCACATAATCGCGGCCAGCAAGAAAGCAGCTGGGGTACAGGGGGCATTATCTAGAATAATACTGGCAACAGTAACTACTTCTGTTTTGTTGTACGGGGCACCGGTATGGGAGAAATCGTTCGAGCTACCATCGTACCGCCGGAAAATGAAATCAGTCCAGCGGCTCTCAGCGATTGCATCATCCTACCGCACTGTGTCTTACCAGGCGGTGAGTGTGATTGCCTCTACCCTGCCAATCGACATCCTGGCTGCAGAAAGGGGACGACTTTATCGCAGAAAGTTAGAAAAAGACCAACCGACAGGAAACAGCGATGAAAGAGCCATGAGTCTAGGGCAATGGCAGGAGAGGTGGGACAGCTCTACTAAAGGCCGGTGGACATATCGATTGATACCTAACATCAGTCGCTGGGTCAACCGCCAGCATGGGGAGGTTGGGTTCTACATCACTCAACTCCTGACTGGACATGGATGCTTTCGAGCATACCTGCACAGGTTCAGGAGGGCAAACTCCCCAAACTGCCCACACTGTACGGACGTGATAGAGGACGCGGAACACGTGTTCTTCTCCTGCCCCCGGTTTCAGGATCAACGTGCTGAAGTGGAGAGGATTCTGGAGACTAATATCGTGCCAGAACCATTAGTAGAAGCCATGTTGAAGGGCCCCCAAGCCTGGAACTTGGTATCAGATTACGCGGAGACTATCCTCAAAGAACTCCGCGATACGTTCGAGGAGTAGGCTCTAGAGGCTTTCAATGTAAGAGCAGTAAACATCTGCAATGAACCACCCTTGCGAAGTAGTATTGACTAAGAGTGCCGCAGGGGACCATGGTTGTAGGAGAAAGAGGTTAGGGTTTTAGCGGGTATACGGTATACTGGTTTCAATGCAACGATTTACTCTTGCTTTGAAGTCATTGCATCTGGAGTCCCGCACGACGGCCAGCACGTGCTAGCTAAGTACGCAATGTATTTCCCCCCTCTTCGGAAAAAAAAACATTAAAAGGTGGTCATTCTGTACAAATTAATTACCTACCTAACTATATTTTTGAAGTCGGTGCCATCACATTGTATAAGTATATTTCTACTTAGCATATATTCCAACCCCCTTATATAAACCTAATTAATAACCTACTTAATAACGTACTTAATAACCCTGTATATCTGTCATCTCATTCCAATTTATATACAAGCACCTGCGGCTGATGCTCTATCTTATATGTATAGCTTTATTTTAACATTTTTTAACCGCCCAATTTAACAAGTATTCTACTTCGCCCTATAATTTCACTATCATATATATTCAACTACTGATGGCTACCTTATATAATTATTCTTTCTGTATGTATGTGTATGTATAGCTTGTGTTAGTTTAGTGATAATAGTCTATCAAACCTTCCCAAAACTCCATATTAAATTGAACATTTAATATTAGGAGTGAATGGTACCGTGATACTTCTCAAAAAGTTCACCGTGATGGGAAGAACAGAATGTCACAACTTCGTTCAACATTAACTGTGAAATTTGCACTAAGTTCAAGGGTTAATATTGAACGGCTCGGGTGTCCCCGAAAATCCTAGATGGCGGTCTTCTCGCGTCTTCTGAGTTAGGTTCTGCGGATCAGTATTTGACTAATGAGCTAGGTACTCCAGATGTATGGGTCGCACTTCAAGTGCCTATTCTGGCACTATTCAGCAAATGTCATTACGTCACTTCTGTGCAAAATGTTGCAACTATGAGAGAGATCTTCCATAAGATTACTCTACATATCGAAAGGTTTTGGTTAAGATCTAGCTATATTGGTCGATGCACGCATGTGCATCACCAGAGTTTTCCGGGAAGTCCCGGTGCACAACATTATCAGGTCGCGCCGAATTGATAAAAATCCTAGATAGCGACGGTCGGGATTTAGCTCCCACACTTCTCACGCGTACTTCAAAATCGATAAATTAATGCTCTTTTTGTGATATTTTAAATTACATTTGATGTATTTCAAAAAAGGGCAAATAACAGCATGGTTATCGATATTTGTATCCTGGTAAAGACACTTCCAAGTTTAAGTTCCGACACCCCGTCTGCTCCGCATAAATCACTCTTATTAAGATAATGTTAAAATTCTTGGAATTTTGAAAAGTTAAGTTTGTCTGTGTTTGTAGTATTTGAAATCCCGTAGGAATTTATACAAACAATAAAATTTCATAGGATTAAAGCTAATAGATAAGAGAGAGAGGTTTTAAAAAGGTACTTTTCATTGATCGAATTCAGAGGAGCCGAAAATACTATACTATGTATGTTCCCACAATTTAACCTATTATAATTAAACTTACCTCTATCCTAAATGGGATAATTAATTCAATAAATTTTATATATTAAATTCGCAATTAAAACTTAATTACACAATCGTGACAATTATCTAATTTTCCTAAAATTCTGGCACTATTACGTTTAGTTCGCGGCGGGAATTAAAACTTTTTCTGCTTATATCTTTATCACAACTCAGCAACTGTGATGTCTCATTTTGTTTTAAGTTATAAATTTACGTCGATTTTTTTTGGTTACGATGTTTCGATAGAATTTTTATAACCCCTGAATAAGGATTATTGTTGGTAATTTTCTGTAAAAAACACTAATATCATATGAAGCTACATGTTGCACGAGTCGCAGAAAAGATTATATGAGACCACCTAGAGATCTTCCATAATAGATTACTTCCGGCTGTCTACTAAACAAAACAAATGAAGTAGTAGTAGATATAGTACTATTCTTTCATATTTCAATAGTTCTGTATGCATACCATCACATCCTGTACTGTTTTAATATTACTCTGATATTACTCAAGTCTTCATCATAGTCAGTTGTCTAAAAGAGGTACTTTAAACAGTTTTTCTTCTTGAGTTTTTTGTTTTCATATGGTTTTTTTTTCATCTTGTTGGTAAACTGATTATATACTCCACTAGTGTACTAAGTTTTTCATTGACTATAATATTATTAATTAGAGATATAACACTCCTAGTTTATTTATGAATCTCTTTGTTCCTGAAAAATGTGTTTCTATTTTTCAGCTTTTTTAGATCATAAAAAGACGCAATTCATAGCCGTTGTTATTAGTGGGTATCTCACCAAAAAATGATTCCTACGACATTAGCTACAGGTGTGTTACCTATTCTTGCATTTAGTTCGCAACTTATTACAAAGAAATCACTTTAATGGGTATTTTTTAGTATACATTGTAATTCGTCGTAAAATTTTTATTTCCTCTTTCTTCCGGTTGTCGAGGTATACATTCCAGTGCTAATTAGGTGATCCGTATGTATCTTTATTCCTGTAATTATTATTCTTTCTCTTATCTAGATGTTATTTATGATTTTGGATATACATTTTTTTGTCAATTAAGATAACGACACCACAACATACTCTCCTCCCCCCATTTACGCCACTTTTATAGCCTTGTATAATCCTAATCCTCTATATCTTTTGTTCGTTTGAGTTTCTAATTGATTTCAGTTATAATAGCGATATTCACTTTTTGTTTTCTCCTACCTAATCCTCTTACATTCCAAATTGCTCACCGTAATTTATTAATCATTCCTATATAATGTTTGAATAACTTCCGGTTTGGAAGCCTAGTGTTTTCGAGTATTATTGAGGTTCATCTGTACAGCGCACCAACCTGTAGCAGTGTAGTTACTTAACGGAGCTAACGTATCGTAAATCTTGAGGTTAGGTCGATGGTTTCTCCTGTATGGTACTAGGAGTTACTACACCAAGGCTCGCATAAGCATGCGAGCATTCCTGAAGTAGATCTGTCACCTATCGGGATCAAAGCAGAGTGTCTACCCACTACCCTATCAAATAATACTAAAAAGTAAAAACCAAATACAGGTAAAAACTATTTGCTACAATTCAATCGATTATTTAGGTAAAGTGCCTATATAAAGTTAATAATAACTCTATCCCAACATGAAACACGATAATTTCTTCATTCGACCATTTTTACCTACCTACCTTGTTCTTTGTTAAACTCATTGCGTAGTTGATTTCTTCTAACCACATGAGGCTTCTTTTCTGGTGCATCTACCTTAACCCAACACTACATCAGCTATGCATCACATTGAGGGTGCTCCTTGAGTTTTTTTTCCCAATAAGGCCTTTATTTCAGGATTATGCTTATGCAGTTTTTCATTTTTATCTCTTAATACATATCAGCGTAGTTCCATCTCAGTTTCATTACTCTTTCGACAGCGTGTTTTGTTATATTCGCAGGTTAAGCAATTTTTAATTTAGGTAAAATCTTATGAATTTGCGTCACCGCCATTGTACTTTGGGGCTGCGTTGTGTATCGTTATCATTTCATATTTTATCTTATTGCTAAGAAATAAATCAGCGGACATGAGATCCCCCACATCAGGGGGTGTTAACTCAGATAGGTAATGTTGGTCCAGCTGTCGGTGAACTGTAGGTCGTAGCCCTCTTAACAAATTCTTCAATTCGGTCATTATCTTTATTGTATGATTAGGCTTGAATAAATGTTTTTGTCGGCCATTGCTTATGAGATTTATGTCTGTGAAAGCTAAAGCCATCAGCCATCAATCGCTCTCTACTTTTTCTAATTTGTGCTGGTATTTTGTATACAATTCCGTTCTTGGTGTATTTATACATAGTTAAAGTGAGTGAACAGGCATGTAGCAGTACCAGGACATTTGAGGATGATCATTTGCATTACATTAAGATGCAACCTGCAGTGGAGTCAGAGAAACAAGCACACAAGAGTAAGTATTTTAGTTATTGTTGAATAAATCAACATTTCGATGTATTTGGTACTTTTTCCTCATATACTGACTTGTATTTCATTTATGGTTTCATTTAAGGTTAAGAGAGAACTGCAGGAGACAGTTTTATAGACTCTGCTGAAGAAAAACAAGCTACATATTATGTGAGTGAACAGGCATGTAGCAGTACCAGGACATTTGAGGATGATCATTTGTATTGTACTAAGATGCAACCTGCAGTAGAGTCATAGAGTCAAGTTCACAAGAGTAAGTATTTTTTAGTGGTTCTTGAATAAATCATAACATTTTGATGTATTTGACAGCATACCAAAAAAGAGTGGTGGTAAGAACATCTTAAAATCCAAGTAGCCAGAACCTTAGAAAACAACTGTTGAAATGGAAGAGAATAGCCAGAAGAGCTAGCAAAATGAACACCAAACATCGTTTACAGCTACTGCATCAGAAGCAATGTGACTTAAGATATTTGAAAAATGTTAATAGTACAACCATATTTTTTTGAGTCAAATGAGGAATCAAAAGTAAAAACCGAAGGGAAGACGATTTTCATTAGATGATAAAATATTTGCATTATCACTGTATAAACAAAGTGCCAAAAGCTATAGATTTCTTTCAAAAGTTTTTAGTTTAGCATCTCCTAAGAATCTCAGTAATCTTGTTAATATTGTTCCCTTCAAATGTGGCTTTCATGAACATATCTTTAAAAATTTAAATAAAATTGTGTTGAAAAATTAACAGAAAAAGAGAAATATTGTATGTTAATGTTTGATGAAGTATCTTTAAGTTGTGGCCTTACTTATAATTTTTCAAAAGATCATATGGTTGGAATTGTAGATTTAGATAGTGGTGATCGACGCATACACTTTGCAAATACTCAATACTCCAACCATTTGTGCATTTTTTTAACTGAAACATTTGATGTATTTCTTTCAACCAACACATCACTCACTGTATATACCTATAATATTTATATTTGTACAGTTTTTGTTATCAATTATTTTAATGTATTAATAAATAGTGTCATTTTTAACTGTATTTGTTAATTTATCTTTTGTAAATAAATAAATATAATTTCAATATTAGTTTCATTTATTTTGATGGTACATTGTCTTCTAAATGTTATATTTATTATATTCTTGATGATTTTTATGTGTTCTTGGGAAATAACACCACAATCGAAACAAAAATTTGTATGTTCAAGGAAAATTTGGTTTTTCCTTGACCAGAAACTGCAGATTCCTTCTTTTAGTATGGTGATGATCTGTCAAATTCAACAAACGTCAAATTTAGTACTTGAAGAATTTGTTAAGATGCTTTTGATGCTAAACCTAACCTGTCATGGGACAAAATGTGCCACATTTTTTAACATTGAGTTGCCCATCTATCTTTATTGTATGATCTGTGCCCCACATGACAGAAGTCAGTCGATGACATTCGTAGTTTACACTTGAATACGAGAGTATTTGTGATTATCGGCGATAATTGCGATTTACTTTTACATTTTTCCAATCAAAATTAGATCTTGTTGTCTATTTTACTGTATGATGCATTGTGTCGTGGTTGATTGTTCAAGTAACAGTGACTAAAACAAGAAGTTTGCAGTCAGTGGATTCTCAAATGGTATCAAAAAAGAATTCAATTTAAAACCGGGAAAAATGTGTTCAAACCATTTTTGTAGAAAGTTACTAATTTTTACAAGTTTCAGTCGAGAATGATATATCCAACAACATCTATATTTTTGCATAAGTTACTCTTGTATACGGAATTTTAAAAAATGTTTTAGACAAAATGAAGTAAACATTATTGTTTTCTATACTTCTATATTTGATTTTAAAATGATACATTGTGCAAAATCATATTTACAGCTGTCACCCCTACGTCTGATATTAATATAACCCTGCATTAAATAACAAACGCAATTATAAAGTTGAAGTATTCGAACTTCCCTAAAGTTACTGTAAGCAAAGTTATATACCGTAACAGCACCCTTGGGAACTATATAATGGTTTATGGGGTGTGTTACTTGATTCGGGGTAAACTGTGTTCTGCTGATTACTTCCCATGTAAATCCGATCTTTCAATTATGTTCACATTGGTTCCAGTAATGTACATATTATGTAAATCCCTAAATCGAAACTCTTGTTCGAATACAAATTAGTGCTTTCGCATGATCATATGACATTTCCTTTAGCTTGAATCGTTAATGAACATTTGATACCTCTTTTGCTGTCCGAAATAAATTATTATGAAAATGATAAATTCAATTATGCCTTGGTGGAAACTTAGAATAAATGCTCACTAAACGTATACGGAGAACGCGAAACCGAAAATTCGGCCGGAAAGTAGATAATTATCTTTTTGTATTTTTTTTTCAATTGATATTTTACACGCAATTAAACAAATTTTTCCAATTTTATTGACTATTTCGTGTTGGCCAGATTGTTTCATTAGGAGCCGCAGATTTATACATCAATTAACTGGGTTCTCTGCAATAATTCCTTCTATAACCCGTAAATTGGGTTATAGATTTCAGATTTTTCGTTTAAGGAAATGGCTTAGAAACAACTGACAAAATATTACACACAATAATAAATAACGCAGAATATAACACGAACTTTGAATGGCATTCCCGAAGCTTTGAATTTTACAAAAAATAGCAATTACTGCAATGTCTATTTTCGTCCAAGTTCGTTATTTTATCAAATAAAAGTAGTAATGATACCACTTATGAATCCGACTTGCCAACCAAAACAGAAAGTCCAACAGAAATATTATTCATAACACAGTTATGAATAGTTAATTTGTACATTTTTAAACTATGTAACTCCTAAATTTCACTTATACTTTTGACTATTTACTTCCTAACAAAATTTCCTGGCATGCCAATGTTTAGACAAAATAAAAATAGTAGTATTTTATAGGAGCGTTTAAAAGGTCCGCTATCGCTGAAATAGATATACAGGGTGCACGTAACATATGGTACATACGAAATACAATCAATCCAGATAAAAGGAGAAAAAACATAAATAGATTTCTCATGGCGACATGCATTTTTTTTAATGGCACCTCCAATATTTGATATATCGATTTGTCAGATCTAGTAATTCTACTAATCAGTTACATAACAAGTTTTTCTACAAACAAAATGTTCAAATTGGCCACAATGTAACTAGCAAGGCGCTTTTCAAATTCTTTTTTAACGTTGGTTAATACTTGAATAGTGATTAGTCTGATTTATTCCCTTATTCTTGTCTTTAAGTCTTCAGTACTATTTGGTGGGTTGACGTAAATTTTTATTTAGTCCCGCAAAAAAAATGAGCCGAGTTAGAAGATCAATCAGGCTATTCAATCGGCACACTCCTACCAATCCATTTGTTTTGGGAAAATTTTATCTAAATAATTTTCAAGAGGTTGTGGGTAATGAGTCATCGTCCTGCTGAATCCATAGATGGCATGGCTGGATTCTCTGCATTTGGAAAGACTCTTGCAATTGCAGATATTAAGTTTTGCTTTAGTAGTTTCACCAGTTAGTACACCTTCAAGAAAAAACGGATCTATGACTGTAGTGCCGACAATAACTGCCCATATTATACCCCTCAATAGAGATTTTTAAGTGTCATAAAACTTACAAGCCACCACGTAAATAATAGTTTATGATATAATAATAACTGGCATATTTTTAACAGCAAACTCGTAAAAGTAAATTATTTGAGCCCTAAAAACCCCAAAAAATATGTTTTTTTTTTCGTTTTTTGCTAATAGTGTAAAATGTAATGATATTTTCATAATGCCGCCAACAGAAAAATTGTTGCAGAAATTTTCATAAAGAAAAACTGGAAAACCGATATAAAGTAAATGTTCGTTAAAAAATAATAACTTGGTTATAATAACAAATGCAACCTTAATCTGCCTCCTAATCATAGCTTATAACGTTCAGATTAATAACGCTGAAGATAGATATTGTACATTTAGCAGATGTTTCAGAATTGCGATTTATATAATTTGTAGAAATATTTCGCAGAACGTATCGTATTTACCTAGAAATATCGATAGCGATTTGGGATATATATTTTAAAAGATCAAAAAATGCGCAACCCTTGGAATATTTTGAATTTTTGAAACTGTAAGCAGCTAATAGAGCTTGTACTTCTAGAGTTAACCTGTAATGCACAAATATCGTGCCAAGGCTAGAAAGAGAAGGCAATAGTGAGGGCAAGACGCTATTTCACTCGATTGAGAAGTTCAAGTACCTACCAATCGAGTGAAATAGCCTTTTGCCTCCACTATTACCCTCTCTTTCTATCCTATCTTATCCTATCCTTACCACGATATTTAAGCATTGCAGGGTACCTCCAGAAGGTGTGTATGCTCTAAATACAGGTACACAATTAACTTACTGAACCAATGGAAAAATAGACTAAAATGGCAGGTAATAGCTATGTAATTGAAAACCTAACAAACTGTTGAAAAAAAAATGTAATAATACAATTTACCAAAATTTTCATCTCGTGCCCCCACCTCAAGAAATTCTATATCCGCCCATGTGTCGCGACAGCTATTGTCAGTGGACCGCTGGCTGACTGGGGCATATTCGTAAATTTAGTGCAATATTTACTATTATTTGAAACTAATTTTTCGGTATTATACTGAAAATCCAAGATAGACAAATTGGACCAGAATGTATGAACATTCAAAATATCTTTAGTGTATCCCGGTCGAACTATTCTGGTTAATATGGTGGGACGTGCAAAATATTTCTCTAAATTATTTAAATTCCAATTTTTCAAAAATACTTATTCAATAGTATCAATCGTGACCTCAAATAAACTTAAGACCATAAACTATCCTATTGGTGATGATGAATATTTCAGTATTAGTTACCAGAAAGTTGTACATTTTTGAAAAAATCCACTTTTGACCGTTTTTTCTGAGTTTACTCGGAATAAATGATCCAATTAGGATGTAGGTATACACTCATTACGAATGATTTCTAATTCTCTTTCTAATTCAACTTTTCTGTAGACAGCACTACGATTCGCGAGTTTTTATGATTTAAACAGTTTACTTTTACGAGTTCGCTGTTAAAACCTTAGCAATTATTCTCTATAAATTGTTACTGATGTGATGGTTCCATTTTGTTCTATAAACTGCTTGTGGCGTATTGACAAAACGATTTAAACAAAAAGTTCTTTTACTTGAGAAGATTATACGACTTCAAAATTGCAGATCATTATGGCATCCCACCATCATTGTTTCACAGAATTCAACACTTCGGTAAAAATCATCTTCACTAAGTTCTTGTACCAAATAAACTCTGTATGGATGTCATTTATTGTGCTTTATAGATTTTAAAACCGAAGACTGACTTAATTCTTGCTGCATTGCGATCTGACGACTCGATAAGAAAAGATGTTCTTCAACTGTTAATAAAACATCCAATTTTTTTTTTTCTGATCCGGCTGGACGACCTGATCTAGACTGATCTCTTGCATGACCCAGGTTCCTAAATGTGGCCTGTACCTTACTTATGGTGATCTTCAAATAGTTCGAGCAGGGTACTTATTGTTAAATAATTCGCAAACTTGTTTTTGTGTACGAGTCGTATGCCTATAACAGATCATAATAAAAATGTTAATACTTTGGGTTTCATTTAAACTCACTATTCATTACTTTTTAATACAATCAAAAACACAATTATTCTACCAAATATCAAATTTGACATTTCTTATGATAGGAACGCAAAATTCATTGTTCGGGAAAATATCGAAATAAAAACAAACAATCTTTAACAAAACATGAAAGGCCCAGAAAAAACTTTTTTTTTCAAAAAACCAACGAATTTGAAAATCGTATTACTCATTGTCAGCTAGTAAATGGTGGCCATTTTGAACACTTTGATTTTTCTTGTTCTTTTATTACATTTTTACTTTTAAGTTGAGTTTTTTGAGTTAAGTAAATAAAAGAGATTTTTTTTTCTAGAAAAACTAGTTCTGTGACCAATTATGTATGTAGAATGACTAGATCTTTCAATCGATATATGCAATATTGGAGTTGTCATTAAAACAATTCTTCATGACGTCATACCGACCACATTAATGACGTCATGAGACATATATTTATGTCCAAATTTGAGCATTATTAAATTAAGCTTGCCGTATCCGAGGGTTTTTTTCTTCTTTTATCTGGATAGTTTTTATTTGGGATGTTCAATACTTTACGTTCACACTCAATAAAACGAATACGAAAGCAAATTCAAATCTATTGAAACGTTGTAAGTTAACCATTTCAAGACAATGGAACTCCAAGAAATCTTCGAGGAACGAGTTACATTATCTACCAGTTTCAGACTAATAAATTCAAAATAAAACTTTCTTTTAAAAATCCTCGTGGACCCTCTGGTCCTATAAAGTAATATGATTCCTCGAAAGAACTCTATGAAGTTAAGATTTGTTAAAAATCACCTTTTTCCTTTGTGACTACCACAAGCATAACCTGGCCGTTGTTTCGAGGAGCCGGGGCGTCGTATCTCGGCCAGTTTTTCGGGAGGGAATTTGGTCCATGTTTAAAACACTTCCCAGAAAAAGGATTTTACATAGTATATTTTATTAATAATAACCCAAAAATCCCCACTGAGTACCTATGCCTATAAGCTATATCATAGAACACCTATTCTATTAAGTAATACATCAAGAAAAGGGACGCCATTATTTGGACCACGAAAATACTCGTAACATAAAAGTTGTCGCATCTTTTGAGCAAATCCAGTTATTTCAGCTTATATCTCTGCAGAGAATATTCGAGAAATTATTGAAACTTTTGGCGTAACTTGAATATCTAACATATTCCATATATCAAGACGATTTTCTCACATTTTTCTACGCTCTTGAACTCCACAGTTACCAGATCCTGCATAAAAATCCGGCAATCAATCATCTTCCGTAATGTTCGCAGCACTACACATTTTTCTTATTGTTAGAAGAGTTCGTATTGATTGAATTACTGAGCATTTTATTCAATGCTCTTCCCATTTCGTTCAATTCGCTGTATTTTCTTTGTCACCTTTGCTCATGAAATTCATCATATTCGCGAAGGCAATATGAACTCAATTCTTTTGAACCCGAGACCGCAAATTACCTGAGTTAACTTATAGATGAAAATTATTTTCGCAAAGAGATTCCTCATAATTTCATTTGCAAACTGAGTGTTTTAAAAATACAAAAAGTCATTCATTTATTTAAAAAATGAATAATTGCGATGGTATTTCATCCATTTTGTATTTGTATTGAAAATATTATTGTATTCCAATACAATGCAATTGCCTATATTAATTAATCAATTAAATTATTAGGAACAGAAAAACTATATTCATGATTTACTCTTATATGGATACATAAAAACCAAAAAATACGCATAAAAATATAAACAGAATAAACACAAAAATACCGAATAAGAGAGCCTTAATCAAAAATAACAAAATGTACTATTTACTAGAAAAGGTCATCTGAAAAAACTTATTTCCTACATCGGTTTTAAAAACTATAATCATCTTTCTAACACTTAAAGAATTCTAATAAAATAAACGATTTCAAGAATGAACTATTTTTTTTACAAAGTATTTCAACCTTTAGCAAGAATTTTAGTACCAGCCATCTCACTGACTTCTCCGACTGGTACTTTAAACTCAAATTATGTTTGTATTATTTGAATTTATTTTTAAGACTTCCAAAAAGGAGGAGGTTATCAAGTCGTCGCGTATTTTTTTGCTTTTTTTTGTATGTATGTTACCGGATTTCTTCTCCTGTGGTGAACCGTTTTGTATGAATATGCTCTTGTTTAATTGTGTATATATTTGGATTGGTGAAACTTCAAATTTGGGAAAAGAATTCTATTGGTAAAGTGATAAAATTTGTGAATGAACACATGCGTGCATGGAAATCGACCAATATTCCTAACATATTGGTCGATTTTTCGAAAACTCCTTATGGATGTGTATAATTTCTTAACGTTTAATCTATTAAGGAAGAAATCTAGATGATCTCATATATTTTTCTGCGACGTGCAACTTGCAGTTTTGCAGAAAATCGCCGAAAATTCCAAAATTCTTATCAAAAATTTCATCGAAATGATATAACGGACATTTCCTCATAAATATTTTAACTCCAACGTAATAGTGCGGGAATTTTAGGCACTGGAAATTTTAATTTCGAATTTGAAAATTTCCTATGTACGTTTATAGGTAGTAAACCATAGGCAAATAAATATTTCAATGAAAAATAAATGAGTACCAAGCTCGTTTTGTTTTTATACCAGGCAAATAAATATTTCAATGAAAATTTTTCCATTTTGCGAAGACGGTGCTTTTGGTGCGTTTATACACAGGATGTTTAGTTATAGCAAACAAAATCACAAAGTAAAGTGAAGTTGCATTTATATGATGATTGAAATATAGGTAAGGCCGTTTAGCCGTATGCACAGGATGGATCGAATATAGGGTGAAGTGGACGTTTGATGGTATAAAAATGTTGGAAAATATGTGAAATTAAAATTATATTGGGTGATTAAAAAACTGTTATATGATATGGACGTAAACAAAACAAAACAAAAATAAAGTTGAATTATATTTATACTGTGTTATAAAAACATAAATTTTATAGCCCATAAGAAGTTGCATAAAGTGTGGAGAGGAATTAATGTTACACAGGACGATAATATAAAATGTTAAAAATGAAATAATTTATGGGGTAGTCCACAAGGAGTTATATACTACGGTTGAAATATAGGACGGACTTGACTCTGTAAATATGGAATGGATTCCACTTCGTCCTATAGTTTACAGAAGGCAGCAAACAAATTTATGCTTGTCCGTGGGCAGTCGTATGTACACGATGGTTGGTACATAGAGTGGAGTGGAATTATCTATAGTTATACAGAATTGTCAAAAAAAGTTGAAAAAAGGTTACATGGCATGGTCCATAAGCCATAAATATATTTTGGGCTTATTAAGTCAACGCGTACTAGTACATTTTGTTCGTAATCAAGTTTGATGAAGTAGTAGATAAGTACGCAATGAAGGATTTTAGATTTGCTTGGTACCGATTTCAAAAATATACTAGATTGGTAGATAATTAATTTGTACAGAATGAGCACCTTTTAATGTTTACATTTTTTACTTCCTGGGTAGGTACCTAACAACACTTTGCTTTATTTGCTACAGTTGTATTTTGTTATAATTATTTTTAGCTTTTTAGTTATAGGTGGAAGTCGGCTATATTTTTTTTAAAAATGTTTTATCTTATATTCGCTCATCAATAATGTAACTATATTAACATTAAACTCAATTTTCTTAGCAGAGCTGAGTCAGCTCACCGAGTCGTAAACAAGACAACCATTCATGGTTATGTCCGCACCTCTGGCTTGAGCCTATATTAAAAACCAAAAGTATATACTATCTTTCTCTCATGTCGCAACATAAAAGTTTCAGTATTCAGATGATACCCACTCTCTAATTGCTTTGTAAAAAGCAAGGAAAATTAATGTAAATCAACGATATTTGTACGAAACTATGATTAGATACTGAATTTTTAAAACACAATATGGACCATTTTGTATACCCAGTTATTAATTATAATATATTATTAAAGATGAGTATTTATAAAGGTACAATTTCAAAATGAGCATTTTTTATATCAATGAAAAGTGGAAGTTCAAAACTTTTTTGCGGTATATGTTCAATATGTCCACCGTTTGCTGCACGTCAAACATCTATGCGGTAGCCGAACTCGCCCACACACGAGTAAGTGCATCTACTGTTACTGAAACCAGTGTTATTCGTGAAGGTACGAAGTAAACAGCTTCCTTAACGTAGCCGCATAAGAAATAGTCACATGGGATGAGATCAGAAGTCTCGGTGGCAAGTGTTCATTTTCCTTGCGACCTATCCAGTGCTGAGAAAGGGATTCAATCAAAAAACCTCGTAGATGAAGGTGCCAATGGAGCGGATCTCCGTCCTGTTGGAAAATGAAATCCTGTGAACCTTCCGGAACTTGAGGGAACAGCCAATGTTCCAACATGTCCAGGTACGTTGTTCCACTTACATTTCTGGCCTATAAAACTTTGTACGGGATACGGCACACATCACATTTACCTTCCATTCATGTTGCAATGTTAAATGTGGATTTTGCAAATTGGGTTTGCGAACATTATGTTTGTTGACATTTCTACTAAGGTGAAAAGTCGCTTCATCACTAAAAATTAAACGTTGGAATAACGAGTCATCGTCCATACTGTTTAGTTCTATCTGTTCTTACATGGATACGAACGTCAAGTGATTAAATAAATCAATTTAGTCATTCAGTTATGACGTTTAGGTATTGTGTATTATATAAAACTAAGGATTTACCCCTTCTTTAAGTGAAGTACTGAAAAGAAGTCCAGCATGCTTTTACATTCATTATAGGTCTTATTACTAACTTATAGAAAATACTTTCATTAATTAAAACAACAAATAATGTTTTCACAAGAGTTGACATGGATATCATAATATGAAATTATGTGTATCCATTTCATTGCTAATTGTCAGTGTTGTCTTAGATATAACCCGATTGCATTGAAATTTTATTTGGAATTATCGATTATTACTTCCAAGGACCTGAATTACTTGTTGCTAGTCACAGAGCCATGAAACAACGACAGAGACCATACATTTGGAGATGGCAATAATGTGATCTTAATTTGCTAATAGCTAATTACATAATTTTTTTATGGACAACAATGTTTAAAACTAAAAAAATTGTAAGGCATTACTTTTATGTTTACTATTATATTGTCTTCTAGGGTTAAATACCCTTTGATGTTTGTAACGGTAACATTATTAATAATTTTAAAGTTAAACCAGTGATCCAGTCTACTTTCTTCGAGTGACCAAGACAAACTGCTTATATGTGGGTGTCGTTATAGGATTAAAAGTTAGCAGCGCTTGACCCTTTTGGACTGAAGATGATGAACTGAAGACGAAACATGCTGTAGGGCTTCACACGAGACGAAAGTAGGAGAGAGTATCAAAAATCTAGTCTCGGTCTCGTCCATTCCTAAAAAATTAAGTCTCGTTCTCGTCTCGTTACCAGTGCTCTCGTCTCGCCTCCTTGCCAGTTGTCTCGTCTAGTTTAAGTTTATAGGATGATAATAAATATTGTTATTATTAATAAATAATTTTTTAAACCTATATTTATTACGCTATTATACAAAAAATTTGTAACAATAATGTTTTTATTTTACAAACTCTTAATTTTTTACCTTTTAAATTACTCGTTGGCCAAGAATTTAAACATAATAATGCTTGCATCACATCATCATTGAATGAATTTTTTGTAACGCAGTTTGACATAAATTGTATCTCTACAAAATAATTAAAACATTTAAAACATCTAAGTTTGTTACCAAATACGTATTTCACCTGTTGTATTATACAGTGATGGGCCAATGTGTGGAACCAAATAAATATCTCTGGAAATATTAGAGATATCAAAATGAAATTTGGAAGGTGGATACTGCAGTACATTGCCTATTTGTTTCCATTTTTTTACAATTTTGAACTTCCTGTTTTACGGGAAGTAATGTCGATTTTAAAATTTGCAATGAAACACCCTGTATAGTATTTTAGTTCCGGATGAAACATTTTATTGCGAATACAAAAATATCGGGTTTGATATTGTTTACTTCAATACCTACGGAGATATTAACAGAAAAGAAATTAAGGAAAGGAAAAATCTAATATGCATTAAAGAAATACATACTCATAATTATTAACTAAATCTAAGTGATTTTCAAAACTTAACTAAACTTAATGTATTAGATGTTCAAACTGAGCACCCTTTACTTCTTGACAATAAGCAAGTCGGTTTTTAAATTCTCTAGTAACATTAGCTATTACTTCTGGTGTAATTCTCTGGATGTCTTGAGTTATACTTGCAGCTAATTCTTGCAAATTATTTGGTCTATCAACATAAACCTTAAACTTTAAGTAACCCTACAGAAAATAGTCTAATGGATTAAGATCGGAACTTCGTTCAGTAGCTCTTCTTCCATTCCATGTGTGATGAAATGTCCTATCTAAATAATCTCGAACAATGCGAGCGTAATGGGGTGGTGCTCCATCCTGCTGAAACCAGATATTATTTGGTAATTGTCCATTTACCTCCAATGACGGAATATCTTGTGTCTGAGAGAGCTGTAAATACCTATCTCCGTCTAAAATTTCTTGTAGGAAGAGGGGTCCCACGATTCTGTTGTTATAAATGCCGGCCCAAACGTTCAATTTTTGTGGATGTTGTGTATGAGACTCTTCTACCCAATTAGGATTATTTTGCGACCAGTAGCGGCAGTTATGTCGATTAACCGTACCATTTAAACAAAATGTAGCCTCGTCTGAAAACACCACATTTCTTATAAAATTATTATCACGGTTACAAATATCCATCATCGTTTCACAAAATTGCTAACGTCTGTCGAAATCGTCTTCGGAGAGTTCTTGAACGAGGCGAATTTTGTATGGATGATATTTTTCTCGCCTTAATATCCTTCCTACTGAACACTGGCTAATTCCATGCATATTGGCGAGGTGGGTAGTGGATAAGTGAGGATTTTCTTCCAAAGGTATAGCAACATTTTGAGCTACAGCTTCATTACTTGCACTTTTTATCCGTCCACTTTTTGGTAAATTGCTAACTGTTCCACTTGTGTCGTACCTTCGTAAAGTTTTCGTCACTACTAAATGGGATATTTGTGTATTCGGATGAACAATGTTAAAAAGGTCACAAACTTCTTGATGCGTCCTTTTCCTCTCCACATACCCAATCATTAATATTTCTATTCTTTCTCTTTCACTTAATTCGGCCATTTTACGATCAAATTAAAACAATACAATCTTTTCAAATAAAAAAACTAATAACTTATTTTGACAACTACTGTCACGTCTACAATGAATTTCATGGACTACTAAACTTGATTCAGATTTAATTTGCGGCTGATTTAAACAAACGCACGTGTATTCGACTATGGAACAAGCAGTGCTGTTGGCTGTGACGGTATAATGCCACCGATTGGCCAATAGAAATATAAATCCTTACCGAGCGGTTTGTTTATATCGGGCGTAAATGAATTCTGAACCTAGTTTCGCTACCATCGAATTTTTCCTTTCCTTAGTAACTTTTCTGTTAATATCTCGGTAGGTATTGAAGTAAACAATATCAAACCCGATATTTTTGTATTCGCAATAAAATGTTTCATCAGAAACTAAAATACTATACAGGGTGTTTCATTGCAAATTTTAAAATCGACATTACTTCCGGTAAAACAGGAAGTTCAAAATTGTAAAAAAAATTCGAAACAAATAGGCAATCTACTGCAGTATCCACCTTCCAAATTTCATTTTGATATCTCTAATAATTCCAGAGATATTCACTTGGTTCCACACATTTGCCCATCACTGTATATACTTCCACGGATATATACAATAATTGTTAACATCTTTACTAAAAGAAATACAAGAAAAAAGAATTCTCCAGATGTACAAATACAGACAAAATTTTCAAAACATGAGTATTTAGAGGCTATAAAAGTTGTCCCTTAAGTATTGAATTTATAATGGGATCAGTCGTATATAAGAAAAGGTTACTGTTCTGTTGTAAATAAGCGAATCTCTCAAGTAGAAAACTTCGAGCCCAAGAAACCCTTGTAATATTATATACGTTTAGTACTCTCCAGTTTAATATAGACACATATACTCAACGAAAAACTAAAGTAACACAACAGTCTATTAAAAAAATCAATCAAACTTAAAATCTGCCAGGATTAATATTTATGATAAGAGATATGGTACAATAAGAAGCGTTAACAAGTTAAAGTAAAAATGTGAAAAATCATACTTAGTTATTGAGTCTTTTTTAAATTTCACAGATGGTTTACTAAATTTTCGAATAAAAACTTCATAAAAGAAGAGTTTGTTCCAATCACTGAATACCAGGATGCATCTTAATCATTTGTGATTTGTTAATATATCCCATTTCAGCTTCCGACTTTTCTGAACCTCGTGAATTAGAATAAGTAGTCAATATTATAAACTTGTAACCATATCTTTGTATTCTTTTTATATAAATTGTTTAAAGAAAAGAGAAAGCTTAACGTTATTAAAATAAGTTGATTATGTTGACTTTTATGCCGACTTCTTTACTAGTATAGTAGTTATAAAAAGAAACAAAATACTACTTCACTTTACATTTTAAATGATAAGTTCAAAAACGTTGATAATTAAAAAATCAACGGCCTTTATAATCGTTTTGATTAAAATCTGTGTATTCATATTATAAATTTATAAAACGCAGCTAACAAAAAATTAGTACACCTTATAATCATTAATATATTTTGTTAAAAATCTGTGCCCAATATCAAAGATTGTAAAGAATACGGTTTCGAGCTGTATCGTAAAATGTTCGTCCAACGTCTCTTCCATATGTTGCCAGAAGACATTCTGTGGAAGTTTCCTAATACAATTCTCCAATTTTATCCCCCGGCGGTTCGTTAAAAGACCCAATGCCGCAGGGAGGTTTTCAGAGTGTTTAATCCCATTTTACTAAATTTACAAACGACGCTTATCCTCATGTTGGTATAACGTGACCTTTTCGCAATCGGCCTACTCAAGACTTGCACAAATATTTCACCACCACTTGATTCAAATAAAACATGTAAATGTGCCCCATTTTTCTAAATAAACAGCATTGTTAGCTGAATATTGCATACTTACATACACGGGGTTTCAGGAAACTAGCGCCAAAGATGGGGTGGAGATTCATCATCCAATAATTTCTATCTAAAAGAGAACCTACCTCAAATAAATCAAAATGAAAGTAGTTTAAACCTCCGGTGCAATCAATAATTATTTTCCGACATATCTTGGCATTTAAATTAGTCAATTTATGTGACATTTACTATTTTTCCGATATGCTGAAAAATAGGTAAAACGTGGGCTTTGGAATAAGTTGTATATTGACTAAAAACTATATCGATATTGTTATGAAATAAATACAGAGTGTAATAATATAGGTTCAAAGAATTAAAATTTAACTACAAATATTGCTAACCAAATATGAATTTAGGGAATTTGAAATAGCAAAGACGAGCATGTTTGTTCACAAGGGAAACATGACATTGTGATAATGAATATGAATAACTTGATTGTAAAAACCCCAAAGATCATAAATCTAGTGGAAAAGTAGAAAGCATACTTACAATTGTAAAATAAGTTGTATATTTCAGTAGTCTACAGCAGCAAGGAAAATATTGAATACTGGCTATTCAAAACACATCTTCATAAGAAATTAACAGTGGCTAAAAATACAAAAACTATATTAGAATATAAATTAGTCATGAATACAAGTTAGTATGATAGAACAATATTAAAAATATCTAAATTTAAAATGAACATATGAGGTCAAAAAGTTAATGTACCAAAATAGAAAATATTTAACATTAATAGGATAAATATATCTAGTTCTAAAAGTAGACAACAGAATCAATAGATAGAAAAAGTTATAGGTAGATTGATAAAGATTAGTAGAACACACAAATGTCGATTCCGACGTGGAGCTTACAGAACATTGGTTGAACAAATCCAAAATAATTGGCACAACCAATTTGAAGTTCAGTAACAGGCTCAGTAACAAATCAGAAAGGTGGAAGGTAAAACGTGGAGCTCAGTGACAACAATTCAATAAAAAAATACCCAAATTACTAAAATATAAACAAGTGTGGAGTAAAGGTAAAAGCATTGAATTAATATGAGTACAGGTATAAAAATATACAGGGTAATCACAAAGTACATGTTTTGCTTGTCAACAAATTAGTTGATACCATAAATTTGAAGAACTGAAACAAAAATTGGCAAGGAATTTAAATTTAAATATTAATAATAGAAGTATAAAATATTAAAGTAAATATTTGAATAAATTATAACAATATTTAAAAAAACAGGTAAACCATATAAGGTAAGTGATTATTTGCAAGGTAAAATCAAGGAATAAGTAATAAAGAAAAGGAAAATGGCAAACAAAAAAAGAACTAGGAGCAACAAAGATAAACCAAGAGATATTGAAGAACGTGATGAGGCAATTGAAGAACAACAATTGGAAGAACAAAATATGGAAGAGCAGGATGAAGAAGTTGTTCTGGAACCAGTAACAACAGCTGAGCAAGAAGAACAAGTGGTGAACGTCATTTCAGAAGAAAATGTAAGCGTGAAAGACAATGTAAGATAATCAGATAACTAAGTTATAAAATTCTCTAATAAAAAATTATAAATATATTGGAATTTACTATATACTGGACTTCACAACAAAAACTGTGGTTATAAAAAAAGCTCATTGATTTTTACAAAAAATTATGTTTGTTGAATAATTTCCAATTCAGTTTGATTTTTGGTTTCGTAATTAACCCCAAATTAATATAACAACTTGGCCCTATGTAATTTGATCTTGAAATAAATATTCACAGGAATTCGGCAAAATATTCAAATATTTTTATGATATTAAGAATATAGCAGCATTATTTGACAAGTTTTATTAAAGCCATATGATTCATTATCATCAGTAGATGCAAACTAAAATAGTTATATGTTAATACAATGAGAAAATATTCTGATTTTTAGGATTGGATTGACCTTTGTGAAGTATTTTTCACCGATCATAAAGTTTCTTATTCTTTGACAAACACAAAAAAATCGTAAAATTCTGATATCACCTGTTAAAGATCTTTAGATGCCAAGCTCGGATAATGACAATTTTGAACACTAAGATATTTATGGAAAATTATTATATTGCTAAATTAAACAAAATATATAATATTCAATAATCAGAAACAAATGCAGTTCGATTTACATTATTCTGAAAAATTTGCTGAAGCACTTTCCGAGAAACAATTGCCAAGCACCTTAAGCACATCTTCAGAGTGATTTTTCCGAATACTTTGAGGCATATTTGATTTCTAGTTTATTCTTTAAATGGGCTTATCACTAAATTTTCATGATAGCATAATTTATTGCTGACTGAATAATAAATTATCAAAAGGTTATTTGGGCATGATATAATGCCTAGAATAGCTTAAAAGACTCAAGTGCATTAATGAACACAAACAAAAGTGAGAATTTCTTAAGTAAAAGCAGTGCTATTACTATTTGCTGGATTTTTCTTTAAACCAAATATAATTCTATATAAGGATTTGACATAAAATCCTGCTGAAACGTAAAATGCTCCGGGATTGGTCTAGTGATCTCTGAACTTCTCCATGCTAAATGAACATTATTGTTATATTCTACTTAATAGAATCCTTGTATAATTCACAAAGAGATAAGTATTTTGATTTTGCAACCGCTGCCTCTTTGAAGTTATAATAATATCGGATGGCATCAGATTTAATGTTTGTAACTCAATTACTACATAATTAATGATTTTCCAAACTGAATTAAACTAAAAGCAACGGCAAGGAGCTCATCCAAGATGAACATAGTAAATGTAAAATTTATTCTACAAAGTTATAGAATCGATAGGAAAAGTTTCTTGACAAGACAAAGTTGATGATAAGTAACTTTAAGATTAATAATGTATAGTTTTGGGTAAAATTTTCGAATATTTTTGCTAGTTATATGTTTATAGGATAATTAAGAAATGCTAATAATACTCTTTATTTTTAGTACTTTGTGAGTAGTTAATTTTGACTATAGAGGGTAAGAATGCGTGGAATCATCATTATAAAATAAAATGTATATTCAAAAATGGAATCAGAGTACAACTAATACCAACGGTGAATGAAAAACAGACTACAAAAATGTATTAACAGAACACAGACAGGAATATGACAAAATACCGGAACCAAATACAACCACAGCCGAAAAAACAACTTAGAAATGGAAAATACCTAGGACCTGAAAGAATATAGAATGAAACCACTGGGTGTATTTCACACGATGTATTAACGTATTTATCTTAGATGAATGAAAAAGACCTACAAGGAAAGCAATAATTTCCAATTTCACTCTTAATAATTACTAATTTTAAAAAATATATGGTTTGCCTTGATCAAACTTCCACTTTTAAACCTCAAAAACTAGGTGGCAACTACCATCAAGTTTAGAAACCCTCCAGTTCTGATCTCGTAATGACCCGTCCTGCTAAAACTACAGGACATCACCAGGTAGACATCCTCTGCATTTGGAAAAACTCATGCCATCGCCGGAATTGTATTTGCTGTAGCAGTTCCAAATAATTCGCACCATTTAGTGCACTTGCAATAAAAACAGACTTGCCACTGCAGTGTCGTCAATCCCTGCCCATACGTTAACCTTCTGGGGGCGTTGTGTATGTGTTTCGATCATCCAGTGTGGGTTTTCAGCTGCCCAATATCTACAGTTTTGCCTATTAACAAAACCAGTTAAACAAAAAAAATCCTATCATTGTTTCAAAGAATTCAAAATTCTTCAACTGTTAATAAAACATCCAATTGTTTTTCTTCTGATATTATTGAACAGCCTGATTTAGACTGATCTCTTACATGATCTAAATTCCTAAATTTTACCTGTACCTTACTTATGGTTGATCTTGAAATAGGTCGATCAGGATACTTATTGTTTAAAACTCACAAACTTGTTCTTGTCCATAATCGGTCATAATGAAACTTTCAATACGTTGGGTTTCATTTAAACTCACCATTCTTTACTTTTCAATACAATCAACATTACAATTCAATACTCTCTTCGAGGTGTCATTCTTTTGTACGCAAGACAATATATATAATATATATATATATATATATATATATATATATATATATATATTGTTTCTGGTGAGGAAATCTTCATCAGTTGCGCTTCCCACAATTGAATGTCCTCTCGAACCCTTCTTTATGTATTTGATACATTTCGTTAAATTTGAAGACGCGAAATGTAAAGACCGACATCTAGGATTTTCGGGGAAACTAGCACATAGAGGTTCCGAATCTGGAGCCGTTCCATGCAATTGCTGTTACCCGTAATTCTTATGTTAGAATGTCACGATGAAATTTTCAGGATAACTTCACCTGATAGAGATATTGAATACTCTCTTCGAGGTGTCATGCTTTTGTACGCTATGTACTAGTTTCCCCGAAAATCCTAAATGTCGGTCTTTACATCTGGAGTCTTCAAATTACAATTCAAGTCTATCAACTATCAAATTTGACTTTATTATGAATGGAAAATTAATTTGTTTATTCATTGTTAGGAAAAAATATTGAAGTAAAAACGATGAAAGGTAGAGAATTTTTTTTTCAAAAAACAACACCACTGCAGTGATAACCAACTTTTTAAAAATCGGTTTGATCGATGTCAGCTAGTACCTAAATGAACACTTTAATTTGTTCTTAATCTTTTCTCACATTTTTTACCTTTCAGTTATTTTTTTTTGGTTTAAGTCAGTTAAAGAGAATGATTTTTCAAGAAACACTTATTTGAAATTTAAACGTCCTGTATGTAGAATTACACGATCTTTCAAATCGATATAACAAATATTTGAGTTGCCTCATAAAAAAATATATGACGTCATGCACGCAACATTAATGTCGTCATGAAAAATCTATTTATATTGTTACGAGAATTCATCGGATAGCTGGTGCAATGGACATCATTCAATACGTGGAAGGGACATTCTTCCGAAACTTCTGGGAATCCGAAATTTTTTGTCTCCTAACAGGCCGACCGCTGCCGTTACTGGGAATTCCCTTGAAACTTCCAGAACACCTGAAAGAAGTTTCCCGATGGTTCGTTGACTTCCCAGAATAATTCCGAGAGCAATATATAAATATGGACAGCTGACTATGGGATTCAGTATTGAGTATTCAACAGCCGTATTTTTAAATAGAGATAAATTGTAAATAGTTAGGTAAATATAAATGGTGTTAAAGTAGTGGAAATACATTAGAGTGAATTGGACTGTGTTTTTAAATAAACCCAAAATTGCGCATTATTAAATTTAGATTAAAGTATCAGATGATTTTTTCTTCTTTTATCTAGATAGATTTTATTTGGTATTTCAAATCTGAAACATATATAATTAGTAACAACACGTTATAAAACTATGAAATATTGTATATTTCAATAAAATGTTCTTAATTGATGAACAGAATTTCTATCAATGATATAATGTTTAATTTAATCAAAATTCTATCACAAGAACATATATGAATTTATTTGTTATCATCACAAGTTTTTTTTATATATAAATGGAATAAATAAAAAAATCTTAAAAATTGACCGTTTATCTGTTAATAAGGACTAAATTTCTTAATATAAAATTGTGTTACAGAGTAAACGCATATTTCTCTTGTACAAGTAGGTAAGCAGTAAATATCCAATAAAGTCCTATTTCAGTGGTAAATGGTTTGAACAGTTTAGCTTGACGCTTTCAGTTTATTTAAATTATGGAAAATTTATTCAGGTTAAATCGTATATGTCCGGCGCTTCCAAATTGTTTTAAGCAATATAAAGGCGAAGTGCAAGGATGAAATCACATTAAATTTTAAATTTTGTGTTCGTGAACAACAATTTTCACAACATCGAAATATAAAGTGTTATTTGATTTTTTTAATTGTAAATGAGTATTTGAGAACTTTTTAATTTTGTTAAAATGCAATCTTTGTAATTTTCAACAACCAAATATTTATGAATACTTTTAACCTTCCATAAAAATTGTGGAATTTGATATATTTGATCTATTCTTGTTTGATGTTAGTTAATAGTATAATCTGTCCTGGTACTAATATTTGTCTCAGGTGTTCTATGGATCTATTGATTTCAGTGTCAGGCAACATTTTTTAAGGTCTCTAATAGGTCAACTACACGGAATTTCCTGTACAAACACTCGTCAAACCCTGTTTTATATGTTTACTGAAATGTGATAGGTTTTATCATCAATAAGATAATAATGATAAGAATAATTTATGGAAACTCCGAATACTTGAATCTGAAAATTTGTATTCCCAGATTGTTGGGTGTATAATTTGTAATTTTGTATTTAAAATATCTAGTAGAAAAGTCGAAATTTCAGAAAGTTGTAAACATGCTTGTAACTTACACCATACAGTACAATTTGATGATTCAACTGAAGTATAGAAAGAAGTAGGCTATCTGTTTTCTAGACAAATTATCCCATATACAATACAAAAATACTTTGCACACTAGCAAGTTTTGACATTGTAAACCTACACAATAATGTCTCTGTCACCAAAACACTTCCTATTGTAACAGAACGATTAGAACATGACTTGTTACTAAACGAACGTACACAACTATCCATTGACACAATAATGGAGTTACTAACATTTTGTACGAAAACAAGATACTTTGAACTCAACGATGACTTCTACCAACCAGATTTTGGCATGGCCATGGGTTCTTGCCTGTTCTCTGCCTTGAGCAACATTTTCATGGAAAAATTTGAAGAACAGATAATTTTTACAAAAGAGAATAAACCTTTAGTTTGGTGGAATATGTTGACGATATATTCATTCTCTTGAAGACTTACATGAATTATTAAATAACATCAATAACAAAGAACCAACTAAACAATTAACATTAGAAATTGAGCAAAATAACACACTACCTTTCTTAGACATATTAATAACAAAAACACAATCGTCATTTGATACACAAGTCTACAGAAAGCCGACTCACACTAACTCAATTTTAACTCTAATCACCCAAATACTGTAAAAAAGAATCATTATATCTTTATATGATAGAGCAAAAATCAACTGTTCTGATATGGATAAATTTAATAAACAAGAAATATTTATCAAAAATATATTATCTGCTAACAATTATTCTCAAAAGTTCATTAATAAAGAGTTAGATAAAATTGAACACAAAACAATAACTAATATTCAACACCAAGCTTCTCCAAACAATACTAATACCCTTGATAACTACACTACTACAACAACCATGCCATACGTACAGAGTCTTTCAGTAAGACTGAAAAGAGTGAGAAACACATTTAATATTAAAACAACTTTGAAAACAATACACTGAAATCAATTTTATCAAAAACTAAACCAAATAACTTAAGACAAAACTCAAAAACTGCATTTATAAAATTCCTTGCGAATGTAACAAATTTTATATTGGAGAAGCCGCTAGGCCCATAAATGTTCGAATAAATGAACACAAAAATTCACACAATTCAAAAAGTCAAAAATTTGTAAATATGCCTGAAACCTTGGTCATAACATACAATTTCAAAATTCAACCATATTACCATAGTACTTCTATAGAATTCAGCCGTTCCTGGTTACCAATAGTCAAGGATGAAATTAATAATGGTAATATCCTTTTAAACAACCCTATACCGGGATAGTTCATAAGGTTTTTCCTCGATTTTCCCTTATGACTTTAATGAGATCTCTGGAACACCAGCGTTTCTTTAATCTCATATTTGGCGAATGCACTATCTTATAACAAAGCCGTAAATTTGACGGAAGCTTTTTATTTCATATGATATTTTAAAAATTTTGTGCTACCCTGTATATATCAAATTTGAAGTAAATTCCCTTAGTTACATCAGTTTTATTGTCAAACATTAATGTCAAATTGTGATTACGATATTTGTCATTACGAATCCTTTTATTTTTTAATTTTTGTTTTTTTATTTCTTGTTCATTTTGTGTTAATACGATTGAAAACGGGGTCTGATTTAGACCTTGAAACGTTTGGACTTTTGAAATATATAGACTTTCAAGTTTATGTGGTGTTATTCCCAAAGAAAAAATAAAAACGTAAGCTATCATTAAGAATGAAGCCTATAATGCCCAGGGAAAGTTCCTATTGACCTAGTCCTTGAAACCTTTTGTACTTTTTAACTTCGTAGAATTTATTCCAAAATGTGGAAAAATTATATTTTGATTTATTATATTATTTTCATTCATTCTAGCATCTTCCTACTAAAATTACATATTTAACAGTGCAGAACATCTGTATGGAATAATTTTTTTATGGTTATTATAAATTTGTTAAAAAAAATGAAAGAGGTCGACTTCTATTGTCAATTTAACAACTTTAAAAGTTTAAAAATATAATCCCTTCTTGCCACAACCCTGGATAATGAGAAGCCCCCAAAAATTTTGAGTAGGGATCGAGTGGCACATTCGAATTTCTTTTAGAAATGTAAAATTCCGATATATTAAGTAGAATGTAGGAATTAATATAACATAATGTTTAGGTAGTATTTTGCAATTTTTTTCCCTCATCCAATTTAACATTTCGGGCTGTTTTTGAATATTTCTTACATATCCCATTTCATGAAACGTATTTACTATCCCCTTTAATTCTGATCGACCTCAATTACAATTCTGTCGAATAGGACTCCCACATTGTAGTGCTGCATTTTAGCGTTGGTCTTGTATTTCGGGCCCTTACTGGCGGCGCACCATGCTTTTAGGTCCTCGAAGTAATTTACGCAGTAAAGTCGTTAATGAATAGTGTCTAAAGTCTTATTCAAACCAGATGTCCTCCGGTAATCCTATTACGTACGGCGGGTAACCTTTGCTTTAGGATTACAATCTGGGACTTGGTTTCTTTGCCTGTACTAGTTTCCCAAAACTCCCTTTAAAATTCCAGTCTCATCCTTGGCCCCACAATGATTTGATGCCGCCCGAGTAGCTAGCTACCTTTTCCCATCGTGGCTTGGTTGCCCCTCTCTTCTTGGGTGATAGGAGTGGTTCAATACCTGGATCGGCTGATTGTTTGACTGTTCCTGGTCGTGGTATGGTTGTGATAACTAGCTCTGACTGGTGATCTATTTGGTAGACGTTGGAAATACCCTCCACGCCCAAAACCGTAACATGCCCCTTTGGTCTCATTTCTATGTGGAACTGCAAGAAGTTTGACTCAGGCTCTGAGATCAGTCCTGTTTGACCTTATTTTCGAAACTATGCATTGCACTTTTAAGAATCGTAATATCATTATTTATAACTTTTATTCCATAATCTGTATTTTCTGTAACTATTACACTCTGTCTTACTGACAGCATTATTTCGTCAAATTTTTCCTTTGTAATTTTGAATTCATCTTGACTCTTTGCCTCACTCAGAAGACTTATTAGTTCATCTTGCGTTCTTTTTCTGAGCTGAAGCGTATCTTCTAATCTGCAAAATAACCTTTTTCAAGTCTTGTTAAAGGGAAACATGGCGAACAAAATATAAAGTAGTGAAGTTATATATGAACTTGTTGATTTCCTAATTATAAAACCAGTGATTTCTTGCAACACAAAGTTTTGTGGGCGCAAAGAAGTTTTGTTTTATAAGGGTATGTACAGTAATCACTCGTGTAATTTGCAACAACATTGCACAGGACAATACTGACTATTTAAAGAATGCTAGTACTGACGTCGAGCAGCTAGCACTTGTGTGATCGGGGGAGGTGAGTTGAACTGTTGTTATGCCAGTAAAAAGGTGCAGTAGCTATGCACTGTCAGACTGGCACCTCATATTGTGTAACCAGGCCATAAAGCACAATCTGTGTGGAAATCTGTACATTGGTGAGTCAATACGACCTTTAGACATCAGGATTATGGAACACCGTGTAGCTACTCGAAGTGCGAATTTCTGAATTCTGGGTACTAGTACTAGTAAAAATTCAAAAAGTTGGCATTCATAATTCTCAACATCATCATTAGCAAACAGTGACTAAATGTGGCGACCAGTTGTTAAGCTATCATCGAGAAGCTCAACATACCCATTCCTAACGTAACGTAACGGATTAGTTGTCCACGGTATATGACGAATGAGGCATACGGTTTTTGTTCCGGATATACATACTAAATTGATTCGCCCGATAGTTGTTGGAAATTCACTATAATAATTTACTGATACTACAATTGCAATTTTCACAATTTACGTTTTTTTAACTGTCTGACGCGTTTCGACTAATGTCTTTGTCAAGGTACTAGACTAACTGGGTATTTCTTGAAGAAGTTGTATTTATATTCGACAAGTGATATAATTACCAGGTACTTAATTTTGAAAAGGATTATTTAACTTTATTATAGGTAAATAAAGGATTTCTCTTTAGATTAACTAAAGAGGTTTATTAAAGGAGAATTATTTGTTTCTGTCTGGTCGTTTAACAAATTACCGGTATTTTTAAGTTTATTAATCTCCAATAATTCAAAAAGGGTTAATTTATTGCCTTTATTTTCTGAATGTAATAATTTAAAATTTTCCTGGAAAATCTTCTGTTACTAAATGTTCAGCATAATTGGAATCTGTATTTTGATTAATGAAAGAATTACGGTGCTCATAGTTGTTTTTTACACGCTCTGCCGCTTTGAGGGATATAGGTTTTAGGGCATGACCCACATCATAATTTATAGACTCCCCATTTATTTTTTGGATCGATTTTCGATTTGTTATTTTTGATAAAAAAATTTATTAGTATTAAGTTATTAACATTAACAATAGTGTCTATATCGGTCAAAGCGGCAGAGCGTGCTCATAGATACGGTTCTATGAGCACCGTAATTCTTTCATTAATCAAAAAACATATTATTACATTCAGAAAATTAAACCTTAAAATCATTAGAGATTAATAAACTTAAAAATACCGGTAATTTGTTAAACAACAAAAAGAACTACTCCATCGAGTATTTCGGCAACGAAAACCGTAAATTCCACTTCCACTGTCACAGCTAAGCCTTCTATGACGAAGTTTCGCCTAAAGTACCGACAGCACCGAAACCAAAACCGGCAACTACACTGGCGCCTAAACTAAGAGTGCCTTTAACGAAGACAATTGCCAAAGCACTCTGCACAGAAAAACAGATTAAGGAAAGTGCCAATAAACTTACACTTCCAGAGGTGCTACTGCTACGAGTAAGACTTCAACTGGTGGAACAAAAACGATGAGTTCTAGTACAGTGCGTAGAGCAGAAAGCAAGACTTCAACAGCATCACGAACGACTGTTTCGAAATCGACCACGACTACCATGAAATCGACCAACAGCAAAAAATCCATGATCGATTGATCATGATCCATGATAGCGACAGAAGAACTAATCGTCGTACACACAACAAACAATTCCGTTACCGTCGAGGGGAACTGTAACTTACTAAAGATAAAATTCTCCATTGGATAACAAATTGATAGTCGATCCGCTGTAGTTCTTTAAAAATATGTCTATTTTAACGAATATTATTATATGTTACATTAAAACAAAGTTTTTTTATATATCTTTATGCCTCTACCGAAAACAAAAAAAAAACGGAATGTGTTTATAGAGAGCTGTTGTTATCTTTAGTTAAGTAACGTATGTTTTTTAGTGTATTATGTTTTAAGTGGTGTGGATATAAAGAAAGACAACTTCTGTCAGACAAAAAATATATAACACTTAATTTGTACAACAAATATACGATTAACGATGTATTCAAGTTGATTAACAAAAAAATAATTATATAAAAAAATTAACTCCTGTACTGTATGTATTATCTCCTAAGTTTAGCTTTTTACCGCTTAGGTGTGCTGATGTGATTGCTACGCACTCTTCTTGTGTATATATTTTTATATATAAAGTTTTATATTTTGTAAATGTTAATGAGATCGGGTACTAAATCGTCATCTTGGCGAGCATTTTTTACGACGAAATTTGTTGCGTTGAAAATTTTTTAACAATATTTCAAGATACTTAATTACATTTTTATATATTTGTAAACTGATACTTGTATTACTTTTATGTTTTTTTGGGCAATAACACCACAATAGAAATAAAACGACGTATATTGCAGGAATACCAAACGTTTCAAAGTCTATTCTGACTTCGTTGTCAATGGCTTTATATTTATTGATGTAGAAGACAACGAAGTCAGAATAGACTTTAAAACGTTTGGTATTCCTGCAATATACGTCGTTTTATTTCTATTGTGGTGTTATTGCCCAAAAAAACAAAAAAGTAATCAAGAATATGCCACAAACAACGTTTAGAAGACAATCTGATACTTGCAATTGCTATTAATCAGTAACTTTTTTAATTTATTTTTTATAAGATTCAGTAAGTAAATGGTTATTACACCTAACACCTAATTTTTTTCTTGTGTTTATTCCTTCTTTTACTTCTTGACAGAAATAACCATTATTATAACAGACAGAAACAAATAATTCTCATTTAATAAACTACTTTAGTTAATCTAAAGAGGTATCCTTTCACCTATAATAAAGTTAAATAATGCTTTTCAAAATTAAGTACCTGGTAATTATATCACTTTTCGAATATAACTTATTCAAGAAATACCCAGTTAGTCTAGTTCCTTGACAAAGACATTAGTCGAAACGCGTCCACATTTAAAAAAAAACGTAAATTGTAGAAATTGCAATTGTAGTACCAACATTTTGAATTTTCCATCATTCAAAAAAAGCTATCGTTTAAATAAACTTAAAATGATGTAAATCCAAAGAAACCTCAAAAAATCAAGTTAAATTGTTTCCCACGTTCAAACCAACATATGAATATGAACTAAAAAGTTACACAAGATGTATTTACCAACTTGAAGAATCTTATCATCTTAATTGACAGCAAAGTTGTGAATTAAGATATCGGCATTCTAAACAAAGATTTATTATTAAATTTTTAATATTTTCTGCCTCCACATTAGCTCGTCGTCGAGTAATAATTCGATTAGTTATTTAACATTCAAGAGAGCTGGCACGAGACTCACTTGACAAAAGTTCATCCCATCTATGAATATTTTAACTCAGAGAACTCGTGCTGTGAGTTGTGGGAATTGAGAAGTTCATTAACCACAACATAGAAAACTTATGTTGAATCTTGAATATGGAGCGCCAGCAAATTACTGACAAAAGTTTGAAAATTTTACTGAACCAGAATGATTTCTAAAATGCACTTGTAGAATTAAGTTGTTATTTTAAGATGTTAGCAGACGAAATTTAATTCTATAAAACAAAATTGAACACAATAATGATGGCACCATATTGTAATCTATAAATAAATAGGCAAGACCAATCAGTGCAGTACCATTTTCTTCTCTGACCCTCAACGATTTTCGTTATTTTTGTTTTTTTTTACTAGCTATTCACGAGCTTCAGTGCAGAGAGGGAAAATTCAGTTATAATCTGGATTCATTCATGAAACAAAACAAAATTAAAAATCGTTTATTTGCATTCCTACGGCCAAAGCTAAACATATACTGACTGACAAAGAAATCGCAACACCCAGAAGGAGATGTTTAAATTTAACTAGTGGTCGCTCAGTGGTCGAAATTCGACCCTATTTCATGAAATTCTAAAAAGTATATTTTTATAAGAAACAGAGTTGTGGAGAAATCGGAGAAGTAGATGTAATGACCAAAATTGCTCACTCAGATTGACAAATCTATTGCAATAAAAAAAATATAATCAAATATGGGTATTCGAAATATTTTTGACAAATGAATGATCGCCCAAATTTTCGGCTGGAACACTCCTGGCAAAATATTCGATATATTAATTGGAAGATTGTTCTTTACAACCTAGAAGTTTTCGTCATTTGAGGTTTCCATCAAGTTCAGGATAATTAAAGGATCAACAACCCTAGGAGAACTTAAATATTTAATACATTCTCTATTGTCCGCTTTCTGAAATTTTTTACACAACAACTTCTGGAAGATTGTGATAATAATATATTAATCAAATAATTAAATTCACGTTAAAAACAGAATATTTAATATGAAAGTCACTGCAAGACGTCCGAAAAATCAATACTTATCTACTACATTGACTATTTTACCACTAAACACTAACAACGCTTGTATGCCACTTCCAGAAGTACATGCTCTAAGAATATAACACCATCTAACGATCGCTCCCTCCATATATAATTACTCAACATTTTGAGTTTTGACCGTCTGGCGGCGGCGGCACTGTCAGTTGTTTGGCGTTGACAGTATGGATGTAAATAATGAATTCTATATCTATATATCAATAGGCAGAGACAAAACGATTAGGTACCATTTTCTCCACTGTCTCTCAACCGATTTTCTTCATTTTAGTTTTGTTTAGTAGCTACTGACGACATTCAATGCAGAATGCTAATATTAATTTATAATATTGGTTCATTCATTAAATAAAATATAATAAAAATTCATTATTTACGTCCATATTGTCAACTCCAAACAACTGAATGTGCCGCCGCCGCCAGACTCAAAACATTGTGTAATTATATATAGAGGGACCAATGCTGTTATATACTTAGAGCATGTACTTCTGGAAGTGGCATGCAAGGGTTGTTAGTGTTTAGTGGTAAAGTAATCGTTGTATATTATAATTATACAGGGCGATTCCAGATATGTTAGAAATAATTTTTTTCGTAGGTGGCACATATGCAGTTACATATATAGGGTGTTTAAAATATAGAGTAGAGTGCAATTATAAATAATAAAATAATTATATAGGGAAGCCTATTAGCGGTTGAATTTACAGGGTTCTTGGAATAGAAGGCGCAGTAGAGTTAAAGTTATACAGGGTGGTGCAAAAAATATTATACAAATATGTATATACAGGGTGGCGGAAATGGAAATGCAACATTTCGTAACCCATAAGCAGTTGTATATATAGGCAAGTTGAAATATAGGGTGAGAGGAATTATAGATATATAGGATGATGATAAAAAATGTTAGAAAAGGAAATGATTTATAGAGTAGCCCACGAAGAGTTCCATATATATGATGATTGAAATATAGGTCGGAGTAGAATTATAGTTACAGAAGATAGCTAAAAATTTCATAAACAAAAAGAGTAAATACGGTGGCTCATAGGCAGTAGCATATACAGAATGGTTTACTCTGTGGTTCAAAATGTTAAAAAATATTATGCGTGGTCCTTGAGCAGTTGCATATACAGGGTGGTGGAAATATATAATGAAATGGAATTATTATAATAAGGATTTTAATAAATGTTAGAGAATTGAGTGCAATTATAGCTATACAGGGAGGTTAGAAAAAATAAATATGTAGGGTAGCCCATTAGCGGTTGAATTAAATTAAGAATTGCGAATTTGAACACGAATAAAGTCCTACGAATTATATCTGAAAAAAACTTGAATTTCGTTACTTATTTGTAAAAGCGAGATGTAAGACCGACATCTAGGATTTTCGAGGAAACTATCACAGAGGTTCCGAATCTGGATCCGTTCTGTGTAATTGCTCTTCTCCCTAAAGTCCTAGAATAGAATGTCACGATAAAATTTTCAGGTTACTTAACCTGCAGATATTGACACATTTGGTCGAATTTCGACCACTGGGCGACAGCTAGTTTGATTTAATGAATGAACCCATATTATAAATTTATAAACATTCTGCACTGAAGGTCGTCAGTAGATACTTAACAAAACAAAAATGAAGAAAATCTGTTGAGAGGCAGAGGAGAAGATGGTACCTAATCGTTTTGTCTTTATCTATTTATAAATAGATAATAATATCTGGAAAATCACAGATGTTATAGTAACGAGTAAATCATCATTAAGATTTGTTAAAGTGTGGTGAATGTTTTTTCAGCTAAATTTTTTTATCAATTAATATTTTGTTTTTTTTTTTTTTTTTTTTTCACAAAAAAAAACTGTTTGATAGGATCCAATATTGATATTTGTAATGTTAAAATGTCTAGAATACGTGTACGCCAAATGTCTCGCCAGCTAAGCTGGTTTTTCATTTCGAGTGTTTTCATAATTCTCAAAATCTGAGAAGAGTACGCACCGGACGTCGAAGGGGCAAGAATGTAGTTCACCACCCTATAAGGTCTTTTGGACTGCAGCATTATCGACCACATCTTGTGCTATCTCTGGCAGCTGAGCATCGACGGCAACGACTACAGTGGTGCAGAGAACGACAACATTGGAATGTGGAATAGCATTAGGTCTTCTTCTCGAATGAATCTCGATCCTGCCTGGGTGGACGTGATGACCGGAGGAGGGTTAGAAGATGTCGAGGAGAAAGACGTCAATCTCAATTTGATATTGACCGACATGTACACCGAACAGTAGGCCTTATGATATGGGGTGTTATTGCACATGGAAGTAGGTCACCTTTAGTCTTTGTTCGAGGCAATATGACTGCGGAACGATATCTTCAGGACGTATTTGAGCCGTATGTACTCCCTTACCTTAATCAGCTCATGGATTCCTTATTTCAACAAGATAATGCTCGGCCTGCTGTTGCTCGAGTTAGTCTAAGTTTTTTGTAGAGACCCATATGAATCTGTTGCCATGGCCCCCCAGATCCCCTATCTTTCGCTCATAAAACAGGTTTGAGATATTATGGGTGGAAGGCTCATAAATTTTTCAGGTAAAAACATTCAATAAATTTTACCGAATTTTAAACATTTACTCCTTACTATAGCATCTATATTTTACCAAAACAATACTAAATTTAAACATATCCCTCTGGGTGTTGCGATTTTTTGGTCAGTGAGCATATAATAGTAACAAAAATCAATGAAATATGCACAGATCGTAAGATTCAAGATAACTAGTCAGATATAACAATCCTGATATTCACGGCCATCGTCTTTATAGCGAATTTGATTTCAGTTTTGACATTTCATTAATTTTTGGCCATCAGGTTAAAAGTTTTCACTTCAGACAGAAAAGTTCTCAATGCATTATTTTCAATATTTCTATTTCAGTTGACTGAAAACAGTTGTCAACAAAAATAGGTGTATGTGAAATTAATTAACAGTAGGTGCCTGATATTTATTCTTATCTTCGATATAAAGTAAAATTCGTCGTGTTTTTATTAATAATATCTTCTTATGTATTGTAATTATTTGTAGTTTAATGCAGTTTCAGTTGAAGTTGTAACTGTAGAATGTTTGAATAAAGATTCTAATTTTGTTCTATTCCTCACATACACTATTGACTATTGAAATTTTTCATTCAATTCAAAAATATTATTTAATATGATGTTAGCATTTTAAAATAAATTAGAAATTTTTATTTTCAAAATCATATTGAAAATTTCGGTGGTTTGTCTCAGTGTAATATCTCCTTCTATATATCCCTGCTGTTCGTCTGTCAGCATTATTTTCTGGTTTAAGCGAATGCATTTTATAAAAAAGTCGCACCTAGGAGGGCCACATAATGGAGCCACACCTTTTTAATTCTTCGAATTTGTAACGAACTTTATTATTACATTATCTTTAGAAGTTTCTGTACCACCCTGTATAGTATCAAGTTATCATCATAAATGAAATACTATTGTTAAACATTTTAATTTTAAATTTTAGAATTGTACCTTTTGTCATAGTTTCTTGACGATTAACAGGGGGGTCTGACCTAGACCTCGAATTATTTGGAAATATACAGTAATTTCCTGAATGTTGGTGTCAATTCCCAAAAAGTGCTATTCCTCTGTAATTTTCCGCATTTTTGTATCGCATCATTTAAACAACAACAACAAATACATTTGTTTTCCATTTTTCTGGTACTGGTTTTATGCATTAGAATTTGGTTATTATACTGTTATCTGGTCCGTCATTTCTGATTCAAAATATTTTACAAGTTTCTTTTGCTGTTTCATCTTTTCGGTTTTTCAGTCTTTTCTGTGAGTCCTCTACTTTCATGCGTTAATTATTGTTTCTTCGTTTCTAATATTTTTCAGCGTCTCTAGTTCTTCCAGCGTGAATTGTTCTTCTGTGTATATTTTTTAGGTAGTCTATCCAGGTTTTTCTCTCTTTATATTTTATGTTGCCTTATGAAGTGCGTCACATTTCTTTCAGCAAGCCAGACCGTTCCCAATGCTCTTTTTTTATCTTTCTCTCTAGTGCCTGTATTTCGTTTCTCACTTTTTGTAGTTATCATAAGCTTGTTGTGTCTTACTTAATAAGTACTCTAAATCAGCTTTTTCTTTTACATTGCAATAGATTACCAGGGTTCAATTGTTCAATAGGCATAATAAATGTCTTTAGTCTACCAAATTAACTCACTATTTACAAAACAAAACTGAATATTATTGAAACAGCAGATCCCTACGATCTGTCGATATAATTTCCCGCCACGCGTAGTGTTACAATCGCACTTAAACCGGATCGCCGAATATACGAGAATTCAATGGTCACTTCTGGTATGCCAGAGTGTATGTGCATTCGATTTGGAAGCACATTAGTTTTTTACATTAATAGTATTTTCGCCACTGCCGTTGTTAGTTCTTTTTTATATATTCAGCCAGGTTTTGTTTATTAACTTCTAGAAGGTTTCTTAAGTTTTGGCGGCGTAAAATTCCATTGGGTTTTTGGCTGTGTTCAAAATGTTGCATTTATTATTTGACCAGCTTTCTTCTACCCCATCTGTTTCCGTTATCCACTTATTTTTTATACTTTCTACTTTTGGTGTAGCTAAATTAATTGTTTGAACACAAAGGAAATTCTTATCGCTATATTTTTTTAAATATTTTTTATGGAGCTAAACTGGTGATATTTCTACTCCATCATAGGCCTCTGTATAATATCAACGATCAGAGTACTTATGAAGACAAATTAAAGAAGCCCAAACAATACACAAATCAAGTATTAGATAACCTAAGCAGGTTTGCTGTTCTAACAAAGTGAGTTTTTAGTTACTCATTCAAAGTAAATGCTTGTTTTTAGCTCTATTGTTAATAGTCAAAAATAAGGTATGAAGTGTTTTTTAATCAGTTCTGGTTCGACAAATCATTATCTAAATGCCCAGAACAATTACTCTTCATATCACTATCCGATTCCACTAAGCCATTTAACATACCTAATTATTCTAAAACCGCTAATTAACTGCAAGCTGCAGAACGGTGCACTTGTAACTGCATTCTCGTGCATTTACGTTCCTGTTTCAATAATGCCGAGCAAACAGATTTAAATGGAGCCTCACAGTTTACTGAGTGTCAATTGTTGGATAAAGCACTTAGCAATCAACGTATTTCAACTCTTTAAACTTTGCTCAATGTGCACCATTTAAAATAGTAGTGACAAGTTCCCTTAAATGGATTTCATGATTAACGACTCTAATGAAAGTTCTTCAAGCGTAATTCAAAATTGATTTGGAGCACTATGATAGGTGTTTTACTAGTTGATGTTAAATAAATGCACATGCTCTGTAGGTCAGTCAGCGCTTTGCAATGCAAATATTTTACTATATAAAATAATTAAATCAAACAGATTAACAATTGAACCTACAGGTACTGGGGGCATAATTAGTTTATGATTCTCGGACCCATTGTAAGACAAAACTTCATGTTAACATATGTTCTAAACGTTTTAGCTTTGTTATGATAACTGTGATACCATTCTCGATATCTTTATAAAATTTGGCACAGATGCATTTTCTTGTGTACAAAAAATATTATTTCCACAAATGACGTTCATAAAGGTTTTGAAGTGAAAATTTAGTACTAAATAAATTTGATCTCTGGATTTTCTTTCGCCGGACGCATGGTTTTTGCTTGAAAAAATAAAAAGTTAAATTGATTTTTATTTTCTTTTTAGGGGTAAATTCCTTAAAAATCTCATGGGGTGACTATTGGGAGTCGATGGGCTAAAAGAGAAGTAAAAATTTATTCAAAAATGAATGAACATACTAAAAAAAAATGTAAGATTAATAATACCAACTAAGAATTTTTAAACCCATAAATCAAGTTACCGTAAATAAATTAATGTGAAAATAATAACTGTTGACAGATGGTGGGTGATTTCTTAGATTTTTACTGTATCAAGATATTTTATATTTCCATGTTTTTTCTTATTTTATTTATTTATCAGAATGTTTACAATACTTATACAGTACGTATACTATAATAAACCCTGCTGAGGTAAACTCAGTTACCTGTTCGCAGATCTGATAATCTTAACACTAACCTTAGTAGTAGAACTGTTGGATTTTAAAATTTATTTTTAAACATGTCATAATAGTACTCAAAAGCAAAGATTTGTTTTAGATTTAGTTTTTTTTTTTCAATAAAAGCAAATCTAAAATCCTGCATTGCATACGTATCTACTACTTCATCAAACTGTTGTTGTTGCTTGGCGCCGCCTTCAAAAATATACTAGATTGGTAGGTAATTTATTTGTACAGAATGAGCACCTTTTATGTTTACATTTTTTACCTCCTGGGTAGGTACCTCACAACATTGAATGGGTTATTTATTTGCTAGAGTTGTATTTTGTTATAATTATTTTCAGCTTTTTAGTTATAGGTAAAAGTCGTTTTTATACATTTTTTTAATGTTTTATTTTCATCTTTTTAGTTTTTTTTAACTCAGGTAGTTTTGATTCTTCATGTATTATTTTGTATGTATAACTTTAATAGACAGGACCAGGTAATATCGAAAGCCTCAACATTACACAATGATACTTTTTCATTTAAATTGACAGGTAAATGTTTACGGACAAAATGTACTAGTACGCGTTGACTTAATAAGCCCAAAATATATTTATGCCTTATGGACCACCCTATGTACTAACCATCTTGTACATACGACTGCCCACGGACAAGCATAAATTTGTTAGCTGACTTCTGTAAATTGTAGGACGGAGTAGAATCCATCCCATATTTACGGAGTCAAATCCGTCCTATATTTCAACCATCGTATATAACTCCTCTTGGGCTACCCCATAAATTATTTCATTTTTAACATTTTATATTATCCCCCTGTGTAACATTAATTCCTCTCCACACTTTATGCAACTGCTTATGGGCTATAAAATAAATAATTTTTTAATCACACTGTATAAATATAATTCAACTCCAGCATATATTTCAACCATCCTGTATGTGATTTGTTTGCATCCACATCATATAAAAGTTTTTTAATCACCGTATATAATTTGAATTGCACATTTTTTCCAAAATTTTTATACCACCAAACATCCACTCCACCCTATATTCCAACCATCCTGTATATGCGGCTGCTTATGGACCACTATCATTTTCCGTCCTATGTTTCAATAATAATAAAAATTCAACTCATTCTATCACTTTACTTTGTGATTTTGTTTGCTATAACTAAAAACACCCTCTGTATAAACGCACCAAATAGCAGTTTAGTGTTTGACATATGTTGTCACTGAATTGTCTATTAGGCCGGGAGAATGAGACAACCAATAGCACCGTCTTCGTAAAATGGAAAAAAATTTCATTGAAATAGGTATTTGCCTGGTATACAAACAAAACGAGCTTGGTACTCATTGATTTAAAGAGCCGAAAATACTATGCTTTACTACCTGTATGCTTGAGATGTACATAGAAAATTTTCAAATTCGCAATTAAAAGTTCCAGTACCTACAATTCCCGCACTACTACGTTGGAATTAAAATATTTATGAGAAAATGTCCGTTATGTCATTTCGATGAGATTTTTGTTAAGAACTTTGGAATTTTTGGCGATTTTCTGCAAAACTGCAACTTACACATCGCAGAAAAGTATATGAGATCACCTAGGGATCTTCCTTAATAGATTAAAAAAACGTTAAACGTTAAAAAACTGTACACTGTACAGTCGAAAAATCGACCAATATGTTAGGGATATTGGTCGATTTCCATGCACGCATGTGTTCATTCACAAATTTCTTCACTTTACCAATAGATTTTTTTCCCAGTCCGGATATATACTCTATTAAACAAGACCATATTCATTTAAAACGATTCGCCACAGGAGAAAAAATCAGGTAGCATACATACAAAAAAAAATAATTCCCTCCTCCTTTTTAGAAGTCGGTTAAAATTGACTTTGTTCTTATCATCTCGCCATGTAAACTAGCCTATAAACGATCTGTTGACCGATATATTATTTTTCATTCGTAGGAACACTAGCTCACCGAAACCCCAAATCAAGTGCTGGACTGATAGAATAGTGGTTTAACTGAAACTTATCTTAGTTTACAATAAATTAACAGCAAGACAATAATTTGTTTCTGGTCGAAAACATTCATCACCTAAAACTCCAGGATTTCCTAAACAAACTTGTATAGTATGAGATTATTCCCAGAATTTTGACAAGTTTTTTACTTTTTCTTTTAAATTTCAATGGGTTATTTTGATTTCCATTCAAAAAATGCGCATTGTTTACCCCGACATTAACATCATAATACACAACTTAATCAGTTTTCGATATATAAAGATGAAAACCGATACTGGTCGTATTTTAATGTGTAACTGAAATTTCTATCACAAAACAACTTAGCAATTTTAGGTTGCACTTAGGCTTAGGTGTAAACTAGGTCGGTACTGAGTCGTACCTACTATTCGCCTAAGCCTAAGTTACAAACTACGGAGTTACTTGTATCCAGTATATTTTTAAACTTGGTGTCAAGCAACATTCAACTCAAAAACCTATTTTGCAATCTCAAACCTGTTACAACTCTGATTTTTAGTAGACGTATAGACAATGCAGAATTTAAGTTTGCTGTGTATCGAGTTCAAAAATATATTGGATTGTAGGAAATTAATTAGTACTTAATAAAGACCTTTCATTGACTATATTTATTACTCTGTAGCTACCTAACAACTGTGCTCTTGTGTATGGGTGTTTAGTAGGTACCTACAGAAATATGTAGTTACTGTGTGGCGTTATTTCGATTTAATTATTTTCATCATTTTAGTATTTTTTAAAGACATTTAGTAAAAAAGTTTTATCTTATCTTAATAGCGACTTGAAAATACTTTCCAGATTTTTCTTTTCCTCAGTATATTTTTGTTACCAGAAGTCTCTACATAGAATAGTTTATGATACACCTTATGAACCTCAGACAGAAGACAAAGAAGGCTAAAACGGTATTTATTGAATACTTAACCCGATAGGAAATTTTGCTTAAGCAGAATTGTGTCGAGCTTATCGAAAGCATCCTGAAGGGAAGTAAATAATGGATCTTAAAAAGGTATGTTAAGAAGGAAAATACATCATAAAATTAACAATATAACATGATAAGTACCTTAGATAACAATTTTACTATATCCCAGAAAATTCCACAAAATATCATATATTATATCTTTATTACTTGCTAGTAGTGTGAGAATATTATATGAGGTAGGTAACTGAGATAGAGTGCTCATGACGCTTCTGACATTGCTGACGTTCCAAAAAGATATGATCGAGGTTTCCAACTTCATTAAATATTGCACAGGTTCACATACATCGGTTTCCAATACTTGATTCTTGATTCTCTGCAACTGAAATGGTTAGCAGGCATATCTATATTTAAGTTTTACCATTAGTCTTATACAAGTTCTTACTAGGCTGTTAACTTTGAAGTAATTTCAGTATAGACGTGGCTTTACTACAGGAAATGTATGTCATTATGTGAAAGGCATCGATTTAATTGGTTGTCATTGATCAACGATAAAAATGTGACAAATATCTGATCAAAATGGTAAACATACCTGTTAAAATTTAAATTTAACTGATTAATTTACAATTACAAGCAGCAGCTTTTCATACGGAACATTTTTATGGTTGTGACTTAATAAATAATGCAAATAGGATTTTTTTGCGCTGTATTGGGCACAAGACAGATTAAATTATTTTAAAATTTGAAACATATAGTCTTTTGATGACGATTAGAATACAGCAATGACTTGCTCAAGGTAGGCTTTGTGTTGGTCAAAACCCCCTTTTTGGAAAAATGAATATAATAAAATTTCAAGTATTTTATGGATACAAATTTCTTTCATCCTCCCTTACCTGTGAAAATTGATATTTAAATTTTGAACTTTTGACCACCATTAAAAACCACCCCTGTTCTGAAAATAATTTGGTCAAGTGCCAGTTGAACTCGCATACTAAGGGTTCCGTATCACTTTAAAGATTTGATACAATGTAGGTGAATCAAACTATATCTTTTTATAATATTCCAGTTTCAGACAAGCAGGAAATGAGTGCATTTTCTTATATTTACCCTATTTAAATTTATAAAAATATACACTTTTATGTTTCACACATAGACTTTTTATTTTATCTGCTACATGATTCGAATGCTTTTTATAAAAATATGTATTTGATTTTCTAATTTGGCCCGCAAAATTAACATTCGAGTTTTATTTTACTAATAAACTTTCAGTTAGTGTATAGTGTAGTTTCTAAAGGGTGAATAAGTCCATGTTTAATATTTTTCTTAATATCTTTTAAAGAAATAATTTAAAAATATGAAAAAAATATATTTGTAATTCTCATAATAATCCTTTTCTTTGATATATTACATGATGCGTTTGAAATCCATTTAATTCTATAATTTGTCCCCAAAATTAATATTGGGGTTTTCTACAATTTTATATATTTTTTATACATTTCAAGTGAGTCCTAGAACCTCTAATTATTTTCAAAATTGTAGGTAGTATGGTTTCTGAAATAAAGCGGAAAATGAGAATTATTTATATATTTTTTGTTAATATCTTGAAATATGTAATTTTAAAAATATGAAAAATATACAATGGTAGTCCTCATAATTGAACCCTTTTATTTAATGTATTGCCTCATAATTTTCCACTCAAAATTAACATTAGGGATATCTCCTTATTTTTCATGTAAACTTCAAGTAAGGCCATATAAGCCTATTTTTTTAATAGATTGAAAATAAAACGGGAAAATGACTAATTTTCTTATATTTTTGTTACTACCCTTTAAACAATTTATTTTAAAAATATGAAAAAATCCATTAGCATTCCTCATAATAACCTCTTTCATTTGATATACATGAATGATGCTCTAAAAAAATACTTTTTTTATTTTCTGTTAAATTCTATAATTTGATCCCCAAAATTAATATTAAGGATTTCTTCGTATTGTCCCTGTAAACAAAAAAATTAGGTCTAATAGTTTGGGTAATAAAAGGGGGAATGGGTAATTTTTTATATATATTTATGAATATATTTTAAAATATTAATTTTAAAGTAAAGTTCAGGTGAGGTCCTATATTCCTATTGTTCTTTTCAAAATTTTTGCGTCTTAATTTCGCAGATAAAGGGGGGATGGGTAATTTTTTTATATTTTTGTTAATATCTTTGAAATAATTTATTTTAAAAGTATGAAAAAAATATTTTTTTTTTCGCCATAATGAGCACTTTCATTTGATATATTACAGGATACGTTAGAAGCTATTTTAATGTTCTTTTCCATTTAATTCTGTAAAAAATTAATAGTACAGATTTCGTCTTATTTTTCCGGTAACATTCAGGAGAGGCCATATATCTCTATTTTTATTTAAAAATTTTTAGTTTTATAGTTTCAGATATAAGGCCAGAAGTACCCCTAAAATCAAAATTTACGATATCTACTAACTATGCACTGATACTAAATTTCAACCTTTTTGTTTTGTTGTGATGTGAAAGAGGGAGAAATCCGGAGTGATAGTATAAGGGTATCCGAATGTAATATATACGGCTTTATATTTCGGGATTGGACAACCCTAGTCTTGCAATCTGACAACTAACAGCTCTATCGTAAAGTTTGACATTTTTGAGGTTATACGTACTCAGAACGTTTTGACATACGAGCGCTATGTGTTGTTTACAGTAACTTAAAGGATTCATCTCGGCCAAAAAATGGAATTAAATCGTGAACATTTTTGTGCGATTATTTTTTACCACTTTCAACGTGGATTAAGTCAGCAAGAGTGCATGGATGAACTTAATTTAATTTTTGGCGATGTCCATCAAGGACCACTGTTTCTCGATGGTATGGTGAATTCAATCGAGGTCGTAGTTCACTCCAAGACGAATTTCGTGAAGGTCGTCCAAAAACAGTTATTGTTCCGGAAACCATTGATGCTGTGCGCGAACTGATATTGCAAGATCGTCATGTGACTTATCGTGAGATTGAGTGAACCTTACCCATTAGTGGGACCAGCATATATTCAATATTGCATAAACATTTGAATGTCAAAAAAACTTGTTCGCGTTGGATCCCACACAATTTGTCAATCGTTCAAAAAAAGGCTCTTGTCGCTTGGTCGAAAGAAAAGTTAAAAAAATACGATCGCGGTGCTTCAAAACACGTTTATGACAAAGTGACAGGTGATGAATCGGGGATTTACGCGTATGAGCCCGAAAGTAAACAGCAGTCGACTGTATGGGTGTTTCAAGATTAGCCGAATCCAACAAAAGTTGTTCGCGCACGAAGCACTTCCAAGCAAATGATCGATTGTTTTTACGGAAAAACTGGACATGTCGCAACCGTACCACTAGAACAACGCAGAACTCAATTCTGAGTGGTACCCAACCATTTGTTTGCCAGTTGTCTTCTAAGAAATAAGGAAAACCAACCCCGGAAGACGGATCACTCTTCACCACGACAATGCGAGCTCTCACACATCGGCTCAAACAACTGCATTTTTGACCACTCAAAACATCAATTTGATGAGTCATCCGCCGTATAGTCCTGACTTGTCACCAAATGACTTCTTTTTATTCCCGTACGTAAAAAACAAACTGAGAGGTCAACGTTTTTCGACACCTGAAGAAGCTGTTGCTGCGTTTAGAATGCATGTTTTGGAGATACCTCAATCAGAGTGGAAAAAGTACTTCGACAATTGGTTCAAACGCATGCAAAAGTGTATAGATTTTCGATGATTAATATTTGTTTTTGTTCTCTAATCCCGAAATATAAAAGGCGACCTATATACGGGACTATAACAATATGTCAGCAGTTTGAAATGCTTTAGTCGTACATTTATTTTCAACAAAATTTCTTTACTTGTTTATGATTATGATTTTATGAATGGCACTTTTCAAACCCGTATTAACCATTCCCTGGATATATTTGTAAAATCGGAAGTATTTTCTTTTTTATTATTTAAATAATAATGAACCTTTTATAAGTATGCAATGAGAAGGTATAAGAGTATATTTGCAATAAAAAAAATATTTGCAATTTGTGGAACTATTCATTGTCACAATCATCTCTTTATATTCCAGTTCCTCCTTTTCATTTATTGCAGGATTTTTGACATCTACCAAGATTCTGTTAGTCATACGATGATCCTCAATCCTGTTTGCAATAGCCAATTTTTTGTAACTGCGAGGTAGGCGCCATTTTAATATTTATCCGTTATATTAAAATGTTTAGGTACCATTAAACTTTTTTAGGTATATCTCTTGATTATAAAAGCCCTTATTTTTTAAAGGCTGAACTAAGAACAGGTAGTCCGGGGGGCACCTCTAACTTTAATCAGTTTTATGTTCCTTACTTTTAAAATACAAAGAAAAAATCAAAATTTTTATGAAAAAATAAACCTACCTTTTCGTACTATTTTTTACGTCTCTCCTATAGTTTTAGAGATATGAAAAACTTCAAAAAAGTATTAATTCAATTTTGACATCCCATGTTTCGAAAGATCTTTGACAGTTCCAAATAGACGATACAGGATTTCTCATTAAATATTCCGGATGCCGTCAAATGCGCACTTATTTAATCACCTACTCCAATAAACCCCTTGTGTCTCAGTACGGCTCATTAAAAAAAATAAAGAGTAATGTTTACAAATTCCGAAATATATAATAATTTAAAAAATATTAACGTCTATTTTAAGTACGTCTTAAATATCTGCCTTCTACCCACGCTTCTGATTACTCGAATATTCGGGTGTGTAACGGTTATTCGTCGGGTTGGAACATACAATACTGTTTTACAACCAATAGTTAGCAGAATATTGTTATTTAAGCATATATTACTACTTTGTCGATTCATTTCTGTCACATAGATTTATGTGTCGCAATGCGAGCAAGCAATGAAAGGAAACCGAATCATTAAACTCACCTTCCGCACCAAACCGAAGTCGTTAGCATACACGCCGAGACCCAAGAGTGTGCATTCATTTGAATCCGAAAGGGTTATTCCAGGAACGAAGTTAATCCTTGTGAAGATGTAATTTCGCCCAGCTATAAATTTGAATACGGTGTGCAAAGTTTTTGAAAATGGAAAATATGATGCAGTTGAATTCTTAACGAAGTTGTTGGTTTCGGTGTAATTGGGTCATATAGATTTTCGTTGCTTTATGAATCTGCTTCCCAGTCCTGCTTACAGTTACCACACCGTCAATAATTCAAAGAGTTTATAACCAAGGCTTAACCGCTCTCGCTTTAAATATTTACAACTTCATAAAGTTGGATTTTATTATTCACTACCTCCAACAAGAAATTCTATTCATTTAAGCTGGCTTCAAAAAGTTTATGACCGCAATTTTAGCCGGAGCATTTCACTATATTGAGCTAAGTAAACTTTTTTTACAAAATCACAATGATAATCATAAAGAAAAATTGTTTGAATATTACAAACCACTAATGCTTACTTAATAGGGGGAGCTACAAAATCGTTTCGTTAACATAAGACTTTGGCGCTTTTATAGCGTTCTCAACATGAGTGTGCAACCATTCAACTGCTTTACCGTTAGAGCATGTACCTTCTGAAGATAGCCTGCAACGCACAAAATCGTGGTAAGGCTAGAAAGAGACAGTAACAGGCTATTTCACGTGATGGGTGTAACTTTTTTTACAAAATCACAATGATAATCAAAAAGAAAAAATGTTTGAATATTACAAACCACTAATGATTAGTTAATAAGGGCGCTACAAAATCGTTTCGTTAACATAGACTTTGGCGCTTTTATAGCTTTCTCAACATGAGTGTGCAATTTGACGGCATTACCCTTAGAGGATGTACCTTCTGAAGATAGCCTGCAACGCACAAAATCCTGGTAAGGCTATAAAGAGGCGGCAATAGAGACAGTAACAGGCTATTTCACTTGATGTGTGCAAGCAGTAAGTGAAAAACATGCTGATAGTATTTTATTGGAAGCAGCTCCCAACGGAGTAAAATAGCCTCTTGCCCACTCTGTTGCCCTCTCTCTCTCTCTCTCTCTCTCTCTCTCTCTCTCTCTCTCTCTCTCTCTCTCTCTCTCTCTCTCTCTCTCTCTCTCTCTCTCTCTCTCTTTCTTTCTTTCTTTAGTATTATCCCATTTGGCACTGCAGGCTATCTCCAGAAGACTCTACCATTCAACAAAGGACGTATGTCGTATCAAAACTGACGTAAATAAGTTAAACTTCATTTATGTCAATTTTCTTGCGCCTTCCAAATCATTTTGTCCATATGAAATCACGTCCGAGGAAATTTCAAGGCACAACCACAAAGAAAAAAAATTGTTTGCACCAACTAAACTTAGTACACGTAATGTTTTTTGAATCGCTGAATCCGAGGCTGGTTTCTCTGTTTTGGCTCCAGTTTAATGTCATTTTATTATCAAATTATCAGATTTGGGCAGAAAAACCTACATACATACATTTCCAACTTTTCTAGCAATATATGGAACTGTGACGATGAACCTTGAACGCTACATGATACAGACAAACTGACCTCTGATTCAGATCCAACGAATACCAAGAATGTACTAGGTTTTTTCGTAGATTTTTGAATTTTATACAAATTCATCTCTTAAAATATATCATGCCATTTAAAATAACAAAGAGTCAAGTTTCAATATAACCGGAAGTCCCAATACTAGTAAATATTTTAAGTTGAAAATGCATACTCGAAAACCTGCCATTAAAACATAAAACAAATAAATATTCAAAAATTAAGTAAGTACATTTTTACAAATTATTTTTCAAAATAAGTATTTAGTTGTAATTGAAATATACCTATTGGTTTTTGCATTTTAGTTAAGTTACTTTTATGAAGGAAGTAAAAGCAAAAATTACATTTGTTTCTACACTTCGTTCCCACCGATCTTGAGATGCCCATACTACTTAGTTTTCTGTGTAAAAACAGGAAACAGTTAATATATAAGATTCTCTTTGTCTATAGAAACTCAATAAATTATGGTAAACCAACAAATAAAACATCGATACTAACACAAAATTTGCTAGTTATTTAGTGGAAAAAATGTGAAAATAGCCATTTCAAGTTCTTGACCTTCAAATAACCTTTTGAAGGTCACAAAAAATTTTATTAATATCACTTCACACTTAAAATTTCCAGCTCTTCCCAAATACGGTGTCAAGTACAGGGGTTCATATTTAAAACAATCATCCTGACCTTCAAATGACCTTGAAAATGATGCTCAAGTTCAAAATTAATTACCCCAAACAGTCTCCCCTTTCGCCTTGAGTAAGTTTTGATACACTTTTTTATACCACGAAGCAATTCGGGTGCATCGATTAAAATAGCCCACACTGAATATTTGTTTCATAATATCTATGAGATATTCTAAAACATTTTGTCGTGCTGTTTACAATTCACCCTCTTACTACATCAGCGCCACCCTAATTTAATGCATATTGTCGGAAACTGTTCTTTAATATTTATTCGATTAAGCTATATTACAACTGCAATTTTGAAGAAATTCTGGAAATACAGTGATTATTAAAAAATATGTACTTAAATAATGTTTAGTAGATGCGAGATGTAAAGATCGACATCTAGGATTTTCCGGGAAAGCACACAGAGGTCACGCATCTGGAGCCGTTCCGTGTAATTGATGTTCTCCTAGATGTGGATCTTTACCTACATCTCGCCTCTAGAAATTTACCGTTATGTATCACATTCACAAATAAGGGTTCGAGAGGACATTCTATTATTGGAAGCGCAACTGATGAAGGTTGCTGACCAAAAACAATATATATCTTATGTATTGTCTTGCGTACAAAAGAATGACACCTCGAAGAGAGTATTCAATATCTCTGACAGGTGGAGTAACCTGAAAATTTCATCGTGACATTCTAACCTAAGAGTTACGGGAGAACAGCAATTAGAAGGAACGGCTCCAGATTCGGAACCTATGTGTTCTAGTTTCCCAGAAAATTTTTGATGTCGATCTTTACATCTCTCGTCTACAAATTTACCATGATCTATCAAATACATTAATATGTGTTCGAGAGGACATTCTATTGTGGGAACCCCAACTAATGAAGGTTCCCGACCAGAAACAATATATATCTTACGTATTGTCTCGCGTACAAAAGAATGACCGCTCGAAGAAATTATTAAATAATGTTCCCATAATTTAATCTGTTATAATTAAAGTGACCTCGATATATGTTGCCAGAATATTAAATAAGTGAAGTATGTTTGAAATAGAATAATCCAACAAATTTTATATTGTCATTAAAAATTAACTTTTAAATTAAGAATTAAATTACACATTAGGCTATTTGAATCGTAACAAAATAGTGACAATTATATGAAGTGTCCTGAAATTTATATTCAATACTAGGAATTACATAAAGAATGAGAAACAGAGACACGGAAATAAGAGGAGACGGGATGTATCTTTAGTTGGAAGTAGTGATGTGCGAAATCCATTATCAATAATCTATTAATCGATTATTAAAATAATCGACCGCAATCGATTACAATTTGAATAATCGATACTAATCGATTATCAAAATATTCTACCATACTACCCAAGGGCGTACCCAGCTGTTGGTTTAGGGAAGGGCACAATTGGAAGAAAAATTGTCCTAGAGGGGGGCAAATCGGAAAACAAATTGTCCTAGAGAGAGAAATTTCTTGGGTCAGGGGGGGGGGCAAGTCAGCAATTTTACGGGAAGCTTTAATGGCTCAGTGCAGGTTTTACAGGTCGGGGGGGGGCAGCTGCCCCCTCCCTCTTCGCTAAGCCCATCATAGTACTAATTTCTTGTTTTTTTTTTGTTGTTGGTTGCCAACCCTGTCATTGCAAAAAGGCTAATTCCGTGATATTATCTATGAACACTATGAATCTCTCCATTAGGTTCTTTGTTTGACGCCTGTAGCCAATTCGAAGAAGGAACCGACTACTCCCAAAACACTTATATTCTATAATATTTCTTAATTCAAATTTATACCAGTTTATAGAGAAAAATTGAACTCATTTTCGGACATAAGATTTAACAGCATTTCGTTTATGCCATCACGTCAGTAACAGTTTATAGAGAATAATTGCTAAGATTTAAGCAGCAAATTTGTAAAAGTAAAATATTTAAATTATAAAAACCAACAAAAATACGAATTTCTTTTTGTTTCTGGCTATATAATGAAAAGTAATGAAGGAAACGTAATGCGGTCCACAGAAAAGTTGTAGAGAATCAGAAATCATTGTTAATGAGCTTTTATACCTACATCCTGATGGATCATTTTGAGAGAAAATCAGAAAAACTGATCAAAAGTGTTTTTTTTTAATTTATAACTTTCTGATACTTGATACTGGAATATTAATCATAGTAAAAACGTTTATGATGTTAACTTTATCTGGGCTTACGGATGGATAACTATTGAATAAGTAGTTTCTGAAGAATTGAGATTTAAATAATTTAGATAAATATTTTGCACTTTCCATCGTATTAACAAGAATAGTCTGATCGTGATATACTAAAGATATTTTGAAAATTCATAAATTCCAATTCAACTTGTCTATCTTGGATTTTGTCTATAATGCCGAAAATTGGTTTAAAATAATAGTAACTATCACAGATCATACAATAAAGATAGATGGGCAACTCAATGTTATAAAATGTGTTCACATTTTGTCCCATGAGAGGTTAGAATATGCATAATAAGCATCTTCAGAAGTCCTTCAAGTACTAAATTTGACGTTTGTTGAATTTGATAGATCATCACCAACTAAAAAGAAGGAATCTGCAGTTTCTGGTCCCAAATCTCACCAACAGAGGGCTGTACCATTGACTTATTTTTATGTGTTCTTGGAAAATAACACCACAATCTGTATATTCAAGGAAAAACCAAATTTTCCTTGAATATACAGATTTTTGTTTGCATTGTGTGGTGTTATTTCCCAAGAACACATAAAAATCAAGAATATGCCACAAACAACATTTAGAAGACAATGTACCATCAGAATAAATGAAACTCAATATTGAAATTAAATTATTTACAAAAGATAAAAATACAAGATATTATGAATTATTCAACAAGCACTAAAATTTGCTTACCCGTGTGTACTTGGTTTTATGACTCAGCTGCAGATTTCTTCTTAAGATAATACAAATGATCATCGTCAGTTGACTACAGCCATACATGTATAATCCAGCTCAGTCACTTCAGGGTTGGAACTTCCTTGATTTCGGATATTTATATTATTTTTCTAATTATCAGCAGCTTCTTAAAAAAATAGCATGTATCTCTTTCACAATAGCTTGGTTGTTTTCATTGGTTTACCTATCATCATATGGGGGTAATAATCAGTTGTTTGTTGTTTTCCTACAGAGTATACAAAATTGTCTCCTGAACTTCTCTCATAACCTGAAATTAAACAATAAATGAAATAAATACAAGTAACAGTATCAGAAAAAGATAAACATACCTCTCATGTAAAGTTTTTTGATGTTTATTCTTTGAAGCCATATTTTCTGACATTTTTTGTTGGTTGTAAAATAATGCCTAAAAAAACTGATTATTAAATTATGCTTTAAATACTATTTAGTTTGTAGCTTCTGGCTATATACAGTACCTTAAAACGATGTATGAATAGCTCAAGAATGGGATTCGATACAAAATTCTATCACAAATTAAAAAAACAGCTACACCAACATTGCCTATCTGAGTTACCACCCCCTGGTAACTATTGCATTAAAAGTGCACCGCTGACTGGCTGTCGCACTGACAATAGCTGTCAAGGCTCATGAACGGATCTAGGATTCTCTTGAAGTGGGCGGCCATGAGACGAAAATTATGGTAATTTGTATTATTATTAAATTTCATTAATATGTTAAACTTTATCTGAATTTCATGAGTTGTTTATTTTTATAAAGAACTGTTTAAAACTTCAATACTGTTATTGGGTGAAAATTACGATTTACGAAATCGTTTTTAGTACTTTCTTAAAAATATCTTGTCATCTTGCTCTAAAATGAGAAAGAACTATGTACCTTAATAAATCATAGTAGATTTTAATAGAGTAATAATCGATTAACCAATTACTGAAATAATCGAATCGGCAAATCACTAGATAGAAGCTTTCGGTTCCATCGTTCAGTATCAAATGACTGCCACTCTTTTTTGATTTTTTTAAATTTATTTAAATTACCTGTGACTGTTAATCTCTCAAATTATAAATATAAACTATAAATGAGTCATAGCTTACTTTCAACTTATTTATTTGCCAGTACTTTTACGAGTACAGTTTTAAAAAGATATCCCCCTCAAATGTAAATCAACAGTATATATTTCACTGTTTACTGTTTCCGTTTACTCCGAGTTTACTTTTATTTTTCCAATTCGGCAACAACATTTTCCCGATAAGCTATAAAGTTCCCATTCCCGATCTTTAAGCACTTTCTATGTGAGAGCATCGCCGGCAATTTACTTTTGAATTTCCTTCGAGAGAAATACCGCAGCCACTGCTACCGTTTCCGTAAACCACTGAGAAATGAGAACTCACAACATGCGGATACACAACACAGAGAATATATTACATTCTAATCCAGATATATAAAACAAGCTCAGCCATTAGGAGTAGGTTGACAGAAATGTTCTCTAGTATGTAATCTTATAGCTCGTACGAAAGGAATTCGGCTAAATATTAAATGGAAACATGAGCTCAGGAAATTTCAATAATTCACAACGCCATTTTCAATAATTTAAGAAGAGTGGGTCTTACGGTACGTTTGATTATTCCCTTTCAAGGAAACTATTTTACTGAATTTAACGTGTATGTACACAAATGTTGCTAAAATTATTAATGAACTTTATGAATTTCAGTAATGATTTATTTCGGATTACATACATATCTGTGTGTGTATGTGTGTGTGTGGGTGAATTATTTCGGAATATAAACATATCTACGTGTCTGGGACCGTTTGATTGTAGTCCTTCACACATGAAACACTGTGGTTTGATATGTTGTATCCGGTGTACATCCGTTTCTTGGTTTGTGTTCTGCAAAGAACACTTAACCTGACGTTTCAATAAAAAGTTCATACAAATTTCAGCACACTGCCCCTGCTTCCCTCCCCTATGTATCATGGACCTACCAAATTTTGTCTTTATGAGTATATTTTCGCTATATTATCTTAACAACTTCATCTAGGCCCCCTTTTAAGTGTAATATAAAAATTAATTAGTAATTATAAACAATAATTAAGTAAAATTTGAAACAAAAGGAGGATGTAATAAAAAGATTCGTATGAAAATTATTTATAGATTTTATGACGAGAAAAAGTAGCCTATTACCGTCTCCAGGATCCCTATACATCTCTATACATCAATTCATCAAAATACATTCAGGGTTTCAGGCATGAAAGCGGGACAAATAAACACTGGCATTTATAATATTAGTTAGTATGAAAATTTAGGAACATTAAAACTTTTTAAATAAATTTCTTGGCTGATTTCAAAAAAGGAGGTTATCAAACATCTTCAGTAAATATGATTTATGTGTGTTCAGCGATAACTCGAAACAGTCTCAAGTAATGTGTTTAAGGACATAGCTTACAGCGTTTTTTAGAAAATAGGCAAGACTTTTTAACTGACATTCTTATATAGTAAATAACCTTAAAAAATGGATATGTCTTGTAATTAATTTTAAAAACTGACATTCACTTCACTTTCTTGAACTCTATTTACACGTAAACATCAAATATTTACAACAGCTGATTCTGAACCAATTTACATGCAAATCATAACACTATCTAAGCTATATTACAGATCAAATGTACCATAGTTTAATTCATATATCACATCGATTTTTGTAGCCAATTTCGACGGTCTTCTTCTAGTTTCTTTCCCCCCTTTAATTCTGATCGTCTCGATCAGAAACATTCTCTCCATGGTAGGGAGCGAGTCGATCCAAATGGACCACCTTCAACTTAGCCCTGGGTTTTCGACGGATACGGTAGACAACGTCATTAATCCTCTTGACCACCTCGTATAGACCATCGCAGGCGGGTGTAAATTTTGGAAATTGTAAATGTAGTTCCAACGGGATGCCAAACCTGCTGAATAGTTGCTCTACAAACATCGTCGTTAACGTGATTGCCTCTTAAAGAAATTACCAGAGATATAGATTTTTCTTGGTAATTCTATCCATTAGCTGTAGCCACGGCTTCAAATTGCCGTTCAAATTGCCGTTTATACATGGGCCAAGATGAACTACCATATGGGTGGTTTGCTAAAGGAACCTTTAATACCTATTCACGGTGTTCTGATATGTTCCTCGCTGTAAATCCTGTTGCATTATTTTTATTTCCATCTGTATTCTTTGTATATCACTTTGGACGGCGGTTGAATTGAACTCATTTCAACTTTTACTTGACCTTTGATGAAATCGACATCATCTACTAGTTTTTAGAACCTTTATATCATCGTTTCTCTCTTTTATCTCTGATTCCACTATTTGCATTCTTTCATTAACTTTTGATACTATTTGCATTAATTGTTCAATTTGCATTGTCTTTTTTCTTCAGTTTGGCCTTGTTTTTCTTCAAATTTTGAGAACAATCCTTCAATTAAATTTTGTTGTTTTTCTTCCATGACAGTGACAAGATTTTGTTGTTGGCTTTTCATCGTAGAAACAAAATTTTATTGTTTACTTTTCATCGTAGAAATATGGTTTCTAATTGTATTTTACGTTTTCATCAAAAGATATCACCAACCTTTGTTGAAATTCTTCTTGATGTTGTTTCTCCTTCTTGTCAAGTTTTTTCCAGGATCTGAGTAATTTTTTCATCTAATCCATCCGTAACCTGTTTGAATATTTTTTTGATAGTTTCGTCCATTTTTTCTTTTTTCATACGTCGGGTTGTCGCCATAAATCAATTTTCAATGTTAAATTCACTTAATCCTTCACTTCTGATACCAAATTGCAATAAACTCCGTGGATTCAAATTTAATTTATTTTAAAAACTGATATTCATTTCACTTTCTAGAACTTTATTTACACATAACCATCAAATATTTACAACAGCTGATTCTGAATACAATTTACAGGGAAATCATAACACTATCTACGCTATATTACATACCAAAAGTACGACAGTTTAATTTATACATCACATCGATTTTATTAGCAAATTTCGAGGGTCATCTCCCAGTATAATTGAGTATAATTGTTTGCAAAGTATATTATAATTGAAAACTATATCCAATTAAGCTATATCACAAAAAAAATGTATTATTTATATATTTTTAATCAAAAAACTGATTTATTATATGTAATTGGAATTAAATCAAAATATCTGATAATTAACAGACCTAAAAAAGTTGAAAATTTTCAATTCGGCTACAATACATTTGGTCCACCAAAGTTGGAGTCATGTGCAAAACTTTCAAAATAGTCAAAAAATACTCTCTTCGAAGTGTCATTCCTTTGTACGTCTTCAAATTTAACGAAATGCATCAAATGCATAAAGAAGTGTTCGAGAGGACATTCAATTGTGGGAAGCGCAACTGATGAAGGTTCCCGATAAGAAACAATATATATTATATTAATATATACCTAATATATATTGTCTTGCGTACAAAAGAATGACACCTCGAAGAGAGTATTCAATATCTCTGACAGGTGAAGTAACCTGAAAATTTTATCGTGACATTCTGTCCTAGGAGTTAAGGGAGAACAGTAATTACACGGAACTGTTCCAAATTCGGAACCTCTGTGTACTGATTCTCTTGAAAATCCTAGATGTCGGTCTTACATCTCGCGGCTTCAAATAGTCAAAAAATGTTGCTTAAAATTTAAATACCTTAATTTTGGGAACATCGAAAAAGTTCATTAAATTAGAAAATTTCATTAAAATTAAGCCATTAAATCACTAAAAAATTGTAAAATAAAATCATTAAAATAACAAAAACCAACTAAAAAATCAACTTAATTTAATTTTTTTCTGCAAGGTATGATTACTTTTTCTGAAGCCGGTGCCAATTTGAAGAGAAAATAATTTGGGAAGTACATTAATGACTTGTGCCTTGCATCTTTGCTGTTCAACCTGCCACCGACTTCGGAAAAACTATTTAATTATTGCAGAATAAAAAATATATTTTGCTTTCCACTTCGTTTTTTGAAGTGGATCTTTTGTTTTGTTTTAATGTAATTTGTATTGCTATTTTTCCCTATAATTAAAAATATACCAGAAACTGTTCAGATATACAGATTATAGAGGCATGCTGATATGCTTTAAAGTGGAATGAGCTCTTGGCTACCACTCTCTCCAAGTTTCTTCTCAAAACTATTTTCTTTTAAACGAACAACTACCAACAAACCATAACTCCATTTAACCTTTGCATATGAAAAATGCTAATTAGCTGTAACTAATGCATGACATTTCAGTCCGATTCAAAGTAGAAAATTAAAAAATGGACAATAATTGCTTGTGGAGTTGTATCTGATTCAGCCTGGGAATAGGAATTTAATCTAGCGTAAATTATAATCTGATATAAGAAGTAATTCCTACTTCTTTTCTAGAGCAGGTAGAATTTATGGGATTTTTCAAAATTACGTTTTACCTGATTTAGTATTTATTAAGGGATTTTCTCCGTCGTAGACTTATATAGCTATATATTTCAGCTTATCCGTAAAAGAAGCTTATTCCATGCCTTAGATTTTCAGGAATTTTATGATTTACTTTCATATTTATGGAAGCTTGACAGGATATAATTTGTAACATGAAAATACATAACATGTAGTAGGTATGCTAAATTTTTGTTCACAAAATGAACCAGTTCGTCATTGCTTAGTGTCAATTAATATAGTATTAAAATATTTCCTAATCGTCTATTTAAAAACGGCCTAATCAATTTTGATGACTCAAGCTGCATTATTAAGATATACTACGGAAAGGTACAATATAATTTTCTATAATCCGAGATTTATCATTGTCCAGAAAATCAGAAAAAAAAACTTTGTTTCAATAAATCAGCAATTATGTGCAAAAAAATTTAGAGTAGAAGTAAATGTCAATTAAATTTTCTACACAAATCTCTAAAATTAAATCATAAATTAGTATGGATGGTAACAGTTTTCATTTTGAAACACTTGAAAGCAGTTTTATAATATATTAAAGTGTATTTAGAGATATTTCCATTCATTTTTTTCCTATTACATACGATTTTTCAGAAAATCGGATATATAAAGACAATATTCCGTAAACATCAAAGTAAATGTCACATCAATTTGTTGCACAAATTTCCAAATTTAAATGTCAAGTTATGTCATAAAATTATTTTTTGCATAGGATGTTTAAACATTTTGACTCATTTGAAGTTGTTTCTTGTTTAAATATAAAATATTAAACGTGAACCGAATTGAAATAAACAACGTGAAACAGATTATACCGTGGTATAGAAAAATATGTGACATCTCTAGGAAATCTAACTTAATAGAATATAGTTGAAGCTATCCAAATCGTTTCAGAAATTTCAGGTAAATCAGCAGATTGTATTGAATAAAAATTTTAGTACGTTTTTTAGGTATAATGCACCACTTTGGGATATTCCTTGCTAGAATACAGTTTAAACCTGTAGAGTAATTCGTGAGCAAATTAAAAAATATATTTCTATGGATTGAGCATCTTCTCCTTTTTTCAAACGGTTAACAGTTTTTAATATATTGAAAATTTGGCCAGTTATCATGTAATGTCAAAAACGCCGGTATTGCCTAGATGTAATGGCAAACCTACCACTTTATTACGGCCCACGTGGTAAACGTTGACACCAGGGTGCACGGTAGCTTCAGTGGAGACGGGAGTGGGTTAACAAACAAGGGCCAAGTCAACTGTAAGTAGATTTTCTGCCTCTTTACCCCAGCTAACCGCCTAAGATAACCTACCAATCCTCCGCGGCTACAAGAAATCTATAGAAAAGAGCTCCATGGCTAATATTGTCAGTTACGTCACAACAATCCTACTTCAATAAAACTCTTCATAAAACACTAAATAATTTAATGAACTTGTAAATTATTTCAATACAATCCTGCAAAAATATCCAACACAAGTCGACCTGTAGCCAACTTCATGTACCTACATTCACATATATATAGTTCAACCAAGAATCAACATTACATACCTGATACACTAAGTTCAAATTATTACCAAAATCAACAAATGTAATAATCAATTAATGATCAAATGAACCTCGATAAAATAAACAGATGTTATCAAAAGCATTAATCAAAATATTCAAATGTTGTTGTGATCCGTAAACATGCACAATATATCTAAAATCAGAAATAAGTTACTTAAACGAGCAATATTCAAAATAATATCTGAGTCAATAATGACATCTAAACTATAAATAATTCAAAATTATATCAACTTCAATAATTGTACTGTTATTCTGAAATCTGAAGCCAAAAATTCACTTTCCGACAAAAGTGTTTAATTACATTTAAACTTCAAGGAAAATCAATAATGATTTCATAAATCTAGAAACACATATTATCTTTAAAACATCCAAAATGATTCAATTAACAAGACGACTGTTCGAGCTCTCACGACGCTTTCATAAAATACCAAACATTATCAATACCCAATAAATCAATACACATGAATTGATGTTCAAAATGTAACACACAGAAAATGTATAAAAATCAAATTTATATGAGCAAATTAACAGTCAAAAGTTTGACTAAATAATCAGGTTCTTTATTAAATTCAATAAGTTCAAAATGTTATTCAGATAAATCAATTATCTTTAATGTGAAAAGCAAATTATGAGCAAAACAAATACACTGAATGAAATTACAAAGGTACCTTGTTCAAATGCCATGACACAACACTCAGCTGTCCTCTGTAGAATCGAAGCAAACATACGCCGTCGTTGCTACGGCAACCAACGAAGATTTCCGGTTCCCAATTAACCAAAATGGAACTCGTTCGATTACAAGACTTGCCAGAACGTCGGCAAAATAAGTGAAGTTGATAGCCCCATACACTGAAGATAAACAAGGTCTTAGGTGGGCTAAAGTTCTTACGTGCGATGTTCAATTGGTGGTTGACCAGTTAGTCGTCCAGGAAGGCCAACGAGAGTACATGCAAATATTCAGCAATCAAATCCTCACAAATGAGAACGTGTTTCCACTAATTTCCAAAAATATCACCAAACTGCCAATGGAAACATCAATTAAACGTTGCTGAAACCAGTGATCGTTGAGAGAATGAGTGATGAACTTGTCTTAAATCCTCACACGAGTGTGGTTTCCGTTAAAATCCAAAAATATCACAAAACTAATAACGGAACCAACGTTTAAATTTTATCCAACTAAATCGCAATCAATGGATGGCACAAAATTGCTAGTATAAATTCAGGTTACACTTGTAGACATCTATCACCACACTTTTCCATAACCTCGCTGTCCAAGTACTACACAACATGCATCCTTTCACTAGGACGGTCAACGGGCAACAACCGTTCACAATAACGGTCAACGGCCAACTCCCTCTTCCGACAACTGACATCTCAAAAGCCTACCAACCCATTCTAAATTCTAATAACAACATTGTCTAAATTCTCTACATACAACGTTCTTCTTCTACGACATTCCACAACATCAATACTCGAAATGTCCCGTGATCGAATCTACTTTTTTACCTCTTCTTACCATAAATGCCATTAACCCATTTAGAACGTCTGATTCCGCCCTTAGCAATTCGCCTCGAACGTCAAGAGAAATCTAACCAACAGTCTTAACCTAGAATAACTAGACATCAAAACAAATAAATACCAAATACAAAACGAAAATATTTCCAATACAAAAAACCCAATAAGCCTATCGCAATAACAAAAATGCTACAGAATAAAAATAAAAGGTACGTGTTTACGTTTGAAGATAATTTTATCCTATCCGTTGGTGTTAATATTCGAAGTCAACACTCGTGCTTTAGTTACAAGAAAACAGTTATTGTAGATAGTCACACATCCAACGTCCAGTTTAGGCTATTTAAAATACGTTTTGCATAATTCAAACCTCAGATATTTCGTCGTTTACTTGTTCTTTTACGGGTTTATGGAATACACTGTTAGTTATACTCTGCGGCAAAAATGTAAAGTTACAATCAGTCAATTATAAACAAATATAATGTACCAATTTCAAAATTTGGATATGTCTCAAAAGCATATGAATAGTTACTCCCTTAGGGCCAGTCATCCCATATAAATTTTAAATTTTAAATGGCAACATCCCACTTGGGATGTACCTTTTGAAAGCAATTAGAAACTGCGAATCGACGAGATGTATTAAAACTCTATTTGTAACAACAGGATGCTAAATATCAGAAACCATATAGTTTTTCTTAAAATTATAGTATCAAATAAATTGTTTGTTATAAAGTCTTAAAACAACGTCTTTACATGTTTTGGGTTTTCTGTACAGGAGATTTCAAGGACTGTCGAAGGGAACTTAACTCTGCTCATCTCAGAGGTAATTCAATGACAAGACAGAAAGGGTGCCATATCAATTTATTTAAGTGTTAAACCGTTCACTTCAAAATAGAACTAAAAAGTTTAGAGTAATTTACAAAATGTTCAATAAACACCACACTCATATTTCTAAACACAAAGTAATAAATGTAAACAATAAAAGTTACTTACTAATTACAAATTAATTACCTACCTATCTAGTACATTTTTGAAGTCGGGCCAAGCAAACCCAAAATTCTGCATTGCCTACATATCTACTACTTCATCAAACTTTATTATTGCTTGAATCATACTGCTACAAATGCTTTACAATGTATACCTATATATGAACTTTGCTTATATTTGCACCTTGCATATTTCCACAGAAGCTTCACCCTGTTTATAAACATTATCTATTCCTATACCTGTATACTTACACCCCATATGATATACATATACTTCTTATATACATACCCCCTATATACTTACATTATGTTTCTTATAGCTCATGGTTTCGGAGATAAGGGCGGGGAGAATGGGTAAAATTTTTTATATTTTTGTTAATATCTTTTAATTAATTTATTTTAAAAATATGAAAAAAATATATTTATTTTCTTCATCTGAGCCCTTTCATTTGATATAAATAACATGATGGGTTAGAAACAATTTTAAATTTATATTTTCCATTTAATTCTATATTTTGCCCCCCAAAATAAATATTAGGGGTTTCGCCTTATTTTTCCAGTAAAGTTCAGGTGAGGGGCTATAGCTCAATTTTTTTCAAAATTTTCCAGTTTATGGTTTCGAAGATAAAGGGGGGGGAGGAATGGGTAAGTTTTTTTATATTTTTGTTAATATTAATTAAAAGTAATTTATTTTAAAAATATGAAAAAAATATATTTGTTCTCGTCGTAATGAGCCCTTTGATTTGATATATAACATGATGGGTTAGAAACAATTTGAATTTTATATTTTCCATTTAATTCTGTAATTTGCCCCCCAAAATTAAAATTATAGGTTTCTCCTTATTTTTTCAGTAAACTTCAGGTCAGACCCTATACCTCTGTTTTTTTTTCAAAACTTAACGTTTTATAGTTTAGGAGATAAGGGGGGGATGGGTAAATTTTGGTATTTTTTCGTTAATATCTTTTTAATTAATTTTTTTAAAATAGGAAAAAAACATATTTGTGTTCCTCAGATTGGGGCCTTTCATTTGATATATTACACGATGCGTTTGAAAAAAATTTTAGTTTTAAATTTTCATTTAAATTTATAATTTGCCCCCCAAAATTAATATTAATGGTTTCTCCTTATTTTTCCTGTAAAGTTGGCCCAACGATCTATATTTCCTATTTTTTCAACATTTTAGACTCAGTAGTTTCGGAGATCAGGGGGGGAGCGTCGATTTTTTTATTTTTTCCCTCCAGAAGTACCCCTAAAATCAAAATGTCTTCATTTACGATATGTACTACTGATCGGGTCACCAAACTATACATTGATACCAAATTTCAACATCTTCCGTCCAGTAGTTTAGGAGAAAATTGCTGTGATGTGACAGAGGCAGAAATCCTGAGTGATATTATAAGGGTATCCGTATATTGTATATACGGAACCCTAAAAACAGAGACGGTAAAAAACAGAGACATTCTTTTTATTGGCTTCAGATAATAAGGAACTTCTCAATGAATCAGAATCTTCTTCCATCATCCATCTTTTCAACAATACCCCCTTGCTAATAGAGCTTAAATATCAAAGTCACAGATAAACATTTTTTAAACTCTAACAGGTATCCAAATGTTCGTAAGGTTTCTCACATATCTCCGATAATTCATAAAGGCCTTATTAGTCTGAAGTAAACTTCAAACAGAATTCCATTTACAAATTACTTAAAGTTTTGAATACCTCACATATATTCCCTTAAAATTTACGAGAAAGACACCTCCGAAAGTTCCAAACTCGCAAGAACTAAACTTTTAACACGCTTTATGATCTGATAAAGATTCCCTAAATCCCTATTACCTGTAATTCGAAGAAGGAGACTTAACGGACAATTACTGTGCAAGATTTTGTAACACAGGCCTGCATGACATTCATAATATTCCCTTCTCTGTTTAACAAAACGTTAGTACAGGACCGGCAGCAAGAGAGGCAGACAGGGTAAGTACCTAGAAGCTCTTGCTTAGAACAAATAAAAATAAGAATTTAAAGATTAATTACGTGTCAAGAAAATTACAAACATTTATGGTTTAAAAAGAGAAAAAGCTAATCAAGGTAGAGCGGGTGTTAGTGTACGGTAGAGAAAATATAACGTTAGCCTTGTTGTGTGTCATCTTCCTTCCCTTTAACGCAAACATTCACCAGTCAACCGCTAAAAGTGCTTGTCACTATTAAATCATAAATTATGGAAAGCTCTACATCCCTATTAGTAACATATTTAAAGAACTGAAATATCTGTAAATTAAATTGGTACAATTTTTATGCTGACCCAAAATTTGACCAGAGACAACGAACATGCCAGAAAGTATAGGATGTCAAAAGAACTTCAAGGAGACAACACATAATAAAACATCATTAAGTTGTAAGAACGTATCGTAAACCATGAGCAGCAAATTTTCAGAATTATGCTTATGTTTGCTGTAAACTATATCATTGGGATGGTCTTACTCAAATAGTTTATTGCCTTTGGACATTATTATGTGGATGAAATTGATGAAATGAAAGCAGTGTCCAAAGTACAAAGAAATTATAGATACTGATATTTTCAATGAAATCAAACAGTTGAAGTCAATACACGAGACAAATTTAACTTTTAACGCCCTAAGCAGAATAAAATTGGACAGATTGTTCCCAAATACATCTTTTGCAATCAGATTGTTCTCTTTGCATCCCTGTAAGTCACTGCCAGAAAATAAGGGTCCCTTAATCTACAGTGAACCAAGACATACTTATTGCTTTCGCATATACGAGGGATGCCTTTTATATTTCGGGATTGAACAACCCTAGTGTTGCAATATAACAACTGACAGCTCTATCGTAAAGTTTGACATTTTTGAGGTTATACGTACTCAGAACGTTTTGACATACGAGCACTATGTGTGGTTTACAGTAACTTAAAGGATTCATCTCGGCCAAAAAATGGAATTAAATCGTGAACATTTTCGTGCGATTATTTTTTACAACTTTCGACTTAGACTAAACTCAGCAAGAGTACATGGATGAACTTAATTTTATTTTTGGCGATGAAACTCCATCAAGGAGGTGAATTCAATCGAGGTCGTAGTTCACTTCAAGACGACTTTCGTGAAGGTCGTCCAAAAACAGTTGTTGTTCCGGAAACCATTGATGCTATGCGCGAACTGATATTGCAAGATCGTCATGTGACCTATCGTAAGATTTAGTCGATCTTACACATTAGTGGGACAAGCATACATTTAATATTGCATAAACATTTGAATGTCATAAAAAAATTGTTCGCGTTGGATCCCACACAATTTGTCAATCGTTCAAAAAAGGCTCGTGTCGATTGGTCGAAAGAAAAGCTCACAAAATACGATCGCGGTCCTTCAAAACACGTTTATGACATAGTGACAGGTGATGAATCGTGGATTTACGCGTATGAGCCCGAAAGTAAAAAGCAGTCGATTGTATGGGTGTTTCAAGACGAGCCGAAACCAACAAAAGTTGTTCGCGCACGAAGCACTTCCAAGCAAATGATCGCGTTTTTTCGGAAAAACTGGACATGTCGCAACCGTACCACTAGAGCAACGCAGAACAGTCAATTCTGAGTGATACACAACCATTTGTTTGCCAGTTGTCTTCCAAGAAATGAGGAAAACCAACCGCCGAAGACGGACCACTCTTCACCACGACAATGCGAGCTCTCAAACATCGGCTCAAACAAATGCATTTTTGACCACTCAAAACATCGATTTGATGAGTCATTCACCATATAGTCCTGACTTGTCACCAAATGACTTCTTTTTATTCCCGTACGTAAAAACAAACTGAGAGGTCTACGTTTTTCGACACCTGAAGAAGTGGTTGCTGCGTTCAGAATGCATGTTTTGGAGATACCTCAATCAGAGTGGTAAAAGTGCTTCGACAATTGGTTCAAACGCATTCAAAAGTGTATAGATCTTCATGGGGGAGATTTTGAAAAACAATAAGGCAATTTTCGATGATTAATATTTGTTTTTGTTCTCTATTCCAGAAATATAAAAGGCAGCCCTCGTATTTCAAATTTACTTAAATATCCGTTTTGTAAATTTTGATGTCCTAATGTAATTTAAACTTTTTAGTTGCTTATTTATAAAGAAATACTGCCTATGGCATACATTATGGTTTATCACCCTGCATGGTTTTAAGTATAAACAATTCCAAACCTACATTTACGAATTTATGATTTTTTTCTTATTTTTGGTTAGCGAGTCTCAAGCGAAAATGGAGCATCTTTCTCGAAAGTAAATTTAAAGAGATATGAAACCATAAGTGGTTCACATTACTCCATTTTTAAATCAGCACACCAAGTGATACAGACATACCCACTAAATAAAGCCCGAAGGACAACACAACACGTTTAGGATTTATTTAGGATTTAAGTTTCATTACAAAAAAAGTATCTGTACACCCTGTATCAGCAATTAAGTTCTACAGCCATCCACAGTGAAATCAAATATTTGTTCGAAAGGTGCGAGGAAAATCTATTTTCATCGTTTCTTGATATGAAGTAGGAATAGTAAACACGAACAGAATATAAATGAAGTTACTTTGTATTCTTTCCAACATATCCAAATCTCGAAAACGTTCGGCCATCAAAAGGTAGAAGAAAACCTTTAAAATTGTAATCGTTATGTATTTCGTAACATTTTTTTATATTTCTACACAGTGATTGGAAATTTTATCCATAAAAAAAGCGATAGAAATCCAATTACCTGAACATTGTACTTAAAATTCGCTAATACCAGCACATCAGTCTGGATTTATAAAACAGCATAGTTGCAACGCAGCGCTGCTTAAAATTACAGATGATATATTAGAGGCAACTGATAATGGGAAACTTACTATTCTGATCCTGCTTGATTATTCCAAAGCGTTTGACACCATAAAACACAATATTTTAAAATCTATACTACCTTATTCTGGTCTATCAACAAATGCTGTTATATATAGTAATTTAGACAACAGAACACAATTGGTAGAATATAAAGGCAATAGGTCTCTGCGCTCCGTAAACAGGAAAGGTGTGCCCCAGGGGTCAATTTTGGGCCCCTCACTTTTCAACTTATATTTCTAATTTTCCAGCCGCCTTCCTGTCCTGTTCACAACATTTTTATGCTGATGATACTCAAGTGTATCTATCATTCTTCCCACAGGAAAGTGAACAGGTTATATCAGCAATTAATTATGACTTAAGTGCATGGTTGCAGTTATCTCAAAATCACTGTTTGTTAACCAACACATCCAAAACAGTTTTTACAATTTTCGGTAGAAAGAAGGGTAGGGAAAGTTTTGTCAGTAGATTTAACAATAGCCTAAAATTAAAAAAATATGCAATTCCTTATCAAGAAAAGGTTAAGAGTTTAGGTATAACTTTAGATCAAGACTTAAGATATACGGACTACATCAATAAACGCCTGCACAATGGCTATCTATACTTAAAATTAATTTATCAGTAAAGGCATTATTTAAATAGGAAATCGAAAACCTTACTCTGTGATGCATATGTACTGTCCCAATTTAATTATTGTGACAGCGTTTATGGCCCATCTTTAACAGTAACCGACGCCAACCGTATTCAAAAAATTCAAAATTCATGCTTGAGATTAATATTTGGAGTTCGAAAGTACGATAGAATAAGCTTTACCTTAAAATTAAATAACTGGCTCAACATGGCTAATCGCGGAAACCTTCACTCTATATGTCTATTCAATGAAATAATTCGTAATAAATCTCCTCAATATTTGTACTGAAAAATATCATTTAGGGCAGATGTGCATAATCTAAATATAAGGTTTAAAGGAACACTCACACCCCCTTATCACTCTGCTACACTATAGGAAAGATCCTTTTCATACGTCATAGCAAGTCGTTTTAACAATCTGCCTATTGAGCTAAGAAATCTCATAACAAACATACTAAAGAAACAGTTACTTAAGATCCTTTTGGATAAGCAATAATTGCCCGGAAAAAAGAAAAAGAAAAAAAATGCCTCGTAGTGAATAAATAGTTATTATTTTTTTATTTATTTCCTATTATAAACAGATTACAAATATATACCAGAAAAACGTCATATTGTATGTATATTTAGGCCTTAATATCTTAATTTTTTTATGTTAAAATAATTCATCAAACACAGGGTTAGTTACTTTTATGTTTTTTTTGGGCAATAACACCACAATAGAAATAAAACGACGTATATTGCAGGAATACCAAACGTTTCAAAGTCTATTCTGACTTCGTTGTCAATGACTTTATATTTATTGATGTAGATTGCAAAATGAACATTTGATTTATGACATTTAAAATTGACATTAGAAAATTTGTTGTTTTTAGATATACAGGTAGCACAAAAAACTCTAAAGATCATGAATTATAGTTAACCAGCTTTCAAATTAGAAGAATTTCAAAGAGTTGTCTTTAGAATTTAAAAGTGGCTTCCCTAGGTACGACTTTGTTATAAGATAGCGCATTCGCCAAAAATAATTTGCAATCTACATCAATAAATATAAAGCCATTGACAACGAAGTCAGAATAGACTTTGAAACGTTTGATTTTCCTGCAATATACGTCGTTTTATTTATATTGTGGTGTTATTGCCCAAAAAAACATAAAAGTAATCAAGAATTCGCCACAAACAACGTTTAGAAGACAGCAGGGTTAGTTGTAAGAACAGCTAGCAGGGTAACCTGCAGCTGAAACTAGCCCAATTCTTGTATTGTAATTTTTTTTATCTATTATCTTATTAATAAAAGTCCTTTATTATTATATTATTATTATAAAATGTAAAGGATTTACCACATTTAAAAACAAATGATATAAATAACCTCACACTGTTGGGAAGTGAATATTGCTATATTTTCAACACATTTCCCAGTTATTTATAGTCGGTAACTCAATTTAAGTTTGTGTTCCCAATGGATTAACCCTACTCACTGCTAAAAATATTAAATACCAGCTAACCCAGACAATATTTCGTTTTGACTTAGTTTGATATGACATGTAGTTATTTTTTTTTCTAGTGTCTGAACCATTAGCAACACGCCACGCTACGACGGCTCACGTGGGCTATGTAGTGTGCACATTTGTAACAGACTTTAACACATACAGAGAATATATATTATTTCACCTTGCGGCAGTATACCTTGACATTGAAAATGGGGCGAAAAAGGGGAGTGGACCCACTTGGTTTTTTAATACGGAACACCCTGTTGTAGCATTTTTAGAATCTACCACGAATTTCAATATAACTTTATTGGAAACATCATTTGCCTGAAATTATTTAAATTTTTCACAAAAAAAATATATTTTTTGGGGAAGAAAGAGGATCAGGTGAAAATTGCCAGGATTCGGCTGAGTAAAACTTGAAGCTTCCTAAATCTTGAAAACTGTTCAAACAAATTAAACTTGATGCTGAGAAAATCGTGTATTTTTTTTCAAATACCAACCCCCTTTTTCTCTATGCCAGGAATTTCCTGGGTAGGCTGTCAAGTATGCCAAGACTGTAACATTATCTTCATTATCAACGATAGGTTTGCTTTCTTCTTTGTTTTTTACAAACTGCCCGTGTGTTTTACAATTATTAATGAGCCGCGTCGAGATGTCACTGGTGGGTTTTGGTCAAACCGGGTATCGCGAACAAAAGTTTCATTCAAATTATTTGCACTTGAGCATTTGTTTCTTATTGATTTCCTCTAAAAGCCTATTGTTAATTCAGATATATCCAATAAACACAAGGAATTCATACAAAACCCGTTAATTTATACATGGAATAGTAAGCATAATTTCCCCCTATTTTTTAGCGTAGAATTCACGGACATTGAGAAAATAGGAGTTGCCATTAAAAAAAACAGTTACCCGGTTTTCGAGATTCAGCGCTAATTTGTGAACACTCCGTAAAATTTTTTGAAACGTTCCCAAGGATTTTAAGTTTCAAATTTTATTCAGACAATTTTTGATCTGGCCCTCTTTGTTTCCAAAAAGTTATTTTTTTGTGAAAAATTTTAAATAAGTTTCTACTGGAGCCCTTCACACATATGCTGTTTGCAAAAAACTTAAATTGGAATGCAAGGTAGATTCTAAAAATGTTAAAAAATGGTGTTTCATTTAAAAAAAACGTTTGGTCCACTTCCGTCTTAACCGGAAGTCGTAGACAACTGAAACCAGGAACATATCGACCCATCTCATCGAGATATACCTACCCTATACGTAATCGTTTCTGCATATATGAGTTATGTTTTATTATTTTCAATATATTAGTTTGTTACTATAGTCGGCTATTCTTTTAAAACATACGAATGTCAGTAAATGTTCCTACTTCGTTCCCTGAAAACATATATCAGACCTATTCTCCTAGACATCACACGTCGTTAGACTTGTGTACATAAAGACAAATGCAATTATCATAAAACTTTATAAAGTAACATTCAAAACGTTTTGTAATGAGGAGTTAAAGAGAATCTCCGAGGACTAGTGTGAAGAATTTTTATTCTTGCAACTCATTAATATAAAGCACCATAAATGAGCTGAATACAAATGCTATACTTGGTAGTTTGTACGGCCCATTAGAGTTCTCAAAGTAGCAGACTACTTAAAGAAGCTACGCGAAATATTCCAAGAGTATTAATAGCCTTATTAGACAAGAACTTTTCTATTAAACGTAAATTGTTACTTCCACTGAAAGTTCTGATTCTGTTTAAAACCGTATTGCTATTAATTTTATAGGCCTAGTATCTGGCACCCGCAACTTCGTTCTTATTAGCCTACAATAAAGTGCTGTCTATGTATAAATACCAAAATGCTATAAATATTATTGTGCAAAAGAAATGTTGTTTATTCACGGTAGAGCCGGGTCATAAGCGTATAGCTCCAAACTTAATACCCTCGGGGGGTCAATGGTTTGCACACAAGAATCTAACAGAGTCAAGTACTAAAAAATGAATTGAATATTTTCTTAAATAAAAATGTTCATTATATGTACAGGGTGTCAATAATTTTACTGTATATATTTTTTTTCAATCAAACAAAATACTCTTATACCACTACATCAAAGAAAATCCAAAATAATGTTTAAGTAAATTATTGTCAATGCGGCAATATCGTGTCTGCGTCTTTATAAATACCTAAAGAAATAACTTCTACGAAAAAATGAACAGTTATAATTTTTATACTTTAATTGAGTAATAATAATTGTGTATCCAGAATTGGATTTGTTATGGCAAATAAAACATATTTCTGAAATACAGTTCATTCTTAGATATCAATTTTTGGAAGAATAATTCGCAAAGTTATTTTCGAGAATAGAAAGATAAATAGCTAATTACCTATTAATTACTATTAACTCGATAAAAAATAACTTAAAAAATCTATTTTAACCGCTAAATTTTTCAGAACTATTTCACTCATTAAACACATAAAGAAAGGTATTTACTTAGATAATATGTAAACTGAAGTTCTGATTTTTAACACAACTGTAAATTACACGATTTAATTCACTTCTCATAAAAATCCAGCATTTACAACTATAAATAAATGTTTCATGAAAACTGTTCACACACAAACTAGCATTTATAATGTAAACAAAATAATGCACAAACGGGGACTACATATGTTATACTCACTGACAAAGAAATAACAACAACCAGAAGGAGATATTTAAACTTAATATTGCGTTCGTAATACATAGATGCTATAGTGAGTAGTAAACGAATACAGAATACCAAGTAGTTAAAAAAATTGTAAGTGTGTTAATAATGTGTTTGTCTACCGCGGTTATCCATACACCCCCCAACACGTATTGGCATTGATTAAATAAGGTGGTCTATTTCGTCTTGAGAAATCCTATGCCAAGCTACCTATACTTCATGTCCGAGAACGTCCAACCCATCATATCCCTGGGCTATAGATCGGGGAATCGGGGCGGCCATGGCAACAGATTCCCATGGTTCTCATCAAAAAAAAATTAAACTAACCCGACCAAAATGAGGCCAAGCATTGTCTTGTTGAAATATGAGATCCATCAGCCGATTAAGGAAAGGCAATACATACTTAGCTGGTGATACATTAGACGTACACGTAGTCGATCATACGGTAATTTATTAGTTGGTTCAAAGCCATATCACAACGTACAATATTTATACTCTTTCCAAATCGATAATAAATAATTTATATTTAAAAAAGATCCCACTTCAGCTACTGACTTAACATAAAAACCGTTTAGAAACCGTGTGCAATCAATCACTATTTTCAGACATTTCTTGTTTTTTATCTGATTCAAGGTACAAGTCAATTGTTAATTTTAGCGTATTCTTATCTCTCTCTCTCTCTTTTTCTTCCTTTCTCTTTCTCCCTCTCTAACTTGTATTCTTTATCTATGTTTTCCAAATGTATTTTAACTTTTTTATTTATTATATATATATATATATATATATATATATATATATATATTATACAGGGTCAGTATTTTTTTTTTTGATGATCAGTATGGGGATCTAGGAAACTAACTAGTCATGGCTTACTAGATATTTTGAAAAAAACGAAATTCTGTCGATTTAGTCAAATCCCTCTAGCTCCTTTGTTTTTAATTTTATAAAAAAAAGTGTAAATACCAAAATTGAAGGGAATTGTATCCCGAATATAACTGTCATGTCCTCGTTTCCGTGACAGCTCTTGTTTTCGAGATATGACACAAACTTATCTTTTTTTGAATGAAAACCATAGTCGGCTAAGACTTCAAATAATCGGGCATTTTTAGAGCTTTTCAACGATATAATACTCGATATAGTTATTCATAAAAATAACGGAGTTATGGATGCTTTTCTCTCTTATTCTCACTTTTAACGTAGTTAGCCATGAAATAGATTGATTTAATAATAACTATTCCAAAAACATTGAACGATTTTTTTATTAGATATATCAGATATAACGAAAAAACTAAATAAGTAGGTACTTACTATAAATTAAGGAATTAAAGTACATAATAATGGTTACAATTTATGTTCGAAAAGTCCATCATTGTTATTTAGACAAAAACTGCATATTTTTAAGATTGACATTACCGCTTTCCTCACAGACCGCCTATCAATTTCTTCAATTGCTTGTAATACCGCCTCCCTTAGGTCACCAACTGTCTCATACTTTCTTTTGTATACTCCATAAATAGAAGTCTATAACTGCCAAATCGGGAGACCGGGGTCGCCATTCGCGTGGGCCATTTTTTCCTATCGAAGAGTTTGGATAGATATTATCTAAGTGTTGTCTTACTAATAACGAGTTATGAGCAGGTGCTCCATCATGTTGGAACCACCACTCCATTTCTAAACGAGTTCTCAAATTCAAATTATGCAACATGTCTTGAAAAGTGTATTTTATCTGGGGTCGTCTTTGTTTACATGGAAAGGCCCAGATATGCTCATTGTGTCTATTGAACATACCGCTGTTAGTATATCTAGTTTCATCTGACCATAACACCTTTAATTGAAACTGTGGATTGTCAAGACACATGTCTCTAAACCATGTACAAAACAAAATACGTCGATGTTCGTCACAAGCATGCAAAGTTTGAGAAACTGAAAGTTTGTACGGGTGGAACTTGTGCGCACGTAGTTGCACACTTAAAGGCCTAGAATTTTCTCCAATATAGAAATAATATCTTTACTTACGGAAAATTATATGTCTCACCTAAAAAACGGTGTATAATTCTTAAAAAAGTGTCTCCCATTCAATACCAAAATATTCTCACATCAGCAAGTATTTGCTTTACCAATTTTGCCTCGTTTCCTATTTCCGTAAAATTTAATTGCGTTTCCGATAAATAAGAAACGCTACTTGAGACAGTTAACAAGACTTTTAATAGGTTCTCTCTTATTACTGTAATGGGATCACTGGAACAACAGATTTCTTTGATCGCGTTTTTGGTGAGTGCATCTTATAACAAAATCACCCCTAGAAGCAACACATATAAATTCTGAAGGGAACTCTTTCAAGTTCTTCCAACTGGGAAACATCTTGACTATTATATATGTTTGTGCTATCCCGTATATCTAAAAACAACAGATTGTATACATTGGATAACAGGTCCAACATTCGAATTGAAATTTATACTTTATTAATTGAGATTATAGTTCCATTGTTCTCAAGTCATTTGATATTTATCCCTACAATATATTTTTGTGTCACCGTATAACCAAAGTATTTCTACCATACACCGTGTTCGAAAAGCCCCGGTACGGCGGATTATATAGGCAGGAAGACGTTTTACAAACATATGGTTAAAACAAAACTTTTAGAATTTTCCTCTGGCTACAAAATGTTCATAAAGGATTTGACCTTGACCATGACCTTCAAGGTCAAATCAAGGTTAACTTGATTTTTTCCAATAGGAACACCGATTTTTGATTCCGGAAATGAACAAGGCGGAAAATTTATGTTCAAATATGTCTCTGGCCATTTTTTTTCATTTGACCTTGATGGTCAACAAGGTCAAATTGAGGTCAAACCAAATTTGTCTTCTTACAACGGATATTATGGGCCCAAGAATAATTCAAATTCATTATAATCATTGCGTAGCCATTATAAAATGACAAATGCCTCTGTCAAAAAGTCTCTTTCTTGAGCCCATCTTATCCGTTGTACGACGCCGAACTAGGTATGACCTCAATTTGACTTCTACTGACCGTGAAGGTCAAATGGATAAAATGGTGAAGAACATATTTGATGGTAAATTTGCCACCTCTCTTCATTTCCGGTATCAAAAATGCGTGTTCCCATTTGAAAAAACAAAGTTAATCTTTATTGATCTTGAAGGTCATGGTCAAGGTCAAATCCATTTTGTAATCAGGGAAATATTCTAGAAGTTTTGAATTGACCATATTTTTGTAAAACGTCTTCCTGTCGAGATAATCTGCCTTTCCGGGACTTTTTGAACACAGTGTATATGCCTAATGTGGGCTGATTACGATTTTTAGGCCAAAACGTTTAATAATTTCAACTTACTTATTTTAAGTAGTTATTAAATTCAATGTTATATCAGCAGTTTAAATTATTTCACTTTCCCAAAAATATTGTAGCTTTTTTATTTCAGTTTTCAATATCATTTAAGCAGTTACTGTGAATTTAATCAGCTCACTGCTCTACCAATTACAAAACGCCATTAGTTCCGTAACGAGCAGAGCAAATTATTATTAGTTTCAAAAGCTTTCAGCGCCATCACTGTTCTATTATTAAAAAAGGATTATTGTAACAAGGCTCTTCTAGAAGAGGCGAGCATTCAGCAGAGATGTTGATAATTATAGTCGGTGAAAGCAATTAATATCGGATCAGTTCGTTGGAGAACACTATAGCTAGTAATTGAGGAGGGTCTCATCTCACAATTTATATCCATAATGAACTGTTAACAACATTGTTTCCAGAAAAAGGAGAGGTAAGCCTTTCCTCGGGGCAACGTAACAATATCGATAGATAATATCACACTTATTTCATTTCATTTTAATGGCAGTAATTAAAATTTAATGTTTAAAAACAAATGCATCAAAGTTTTCCAGAAATAAGTAGAAAAGATTGTATAAACCTAAGTACTGACATACTAAGTTTTCAGAATATAGGGCCAAAACAAATTAATAAATCAAGTGGGTTCGGTAAGAATTGACAAAACGCATTTTCATGAACATCTGTTATTTGAAACCTTTAATAAACAATACGAAATTAAAGCTTTCAAGCTAAAGCTGCAGCATATACTTGAATCTGCAGAGCAAAGTTTAGAATCTTGTTCGTGGAAAGTGAAAACTATCATTTTGGCACAAGATGGATCGGGAGGTCTGGCCCAATCAATATTTCAGCCAGGTCGCCTAACCTTGCATTATTGGACTTCTTTTTGTTGGGTGCCTTAAAACAAAAGGTTTTTTTCAGGGAAATATTAAATGGGTGCAAGTTATACACTAAATTTATTAGTGTGTGGAGGTAAGAGGTAGCTATTTAGATTAAATTGAAATATTCGACTTTTCATTTCAAAATATTTATTTAGACTTAATGTTAGTTTATAAACAATTGTGTTTCTTAACATTTTTGATAAAACTATCAAATAATAGTACTTCTATCTTGAGGCATTTCCTATTTGTCCTAATTTACTAACACCCTGTACATCTGATTGCAAATTTTTATATAGTTAAGTAGTTTTCTCGATAAGCAGAACTTTTTATAAACAATGACTTTTTGTAATAAAATGAAAGATAAAGATTTTTTTCCTTTTGTGCACTCCATCTGCGGACACAATGAGGTTGAGGTTATACGTACTCAGAACGTTTTGACATACGAGCGCTATGTATTGTTTACTGTAACTTAAAGGATTCATCTCGGCCAAAAAATGGAATTAAATCGTGAACATTTTCGTGCGATTATTTTTTACAACTTTCGACGTGGATTAAGTCAGCAAGAGTGCATGGATGAACTTAATTTAATTTTTGGCGATGAAACTCCATCAAGAACCACTGTTTATCGATGGTATGGTGAATTCAATCGAGGTCGTAGTTCACTCCAAGACGAATTTCGTGAAGGTCGTCCAAAAACAGTTGTTGTTCCGGAAACCATTGATGCTGTGCGCGAACTGATATTGCAAGATTGTCATGTGACCTATCGTGAGATTGAGTCAACCTTACACATTAGTGGGACCAGCATACATTCAATATTGCATAAACATTTGAATGTCAAAAAAATTTGTTCGCGTTGGATCTCACACAATTTGTCAATCGTTCAAAAAAAGGCTCGTGTCGATTGGTCGAAAGAAAAGCTCAAAAAATACGATCGCGGTGCTTCAAAACACGTTTATGAGATAGTGACAGGTGATGAATTGTGGATTTACACGTATGAGCCCGAAAGTAAACAGCGGTCGACTATATGGGTGTTTCAAGATGAGCTGAATCCAACAAAAGTTGTTCGCGCACGAAGCACTTCCAAGCAAATGAACGCCTGTTTTTTCGGAAAAACTGGACATTTCGCAACCGTACCACTAGAACAACGCAGGACAGTCAATTCTGAGTGGTACCACAACCATTTGTTTGCCAGTTGTCTTCCAAGAAATGAGGAAAACCAACCGCCGAAGACGTATCACTCACACATCGGCTCAAACAACTACATTTTTGACCACGCAAAACATCGATTTGATGAGTCATACGCCGTATAGTCCTGACTTGAAGTGTATAGATCTTCATGGGGAATATTTTGAAAAACAATAAAGCGATTTTCGATGATTAATATTTGTTTTTGTTCTCTAATCCCGAAATATAAAAAGCAGGCCTCGAGATATTTGCTTCTAATGATTGGAAGTTTTTATCCCGATGAATAAACATTTATACAATCATACACTCAGAAAAATGTGTCAGAAAATTACTACAAGATTTGTACAAAGTGAACCCCTCCTTAGCTAATGCACTACTCAACAGGACAAACTAGTTCTGATGCATTTTCCCTAATTTGTTTAATTTTGATCTATTGATTTCATGTAATTTTTTCTCTCACTATTTTTTCATAATTGTAGGCCTCTGAGATAGAAACAAAAAGATAAGGTACCCACGTCTACGGTTAAATTTTAATATTTACTCAGGAAATGAAATTATTTGTTTAAAAAAATTTTCCTCGTACTTGAATTTAGACAAGAGTCGTTTATTTCCTAATTTCTACCCTGCAACTCGTAGTGACGTTCATAAAATAGTTTGTTTGCTATTGCAGTTTAACAACGGCAAACAGTCCGATCCATATCAAAATAACAATATCCAATAAATAAATATTCCTTTATTCAACATTTAAAATCACTGCATTTACAAAAAAAATAATCTTACAAATACAAATGATTTATTTGCCCTGTCAAAAGAATCACAACCCGCGTCACTCAGCATCTTCATACGAGTAGTATGCTTTTCTGGACAGGTATGTATAGAGCTCCTTTCCAAACGTCACTATACTTTTCTCATTCCCTCTAGCTCGCGTATATTTATTAAAACTTATAGTCCCCCTATAGATATGGCAATTTTGTCCAACTGATAGCCTAGGGCCTATAGAATGGCTGATGTAGTTCATTGCTGCTACGAGTTGAATAATTGTGTACTTGATCATTTCTAGTAGGTAATACTTGCTTTCTAATATTCATTATTCATAGGTAAATATATAATGAATGGACCGTCAGAATATTAAACTAAATGAAAAATTGCTTGCAACTAGTTAATACAGCTATACATCGTAAGATGTTTTTTTTTTGTGTAGAGAAGACTTTGTCAATATGAGTTGAACAGCGCATTAAGAAAGAGGTCTTACTTTATTTATTTGTTACATAATCAATGTGTTTTTCCCAAGTAAGTTTATTATCAACAATTATTCCTAAGAACGTACATAAATTTGTCTGCTCAATAGATTCATTATTTAACTTGACAAGATAACTTAAATTATTTGTGTTGTTTTTAGGTATCAATGACATTATTTGTGATTTTTTAGCATTGACGGTTAAACCATGTGAATTTCTGACAAGTTCAAAATCACTTTTCCCAAATATGCCAAAATTTGTGTCATCAGCATTGAGGATTTTGAGATCAGATATGGGACATGATAATGGAACATCATTAATAAATATAAGAAATAGAACAGGGCCCAATATTGAGCCTTGTGGCACCACCGTATGGACTGTCTTGAAATTGGATCTAGTTTTGCCTACTTGAACAGCTTGTTCACGGTTTGTGATGTATGATCGAATCCATTCATTTGCTGACATCACCTATTTTGAGATCTGTAATGGAAGAAATTTGTGTTCCATTTATCTAATTAATAGCGTTTAAAACAAGTAAAGATCTATGAAGTGAAATGCACGTGATAAATCGAAGAATCAAGTTATATTTAATGTTTTATTGCACTATGTGTAGATTTATTTGCACGAAAGCCGTGTTTGCAGGGGATTAGTAAATTATAATTCTCGAGAAAAGTGTTCAGTCTATTCTTGTAAGCCGCTTCAAAAACTTTAGCTAGCTGACTTTGAACACATATGTTTCCATAATTTGTATTATTGTCTATTGGACCTTTATAAAAAATGTAGACAGGTATAGATTTAGATTTTTTAAAGTGCATTTGGGACTTCATAGATCATTCTTGTTGCTAAAAGACTAATTAATTAGATAAGAAAGTGGAACACAAATTTCTTCCATTACAGATCTCAAAATAGCTGATGTAATAACGTAAAAAACTGTAAAAATACCATTCAAAAGTTTTTTTGTAATATCCCGTTTGAAACTGAATTTATTTGTTTTATATATTGCTATTTTTGCCACATATTGCGAAAATTCAACAAATATTAAATTCGACAGGACAGAAAAAAAAGGGATAGTAAAACATCTTAAACCTCTTGGGCACGAACTTACTCCCTTGACTGCGACAAGGATTTCTAATCCAAATGGCGATGTCGAAATTTATTTGGGCGTCACATTCAGAGATCCCTTACAACAAAATATATATTTTAGTTGTTTGGGTCTTCCATGCATACATTTTCACTTTTGTAGCTATTTAATCGTAGAAATCGTACACAAGCGGCCATAACTTTTTATAACATGAAAAATAAATCAATATAACTTTACTGTACTGGGGGATTTTATAGCATTTCTTTCAATGCAACTTTGTAAATAAACGTTGTAGGATTTGTATCAATAGATAAAATCAGTCTGAATAACTGTTTCATAGAAAAAATTATGCTAAGGCATGATAAAGTGAACTAAAATAAACATAGTGCAAGAAGACTAAAGAAGAAACAAATTTTTGGCAAAAGGTTTTATTGCTTCCCAGATTATTCGCCTTTAAATTTTATACACATTTGCATAAATTTAAATCAATTTTGTAAAGTTCTTTCCACTTTCCAGTTTATAGCTCTAAAATTTTGTTTTTAATACACAATTTTTTTTAGAATGATTATGCCTTATTCATATATTTTTGAATCCAAAAATAATAAAAATTGATTTAAAAAAAAACAACTTCAAATGAAAACGGTTCACACCAGGTGTAATCAATAACTATTGTTCTAACATATGTTGACTTTAAATCTGGAAATATATTTATGTGATATTTACTTTGACTTTACAACTTTTACTTTTATTTTCTCTATATCCTGAAAAATAGATTAACATTATAGAAAAAAGTATGAAATCACCTCTGAATCCGCTTTAATTTAATTTATGAAAAAAAAAATTTTACAAACACTCTGTACGGTTAATATTCTTTTAGGACATTTCTTCATATTTAATTTCAGAGATTTGGGCCGAGTATGTGTCTGAAATTTACCGTGGCGTTTACATTGTTTTTGTACATATTTTTCCGATTTTCTTTACGTTATACAATAATTTATATTTAAAAAAGAACCGACCACAACTGGCCTAAAATAAAAAAACCGTTTAGAAACCGTATGCAATCAATCGATTATTTTAGCATTTTCTTATCTCTCCCTCTCTCTCTAATTGGTATTTTTTCTATATTGTCTACACATTTTTTATTTGTTTTATTATTTGGACCACTTTCTATAAGTAAAAGTCTGATTCACCCTATAATGCAACCACAATGTATATGTATCTGTGTATTGGTGAACCAACATAAATTATTTGTCTATCAGTTTCTCAATCACCCTGTCCAACTGTAATTCAAATCTACACGATGTTGCAACCGCCCTGTATAAGTTTTAATCCTCTCCGCCCTATTGATTATTTCTATTTTTCAGTTGATTAAATCAGACGGTATATCCATAATTTTACTTCGCCCCATATGCCTATAAGCAACTTATGTTCCACACTATATAACATTTTTTTAACCACCCTATATAACTATAATCTTACTCCAATTTATATTTCAATCCTCCGGTATATGCAACTGCTTCTAACATTTTTTGAACCCTCCGCCTCTGTATAACTATAGTTTTACTTCACTCTTATTTAAACCACCTAGTATACGTAAATTACTTATGTGCCATCCAATACAATAGTTTTTGAACCACCCTGTATACATTTAATTCTATTACCTTTGCACCTACCACCCAATATGTTCTATTTTATAAATAAACTATTTTAATAATAAACATCAAAATGATGCATAGTATATATATACCCTTTTCTTTTCCAAGCTCAAAACTGCGCACTCTCTTTCTTATGGGGGGACTTTAAACACTGCATGCTGTGTCCTCTTCTATCCATGGGATGGTTGGTTGGGACCTCTCATCGCACACATCAGACCAATATTTATTTATCGACAACCGCAATTCTGGATTTTTTCGCAGGAACTTATACCACGTGAACAAAATAATCTTTAATTTCATTTAAATTTCATTCAATAAACAGATAATGCTGTACAGATTTATTTACCTGGCAACGATAGTTGTGACCGGAAAAGAATAGGCAACCCGTTTGCATATTTATGGGCTTCAACTTTCGATTGGTATGAATTTATCTAATAATCATACCGTTTAAAAATATATATTTTTTAAATTATTAATTAAACACATCTGCTGAAATTTGCTGCAACCCATATGGATTATATTTATTGACATATTAAATTAAATATAAAAAACGTTTCATTAAATAAGCATCTCGGTAAAGGTCGTTTTATGACAGGATCTTATACTAACAGTGTGTAAACAGACCTACCACCGTATACCTTATAGAAAAGAGCGCGCTTCTTTTCTATACACTAATGGAATATTTTATGCCATTTCACTCGACTGGAAGCCTTATAAAACTAAAACCTTTTTATACTTTGATAGCATATCTTATAGCTAGATATTTATTGATATGATATTTACATGCACACATCTTCCAGAAAAACCATTTAAGCTGGAACATGTCTTTGATATAAAATTCCAAATGTTAACCCGTTTTGAAAATTCTTCATGATATTTACATACTTATATATTTATATTTATTTACCGTTTTTTGCACATATTTTTGGCGACGATGAAAACCTTCATTTTTGGTCGGTTAAAAGTATATAAATACAAAAAACGGTATGGTTTGTAGCCAGAGTTTATGAAACAACAAAATTATACGGAATCAGTTAATTAATCAAATAATATGAAATCTTTCCAATTTCTATAGCATGGCAGTAAACAAAAAATATATTAGTTGACAAACATGGGAGAAAAAGATATAGAATTATTTTTTTCTTAGCTGTAAAATAGTTTCAATTTAAAATGTCCAAATTGGTTAAGCCGTTTTAGAGAAAACAGTATAAATTCATTGCTGAAATAGAAAAGCACAAGACTGAGTCAGATAGCAAAGAATGAAAGACGTCCAAGTTAGGAATTGGGTCACTGAAGAAGTTCCAGTTAACCTAGGTAATACAAATGAGTATACTAGTTTCTGGACAACCTATGTTTTGTTTTACTTAATTTGTAATACCTAAAGGTTGTAAATCCGTTAAGTTACTTTCTGTTTCAATACTTTACAACTTCCTCTCAAAAAAGCACACAAGCTTCCACAAGTTTTTTTATATGAATACATATACATACTATACTTTGCAATTCACAACTTGAAAATGTCGTAACATTTTTTTATAAAAAATCATGAAATAACTAATTCACTAAGAAAATGCATTATGCTTCATTAGTTTCCAAAGCCTACTATTAAAATCTTAGTAAAATTAAACTCAGTAGGTTAGACTGAAATTGTTAGTGATTGCGACTTCAAAGTATAAAAAAATAGTAATTGCTAATTTTTCTGATGATATTTGGAAAGCTATTAACAAAACGTGAGTTTAATAACCAGTATATTCCTTCATTAGAAGTCTTAATCAAAGGTAAATAGCAGTTGCTCTATATATACCTACTAAATATAGAACTACGTTTTGATTTTCCATCAAATTATGATTTATAACGAATTAATTATGTATCAATAATTGCGTAGATTGATATATTTTCCGAATCATATGTGCTACATTTCTACAATATCCGTTTTTATTAGACAATCAAACAAACGTGGCTTCAAACAAGCAATGTCATATCATTCTATTTAGGTTGTAGGTTGTATTTTTTTAAAAGCGAATTATTTAGCGTATGTATACACTAGGATAAAGGATTTTTTGTAAAAACGTTGTTCTATTCCCTACCCCGAACTTCCCCTTCCTGGTTGGATTGAAAATGTTCCCAAATTATAGCTCTAGGCATAAAATACGAATCAACGGGTGATTTTAAAAGCCAGAACATGACAATACCGTAATAATCGTGGTGACTCCTGACACAACGATTGTATCAAATGAAACAAACAAAATATTTTTAAATGTTTGTACAATATGCCTGAAAGCGTTGACAACAAATGGAAAATTTTGTTAGATATTATTAATTTTCCAAAAACATATTAGATGTTCTGCCTCACATATAAATTAGTACTACACAATCAAGTCTCTTACAATATTTAATAATATACACGAAAAATAAAAAATAATGATTTGTGCTGAAGTGCAAAGATTCTTAAATATTTATTTAAAACCCTAACAAAATATTAGTTGTAAATATTAATCAAAATTACAATGTATGTCCTTGTTCGTTTTAACAATCAATTAATAAAATCTCTTCTATTTTTTTCGTATGCCCTATAAAGATGATTAAACGTCTGTACAGAGACCTTTTGTTTAAACATTTGAAAACATTCCTAGTAAACAATACATAAATCACATATCGTAATACTTTCAACCAAAAAATAAATAAATAAAAAAGGAATTTATTTCTAAATGTTTATTAGTACACACATCAATAAAATTTATAATAATACAATTTTGCCAATTAAAAACATACGAGAAACATTTAATCTCAACTAAACAAATTATTAAGACACGTTTGAAAATCTTTCAAGAATTTCTAAAAGTTTCAATGAACCAAAGCAAAACAGTTGAAATATATACAATTAAAAAATACTGGGGATGAAAATATACTAATTACTTTCCTCCTTTTAGATGCAATTTCCGCTTTTTAACTTTGCATGGTCAATACAGATTTACTATTATCACGCTTCTTTTTATGTCGTAAGTTTCAAACCCACTAAATGGTTTAAATTTTTCATGTATTATCAAAAATTCAAAACATAATTATAAAAGATTTTTTTATGACATTGCCATTTGAAAAATATTGTGACAGGAATTCATCCGATAATTCGTGGAAATGGCATTCATTCAATATTTTGAGGAATCCGAAATATTGTTCGTCTGGCGAATCGAGGTCGGCGGCTTGCTTTGATGAAGTTCTCGAAGAATTCCAGTCTAGTCTCGGCGGCTCTTTGCCCTTCTGGAGAATTCCAATATTCGTTTGCCGTATGGTAAAGATAAAATGTAAATATTTCCGTGAATATAAATTAAAGTAGTGAAAAAAAATTATAGTGAATTCCACTGTGTTTATAAATCAAGAACTCGATTGTGAAAAAAAAACATTACCATATCAACAACTGTTCCATCTCACTTCCATTTATTTGTAAAAACCTGTATGTGTATCGAACAAAATCTTACATTATCTGCTAATCAATAATTAAAAATCAATTAACTGGCCACTCTCTTTTTTCAACTTCAACAGACTATTAAATTCACGTTACATACAATGTATAAAAAACATTTGATCTGTTGTTTTTCTTAAATAGATAAAAGAAAACAATAAATTTGGCCGATTTTTGGGTTAATCTCTGTATTCAAGGTATCCGACCAGACCCCATTAGAAGACTTCTGGAATATTTGAAGTAAATGTTGTACCTTAAACCATTTTAAAATGTTAATCATTTGAACAGAACAATTAGGGAAGCATGTGAGAGTTTAACTCTGTTTCCTTAAATGTAAAAAATACCGATATTGCCTACTTGACATTGGACGGCTAATGTGTTGAGACACATGAATAGTAAGGAACCAGTTACATCCAAATTACCCTAATTATGTACTTATTACTGATAATAATTATGTCACAACAGAGCCAACTAGTAACTACATTAATTTTTAATTTAATTTTTGATTTAACTCTTTCAAGAAATATTCCTACATATATATTATTAAGTATTTTGTTTTTACTTTAAATTTAGTGGTTAATTATTAAAAGACGACGACTCTAAAATCGGAGATCAGGTTTAATTTCTATCCATATTCTCAAATAAAATTTTCTTTTTTTTCTATATTTACATTTAAATAGCAACTTTGGCCTTCAATATAAAGCAATATATCTCCTGTATACCACTCACATGGGAAATATATATTTAAATCAATAATAAATTCATTTGTGGCTGAAAAGTGTAAACCCCTGTGTTTTCACTATTAAAACATGAATATTGAAATCAAATGATCATCCAAAAAGTTTGAATTTTTATTAATATAACGAATAATAAAATCGAACATTAAAGAAGAGCAAATGTATTATTCACTGTAGCAAGGGAATCTTTTTGGCCTATAGTTTATTTTAGAAAATGTTATAAAGCTTTTTGATTTGTTTTTTTAGTTCTTCAAAATTCACCGTTTAATGTATATTTAAACCAACAATTTGTTTCTTTACCCTGTGTTTTACTATTAAAACAAAATGAAATCAAATGCTCCCCTAAAGAAGAACAAAAATGGAAAGCGAATAATTAAAATGTAATTTCCTGAAAATGGAAGCGTGATGAAGCATTAAATGAATATTTAAAAATCGTTTTGATTTTATAATAGAAATCGGTCCATTTTGGTTATGGAAATTAATTTAACCTTTAACGGAATGATTTCTCATTTGTCAAAAAAACAATATGATTCATAATTGTCTTGATTTGGTAATTAAAATCTATATATATATATATATATATATATATATATATATATATATATATATATATATATTTGTTTTTAAGTTTTCGCGGGCACTAAATGTATTAGATGGTTTCCGGGAATTCATCCGCGTAGTTGATAACTGATCCCTGCCGGGATCAATGGTAAAATTACGACGTTTCGGCAGAGTCACATCTGCCCTCTTCAGGTCGTTTCTTGATGTCCTCATAACAAAAACCCCCAATCACACCAACCCCGTCAGAAACAGACCAACAACATCGAAAAGCCGTCCACCCGTACATTCGAGGAGTCACTGACAAAATAGCACGGATTTTACACCGACATCAAATAAAGACTGCCTTCAACACCACTCAAACTATAGACAACTTAACCCCAAAGACAAAGTACCTAACGAGGATCGAGGAGTTTACGAAAATTCATGTCGCGATTGCCCACAAAGCTACATCGGTCGTACTAATAGGCGCATTAACCATCGAGTATATGAACACTCTCTGTCAGTTCGTAAAAAAGATCCGACTTCAGTTCTCGCGCATCACCATATCCAAACAGGGCACTCTATGAACTTCGAGGACAGTAGGACTATCATATCTCTCAATTCTCTTAGGGTATCCACTATTCGCGAAGCATTCGAAATAGAAAAAAGACCTCTCTGTCTAAATAGACGCGATGACAGCACTCGCCTTACCACAGCTTGGACCTCCGTAATACCCAGATTAAACAGACCAGACACGCCCACCAACACCCAACCAATCACCGCACAGCCCCTTCATCACGCGACATCCCCTCCTAATCGACCGATAACTATAAATAAAGAAGCAGCGGAGATTTACCTTCAGTTCAGTTACCTAGTGACTCTTGAGGAGTAGGCAGGTTGAGGCCCCGAGTTCGATCTATACTCTGAAACTCTTTTTCATTTTTTGTCTCTTGATAATGGCTCCAAAGCAGGAGTCGAAACGTCGAGTATTTAATAAATTCAGACGCGGTTCTTACCCGGAACCTAGCTTAGTTCATAATTCATCCGCGTAGTTGATAACTGATCCCTGCCGGGATAGAAGGTAAAATGACGACGTTTCGGCAGTCACATCTGCCCTCTTCAGGACGCTTCGTATAATTCTCTTAGCCTTGTGCTTTCGCTTCTAGTTACTCGAGTAACTAAATTTTGATATTTAATTAAATCAAAAACAAAGGAGCTAGAGGGATTTGACTAAATCGACAGAATTTCGTTTTTTCAAAATATCTAGTAAGCCATGACTTTTTACAAAAATCCGAAAGTGTCATTAAAACGTTGGTAAATCAGACCCCGTTTTCAATAGTAATAAAACTTAACACAACTGATCAAGAAAATTTAAAATCAAAAGGTTCGCATTGATAAATTAGGTAATTCAGAATTTGACATTAAATGTTTGACAATAAATTTATTTTAGTTTTATTAAAAATGAAAACGGGGTGTGATTTAGACCCTGAAACGTTTGAACTATTTAAAAAATATCGTATCTTTTTCGGTTTCTGACAATTTTTTTTACAAAAATCTCAAAAATCAAAAGTTAACAACATTAAATATACCAAAAGCTACAAAAATATCAAGCAAACATTAAATAGCACGAATGACAGAAGTCAAAGATCGCAAAATGTAAAAAACTACAAAATTGCCAAAATAACAAAAATGGAGACAATCTAAAATGTTGAAATATATAATAATTTCAGCCAGTGTAATTAGAAAAAAAAATACATTTCAGCAGACGTACAAAATAACTACATAAATAGCTACATAAACTCTATTAGGATTTATAATTTGCCTAATGAATTAAATAAATATAAAAGCACAGAGTTGCATAAGAAATCGAAAATGTATAATACGAAGTATAGAATAATGAATTAATTTTGTTATGTATGTTTGATAGTAAAAATTGATAATTTTTATTATATTATAAATAAAGTTATATTTGTATTTTGATTTTACAACATTATGAATTTATCACAAAAAAAAATCCCGGTAAAAAATTGCTATGCAAATTTTCTGTCAAAATTATAGCATCTCTGGTTTTTAGTTTTTCTGAGGTCTTTGGGAATAACAGCACATAAATTTGAAAGTTTGTATATTTCAAATAGTCCAAACGTTTCAAAGTGCAATCAGACCCGGTTTTCAATGGTAATTAACTAATGAACAAGAAAATTAAAAATGAAAACGATTCGTAATGACAAATTGAGACCACTGGAACAAGAGACAAAATTAAATGTCTTAATAATGTTAACGGATTAGTAACTGCGATAAATCATTCCTGAGTTAGATATTCGGGAGCAACTGTAGAAAATTGCCACTGAAAATTAGAAGCCGTATTGAGACCACTGGAACACCTTCATATTTGACGAAAATGCATTGAAAATTTGAAGTCGAGATTAAGACCGACATCTAGGATGAAGGTTCCCTAACCAGAAACAATATGTATTTAATAATTTAAGCGCGAACATGAACCTCTTCAATATTGAAGTAATCGTGACATTGTGTCTTTATCCTAGATGCGCTAACAAATATTCCCTTGGCAAAATTAATTAAAAGGTAGGGCATAATGAACCAATTAAATTAAAGGATAGTGCATAATGAACCGAAAGTTAGTATAGTCTTCTACACTATCAATTTGCAATGTATAATATTATATCTTACAAAGTGAATAAATATAGTGACCCCGAATAAGGCTTTTAAATTTCGTTGAATAGACATTCATATGACATTTGTAGAACATTTATTAGTTCTGATTAACTGTGATAACTTGGCTTTAACAATATATTGTCATCTGATTTTGCCGATGTAGTACGTATCGATTAATGTTATAAAAGTTTAATCAATAATACGACTATGTAAAAATACTGAATTGATTGCAGTCTACAAAGGAATACTTCAAGAAGATACCATCTTCCTCAGGCTTTCAAAGTTTATAATGGAAGGACTTCTCAAACCACTTGATTGAGAGGGAGAGGAATAAACATCAGCGGAGAGCGCTTAAGTCACTTGAGGGTTTTGTAAGGATACAAATCAAAAAAGTAGTCTAAATTGAAAGGTAACGACTTTTAGGATGGGCATCATTCAAAAAACTATCTAAAATCATTAAAACAAAAAAATGCCGTAATGTTAAGTTCTAAAATATTCATCGGAAGGGGGTTGGTTTGTGACCTTGTAACCATTGGCATCGTTCATGAACTTGCTCATTTCTCAGTGATGGGATCCATGTATTATTGAGATGGGATCCTTAATTTGTTCTGTTAATGGTTTTGTGAAGTTACGTTATGTCGATAGCTTCTCAATACAAAGTGAGTAGTAAGCAAATCTTGTAGCTGGAACCTCCAAGAATATTCCATGATCTGTAATGGCCTTCCGACAGTTATCTTAATGTTTTTTCAGGTGGATGTAAATGCTGCGTTTTGTGATGCATATATACACATCTGCAAAGAGTACGGTATACACCTGGTGTAGAAAACAAGACTCTTTGGCTGATCTTAGGCACTGTTGTATCGTTCTGGTTGGTATGACAATTGTCTTAATGCTATGCCTTTCCAGAAGTATGAATATGCTATCCGCGACTGTCTAAAGTGGTAAGGGTATCCCTTTTAATCATTTTGTTGTTCCCTCATTCTTTTGAGTAGCTCGCCTAATCTATCCTATATAAAGGTGGTCCATTTTATCTTCAAGGTGTTCAGACTCATATACAAGTATTGCTCTCTCCCTTTCTCTCTCTCTCTCTCTCTGTCAGAATATTTAATATTCCCCAACTCTGTCTTGGATGGTGGCTAGAGATTAAGTTGTTTCCGGGACTGAATTGTATAAGAAGAGCACAACAAACAGCGGACTGAAGAGAGCTAAAGGAGGTCTCTGTTTAGCTATGGGTGAAATACGTCTGAGTAGGATAAGAGTGGTGGACCTACTTTTCACCCATGGTAACAAACCTGTTACTTTGATACTGGTTGCTATTTCTGATGAGTAATTGTGATTTTCGTCATGCACTAAACATGTTTATATCAAGCCCTGTTGTGAGATTGTTGTGAACTAAATGATTTAAGAAGTCAGTGTCTTCAACGTTGCCAATGCATTAAATCATGTGTTTTTGAATATGTATATCCATAGTTGTAATGATAGTAAAAACTTTTGCAAGAATTTTCTCAATACTACTGCTCCACAATTTAGAACAACAACGTTTCGCCATATCGCATAATATAGAAGTCTCACTTCATTTTGATATCAATAAATTTTCAAATGACTAAGTCAGTAAATTTTAATAATTATTACTTTCAACAACTTGTGGATTTCCAAACAGCTACACTGTAATATTCAACGTAATACAACAGTATTCGCAAAATGCTGTCTTTACAATAATCCTGACGAATACCAAGATCGAAACGCAAATCAGAAAATTAGTTGACTCACGAGTTCACAGTACAATCCTTAAATTGAATTCACGAAATGAAAGTTTCTTATTTGATATAAAGCTTGCAGAGTTTCCTTTCATTTCAATTTTGCAAAGGGATACCTGCAGATTGTGAGGAACTTTATACTCCCCACGTGGCTTTCCTAAACTTTGCGTGTGATATTGTATTCAAAATATTTGATATATACCAAGAGGAAACATATAATATTTCTAACATGACAGCTGGGACAACACGCTTGTGAGAGTTAGGATATTAATGAAGGGTCTAGTTGAAATTTAACGATGCGGGTTTAGAATTCCAGTACAATTAGCAAATAATGAATTACCTATTACTCGTATGTCCTCATCTTATATAAGCAATGACAGAGGAAGATTATAATTTCTGTTTTGACTTTATGGCATTGCTAAGACCTACACTCCCAGTTTTTACGTTAGCTTGCGCCTTCAAGTAATTATTTTTCATCGATATTTTCTTGTTTCTATTCGTATAATCTTTCTTATTCTTTGGGCGTTTTGGCTGTCTACTTTGATAGTGATCCCTATTGCAATTGTTGGGAACTATGAAAATGCATTTAGTTTTCTCCGTGTTATGGAAACCGACTGTCAAAAGTTAGATAGGATAATTGCACACTCTTTAAAAATTTCTTTATTAATAAGAAACAAGATACGCTCAAAAAGTCATGGATTTACCTGGCAATTTCTACAACTTGATTTTAAAAGTATTTAGGGTTAGTGAATAAACTAAATTTAGACGTAATGTATAGTTATAATTACCTATTAGAAGATTTAAATAGACGAAAGTAAAAATATGTTTTTTGTGATAAATATGATACATTTATACATACTGCAGCATAATAAATCTAAAAGAAGCTATTCCTGAGGGCAATAAGGGAGCATCCATAAATTACGTAAGATGAATTTTGACGTTTTTTTGGCCCCCACACACCCGCATGTAAGAAACTGTAAGCTGCATTTCATCTCCCACCCACCTCCTACTTCTTAAGAAGGATATTCGTTTTTTCATCATTGTTAATTTTAAGTATATATCTATAAAATAAAGTCTCTATGTAATAATATTAATGCAGTAAGCATTTTAAAATTAGAAAAACACTAAATATGTAGACATTAAACTGGGCCAAAAAATATCGACTTCTCTTTTGATTATGAGCCCCTAATTTTAATATTAATGGGCTATCATCGCGAATTTAGATGTTTTACTTCTAAACAATATATCTGAAAAATAAAATATTTTTTGAAGGAAATTAAATTCCCTACAAAAATGTATCTGTTTTTACGATTTAATTATTTAACTTTAGAATTTTCTAACTGATAAACCAATTTGTTTCTAAAAAAGCGAAATTCGCGATGAAAGACCTCTTAAGATTTTAAGGGCTTACATTGTGACACAACTTTTTTTGTCATCGATTACTTTGTCCCAATCTAATTACATAATCTATTATAAATAGGCAAAGACATAACGATTAGGTACCATTGTCTCCTCTGTCTCTCAATTGATTTTCTTCATTTTTGTTTTGTTTAGTAGCTAATGACGACCTTCAGTGCAGAATGCTAGTATTAATTTATAATATTGATTCATTCATTAAACAAAATATAATAAAAATTCATTATTTCCGATCATACTGTCAACGCCAAACAACTGACAGTGCCGCCGCAGCCAGAACGTTAAAACATTGAATAATTATATATAGATCGTTAGATGCTGTTCTATACTATACTTAGGGCATGTACTGCTGGAAATGGCATACAGGCGTTGTTATTGTTTAGTGGTAAAATAGTCAATGTAGTAGATCAGTATTGATTTTTCGGATGCGTTGCAGTAACTGTCATATTAAATATTCTGTTTTTAATGTGAATTTAATTATTTGATTAATATATTATTATCACAACTTTCCCGAAGGAGTTGTGTAAAAAAATGTCGGACAGCGGACAATAGAGACTGTATTAAATATTTAATTTCTCCTAGGGTTGTTGGTCCTCTCTTTTCTTCAATATTCCTGATCTTGATTGAAACCGCAAATGACGAAAACTTTTAGGTTGCAATATTCCTATAGATTTGTCTATATGAGTGAACAATTTTGGTTATTACATCCACTTCTCCGATTTCTCCACAACTCCGTTTCTTATAAAAACATACATTTACAATTTCATGAAATGTGGTCGAATTTCGACCACTGGGCGACCACTAATACATATTAAAACATTTAATTTTCCAAGAAAAGTAACTTCCAGAGTTTTCATAGAATTAGACCGTTACATTTCTGTTACTATTTTTTTTAAACATTTTAATTTTTTTTAAGATATTATTCCTTAAAATGTTTTGACGTTTATTGTAAGTAAGTAAATGCATATAATAAATAAGGGTTTGGTTATTATTTAATTAATAAAATAATGTTAATATTATAACTATATTTATAAGTGAAAATGTTTATTAAGTAGAATTTAAATTTTTCTATAGTTAAGTTCGTCAATAAAAGTCATAATCTCTGAAATAAGGATATTTCAAATAATCTTACTTAAAATCCATTTCAAACACCCACCTACCCACCTACCCATGTAAGATTTCGTAAGACATTAGCACAGACCCACCCACCCTAAAATGTCTTACGTAATTTATGCATGTTCCCTAACTTAAGGAATTTGAGGCCAGTCAAGCAGAAAAAGAAGATATTTGAATACAGATAAAAAAGACAATGGAATGTTAATAGCTTCATGTAAAAACAATTGAAAAAACTGAGCAATGTATCGCTGTATTTGCAACCAATACAACGAATACAAATTAAACAATCACATCATTCTTATTTTGTTTGTTTTGGTATTCTGCGTTAGAAATAACAAATGTATACGTTGTCTCTAGCAGATGGCATTACTATAGAACCAAAATAAATTTAAAAATATATTTGGAAATATATTCACTCGTTGTTTTAGATCCAATTCTAAAAATTCAACAAAAGAGAAATCCACATTTGCCAGACGTAGACTACTTCAAAATAACTCTTTCACCCAATGGTCCTTCGCAACTAAAATTAACAGTAAACAGTTTTATTTTGTCTTAAGTTATCCCGATATTCCAGTCCCTGTTTCGCTATATATTTTAATTTAAATCAGCATAAATTCCTTTAGAATGAAATTTCCTTTAAAGCAAGTCTTGCTACCATCCAATAGACAATGTCCCATTATCCTGCCTGCATTTTTAGAACATCCAGTTTTGACATTAAATTACTAGGTGTACAAACTGTATCTTATTAGCATCTGCTTGATTCGTATCGATTTGAATGAGAAACTGGAATATGTTTATACCTGAGTGTACAAATTCTTTCAATAATCACACTCTAGAATGTATTTCTATTTTCTGCTATAGTATGCCAGAAACTGAGAGCAAGCTAAAAATTCTGGTTTGGTCCATGCTGACACTCTAGTATGAGACCAAGACGACGAAGTGCTTGTCATAATAAATGAAGAAGTAATGCAAATCGCAGGAGCTATGTTACTAGAACGATCTAGAGATCCCAGGAGCCAAGTTTGTAAAAGCATTTTACATGAAACACACACAAAACAACAAATTTTTACATAAAACTGTAACGTAGATTGAAGCCACACCCGACTATAGGTCAGTTAGATACCTAAGGTCAGTAATAGATCATATAATTAAAAGACAAGAAACCATAATAACATCGACGTCAGGGTATAGAGATTTCAGAGTGTGTAAGTGCCATTATAATGCCTACAACAGGCAATAATAATAATAACATCAGCGAAATCAAATACAAAACTAGGCCACACTATAGAAGACATTGCAACACCACAATGCAGTTTAGAGAGTTTTAAGATCGGATGTGCAGGAGAACAGACAGAAAGGTAAGAGTAGTTATTTCTACAAGAAAACTAAAAATTTACATGAACTGTTAATCGTTAGCATGCATCAAACAGCAAAAGAAGCTTTAGGACGTGAAAAACTCGAAATTTATGAAGGAATGATAAACTACAAAAGATTTACGGACAAAAACAAAAGCTTTATCACAAATAATTTAACAATAAAGATGACAACGATAAGAAGGAAATAAAAAACAGCTTAAATGCTGTTGAAACGGTTTTTTGGAGAGGAGCTGCAAGGATATCTAGACACGAACATATAAGAAACAAAGAAATAAGAAGGAACATGAAATTATAAAGAACGTTAGAAGAAGACATAAATTAACAATAACTGAAATGTGCCCCAAGAGACGAATGGAACAGACTCCCAAAAATAATCTTAGATAGACTCCTCCAGAAAATACAACATGGATACAAGAAACTATTTCTTAAAACTCCAAAGTTTTGTAATATTCAAATATAAAATCTAAATAATATAATAGTTTCAATAGAAAAAGCATAGGCAGCTGCAGCTTAAATATATAACACTGACTAATGGCCTGTTCGTAGGACCTTATGGAGATAAGGTGACAAAGTACATCCTCAGAATAAATATTTTCAGAGATAAAGGTTAGCTGCGAACATAGAAGCCGGGACGAGACAAGGGAGAAATGATGTTAACTGGCAGATATTCATAGCCTTCTCTAAACTAATGTTGTGACGGTGAAGTTTGATCTTAAGCTGAAGATGACTTGGGAACAGAAGCTGTAGTTTAATATTTTTTGGAAATATATATAGGAGGAGCGAAAGACTTAACATATAACTGTAGAACAATAAGTGGAAAGTTGAAAAATGATAAATTTTGATTGCCAACATACTTCTAAATTTTCATTATATTTAGCAATTTAATATATAAAATCAATTATAGTCAACAGTCTGCAGCAATCCCCTTCAGCTCTGTTTATTATACTGTCATTAACATTAAATCAAAACAGGCGTGTCGTAAAATGCTACACATACATTGATAATTTCTATTAAATTATTTTAATAATAATTTAAGCCACCGAATATTTTGATTTAAACTTCTAATGTTCACATACAGGGTTCTTCGACATAGTTGGTACGTTAGTCGTTTTAGGGAAACAAAATATTTTACAGATTTGCAAGTTTGAGATCAAACTTTTTCAAACTGTGGCGTCTTTAATGCAAATAGTGAACAAATTTCGAGTCAAAATAGCCCTAGGCACAGTGGGGAAGTTAGGCCGCATGTTCGTTGACCAGATACTCGGACCTTATTTTTTCAATAGGACTTTAAATGGTGAAACATATCGTAATTTCTTGAAAACACAATTAGAAGAATATTTCGAAGAGTTGCCTCTTGTCAATTATAATAGGTACTGATATCAGCATGAGTTGTTTGTGACTATTTATATCAAAGATTTCCACGTAGGTGGATATGAAATTCGGGGCTGGTAATGAATCTTAAGGTCTTCAGACCTTACAGTATTTTTTGTGGGGCAATTTGAGTACTTGTTATAATAGTTTCTATACTTATTTCATTATAAATATTGTTCTTAATGTTCGGCCAAATTTTAAATAATGTTCTACAAAGCTGTTGCTGGATATAATTCAAAACTTCATTTTTAATAAACTGTTAACATATCTCGGTTTCGTTCATTTGTGGAACCCATTGAGTTTGAAAATATGTGTATTCTAATTTTGGTAGAGTCAAGGCTAAATTCGGTCATATTTCGTTATAACCGACTTCCAAAAAGGAGGAGGTTATCAATTCGTCGGCACTTTTTTATGTATGCTCAGTGATTATTCATAAACGGCTTGAGCAATTTTGATAATTTAAAAGGCATTATAAGTAATATTACAGAAAGGTACCAAATAATTTTCTATAACGTGAGATTAACGATTTTCCAGAAAATGAGAAAAAAACAGTAATTAGGGGACTGCATTTCAATGAATTTCAATAAATCTACATTGTTTTCTCTAAAACAGCTCAAACAATTTGAATACCTTAAATTGTATTCTGCAAAGATATGTTCCCGCTATATTCCGTATAATTATCTATAACTTAAAACATACCGTTTTTCTGAAAATCGTAAAAGATTTTCATCATTAAATATCTAGTTTAGATGTTAAGATATGCCATAAAAGTATACCGTAAAGGGTGTTTGTAACAGTTTTTATTGCAGTCGAGTGAAATGACACAAAATATTCCATTAATGTATCGAAAAGAAAAATTTTTAGGTGAGAGATCTTTTCTATATGGTATACGGTGGTACGTATGTCCATGCATCGAAATTCAAGCAGCAAGCAATTAAAAGCAAGGAAGTAAAATTATAGTTAGACAGGCGGGTTGAAAAAATTTTACAAATAAATGTTATATTGGTGGTACATAAGCAGTTCCATATATAGGACGATTGAAATATAAGTCATACTGGGTCCTTCAAACAATGTTGTATTGGGTGGCACATAAGTAGTTGCGTATACAAGGTGGTTGAAATAAGAGTGAAGTAAAATAATATTTATACAGAGTAGAAAAAAAAAACTCAAAAAATGGTTAAGTAGGCATATGCAGTAAGGATATTCGAGTTATAGGGCGGAGGGTTCAAAAAATGTTAGAAGCCGTTGCATATACAATATGATTGAAATATAAGTTGGAGTGGAATTAGTTATACAGGGTGGTTAAAAAATGTTATATAGTGTAGAACAAAAGTAGTTGCTTATACTTGGCATATCGGGCGAAGTATAATTATAGGTATACAGGGAGATTTAAACAATAGAAAAATAGTAACAGCCAGTAGCGTGCAGAGTTTCAATACTTATACAGGGCGGTTGCAACATGGTGTACAGTTGAACTATAGTTGTACAGGATGATTCAGAAAATGATAGACAAATAATTTATATTGGGTAACCAATACACCGAAACATATACAGTGTGGTTACAATATAGGGTGAATTAGAGTTAGACTTATCGAAAGTGGGCCAAATAATATAATAAAATATAATAAATATACTGTTATGAAATAAAGAGTGAGATTAATAATATAGGTTTCAAGAATCAAAATTTAACTAACAATATTAAATAACCAGACATTAAATTTAGGGTATCTGTAATAACAAAGCGAGCATGTTTGTTCACAAGGAAAACATATCATTGTGATGTTGTATATGGATAGAAATATTGTAAAAACCATAAAAATCATGAACTAACAGGAAAAATAAAGGTATACTTACAATTGAGTCCTAAAATCCAAAACGATGACCATAAGTTCCAGTAAAAATCTTCAATTTGTACAATTCATACACATCTTAATATCACAGTTATAGTAGCTAAAAATACAAAGCATATTAGAATCTAAATTAAACAGGAATTAAAGCTAATTTTGGGAGACAGGATTAAAATATCTAAATTTTAAAGTCAGGTACCATGTAAAAAAAGTCAAGGGTCAAAACAGAAAATCAATCGCATAAATGGGGAAAAATATATAAAATTCTTAAAATCGACAGCAATTTGAACGGATAAATAGAGCTATAGTTCAACGGATAAGGATTAAGGGGATAGAACCTAAAAAAATAAATGGTAGTGTCAAAATGGTTATCAGGTAGTACAAATTGTAACAATATAACAGCAGAGAGAAATGAAACTTGTTACAAATACTTGCAGAGATTCAAATAGTATAATGTAAATAAGAATAGGACAAGAACAGTTCAATAAATTAAAAATTTTAGGAAAATATAGAAAGATAACAAGGATCAGAATTTATTTAGAGTCCAGAACTAAATAAAATCATTTAAAAAAGTGCTAAAGTCCATTAAAAGGTACAGTAAGTTTTAAAGAATGCATTTCATAATAAAGAAAAATAAATCCTAACCTAGATTTTAATTACAAAATACAAGACTAAAACTGAATTGTAAGATAAGTCACATATATCAAAAGAACCAGTATTTTTCCTAGATTTTAATGATACAAAATACAAAAGGTTTAATTTAAAAAAATTATTTCAATAATTATGTCAATACCAATTAATTGTCAAAAAAGATTCAAATGTTTACGAATTTATATAAATTACCTGTCATCTTGTGACAATTGTCGAGTCTTAATCCATCAATCCAACAGTGCAGATGGGCCCACATTTGTTTAAAATATCAAGTAGACTGTAAAATTTGTGTATTTTCAAACAAAAGTGCAACGTTATTTATGGACATAAATCGCCATATTGAATAAACTGAACTGAAGTGACAATTCAAACCCGAAATAAAACGAAGCCAAACCATGTCATGTGACCAAATATTCTAGACTCGAACCTATACGAGGATAGTTCACGATAATATATGACAAAGACAATTTAAAATTGCAGATGCATATTTGAAATAAAAGTTCATTGGTAAATAGGATGAATGTGGCACAGAAATAACTACAAGTAAATCACAATAAAAAAGTTGCAGAGGTAAAAAGATCAAACCATGAAAGATCTTTACAAATGATCCAGTAGCGGAGCTTGGAGCAAAAGAACACGACCCTGAAGGAGAGAAAAGAAGAATAGCCGGAAGTGAAAAAGGTATTTATTAAAAAACTGTTTTGAAAACTTATTTGAATTTGTATATATGTTTAATTAATTTGTAAGGTATTGTTTGATAATTTGATGATTTAATAATTAGTGTATATGATATAATATAAAATAAGGAATATGGGTAATTTCTAATATTGGAAACTCCACATTTCTGAACAATAATATAAATAGAAATTGCAATTAAAATAATTATTCTAAAAAGATTAATGTTTGAAAAATTTATGATTAATTTAAAAATATTCAAGAACATATGTAATTTACAAATGTTAATTATTGCCCAATGAAATTTAAAATGAAAAAGTATAATTAAAATCAAAACATTTCATTCCAATAAATAAATTAAAAAATCATTATAATTGGCACCCATCGTAAAAAGCAAAGAAAACATAAAAGATAAAAAAATTCAAATAAAATAAATAAAAATAACATATATATATATATATATATATATATATATATATATATATATATATATATATATATATATATATATTATAAATTATATATATATATATATATATATATATTAGAGAGAAAGGGGGGAAAAAAGAATACGCTAAAATAATCAATAGAATTGCACCTTAAATCAGATAAAGAACAAGTCAGAAAATAGTTACTGATTGCACACGGTTGTATACACGGTTTTTAATTTAAGCCAGTTGAATTCGGTTCTCTTTTAAATATAAATTATTTAATTATTATAAAAAACTGTATATTAATGAAATCAGAATGAAAAGCACTATTTGATGTGGAGAAATTAATGTGGCGTTTTTCAATCAAAAAGGAAACTCCTGTTGAAATGCTTTCCTAAAGTGCTGACTCGAACTGAGAAACTATATTATACGAAACATCTGTTAGAGGGATAATTTTACAAGGAATGTTCAAAAACCAGGTGCTACATTTTTAAGTTTTCATCAAAAATATATTCGTAAACAAAAATCAAGACAGAACGTTATTAAAATATAACTCCAACATCGGAAACCGAAAAAAAAAGTTGATGGTGGTAGCCGAGAAATTAAAGGTCAGATGGTAAATCTGCAAAGGTCATCGTATAGCTGCAAAAAGGTGGAAATGAAAAGCTGTTTTTGGTTTTGCGTTTTCTCGTCATATACCTAAAGCTAGAAAACAAACAGACTAGAATTATCTATTTTCTCTGATATATTCGCATTTATTTTTTTTATAATTACCTTATTAAGTTGAAAACGCGAGCTAACTTTTACAATTAAGCTGTACCTACTTACTCGTATGTGGCGTTAATTTGCATTTGCAAAATGAATTACGAAAAGCGATGTTTTGTACTTACAATTGCAATATAATTCGAGGCATCCTGGCGTGATATTTACATAAAAGGAAAATAGAATTTTATGTTTATATTCCTGGGGTTGCGCTGTTAAGTTCAGCACTACGTGGCACAGCTCAATTTCGGTTATATTTACTGCTATGGCAGCGAAGGTACACATGAGTTGTGGGTTCACCTTTTGATAGGATATTTCTATGCCATACACGACCGTTAAGGAAAAATGAAAAATTTTATTTATGCACATAAATTTTATTCGGAGTAATTCTTCCAGATAAAGCTTATAGCTCTCATAAATAATCGCTGTTTTATGTTTTTATGTGTTGCGAGTGACCCGTAGTATAAATCTTGAAAGGAATTTTCAATATGGTGTTTACATCAGGTTATAGAGCAAAATATAACTCATTTTTGGACTTAAAATTCAACAGCAATTCGCTTATACCATCACGTCAGTAACAGTTTATAGATAATTATTGCTGAGATTTGAACATCAAACTCGTAACAGTAAACAATTTTAATAATAAAAACCTGCAAAAATACGAAATTCTTTTGTTTTTTGCGTATGTAATGAAAAGTAATGAAGGAATCGTATTGCCGTCTACAGCAAATTTGTAGACAATAAGAAATCCTTCTTAATGAGTGTTTATACATCTTGATTGGATCATTTTTTACCAAGTAAACTCAAAAACACTGCTCAAAAGTGTTTTTTTTACAATGTGTACTGTGTAGTTCCAATTAAAGTGGTTCCGTCCAAATGTGCACAAAACGTCACGGCCCGGAATTGTTGTAGAAAAATCGAACTGTTCGGCTCGAGATCGATGCGAAAGTGTCCATCGATTCATTTAACGACGAATTTTTTTTTTCAATAAATACATATAGTAGAGGAAAAGAACGAAATTAAAAGGAATTTAAGAGACATCAGCATTCAATTCCAGTAAATAAACAAATAATACATTCAGTCTAATGCACTTGAGTATACAACTTATATAACCCGCAAAAAACTAAATAAATATTCGCTAAATAAACACTGAAGACGAAACAGTCTCATAGAATTATATCAAGTAAGACCCATATCGAATCAATAACATTTAAAATAGCAAAGGAACAAAGCTAGAATGTGATTACATCAATGGGTGTTCTTAGCTTGATTGAAACTATTACTTTATGCACAAACCTAGTAAAAGACAAAGCTAACTATAAGAAATCTGAAACGGTTCCTAGAAAGAACTAGAAAACTCTTGCAATTTTAGCTGAGTGTAAAACCTCGATTTCGCATCAAATTCCATGTGTAAACAATTAGGCGATTTTTGAATTTCTGATAGTCAGTCCAACCCAGTTTTCGGTTTCGGTTTTGGCAAGTTTCGACGGTAAATTGGAATATCGATTTAGTTTTTCTTTCGGCAGGTTTGCGTTATAGTGACAATACATTCTGTTGCGTTTCAACAATAACGAGTTTCAAAATCCCTATACTGCGATCATAACATATCTAATTAAGTAAGATTACATAACGCATTTTTATGGAAATGTGGCACATTCTTCTCGCAGTGGGATACCAATTCAGAATGTCTTACTAATAGTTTTAAACCTTGAAAAGGAGTAATACAATTTTTGAATGCCTATCAAAAAGTAGTATTTATGTCAAGTTTCACGTTTCAAGGTGTCTTTTGGTACATTCGTCTCATTTTCTGAATATTATTCAAAAACCGAATGTTAAATGCATTTGCAACTATCAAAAAAACTGTTATATTTTGAGACTCTAGGTATATTTATATCACTGAAGCCTTCTCAGAAATATATATCTATAATTAAATCTCATGGCGTATATGTTCATAAATATCATTCTGACAATACACGGTTATTATTAATGATGGACCCATTTTTTAAATTTCGTAACAATTAAAGTACAAATCCAAAATGAACTTTACAGCATTGGAAGTTTCAAAGTTTCACCGGGCAATGATGGTTGTAGGAGCTACCGGTAGAGTTCGCGCCATTCGTTTTCCTCTGAGTTGTGAGTATGAGTGAGATGGCTACCGTGGAGCACAAAGTTTCTGTGTTCTTGGGTTCTCAAGAAGTGACTCACAAATTCTAAAGTAGCAGGCATTTCATAAAAAAATCGGTATTGAACAACCAACTAGAAAAGGCATTAAGCATTAGTTTAAGCAATTTCAACACACTGAGTGTGTGTGTAAAGGGAAATCCACAGACCGCGTGTTTCAGAGGATGATATCATGCGTATTATATAAAATGTTGTTCGCAGACCAATAGAGCTAGTAGAGAACTCAGAATACCCCAGTCAACTGTCTGGAGAGTTCTGACTCTGAGACGGCATTTTTTGTGCCCGACCGATTACAACTTGGGCCAGCTCTCAACCCTAATGACAGAAAGATACGTCTTGAATTTTGTGGTTGTGTTAGGAATAAAGAAGGATGACGCGTTTCTACAGACTATAATTTTTAGCGATGAAGCGACTTTCCTTCCACCTTAATGGAAAAGTCAACAGACATAATATGCGAATATTTGCAAACCACATATGCGATATGGGGTTAACATTGCATCACGAAAGAGACTCAGCGAAGGTAAACGTGTTCTATGCCGTATCCCGTAAAAAGGTTGAGCAATTTTCGTATGAGGACAGAACGAACTGTAACCGGAACAACGTACCTGGACATGTTGGAACAATGGCTGTTCCCTCAAGTTATGAAAGATTCACAGGACTTTATTTTCCAACAGGACGGAACTCCACCCATGGACACCTTCATGTACGAGGCTTTTTGAATGAATCCCTTCCTCAGCACTGGATAGATCGCAGGGAAGATGAAGACACTTCTGGCCACCGAGATCTCCTGATCTCACCACATATGACTACTTCTTATGGAGTTATGTTAAGTAAGCTGTTTACGTCCCAACTCTACCAATGATCTGCCGACCTGTATCACACAGCTGCATTGCACTCAGTTGCGGTAGATGCACTTGTTCGAGTTCGGCTACCGCCTAGATGTTTGCCGTCCATTGAATATTTATAATGTATTGTGTAAAAACTTTGAAACTTCCACTTTCTATTGGTGTAAGGATTGTAATTTTGGACTTGCACCTTAATAAATATCTACTCATCTTTAAAAATGGGTCCGTCATTTATAATATCCCGGTACATTTAATTATACATAGTGTGATTTGTCCGGGATTCTAATTAATTTAAGTACATTTTGATTCTTTGGGACAGAACAAAACTTGTCAAAAACGATAATTTTAAATTACTACCACAAAAGCACTTTTTAACTAATGGAAAATAACTTCACTTATTTAATAGACAGACGCCACATTGTCAGCGCTAATAGCATTTGGTCTATAGAATATGGACTAATAAAAAGTATCTCAGGCACTAAGGTAAATTAAATTTTAGCAAACACAAAGCCATTAAATATTATTTTATAAAGACGTATGTTACGTGTAATATTACAAATTTTCGTAATAAAACAAGTAGAAGCAAGACGCTCTTTCGCTTGCGGGCACAATTTAATAAAAATTCCAATTTTTCATGTAAAACACTTCACATCGTTCTTTACGTTGTGAAATGAAATGCGTGACTGAAAAATAAATCAGGCATATATATACCTACTTGGTAGAAAGCTCTTCTTATGTAGATCATAAAATGCCAACGTCTCTCAATAGAATTTGCAAATATTTCTATTTTGTAAGGGGTTTTCTTTGAGATCATTTTAAGCTATGAAAGTTTTCAATATGGCTGCATGAAAGTTGTCACGTGAGAACAGTTCCCCCAAAATAAAAGAAAATATAAACTTATTCTTTTACAAATAGTTCAGTAAACAATTTCATTTTTCCTGTAGTTTTGATTTATTTTTATTACTCGAGTTGTATCAGACTAAATGAAGAATTCTTGAAATATTTACATTTTTCGATGTAAAATTTAAAATATTTTATAAAGATCATTATTAAAATAGAAAATATGACCAGACATATCAAAAACAAATATATTGTGTGAGTATATTTTTTGAATTTGACTTCAGTCAGTCAAGCTATTCAAAAGTTATAGAACTAAACAAATATATAGTGTGGTTAAATCATTTAGAAGTTACACGATCTCTAACGCAGCCTCAACTATCGGAATATTTGACTCTCGTCTATGAATAGGCTATAACAAACAAAAATAATTTTTCAAATGTGACTAGTCGTTCCTGAGCTTAGAGAGTTCATACAAACAAGCTCTTCAGCTTTATTATATTAGTATAGATGAGTAATGCAAAGGTGAATTTAGAATTACTAAAATATATTTTTTTAAACTTTAATGATAAAGTTAAAAATAGGAAAATATTCCCTTAGATCTTAGAGTTCTATAACTATAAACATCAGGCTCTTCAGAAGTTCAAACGTATGGAGTAAAAATACAACTTTTATTGCAATTTACCTTTTAAATGCATTTAGAATGTTTAGTAGAGATGGACAAGACTGCTATTTTTAAATAACACTTGCTATTGTTATTGCTATTTGCATATAACAACTGAAAATAACAGATACAAATTTTTAATTGGCATAAATGATGTTGCCTTCTCTTGGAAGGAAATTAAAATATGCTAAATTCATAATTGTTGGTTACTATAAAGGTAAAGATCTTCTCATTTAGTATTATGTAGAATATTTGTAACAGAGCAATGTTGCCTTTCAGTTCAATATTAAATTGGGAACCTATAATTGAAATACAGTAAAAAGTCTCCTGAGGTTTTATTTTTTATGTGCAATACGTACTACAATGTTATTATGGATATATTATATATTTATTTCAGGCATTATTCTCAATTATATTAATTCATATAATAATCCAAATTTAAGCGAATTTGGCACTGTTCTTAAATCAGTGTCTTGCAAGAGCATCTCAGAAACTGGGAAACTCATAACATGGCATAGAAGTCGGTTATGTACTGAAAAGTACAAATAAATATGTTTTGGGAACACAATATGTAATAATAAAATAATAATGGTATATAATTTATTTTCATAGCGTGATCAATATAAAGAATACTTAACTAATTCATTATAATATTTTAGAATCAATTTAAATATATTTTTTCAAGAACATTACATCATTACAATAATAATACTATATACCATAATATGGTTTCTATTTATTAACAATAATAATGATAAACACAAGTTTATCCGGACGACAACCTATCACCCATTATTTACATCACACAAAGTAGTGCTATATTTTTTAGTAATGCTTACTTTCTTAGCAGTTTACCACTATTCACTTCACAGCTTACTTTTTGTTTTTTAACAAAAACCAGGAACAGAAACTATGAGTAGGAAAGTCACTATTTGCTATTTGTTTTCTCCAGTGAAATAGAACAGTTGCTATTTTGTCAGTCGTTTGGTTTTTGCTGTTAGAAAAAGGGTTAGGTGCTTCTGCACTTTGGACTGCTTACGTTATTGTTCAATAAATGATAAGTTGGAGAAAATGCATATCTGTTATCTGTTATTTTATAATAATTGTAATAAAGCAGCTATGTTACTAACGCCACATCACTAATGTTTAATAATCATTAGACAACTTGAGTGATAACTGGATAATTGGTAGGAATTTTAGATTCACCAAAGAAGTAATGCAATTATTTTATTGGTCACATGAAGTTTAAATAATTAAAATTAATTTAAATGCAATGCTTGTACTTCCTCGTGTCACTGTTCCATATAGAGATGACACCCAACGTGGACTGTTATTGAATTTTTTCGAAAGATATGACGCTTATCAATATCATGAATTTTCTTTCAAAGCGAAACCAAGCTTAAATGAAAGTTGTCGCAAAATTCAAAACAACCTGCTAATAATAACAGTGCATGGACTTCTGTAAAAACCACGCAATTTTGATTGTTCTGAAATCTTGAACATGTTAACGTATGACCTTTTCAAGTTTGCTAAAGATTTTAATCTTTGTTGTAATTTCTTATGCGATTCTAATACTTAAATTTGTTGTAAATGCATATTTCGCCAACCTAAAAATCATGCCAAAAATTACTTACTTTTGTAAACCGAATTAGTTATTAAAAATGAGTGAGTTTTATTAACATGGTTTTATATCAGCCAGTAGAAGCCATATTAATAAAACATTAAATATGGCATGTTATTAAGTTTTCTCGGGTACTAAATGTATCATGTGGTTTCCGAAAATTCATCCGCTTAGTTGATAACTGATTACTGTCGGGATCCTTCTGCTTACACTTCTAGTAACTCGAATAAATAATCATCTCAACTGGCTATTAACCACTAATAGATTGAATATTTAACGAAGATTGTAGACTGGGTCACTCACATCTCGAAGAGTTAATTCCAAAATTTTTCAGATCTGCTAAACTGTTTTGTCTCTAACGGAGTTTCTCAGTTATAATACAGAAATATTTTCCAACTACAACATCTCAAATATTATTTATTTTCAACGACGAAATCAAGAAACAAGCTAATTCTGATAACTTTAAACTTGGAATGCAGACTAAAAAGGACTACGGAATCAATCGCAGAGAAAAAATATATTATAAATTGAAATTGAGAATATTAGCCCTTTTTAGCAATTCATTTGAAACTCTAGACGGAGAGTTCCAGTCAATTTCATTTCGCCAACTGTTGTTTAATTCTTTCATTACTTCCCTTATTAAATTCATTCAATAATTTCCAAGTCATTTCTTTTCAACGTTAGTCCATTATACAACATTCAGCTGATATTGAAATCGGAGAAATAAAAACTTTATTTTCTAATTTAGTGTTTATAGCATTGTTGGGTTAACATTTTACTTCGTAACATTGACTAAATATTTGTAATAACTTTTTTACATAAAAAACATGTTCCTTATATTTTTGAAATAACAAACATATACTGATTCAGATAAAGGTTATATTTTATTGCAGTAGCTGATAGCATTTGAAGGCGAGAATTATGTGAATTCGGTTATGTACCTAATCAAAATTTTTATTATTTTGTAATAGTCTCTCTTAATATTCTGAAATAGAGTATTTGTTTAGAATAAGAGTATTATTTTAAATTGGTTTACTAATATATGATAAGCAATTTATATTCATATTTCTTGGAAATCTGCTCTATTTTTGATTAAAATCAATTTTTAAAGTTTAAATTATAATAAACTTGCCAAATAGGGTTGTGCATAAATGCTGGAAGTATCTTTGTGTTAGCTATATAAAGACTATTCTTGATTGTAATAGAGTTAGTATTGTTTTCGAGAACACAAATGTATATTTTCTAATTAAAAGATTAAATTTTGTAGGAAATAAATAAAACTAATGGTCACCCAGTGGTCGAAATTTGACCCTATTTCATCAAATTGTAAACATTAAGTTGAGGTAAAATCTGAAAAGTAGATGTAAAAACCAAAATTGTTGACGTCATATTGACAAATTCATTGAAATAAAAAGAAAATAAAAATTTAATCAAATATAGGTATTCGAAATAATTTTGACAAATGCGTAGCTGGAACCGCTCCTGGTAAAATGTTCGATAGTATAATTGGAAGATTGTTCTTTGCAACCTCAAAGTTTCCGTCTTTGCTGTTAAAATCGAGTTCATGAATACTAAAGCAAAAAGACTACTAACAACCCCATGAGAACTTCAATCTTGAATATATTGTCTATTATCCATTTTTTTACACAACACCTTCGGAAGATTGTAATAATAACATCTTAATAAAATAATGAAGTTCACATCAAACACTGAATATTAAATATGAAAGTTACTGCAACTTGTCCGAAAAATGAATACTGATCAACTAGATTGAGTATTTTAACACCAAACAATAGCAACGCTTTATGCTGAACTATCAAAAATTGACTTCGCATGATGATTTGAAACATAGAGCTTGTACTCTTGAAGGTAGCCTGCAATGAACAAATATCGTGCCAAGGCTAGATAGAGATGGCAATAGTGAGGCCAAGAGGTTATTTCACTCGATTGGGAACTGCAACTACCAATCGATTAATATAGCCTCTTACTCTCTCTAATGCCCTGTCTATCTATCCTGGGCTCGATATTTGTGCATTGCAGGCTACCTCCACTATTTTGGAATGTCACAATGAAATCCAAGTCCCTACAATAAAGATTGCCCTGACTATCAGGGCTGTCAGATCTAACTGTATATCTTGAAACTTACGGTCTGTGTATAAATCCACGACTTTCGTAATCTTAGTCAAATTATATGAATATATATATATATATATATATATATATATATATATATATATATATATAATCTAAGTTAAAGGTATATATTAAAATTGATAAAATATTATCAGCAATAATAAATTGATCAAATATTATAATTTTCAATTTTGTTGACAAACTTGCGAAAGCCAATAAATACGTATATAAATTTATCTGGGTTCTATTTCAGTAACATAAATCCATCTTAGATTTTTCGCAATCTGGCAGCACTGTTACTGTTAACTTTTTGGCATTGATAGTATGGACGCAAATAATTATTTTTTTATTTAATGAAATTATCATTATTATACATAAATTTTAGCATTCTGCACTGAAGGTCGTCAGTAGCTACTAAACAAAACAACATAAAGAAAATCAGTTGAAGTACAGATGAGAAAATGGTACGGAACCGTTTTGTCTTTGGCTATTTATATATAGATAAAGTGTGATTTAGTGAATTTCAAATTGAAGCTCAGCTTGGAAGTTTGCTTGGGGCAAATCGGTTAACCAACAACATTGATGTTAATTTTAATATGTGCTTTGTTTTCATTTCTTTCAAATAACATATATCTGTCAACCCACACGGGGCAAGCCAGCAAGTAATTCAATATTCACTATTATATCAAAATGCTGAATAATTTTTTTCCTTTCGCTGTGATTTTTAAGAACTAAGCCATACTTGAAATCAGTAAATAGCATTTTCCGTTTATTTATCTCAAAAACCGACTTCAACGCTGGATTTCCACATATATTCGTTCAAATATAGATGGTTTCAGAATCTTCTTCCACTCTATTTCTATCCCAAAAAGCTGTAAAAATTGTAGGTATCTTGTTTTTCCTATAAAACATTGCTTTGCAAAGTCTGAAGTGTAGTTCGTTCTGTTCTGGACACATGTTCTGAGTGGGGTGATGTTTTTACACCTTCTTTTTGAGAAACGTTTTGTAGCAGTAATTTAAAGTTTACAAAAACAATTGTTTTCTAAACGTTTAAACCAAAGTTTCAACTTTCTCCAAAAAAATGTTATATGGATTTTTATGTATCGAAAATAAATCATTTAGTATTTTAATGAAAAGCCATTGTATGTCATTGGTGTCATCAAGTTATTGCTAGTTAAGAATTTCCACAAGACATTCTTGTGAATAACATTCTCTAAATTTTGAAACAACTAAACAGGCGAACTTTTACAATAATTTCAACTAATTCCAATGTATTTCGGTGACTTGATTTCGAAAAAAAACTTGTATCATCCACCAGTTTCTCACATTTCACGTGGTTGGATGCTGTGTATAGATTTAAAAGTTGTTTCCATGCTTGTCGGTCTACAAAAAGGATTTACTAAATTTCTATGTTTTATGTGTGAGTGGGACAGCAGAGCAACGGCTCAATATTGGTCAAAAAACAATCGCCCATAAGCAAAACTTTGACACCTCAGGAGAAAAATATTTTGTATAATACATAAAATTTGGCTTAAAGAAGGTGATTGTTTTAAATATTTGTGTGGCAAATTTCATAATTTATCGGAACCTAAATTGAATGAAGGGATTTTCGTTGGACTTGACTTTCGTATTCAACTTCAAAGCAACGATGAACAAAAAGAAATAGCAGGACTTGATATAATTTAAAGAAGTAGTAACTAAATTCTGGGTAATGTGAAAGCTCCAAACTATAACTTTAACATGTTAAAAAATGTAAAACTAATTTCTATTGATCAAATCTTCCCTATTTTTTTAAATATATAATCGATGTTTAACAGTAAGAGAATGGTGGATGATAACATAAAACTGCTATCAAATACGGTATTTGATTCATTATCCAAAAAGACATAAGTTTTAAGTAAATTTGTTCAAAAAAGTTTTACGAACATTTTTTGTCTGTGTTATTTTGAATGAATAGATAAAATTGTTTTATTCGAATTTATGAAAAGTATGAAGCAGTAACAAAAAAGATAATATGATAATATTTTCTTTTCTATTGCAGGTAAGGCATGCTGATGAATTAGGTGATAGTAATTACTACTTGTCAGTAAGTACTACATGAGAATATTTCCAGTAGAGAAAACACTGAATCAAAAATGTATGTCTCCGTTTATAAAATAAAAATTTCAAATCAACCAAATTCAGATTCTAATTATATTGCCAACAAGGTTAGATTCTGACTTTATACTAGAATATGTCACAAAATAACCTTCAGAAGACTTAATCTAGACCCTTAATCTTGAGGGATAAGTTTGAAGAAAACGGTAGATGTTAAACCAATTGAAAGCTTAATTGACTAATTACAGCCTATATAACACGAAAGGTTTTCTTGAACCATTTTGTTGATGTAGCAGCGCATTTATTTCTCCAAAGTCATAATATAATTTTCGTAATAATCCCTGTACTAATGTGTTACGTGCACAGAGAGTAAATCAAAATTACCCACCAAATCACTCACGATCTCAAAACACTGAAAGCATCACCTTCCCAGCTAATGGAACCACCTTGATTTACGAGCTTGAACAAAGCTCTTATGTTACGACATTTTTATTCATATTTTTGGTTCTAGGGCCGCCTTTGGGCCCACAATTCATTCATAATGACAAATCTGTCTCAAAAGCTGCTATGCTACATTTTTAGCACTTAATAAGCATTCGTTGTCAGGTCCTTTTTCACATTCAATGTTTGACGTTTTGGCATAAATTAGAGGTTTAATTGTAATTTTATTTTTAAAAGTTTAAGTGTAGTTGTGATTTTAAAGTAGATCCAAGTAGTTAACAATATAGTTATTGAAGTTTTATTTCGAACATACTAGTAATAGTTGCACATATTTGTTATTAGTATAGTACACTAATGCAAACTAAATTTTTTGTGGCAGTTCGTTTACCAGATCCTTTATTAGCTGAGACTTGTAATTTGATTCTATATTGAAGATTTCCTTCATAACCAACGATAAATAAAATTGCTATTCAATATTCTATTAACCAATTTAGGTTGTACAGACTTTTATTACGATTAATTCATTGAAATTTTAAAAATTAAAATAAATGAAAAGCAAGCAACTGACCAACTTATCCGATATATTTTATTCCGATTTTAATGACATTATCAACGAATCCATAATAAAACCTTGAAATGTTTTTTTTAATATAGAACCTTTTTAACCGGATTCAAAAAGGAGGTTCCTAATTCGTCTGTTTATGTGTTTTTATGTGTGTTCAGCGATTACTCGAAACTGGCTCAAGGAATTTGGATCGTTTAAACTGGATACTGTTAAGGGGAATCCCGATATGGTCCCGTATTTTTTTCATTCACATAGCGAACACCGTTTTTTAGAAAGTCTGCATAAACTTCTAAACTGACTTTTGTATATAGTAAACTTTGAACAAAGCGGTAGGTTTAAAAAAAAGCAAATGTCTGTTGGTTCACAATTGGTCTTCTTAAGTTAGAATCCTATGAAAAGTTTCATATGCATAATATTTCGAGAAAAAGTTATTCTTCATAAAAATATTTGCATGGTCTGAAATGTATACTGTAATTATTACATCTCACTTTTTCAACTGTATACTAGATTTGTCAGCAAACAGGAATTTTGTCTAAAAGTAAAGTAATTTCGAAAAGATTGTTGAGGAGGTCTTGAATTATTTTGTCTATTCATTGGGTTTTCTCTCCTCCAAACTTTTTCCTGTAACAGATAAGTATTTAAAAATTGTATATGTAGAACAAAGAGTAGTAAGGCAATTTCGTAAAATTGCACGGATTACTGGCTGTCTGCACATTCCATCAGACTATAACCGCATCTTTAATTGTTTAAAGGATACATACGGCTTGGAATTTCAAATATGTAAAAACAGAAATATAAATAAATTTAAACATCTCTTAAATGAAAAACACAAAAAATCAGTACTTACACCAAATACAAATTTCATCAATAAAACTGGATTAATTTATCAAGTAAACACATTACACCAACAGAACAATACGTACTTTCTAAGGGATTAAATTATTCAATCACTCCACAAAATATACCTAAACTACATCTGATAGTTGCGATTGAAGACACAGCCCAAAAACTCCCTCCAGAAGTGTCCAGTGAATACCGAATAAGAAATAAAATACTTCTAGAGAAGCAACACAAAATTAAACACAATCTTACTCCTACAGACAACACAATTAAAATTATACCTGCCGATAAAGGTAACGCTACGGTTATACTTGAAAAAAATGATTACAACACCAAAATGATGGACCTTATTAACACAGGATCATATTCTAAGCTCAAAAAAGATCCTACGCAAAATATAGAAAAAGCCGCTAGAGACATTATAACACAAACAAGAATTCACTCCATTAGAACGAAAACACTTAACACCACTATAGTAAACCTCTATATTTATATGGCGTTCCAAAAATACGTAAAGACACAATACCAATGAGACACATTGTAAGTTCAATAAATTCACCATTACAAAACATTTTTACTAAATATAATTAAACCTTACGAAAATAATCCAAACAATTTAAAAAACACTAATGATTTTTTAACAAAATTAAAAAGCATTATTATCAATAGAAATGATATACTAGTAAGTTTCGACATAGTTAGTCTTTTTACAAATGTACCTGTTGATAAATCATTACAAATTATAAAAAATAAATTACAACAAGATATTACCTTACACAACAAAACAAAATTAAGCATTGACACAATTATGGAACTAACCGAACTTTGCTTAAACACTACATATTTTCAATTTGAAGGAGATTTCTATAAACAAGAATTTGGTATGGCCATGGGTTCTTCTTTATCTCCTATAATCAGTAACATATTCATGACATATTTTGAAGAAAGATTCATAGGCAAATATAAAAATAAACCAAAAGTGTGGTGGAGATACGTTGATGACATTTTTGTGGTTTGGGAGTATGGTGCTGAAGAACTGCACTCATTCCTAGATTACATCAATAGTCAAGAACCCACAATAAAATTTACAATGGAGATGGAAAATTTGCATAAACTTGCTTATCTTGATGTACTTATAGATAGAACAAACAACACAATAAGTACAAGTACTTATCGAAAACCTACAAATACTAATAGATATTTGAATTTTCACTCGAACCATCCTTTAAATGTAAAGAATCTTTAACAAAGAAGTCAATATTATCAAAGAACATCTACTTCAAAATGAATATCCCCAAGACTTTATAAATAAAACTATAAATCAGTTAGAAAGAAAATCGCAACAACAACCCAGCACAAATAACCATCACACTAATACCAACCAAACACAAACAGACTACCAAATTATGAACATGATTCCATATATCCCAGGTGTATCGGAAAAAATTAAGCGGTTAGGAAATAAATACAGCGTTAAAACTGTTTTTAAAACAAATAATACCTTTAGCTCTATCCTCACACATACCAAACCGTTTAACGCAACCCAGAGTTCAAAAAATGAAACTTCTCCATACACAGATAAGTATTACGCAATATACAATACATTACTTATATATAGGAATACTGGTTGATCATTTTACTCTTTCTCTCAGAAAAACTGTGAGGAAGAATCTCTGTACAGACAGCCAGTAATCCGGGCAATTTTACGAAATTGCCTTACTACACTTTGTTCTACATATACAATTTTTAAATACTTATCTGTTACAGGAAAAAATTTGGAGGAGAGAAAACTCAATGAATAGACAAAATAAAAGTAAAGTACCTTTATTTTTGATATTGTTTAAAATTGTTATTGAACAGAAGTAATTAGAAATAAAAACTGCTTCTAATTGTGCCATATCAACTGTATACTAAGTTTGACAAAAGAAAATTCAATTTCCTAAACAGTAAAGTCGTATTATTTTTTGTAATATCTCAAATTGTTATCAAACAAAGTTTATTAGAATTTAAAAAAGTTTAAGGTTGCTTAAAAGTAGAGTGAATATCTTATTTATGGAAATTTCGAAAAACTTAATTAGATTTCAAAACTGTATCCAATTAAGCAATTACATCAATAAAAAATGTAAAATAAATACGCTCATAAAACAAAAAAAGATTTCAAAAAAGGAACTTAATTAAAAAGAAAAAATATTTTTTGTCGATACAAAGTTAAAGTGACAATAATTTGAGCAGTACATTTATGAGACCTTACATGCAACTTTGCTGCTCAACTTGATACTTCTGCAAAAAGTATGTAACTGTTGCCGAAAAAACTATTTGTTGCTTATTAGTTAGGTTAATTTTTGAGTTTTTTTTTTGTTTTTAAAAAACAGCGTAATAGTTTCATAATATTTTGCAGAAAAACTTAATGTTATAATGCAATAGCTTTTTCAACAATGATAGGTTTAATGATATTATGTGCAATACGAGATACTAGAAAAAGAGTAACATAATCTTGTTTCACTACTTTGAAATTTATCGTTTACCAATTCTACTGACATGGAACTCGTAACTGTTCACTATAACATCTTGGCAACTCCAAGCACTTTGGTATGAGATTTGCTTCGAATATCCGAAAGCGTTTCTACCTGTATTAAAGCTTTATGCTTTGATCTGCAGTATCTTAAATAGATTTGCAATAGTGCGCATTGGATGTTTGAAAATTTAATTGAATCTTCTCGAAATTCAGACTAATTCAATATTCTATTGAATAGTTTGCACTGAATGCAAACAGTGCAATTCCGTGTGCATGTTGTCAAAATTAAGTTATGGATATTTCGAACAAGCTTACATTAAGACTACGTAGTACGCAGGCAACTCAGTATAGATGTTTACCTAACAGAATCTGCCTTTTATTCAAAATAATATTAAGTCGTTTATAAGAAATTTCGGAAATATTATTGAGGAAGTCTTGAATTAGTTTGCTTGCCTGTTCATTGAGGTTTTCTCTCCTCAATTTTTTTCCTGTAACAGATAAGTATTTAAAATCGTATTTGGAGAACAAAGTGTAGTAAGGCAATTTCGTAAAAATTCCCGGATTACTGGCTGTCCGTACAGAAATTCTTCCTCACAGTTATTCTGAGAGAAAGAGATGTCTTAAAATGATCAACCAGTATTCCTGTATATAAATAGTGTATTGTATATTGTGTTATACTTATCTATTTGGAGAAGTTTCAACTCCGACTCTTGAGTCGTTGTCAATCGTTTTGTTGAGTATTTCGAGGTTTTTTCAAAAAAATTTTGCTCTGATGTGGATTTTGTTGTTTGGCAAAAAAATTGCACAGTGACAATTTATCATTTGCCGATCACTTGATACTGAGGGTACCCATTTTTTTGCTCTTCTAGCAATAGATATCTCCAGCCCAAATGAAGATCGATTAAAGGGGCCCCGATTTCCGTGTTGTTTATCATCATACAGCTGGCTTCTTTAAGTTTTCTCTTTTTTTAATTTTCCTCTTTCAACAAGAAGTTGAAACGTCTCCAAACAGATAATTATAACACAATACACAATACACTATTTATATACAGGAATACTGGTTAATCATTTTAAGACATCTCTTTCTCTCTGAATAACTGTGAGGAAGAATTTCTGTACGGACAGCCAGTAATCCGGGCAATTTTACGAAATTGCCTTACTTTGTTTGTTCTCCAAATACGATTTTAAATACTTATCTGTTGCAGGAAAAAAAATGTAAACAGAGAAAACCCCAACAAACAGGCAAAATAAGTAGTTTATGTTGTATTTAAAATACATACTTACAAATCAGGTGGATCAAGTTAGGTATTGATTTATTTAATAATTCCATACACTTGACCAAAATTTGTTTACAAACCCATTTTCAATCTAGTTAATAAAATCCCGTTGAAAATATCTTTCTTACTGACTCCACAAAAATATATAATGGGAATAACATCATAAATAGTCGTAGTCTGCAACTCGTTAAACAATACAAGTCAAATGTTCCCTCCCCCTATTATCTTTTGAACGATTACATTTATACTAATAAATTTTGAGAAATAAACGTTTGTAAACTTCTCGACAATTGGTAATAGAGGATGTAACAATAATACATGACGATACTTTTAAATAGGACCTTATGGCAAGTGATAGATCATTTGAATGATATTGACGATACCTATTCAGCCATATTAATTTTGTTTGGGTTTAGGGGAATATTGTGGAATAAATGAAATAAATACTAAAATTATTATTTCACATTAATTAATGTAGACTATTCAATCTGACACTGATTAATTGTCAAAAAAGTTGACGTTTTCTAATTCTCTACTAGCTGTTACTTCGGAAAGTAAAATAAGTTATACCTTTATTTTTTATTATTGTTTAACAATACGTTTAGGTGTTTATTTACGCAAAATTGTACGTACTCGCCCCGACAAAGTAGCCGCTGTCTTAAGAACTGTTTTCGCGATGAAAGTACTTTTTTCCTCAATGGAAATATGAGCACACAAAATGTACAATATTCGAGTGACACAAATCCACCCCCACTAGTTCATCGGTCGACTATAAACTAGTTTATCAGTTGATGCGAAATAAAAAAAAACTGTTCGTTTATTCAAGGTTTACCACTACTTGTCCAACCTCATTTTCAAAGAATTCCAGTCCATAAATCGCACCAAACAGATGCATTGGATTTTCCACAAGCACTATTGGAATCTAGTTTGCCCAAATGCGGTAATTCTGCTTATTGACGCATGCACTGAGATGAAAATGTGTCTCATCATTAAGGATGATTTTTTATAAATTCAACATACTTCGTACGACCATTCGGCATAATGATTGGTCCAGTGGTCCGTAGGTTTGAATTCTTGTGCCTCACTTTCGCCAACAGCAGCATTTTTTTCTCTATGAGCACAAACAGGTGTTTCACATCTCCTACAGACCCGGTTTGGTAAAATTTAAGCACAATGTTCCCCATTGAATGCAAATTTGGTCGATTATGCTGACCAAAAATTTGCGAAGGGCCAATCAGCATTGTGATTTGTACGCCCATTTTCATAAAAGGATTCAACCACCTTAACGCGCTACTTAATGGTGTACCTACCCATTGTTGCATTTGCCAACGACTGAGTCACAGCACAGATCATACAATAGGACTGAATGTGAGAAACGTCACAAGAAATGTCAAACCACCAAACTTGACTTTTCAGGGTCGTTCACATTTAACATGAGCCCTTAAAGCTGGTTCACATTTAACATCGGCCCTTAAGGCAGGTTCACATTTAACATGGGCCCTTAAGGCTGATTCACATTTAACATCGACCCTTAAGGCTGGTACACACGTCATTTAACGTAGAAAAAAAATCTAAATTAATTGTAGAGATCCAGGCGATTTAATGAGTAAAGCATAAAGATGGATCAAATTTAAACAATGCAATGTCATAATAAATGTATTCGGCGCTTTATTCAAAAGACTGATACTCATCTTCAGAAATACTTACTCAATTTCCACAAAAACTAAATGTTTGGGCAGGCATTTAGAGACTCCACATAGCTAGATCTGTTTTCCTCCATACAAACTTAACAGGACGTTACAAAAAGCGTTTGAGGCGCCAATTCATAACAATTCTGGAAGGTAATCCAGATGAATTCGGCAATTTGGAAATAAGCTTTCAACGACATGTTGCTCCTGCGCATTTTTATGGTGCAAGAAAACGTTCCTGGATAAAGAATATCGTGATAGATGGATTGGACGGCGAGATCCCATATAATGGCCAGCTCTGACACCGAACCTGACACCATTAGATGTTTCTGTGGGGTACTTGACATCAAAGTTTTACGCTATGGAATCCGACAATAAGCACATTTTGAACACATGCAGTAAAAATTCTTTTAATTAATTAAAGTGTAAATGTGAAATAATAATATTGGTGTTCATTTAATTTAACCTTTGTAATTGACCAAAATCAGTACAAAACTATTATGACTGAGTAAGTACTGTAAATATTAACACATTTTAAATGAGCAATCGCTTGCTATAGGGTTTTATTTAAAATTAGTGGCCACAGTGGCCCTGCGACGTCATCTATTACTGTTGCGTCATCTGTTACCATTAGTACCGAAGTTTACAACTGTTTATTTTCACCCCCCAAATTTCAAAAGTTACGAGCACTGGCACTGTATATATTTTATGGGGCATTAAAATGTACCAAGCAAAAAATTTCGATGGCAAAATTTCCATTTGAAAGCATTACAGTATTTAGTAAAAGTGGTTAGTAGTAATCAACATTTCAATCAAATATATTAACCAGTTAAAATAATATGCATGTGAAAATGTCATATTAATCGTCACTACCATAAACGCTAATTTATAGTTGATTTCTGAAATATCTGAGGTGCATAAACATCTGTAGAGACATATATTATTATAACAAATAGTTGTTCACTGAATTAAATACACAGTTATTAAAAATATAACTAAAGAAATACATCAAGAACGGTAAACAAAGAACATTAAGTTATTATGGTACAATACCTACGTCACATTTTGTTCGATTTTTTTACCATTGATCGAGCAATCATGGTGTTTACTGTCTCTGTAGAGTACTATACTACTCCAATCAATAGAGATTTTTAAGTGACAAAATTCAAGAGCAAATCGCACAAGCCATTAAGTAAATAATAGTTTATAAGTCATAGCTGACTGCAAACTCGCAGAAGTAACCTATTGAGTCCTTAAAAACCTCAAAAAATATTTGAGGTTTTTTAGAAACATTTTGCAGAACGTATCGTATTAACCACGATTGTTTAATAGCGATATGCAAAATATATTTTGAAAGCTTTTAAAATGCACTTCACTTCGTATATCTTGGATTTTGGCATACTGCCGTAAGATGCATTAATACTACTTTGGAAATTTGGCTTGAAAGACGGACCTTAAGATGTCTTGACAAAGGCGGATCCAGTCAGTGAAAAAAAGTAATTTAATTAATATGAGTAAAGTTTTTACAGGCAATCATAAACTTAATAAACCAATATGGGCAGGTAATACTTATGTAAATAAAAACGAAATAAACTGCTGAGAAAAAACATATAATTATAAAATTTACCATAATTTTCATCTCGTGCCCCCACCTTAAATAAATTCTAGATTTGTCCATGTGCCTTGACAGCTATTGTCAGTGCACCGTTGGCTAACTGTCACATATTCGTACATTTAATGCAATGATTACTATTATTTTAAACCAATTTCTCGGCATTATAGGGACAAACCAAGATACACAAATTGAAGTGGAATTTATGAACTTTCAAAATAACTTTAGTATATCCCGGTCGAACTAGTCTCGTTAATACGATGAGATGTGCAAAGCAGATCTATAAATTAATAAATTTTGAATTTTTCAAAAACTACTTATTCAATCGTGAGCTCATATAAACTTAATATCTTAAACTATCGTGACGATGACTAATATTCCAGTATTAGTTATCAGAAAGTTATAAATTTTTGAAATAAAATTCACTTTTAACCAGTTTTTCTGAGTTTACTCGGTAAAAAATTATACAATCAGGATGTACAAACACTCATTAAGAAGGATTTCTTATCACGATTCCTTCATTACTTTCCATTACATAAGCAAAACACAAAAGAAATTCGTATTTTTGCGGGTTTTTATTATTTAAATAGTTTACTCCTACGTGTTTGCTGTTAAAATCTTAACAATAATTATCTATAAACTGTTACTGATATGATGGTATAAGCGCATTGCTGTTGAATTTTACACTATAAACTGGTGTAACTATTAAAAGTTATATTTTACCTTAATACATCCTGTATTTTATCAGAAGGAAACGAGGTTGTCATAAATTCAGCCCAAACGTAATATTTTCTTGAATCTGAATTAGTGAAAACATATTGCTGATTTTATTTTCATTTACTCTTACAAACATATGTTACATTATAAAGAGAAATTTTCAACGTTATTTTTCTGTAGCTATTTTCTTTTTTGTTCAATTAATATTTGCTGTTATTTGTGTAAAAACAAAAATGAACAAATATACTTAGCAGAAAGGCTCACAAAACATTTCAGAAGAGAAATGGGCCTGAGGTAATACGATAAATTACTGTTGTGTGTTCTTGTAATATAGAGTTATTGAAATCGCTAGGCAATCTAATAACGTTAATATTATGAAGAAATACAATGTTTCTTAATGGGGATAATATTTCAAAATGTGACTCTTTACGCTTTAGACGAATGTTACGGTATATTGGTGTTTTGTACAATAATAAAGATAAAAAGGAATTTATAAATACATGCCCTACATTACAATATTGAAGATAGGCACATTAAATCAAGTTACAGAAAATCACTAGCTATTTTAATTGAAATATTCAATTTTAAGTAATAGAGAAACTGAACACATCCAATTTACTGATGATCGTAAATATTTTATTTGCTTTTACTTTTTTCACTGCTACTTATTGGATGCTGTCTTTATAGTAGAGGACAATTAAGGTTTAGTCTCGTGAAAATACTTAATAGGGATCCCAAAGGGATCATTATGGTCTTGAACAGTGAGTTCTTATTGACCGGCCTCAAGTTTCGATTAACTAAGAAAGTTTTCTTGAACATATATATATATATATATATATATATATATATATATATATATATATATATTATGGTATATGTTATTGCATAGTATGCCTTCATATACTTAAATTACTCAATAGACGGTAGATGTCTCCGACATCTATTAGGTTCAATACACTGACTGTTGTCTTACTGATGTGTATAACATCCAAGTATTTCACTTTAGAACTTGTCATTCAAGGAAGCGTATCTGACGAGAACTCCTGGTTCGAAACGGCTGTCATACGTTGAATGATATAGTTCTAAATATGTGGATATATATATATATATATATATATATATATATATATATATATCTGTATATATATTTACTTATGTGTTTTTATATAAAACACTCGAACCATCTGTCAAGAGTATGGTATATGTTATAGCATAGTATGCCTTCATATACTTAAATTACTCAATAGACGGTAGATGTCACCGACATCTATTAGGTTCAATACACTGACTGTTGTCTTACTGATGTGTATAACATCCAAGTATTTCACTTTAGAACTTGTCATTCAAGGAAGCGTATATAGTTCTAAATATGGGGATATATATCTGTATATATATATATATATATGTATATATATATATATATATATATATATATATATATATATATGTATATATATATATATATATATATATATATATATATATACATATAAATACCTTAACATTAAAAGCAGAAAATTACTTTCTATTCTGTAATTTCGTCGAAACCAGAATACAAAATCTACATAAAACTAAACGCAGGAAGTAAAATGTTAGACATTGGCAGTAAAAATATCAAATGAAAATTTGATAATATTGGAAATTTTGAATTATTATACCAACAATTTTCACAGCAGCCACTGAGCTTCGCTTATATGTAAAACTATTTTCAGTAAAAAGTAATGGAGTTTTCTCCTTATCAGGGAGAAGAGCTTTTTTTCTACAAACGATCTCAAGTATCTGCAGACAAGTTTGTGAATATACGCCATTCTAAACGTTAAAGAAAATCTGAGCTTCCTCAACCTTTGAACGGTATTATTCGATAAAAGAACCCATTCCGAGTTAAAACCGGGATTGCCGTTTTTAAAGATCCTCATTTTGAAATAAGTAATGACATATTTCTAAGGCATGTTCCCAGTTTTAATATTTCATGTATACTTTAATGTATACTCCACGAGGAAATCGAAAAGCATTAAGGAAATAATAAATGTTATTACCCATACGTTTTCTTCTGGGAATAAATAAAATTGAATTGACAAAATTTTTAAGGGCATGCTCAGATCTTAGTATAAATATATTGGATGAAATAAACAAGTTACTAAAGATCCCTTATTATTACTATCCCTTATTGTGAAAATTTTGAGCGTGTACCTTGGTAATAAGTCGTGTTGAGACTAGGAAAGCAAATGTCGAAAAGAAAACCATCGGTGATTCGGTGTATCGATGTTTTAAAAAAATATCATCGATGTAAAAAATTTGGGCTGTGAAAACACCAGTGTATCGAACCATCGATGATTTTCAAATTATTTCTTTGTTATAATCCATGTCAGTTGAATCACTTCTGTTCCTAGAATTTGAAGCGTCGGAAAAATAAATTTCAGGAGTTAAAGTCTAAGTTAAAGCTTAGAGATAACTCTATCGAAAGCCGTGTGCGAATTTTTAAGAAACAAAATGGCGCCTTTAAAATGGCGGCCACAAAGCTTATATTTTTGTTCCAGCAACAAACTAACTATCACTATAATTATATAAAGCTGTGGAAAAATATGTTTTGGACTTTATTTTAGAGATAGAGCTCTCAAAACCCGTATGCTGCTTAGCAAAAAACAAAATGTAGAATCCAAAATGAAGGATCAAATTTGGCGCAATTTTAGTCGAAAAAAGGTATAGAAATTAATGTATAATGGCAAAAAAGCAAAGGATTTAAACCTTATTGGTGGAGTATTGACAGTAATTGGTGTTAAAGTAACTAACCAAAATCATTTGCTGTTGTTTGGTATTAAGATTTTACAATCCATTTAAATTCATTCCTAATACTTTAATTAATCAGGGGCCAAGGGCGTCACCGAGGGGGGAGGGGGGCAGGGGGGCAGTTTCCCCCCTAGAGATCAAATGTAGCTAGTGCGAGCTTTATGCTCTACGCTTTCATATTTTTGATTTTCCATAATATTGACCCATTGCCCCCCCCCTTTAGTCATAAGCTGGCGACGCCCTTGACAGGGGCTATTTTATTACTAAATTCTAAAGATAACCATTTTAAATTATTCCAAATTCGAATATCAAATGATCTTTAGAATCGTTTAATGCTACCCAATATATCTCAAATTAGCAGTAAATTCTGTTAGTTACATCATTTTTATCGTTAAACATTTAATGTAAAATTGTGAATTCTAAATTTGTTTGAAGACGCGAGATGTAAGACCGACATCTAGGATTTTCGGGAGAATCAGCACACAGAGGTTCCGAATCTGGAGCCGTTCCGTGTAATTGCTGTTCTCCCTTAACTCGTAGGACAGAATGTCACGATAAAATTTTTCAGGTTACTTCACCTGTCAGAGATATTGAATACTCTCTTCAAGGTTTCATTCCTTTGTACGCAAGACAATATATAATATATATTATATACATTGTTTCTGGTCAGGGAACCTTCATCAGTTGCGCTTCCCACAATTGAATGTCCTCTCGAACACTTCTTTATGTATTTGAAATGTAAGACCGACATCTAGGATTTTCGAGAGAATCAGCACACCTCGAAGAGAGTATCTAAATTTGTTGTTGCGAACCTCTTCATTTTCAATTTCTTATTCAGTTGTATTAATTTTTATTGGTATTGAAAACGGGGTCTTATTTAAAGCTAAAGCTAAAATCATTAGAAACACAATACTTATACAAAACAATAAATTATATACCTATATATCCAACGGTAGCAACAATTAATAATTTTTGAAGTTCTTATTCTATGTAATATTGAAATGCGTTCTACTCATTTTATGTCAATTTAAAATAGTACATAAAATTAATTAAAAATAACATTAAAAAAATATAATTCTTCTCGGTATCGAACTCGAGAGCTTTGGGTTTGCAGCCGTGCGCCTTAGACACTGAACCACCTGTCTTTGGTGGACATAAAAGCTCCGGACATAAATACATGAGACTCTCTATTGTTTATTACTATAATAAAAAGATGTAAACAAATGACATGTTTTGCTTAATGTGTATCCTTCTATGAGTCTATATTCGTTGATAATAAGAAAGTTTAATGCCAAGTTGTCTTATTGTGTGCTATTATTTTTAATTTCTGACGTATGAGACATATTACAAAGAGATAATTGGAGTGTTTAGTAGAACGAAAAGCAAATTTTGTTCCGGTATTCTATATTACTTGGATGTTGTATTGCTTTATTTCTATTTATTATTGGTTTTCTATAAAATACACAGTGAACTGAATTGTATGGGTATTTTAAGATCAGGCTAGTGTGTGGTGTCGGTGTCGGTATTGGTGTCAGTGTCGAAACAAATGAAATTTCAAGTTATTCATTCCCTTGCTCATCTATTTTTATATGTGTAAATATGGGCCCCCATTAAGAAGCTTTCGCTTCAATAATAAATAGTACTTTTATGTTTTCACACCAGAGATAATTGAGCCATTGGCAATATTTTTATGAACTGGAAAAATAAAACGTAATGAGCATCAATGCAAAAACAGCAAACAGAAGGATGACAAAAAAACGTATCCCCAAAAACATCAGAGCGATACCAGCGCGATATTCAAATTGCGATCGATCTGGAGCTCAAAAGCAATGCGGTGCCTGGATGTCTGATAACAACAAAAATACGGTGAAAACCCATTGAACCAAACGATATATTACGAGTATATCATTTCATTTCCTTTTGTCGACGTTCTGTTTAGTGGTTTTTCATTCAATAAAAATATTTCCAATCCTCTAGCGATAATAAATAATGAATTTCTGGTGGCATTCTACAGAACGACGTCTTTTCATTCTCCAAGGATAAAAGGATTCCACAAGGCGAGGACGTGAACTGCAGTATATTTTATCTGAATATCAACCAATTTCCGGTTTTACAGGATATCGTTTGATTTACTGCTGTTCCTGTTTAGAAATAGTACGGGATGAAGAAATATTAACTAGGATTAATGATAGATATAATACAAATATGATAACAAATTTTTTCAAACTGGTCTTTGTTTTTTGAAGGTTATTTATGGCATCTTCTAAATTTTATGTTTTGGGGAAAATAATCTCACATTAGGAGAACAATTATATAGTTAAAAATCAAACCGTTTAAAGCTCTGAATCTGATCTCCTTGTCAAAATATACGGGGTAGCACAAAAAGATTCTATATCGAGTGGGGCATTTTCTAGAAAAACAAAATATCTCGATTGGATTCCATTATTTATAAAAAAAATTGGAGACAAAAGTTTGTGAAGTTTGAGATAGATAATATAAATAGGCAACACTGAATTCATCGCTATCGGCAGGCAATTTGATATAATTAGGTTGAAACTTCTCAATTCAGTTTTCAAAGTATTTTCAAAGTTTCAATTTCAATTTACAGAAAAAAATTAAATTAATAGTATGTGGTTCATATTTCTTTATATTTTCGATATAAAACAGAAATCGTCAAGGGTTACTAGGTAGGTAGGCGCCATTCTGGTAATTTAATGCCCTCAGCTGGACAATTTTACAGTTTAATCACGATATAAGTTTGTTATCTCTGTCTCTGCTTTGTATAAAATTGGTAACGTTGAGTACTTTTTTTAATAATAAAAACAGAATCGACATTTGTAACAGAAGTTTACAGAAAACCGACTCACACTAGCAGCTATCTCCTTTAAATCTAATCATCCAAATTTACTATAAAGAGGTATCATCAAATCTCTATATGACAGAACAATAACCAACTGTTCTAATATCAATAAATTCAATTAAGAAAAAACTTTTATAAAAAATCTACTTTCTACCAATAATTATCCTGAAAATTTTATTAATAAACAGTTCGAATACCAAACGATCGCTAACAACACCAAACTTCACCAAGCAACACTGACTCCCAAGATAATCACATCATTACAATAACTATACCATACATACAGAAAGAGTGAAAAGAATGGGAAGCAGATATAATATTAAAACATAATTTAAAACATGAAATGCACTAAAATCAATTATATCAAAAACAAAACCAAAACACCCAACTCAAAAAATAAAAAACTGCATACATAAAACCCCTTCTGAATGTAAGAAATTCTATATTGAAGAAACCTCTAGACCTTTAAATGTTCGAATAAACGAACACAAAAATTACATTAAAAAACGACAGTGTGTTAACTTGGTCTGGCTTCTTCAAAATCGTCTTCATTTAAGTTAAGGCAGACTATGTTAATTTTCGATTTTCTTTGTCTAATATTGTTGAATTTTCAAATCGTATTTTATGATAAAGGTCCTGAGCATGTGAAATTTTTTAGTATTTTTCTAATTTCTTTTGATTTTTCTGTGCATTTACTCATCCATTACAGGACTAAATGTTTGACTAATATAAAATTTATTACATTCTTAAGAGATTTTATTAATTTTTCATCTGGAAATATTAAATCTACTTAAGAAAAAGCGAATGCAAGCAATTTTTTGACTTTACATCCTATCAAATACGTATATAACTACATATAAAAGAAGAAGACTTGATTGACTGAGTGACTTACTCATAGCCAACACACAGCCTAAACTACTGTAACATTCATTTATAATGTAAGCGAGCACTAAGAAAGCCTTTTTAAAAATTCCAACTTTAAAGGGGGAAATGAGGGGATGAGTGATCTATTAACGCACAGCCTGAACTACAAAATCTAAAAACTTGAAATTTGTATATGTATATTTCATGACTTAAGCAGTCGCTAAGAACGGATATTTGAAAAAAACGGTATGTAAGTACTTATAATATTATAAATTCCAATATCTTTATGTATTACGTCCAAGACAGCTGTAACAAATATGAATAGTCCAGTAAAAGAAAACTATGTCACGGGACTGTGATCTATCGAAACACAATGGCTGACGCCTTGAAGTCTTTTGTTCGAAAGCTATTCTATCGATTACATGTATCACATTATCAAGTGTTTTGTTTCGTCTGCTTTCAGACTATCAGGCAGTTTGTTTACAAATCTACCAGTATTCCGTACAAAACAAAACACAATTAACAACTGATACAATAATGGATCTCACAGAACTCTACTTAAAAGCAACATATTTCAATGTTATTTCAGAGCGTGTTTCATTATACGGGTTTTAGGCGAATCTCAAAAGTGTATACAGTTTGTCCACATCTGGATATTCACAATTTATTTAACAGTTTTTAGGTGAACAACGGTAAATCTGAAATGTTTTACAGAATTCATTAATCGAGACAAAATTCACCTAATTTTTTAAATGAATAACAGCAACTGTGACATTGTTTAAAGTCTTACAATATTCACAACTTTTGTAACACTTGTTGTCTTTTATTTTTCAGATAACCGTATTGAACTTTTGCATTAGTTTAAAAGTTAAATAAGTATTTTCAAGTCGCATAATTATTTGCGTTATGTTTTAAGTGCAGACTTTTCTTTAAAATCAGAATGTCATAAAATCAGGACAACTACATTACAGTTCCAACTATACCAAATATACAGGGTCTGTCAGAAAGATTGAAAAGACTGGGCAACAGATTTAATGTTAAAACAACATTCCAAACAAGAAATACACTGAAATCTTTAATATCGAAAACAAAACCAACAAACAAAACCCAGAACTCAAAAAACTGCATATATAAGATTCCTTGCGAATGCAATAAATTTTATATTGGAGAAACATCGAGACCATTAAACGTACGAATAAATGAACACAAGAATTACATAAAGAAACGACAATTTGAAAAATCAAAAATTTGTGAACATGCTTGGGACCTAGGCCATAAAATACAATGTGACAATTCAACTATACTTCACAAAGAACAACATAACACAAAACGAAAAATTATAGAGTCTGCCTTAATTCTTTTGAAAGAAGACGATAGTATCGCTTCTACTTCTGTAGAATTTAATCGTATCTGGTTACCGACAATTAAGGAAGAAATTATTAATGGTAACCTCCTTTTGAACAACCCAATATCGGGATAGTTCATAAGGTTTTTCCTAGGTTTTCCCTTATGACGTTAATGGGATCACTGAAACAATAGAATTCTTTGATCGCATTTTTGGCGAATGCGGTATCTTATAACAAAGTCGTACCTAGGAACGCCACTTATAAATTCTAAAGATAACTCTTTCAAATTCTTCTAATTTGAAAGCTGGTTAACTATAATTCATGATCTTTAGAATTTTTTGTGCTACCTGTATATCTAAAAACAACAAATTTTCTAATGTCAATTTTAAACGTCATAAATCAAATTTTCATTTTACAATCTACATCAATAAATATAAAGCCATTGACAACGAAGTCAGAATAGACTTCGAAACGTTTGGTATTCCTGCAATATACGTCGTTTTATTTCTATTGTGGTGTTATTGCCCAAAAAAAACATAAAAGTTATCAAGAATATGCCACAAACAAAGTTTAGAAGATAAAATTAATATGAGTTGAAAGAGTATTTGCAATACAATGCAGTACCAAGCTTTCACTTGCCGTAAGATCTTATTTAAAATGAGTGGTCATAGTGGTCCTGTGATATCATCTATTGCTATTAAAAAATGTTTAAAACCGTTTGTTTTCACCCTTCAAATGTCATTAGTGTAGGTATAACTGTTCAAAAGACACAAGCGGGGACTGGACTTTTGACTAGCACTGTATATCAGAAAATTCATTGATCGCACAGAGTCTTTGTAACTGTTTTCCATTTATCTAAAGGAAAAAAAATTAAAATTATCACATTTACACTCACTTCTTTCGCCCACGGAAATCTAACAAGCCCTCAAGCGTAAATATTATTATTAATGTTCTTTTGTACACTATTTTGCATTTATTTAGCATTTTAATCAGTATCGATGAAGTTTGGTATTAAAAGTATTTACTGGCATAATAAAAACCTATTTCGTATTCAAAATAGCTATCGCATGGAAAGAGATTCCTGAGAAAATCATTTCCCCACGGGCAACGATTTCGACATCATTTTTCAATTTCAATTTAATTCCACTTCAGAACATCGAGAGGTTGAATGACGGAGCGAGAATTTTTACCTGATGCAGGCTTTTCATATTAGAGCTTCAGCACTGGATTATGTATGCAAAATGGAATATCCTCGTCCATTGCAAATTGTGTACCAGTCCTTGTAATTGATTTTCGAGATTTTGTTTTATACATGTAGTGTCGTTCGATCGCTTCATAATCTGTAAAGATTCTATAGATAAAAATAACCTTCAAGCAAGTAGTGACATTTTTATTAAAAGTCGCGAAAAGCAAACTAGAAATTTTCATGAAAATTGATATTCCACCTAAATCCTAAATGTTTCTTCGAGTGTATTTTCAAGAGTAAAAGCCTCACCCAACAGCAAGTTACAGAAAGTTTAGCTCAACAGTTTGGTAATGAGACCGTTTGGGGAGTAACCAAAGCTTTAAGAAATATGTGGTCTAAAATTACAAATAGCTCCTGTGGGTCATATTCGATTATTTCTAGTGGTATTCCTGCTGAGCCACTCGAACATTGAATTCTCATTGTCTTTATAGTCTGTTTGGTTTTAAGTTTAAGTGGTCTTCACCAGTTGCTATTTCTTCGGTACTCCTTCTGACAGTGTCGGCGCGGGAGGAAGGGTGATGGTGGTAATCAATCTTACAAATCAAATAGATAATTATCGTAAAACAAAAAAATCCTAAAATTACATAAAAAATTGATTCAAAATTATTCTGAAATTTGCTATATTATATTGAATATTTTAAATGTCTCTGTTAATCGAGCTTAGTTTCTTAAAGACCCTCCATTTCCCTGAGTTTCTTCTAACTCCAGTAAACTCTTTAGATATTTTTCATAGGGTACTTAGTTTTCTTTTATTGTTTTCATTGTCTACGCTTATATCGTTATGTATTTTCATTAACAAATTTCTTCTCCTAAAGCTTTAGGTGCTGCTTCCTTCATTACTTTCTTAACAATATTACATACTAGGTGTCCAAAAAGTACGGGAATAGCACAAAAACTTTTCAGGAATTCATTGACTTATAAACACACAAAGTTTTGTACCTTAACACCAAACCTGTCTTTTTTCACAAGTTTGAGCAGCGCCGCTGTCATCTTCAAGGAGTAAACCAAAACTGGAATTCTTTGTCAAAAAAGTTGTGTCATACAAAAGTTATACGATTTTTTCCTTCCTGTTTAATGGATTAATTTTATATCCAATATATGGTTAAATATTTTTTAAGAATTTTCTTCTCTTAAAACTTCTAGTGTTGGTTCAATAATTAACATCTTAAAACATAACATTAATGTGCCCAAAAAGCACTGGAATACCACACTAACTTTATATCGAATATATGGTTAAATATTTAAACTCGACAACTAGGAGTTTCAAGCAAATGCGCTGGAACGGATTTTTATGATTAGCACTTCTGAGTCATAACACTACAATGAAGGAACGTGAGTTGCTTTGCCAAGGGCGATAGTAAAAATATATTACTATACAAGTAGTAGTAGTTTTAAACTGGTTTACTCCATGAAGATGAAGGCTTAGCTAGAGAAACTGCCTTGGGTGAAAAAATAAAGGCTTGGTGTTCGGGTACAAAACGGTGTGTTTAAGAATCCACAGTTTCCAGTCATATAGAACTTTTTATAATAAGGAACTTTACACTATTTAAATTCACAGGGACTCGACTGGTTTTTTCTTGAAAAAGGTGCATCTTATAACATATAAGTGTTGTTAACAAAATTTTTATTTCTTAATTACATGTTAAAGATCAAAATTGTTAAATAGTTCCGTTTTTGTGATTTTTCAGTTACATAATAAAAAAAATAGTTTCAGTAGTAACTTTGTTTTATATTTTTTCAGTCGTCTGTTGTTTAAAACATGTTAAAGCGTTGAAACTTTGATTACATAAGTGACTATTCAAAAATTCAACTTCATCGCTTTTCTGTTTTTTTCGCAAATTCACTATTTTCGATAGCAAATTGCTTCCGTTATACGACTAGTTATTTTTTAACAATCTGAGAGAGTGTGAAAAAACTTCCAGTACAATGTTTCTTAGATTTTTTTAAGTTTCCAATTCCGGAGATAAAATTCATTTAATGCTGCCAAAAAAAATATGAAACCTTCTAAATTAGCTGTTCCGATAAAAACATCAGGTAAACACAAAATCCGGCTGATATAAAAAAAGAAGAACAAAACAGCGGCTCTCCTGAAATTTCGATGAAAGTACAAAACGACTTCGATAAGGTCTTGAATATGCTCTGACTGGCTATTTAAAGGTTAGTTTAGAATTTGCGGTATGTAATTGAATAGACAGCAAAAGAAGTGAACAGCTGTAGTATTACCTATTGTGTTTGTAAACAGTGAATTTATTTTGATAAAAATTAAGACATTGAAAGTGAAAGTGAATATTTTTAAAAAAATTTAACCCACAGAATATGTTGCAATATCTTAAAAAATTTGTCTGAAAATGGGACCATTGTAAAAACTGAATGCTCCCGAAAAAAATTACATTTGCAGGGAAGTTGAAAATTTCCGACCTTTCAAAGCTCGAACACAACAGCTATACACGATAGCATTTTTTTAGTTTTTTGCCAAATTTACTCACTAATTCATCAACTGGATCATCCAACATTTCACTGTGTAGGTTTTAAAACATGCTTATAAAACCAGCTGAAATTTGAAATTAAAAATGTTTAGTCTGTGGCTGAGAAATTACCATGACTATCAAATTACGATTTTTGCACAATTTAAACAATCCCCATAATTTACTTGAAAAAATTGTTAGCAACAGTTTACATGAGTTACAAAATATCTTCTCCTAAAAAAACCAACCAAACACCTGAAAATGACAATTGCATAAATTGCATTGCTTATAAATTTACATTTAGTCTAATTCTTAATTACTTTTACCTTATTTCACTTAACAAAGATATACATATAGTCTTACTGAATGCCGAAGGATTAAGATGACTGCCGAACAATCAATTTCGGCCAAAATCTGACCGTCTGTCCAGCTCTATATAAAATATTGCTGAATGCGCCGATAATCAATAACATGTTTATAATAGTGTTATTTATGTATCAATAGAACTCCGTAACACCAGATTATACTATTGTCATCCCAGGTAGCACAGAAAAATTCTAAAAATCTTTAGTTTTAGAATAATAAAGCTTCTCCAAAATGGAAGAACTTGAAGTTATTTTCATAGTTTTATTTGGAACTCCTGTCAAGTGTCCCAATATAGGGTTGTTAAAAAAAAGTTATGGATAGTAATGTAATTTCTGCCATCCTTAATTACAGGCAACCGTGAAGACTGAACTCCATGAAAATAGAAACAAGGCAGTCACTAGAAAAAAAATATGGTATCATGGCCGTAAAATTATTCTACTATTAGTCAAATTGTTGCACATTTTTAAATTATCATAAACAGTAAAATTAGATTATTTTTAATAACTAAACATCTTTCAAATTCAACTTCTACCCTTCTGTTATATTCTTCAGCTTGATTTTCGAAAAATTTAACAAAATGTTACAGTTTCTTTAAAATGACCACATCTTTTCAAGAATTAATTACCTCGAGTTTTTTATCCTGCGATACCTACCAGTAGAATTTGTATCCGGAAATTAATCAATAACGTCACAACACACCACAAAACCATTAAACTTTTAATAAACTTCCTGTTAGATTCCCTATAGAATCAGAGCGAGAGATATCCATTTATCGTTCAAATTAAAACCAGATATATATTCGGATAGAAGGATCTTGGCAAATCTCCCGCTTATATCCCTTTAGGCCTTTTAAATAAATGTTCACGTTCACTTCAGTCGCAGGTTGTCACCCATTCCACAACTAGAAAGGGTAAAACGATTTGGCCTCTCCTGGCGTTTTGAAACGGCAATCCGTTAAAGTTCAAAGTCATCAATTAAAATACCATCTGCAAATACAAAAGTTGGTTACGGCTTTGAACATTTGTACTATCGGATGCTTTTATTATCTATGGGATTACTATTTCTCAAGGCAACAATTAAATTGGTACTTATCACCCTCAGATACATTCTTCAACAATTCAAAAACAGAATACTGGTAATCAATATTCCCAAAAACTTTAAAAAAAAAGATCGTCTTCAATAACTAAGCACCTATTTGCAAACAACACACAAATAAATAAATACAAACGATAACTTACCTATTAAGTATAAATTTATTTTCTATCTATGTAGTATATTTTTGAAATAGGTACTACGGAATTATCAATTCAAACATTTGGCTTGAAATTTAAATACACCAGTTTATACAGCAAAATTTAACTCATTTTCGGACATAAAATTCAACAGCAATTCGCTTATACCATCAAGTCTGTGTTGCCTGTAGTGGCTTTATTTAGCTCATTAATCTCTGTCGTCCCTGTATCTAGGCAAAGTCTTGTATGCGGATTTATGTTAAAATCTATTGATCATACTACGTCTATAGCTTCTTTTGTCACTGTACAACTCTGAATATATGTTACTAACTGGTTTGTGTGACCATGACTTCGTGAGGTCTTCAATATTGCAATGCCTTGTAATAAAGTCCCTATTAAGTATTTTCACGAGACAACCTTAATTGTCTTCGACTTTAAAGACAGCATCCAATAAGTAGCAGTGAAAAAAAGTAAAAGCAAATAAAACATTTACGCTCATCAGTAATCTGATAAATTGGGTGTGTTTGGTTTCTCTATTTCTTAATCTTAAATATTTCATATAAAATAGCTGTTGATTTTCTATAACTTGATTTAATGTGCCTATTTTCAAAATTGTAATTTAGGACATGGGTTTGTAAACTCCTTTTGATCTTTATTATTGTACAAAACACCAATATACCGTAACATTCGTCTAAAGCGTAAAGAGTCACATTCTGAAATATTATCCCCATTAAGAAACATTGTATTTCTTCATAATATTAACGTTATTAGATTGCCTAGGGATTTCAATAACTATATATTACAAGAAGACACAACAGTAATTTATCGTATTACCTCAGGCCCATTTCTCTTCTGAAATGTTTTGTGAGCATTTCTGCTAAGTATATTTGTTCATTTTTGTTTTTACACAAATAACAGCAAATACTTAAAGAAAAAAAAGGAAAATAGCTACAGAAAAATGACATTGCACACTTCTCTTTATAATATAACATATATTGTAAGAGCAAATGAAAACAAAATCAGAAATATGTCTACACTAATTCAGATTCAACAAAATATTACGTTTAGGCTGAATTTATACAACGTCGTTTCTTTCTGATAAAATACAGGATGTATATAACTTTTAACAGTATACACACCAATTTATAGTGTAAAATTCAGCTGCAATGCGCTTATACCATCACGTCAGTAACAGTTTATAGATAATTATTGCCAAAATTTTAACAGCAAACTCGTGTAAGTAAAACGATTTAAATTATAAAAACTCGCAAAATGCGAATTTCTTTTCTTTTTTGCTTATATAATAAAAAGTAATGGAGGAATCGTAATGCCTCCTTAACGAGTATTTATACTCGTACATCCTTTTTGGATCATGTTTTACCGAGTAAACTCAGAAAATCTGGTCAAAAGTGGATTTTTGATTTTGAATTTAAAACTTTCTGGTAACTAACACTTGAATATTCGTCATTGTCAAAACGATAGTTTATCATATTAAGTTATATGGGCTCACAATAGATACATTGCATAAAATATACGAGTATGCGACAGCCAGCCAGCAGTGCACTGACAATAGCTGTCAAGGCACATGGACGGATCTAGAATTTTCTTAAGGGCACGAGATCAAAATTATGGTAAATTGTATCACTATATGTTTTTCTCAGCAGTTTATTACGTTTTTATTCACATAACTATTGACTGTTCATATTGGTCTATTGTTTCATTGGTTTATTAAGTTAAGTTAATAATGGACTTTTTCCACTGACTGAATCCGCCACTGTCTAAACATCGGAGGGTGCATCGTTTAAGCTAAAATTCAAAAGCAGAATTAATACATTTTACGGCACTATGACCAATATCCAGGATATACGAAGTGAACTGCATTTTATAAGCTTTCGAAATATATTTTGCATATCACTATAGAACAATCGTGGTTAATACGATACCTCCTGTAAAATATTTCTACAAATTGTTTAAATTGCAATTCTGCAAGGTCTACTTAATGTACAATATCGATCTTCAGCGTTATTAATCTCAACGTTATAGGCTATCACTAGCAGTCAGATTAAGGTTCCAGCTGTTATTACAACCAAGTTATGACTTTATCTTTAAATCACTCACTTTTACATCGATTTTTCCAGCTTTTCATTTTGAAGATTTTGCTGTTAAAATTATGTAAGTTATGACATATATTATTTACGTGATGGCTTATGCGGTTTGTTGAATTTTGTGTCGGCTAAAAATCTATTGACTGGTGTAAAAACCTACCTTTAGCTACGTTGTTAGTGGCCGTTTCGGAAGTTTACGGGATGATTCCAGACAATTTGGTGATCCTAAGAGAATTGCAATATAATTAAACAAACAAAATTTTAGGTTTACTAAGTAATGACTGATTACTAGAGTTATTAAATAAGTTAAGATAAAATATAAATTAATAAACAATTCTTTTTTTCTGTTATCTTATTTTTTTTCCAATTTACGTTATTCTTTCACTGCAGATAAATTTACATAAGATAGGTAGACAGACAGACGATCACAACGAATCACCTGTATTATTGAGATAAATCATTGATTTTCTTAATAAGTAAAATTCTGAAATATACGAATTTTCTCAAATTTGTTTAAGGTAGGTAGCGATTAATAGTACACGTTTCCAACATTTTTTTTAGTTAATATACGGGTGTTCCAAGGACAACGTGGCACCGGGAATATTTCCCAAAATACCCACTATTTTGAAAATCGCAAAGACACGCCACAAGAATACGAAGGGGGACATATTTGGTCATACTAACCGTTAACTAAATTGCACCCTCACCACCCCCGCTCTAGCTTCTCATTTTTATTAAAAAAAACTCTATCTTAAGAAACACCTCGTTTTAAAGCCTGTATAGGAAAGAATTCAACAGTGTGTCGTTTTCAAGATTCTATAATTTCTGATATCCTAGATGTCGGTCTTTACATCTCGCCGCTGCAATTCTGAAGTTATTGACGAATAATAATTAAAACTTAATAATTCGTTTACAATTTTAAAGACTTCTTGCTATTTCTACAAGGAAAATGAAACTGACAATTTATTTTAAATCATTTTATTATAATAGATGTTCAATATAGACTACATTGTATAGCCTGTTTGATAATGTATAGATATTTCGACGTGTAATTTTTGAGTTGCGACACTGTGTATCATTGCTCATGTAACAAAAAATGTCTTTTCGTTAAAAAAACAAATAACTTTTTGCTAGTAAATGTCTTTCAGTTTCCACAGTCGCTTCATTGTAGTTAAGTCTTACTTCGTTATTTAATTTACTCGACACATTAACGACAAAATTAAAATCATAGTTTTTATTTTTTCTTTTTTCTTCTAAACGTTGTTTGTGGCATATTCTTGATTACTTTTATGTTTTTTTGGGCAATGACCCCACAATAGAAATAAAACGAGGTATACTGCAGGAATACCAAACGTGTATTCTGACTTCGTTGTCAATGAGAATAGACAAAGGAATGACACCTCGAAGAGAGTATTCAATATCTCTGACAGGTGAAGTAACCTGAAAATTTTATCGTGACATTCTGTCCTAGGAGTTAAGGGAGAACAGTAATTACACGGAACGGCTCCAGATTCGGAACCTGTGTGTACTGATTCTCTTGAAAATCCTAGATGTCGGTCTTACATCTCGCGTCTTCAAATTTAACGAAATGCATCAAATGCATAAAGAAGTGTTCGAGAGGACATTCAATTGTGGGAAGCGCAACTGATGAAGGTTCCCGACCAGAAACAATATATATTATATTTATATATATAATATATATTGTCTTGCGTGCAAAGGAATGACACCTCGAAGAGAATATTCAATATCTCTGACAGGTGAAGTAACCTGAAAATTTTATCCTGACATTCTGTCCTAGGAGTTAAGGTAGAACAGTAATTACACTTAATAAAGGTCTTTTGTGCTTGCGCATACGCTATGTTCAAACCACAATAACTCCTAAAGTAATAAACATACAGTTGTGAATTTAATGTTGTATTGTAGCTTAACTCAAAAACGTTCGATTTAGTGAAAAAAAATGAGAGGTAATCGGGACTACTTTTGCATTGATTTGCAATAATTTGTTGATTTGCATAATTTTTTTACCCTTTTTTGCATTTCATCTTTTTTTCAAAAGTTAAGAAAACGTTAACACTTTGTTTTGAAATGTTGTTGATAGACAGTTTTATTGTCCGTCGAATAAGCCTATTTTTATCTCAGTAAGACCAAAACTTTAAGAGATATGAACGTTTTTGTTCACATGTTCCTCAAAAAAACAAAATGGCTGCCATATGGCGGGGTGGGGTATTGAGCCCTAGTATATAGTGTAATTGTGTATTAAAATAGTTGCTTTACATGTATTTAGATTATCGCTCGTTCATAACCGGACACACTGTATATGTCTTGTTTCTCCTGAATTTCAATTACATTCCAGTGCGTTGTATCACTTTTTCTTACAATAAAGGTTTATTGTATGAATTTCCCATACGCCCTGTCCTTAGTCGTAAACATTTGTATCCTTCCCTTTTCCAAGGAAAGGTATATTTCGTAGCGTGCATCTGCTATCTTCTTGTTTTTACGGAATTTTCTAACTCAATAAGGGTGTCGTTCCCTGTTATGAGCGAACCTGTGTAACCTTGTTTCACTGCATCAGACTTTGTTTTTCAATTTGTAAAAACTATATCTAATTTACATTTTGTTTCATGTTATAGAATAATGGTATATTTAAAAACTGTAATCATTAATAACTGTTGGTTTAAAAACACAAATTATCTGAAATTACAAACCTAAACTTTGAAGTCGTTTTGTTTACTTATGGGTGAAAAAGTTGCCACAAAATTTTTCCACCACTCATATAACTCTATTTTTAACCGACTTCAAAAAAGGACGAGGTTCTCAATTCGGTTGTATTTTTATTAGTTTGTTACCTCCGGACTCCGGAAACTATTAACCGATTTCGATCATTCTTTTTTCAATTGATAAAATATACTTCCAGATTGGTCCCATATTTTTTTCAATTTTTTTCAATGACATTTTGCATACAATCGAAAAAAATTTGTAAGCGACTTCTTAATATATCATCATAGTATATGGAGAAGGCGCTCGTATTAAAATATTTTAGTTATTGTTATTCGAAATCTAGCGTGAAATTAATTGAAAATATATTGGAAGTTCATCATCAATGACATGAAATGGTCCATTTTGCAATAAATCGATAAAATCTTGTAACCGATTTCTAAATGTATCACCATAGTATATGGTGAATGCGCTAGTATAAAAACACCTTAGTTATTGTTATTCGAAATCTAGGATGAAATTAATTGAAAATAGTTCATCATCAATGACATGAAATGGTCCATTTTGCAATAAATCGGAAAAATCTCGTAATCGACTTCTTAATATATCATAATATGAATGCGCTGGTATTAAAACATTTTAGTTATTCCTATCCGAAATCTAGCATGAAATTAATTGAAAATAGATTGGAATTTCATCAAAATATTTCCAGATTAATGTTTCCAATTTGCCTGCATATATATAGGGTCTACTTGAGTTAGAATAATATCGAAAATTTTGTTATTAATAATATGTAGAAAGTAATAAATAGGTTAGTCTCTAAAAAAAATGCATAGTCTTGAAACATAAAACGCAATCATGATATATTTATTACTTTATCAATAACTGTATACGAGGTTTGTCAAAAAGATGCATTTTCCTTAATAGTGAAGTATCTACCATTTCTTTTGGTAATATCCAAACTGGTTAAGAATGAACGTTAATTAACGTTTTCAAAGAAAAAAAGTTGCCGATTTTAGGATTGGTAAAAACTTACCAGTCACATGTTAGTTTGAGGCACACATGAATGTTATACAAGTTTATTGTTACTCATTATACAAGATGGTTAAAAAATGTTATATGTAGGTGTAGCTAATAAGAAGTTTTATATGCTTACATAAATTCGTTGAAATATAATGTGTTTTAGAATTATTTTTATACTCGATGGTTAAAATACGTTAGAAACTAAATGTTTTGTTAGATGGCATATAAGTAGTTGCATATACAGACGAGTTATATAGAGTGGAGTGGAGAGAAATTATAGTTATACAGGTTGATTAGAAAAAAGCTAGAAAAAAATTATATCGGGAAACCCACAAACAGTTGATTACTTATGATAATTGAAAGATAGGGTGGAGTAAGACATATGTTATACAAGTTGTTTTAAAAAATGTTAAAAGAATCTTATACCTGTAGGGTAGCCCCTTAGCAGTTACAAATAAATAATGGTTGGAGTATATGGTAGAGTGGAATTATAGTTTAACAAGGTGGTTCAAAAAATGTTAAATTGAGTGGCTGTTGGCAGATGCATATACAGGGTGGTGACTTATATGCTGGAGTATAATTATAGGCATGCAGCTTGATTTAAAAAATGTTAGAACAAAAGTTTAAAGAAAAAGTTATTCTTCATAAAAATCATTGTAATCATTGCATGCTACTTTTTCAACTGTATACGAGGTTTGTCAGCAAATATAAATTTTGGTTAAAGTAAAATAACCTTATTTTTCATAATATATAAAACTCTTATCAAACACAAATAATAACAATTATAAAATGCATCTAATTATGCCACATCACTAGAAATTCTATAATAAATTTTCATGTAACTTTGCCAAATTGTATACTAGTTTTGATAAACAATAGAAATTTTGTTTAAGTTTAGTACCTTTATTATTTTCAATAATAATTCAAATTGTAAACAGACAAAGTTTATTATCATTGAAACTACGTTCTATTATGCTATTTCAATTAAAACTGTATAACGATTTATTATAAGATTCCGCGGAGAGGAGACTATTCAATGAATTTCAGTATAATTAAGAGACCTAAAGAATGATGATACTCAGATCGTCTACAATATAGTGGACCCACCTCAGTTATTCTATTCAACAGTAAACAAGGTTGGTCAAACTAATAAATGTTGCTTACAAGTAAAATACCTTATTTTAGGAAATAAAAGTTAATTCGATTTGAAAACTGCATCCAATTAAGCCATTGCATCACTACGAATTGTAAAATAAAAAAAGCATGAAATAATTCTTTGCTACAACAATTACATACTTTTTCTGAAGTCGGTTCCAAGCTAAAATGACAATATTTGGGTAAGTACATTTATATTATTATAAAAAATTAGTTCATGTTTTTTAGTCGTTATTTTTTGGGTTTTGTTTTTTAAAGTAATTATTCCTGCTAAATTCGTATCAACAACCTTCTTTCGATACCAGCATCGATAGTTTTGTTTCGACACAACTACCGATACCGGTATCGATACTTTTGTTTTCGTACCTCTTGCTAGTGCTCACCTGAGATTATTGGCTGGAACCACCACTGTCTGCTCTCTTATGAGCAATCCTAGTCAGATAATGTTTTTCTAACGTAATTTGTAGGTAATGTTGAACTGCCTTGGCTAATCGTAATTGTAAATTGTTTTTCCGAACTCATAAAACACAAATCTTTGTGAGAAGAGAAAAACTACGTCATATCATCATATGATTATTAACCCGACCGCGACTTCAAAAAAGGAGGTCCTCAAGACAGTTGTATTTTTTAGACTTTGTTACCTCAGTATTCCTTTAACTATTACCCGATTTCAAATTGCTCGCATGTTTTTTCAATTTTATTCAATTCCATGAAATGGTCCATTTTACACAAAAACGAAATAATATTATTAATTTATAATATTTGGCGAATGCGCCAGATTAAATGATGCAAATCTGTGTTAATTGATATTGATTGAGATTTAATCAAAATATTTGTTAATTAACCACTTTAATGATGAATGTTCTCAATTAACCTTCATATATAGTGTGCAGTTGAGTTAGAATCATAAAGCAAACTTTCTAAATGATATTTAGAAAAAAAGTTATTCTTCATCAAATTATCGGCATGGTCTAACTATAACAAAATCGTCACTTGTCAATTTTATCAATAAATGTATACGAGGTTTGCCAAAAAAAGATTGAGACTGGTTATGAATTAAAAAATTGGCTATTATTGGATGTGAAAAACTTACGAGTTCACATCTTAATTTGAGTCTCAAATGAAGGTGTGTTCTCTGTGTCATTATTATTTCATGCCAATACATATCGTTATACAGAATCGTTAAAAAAATGTTATATTAAGTGTCCATTAGCATATGCATATTAGAACGAAAATGCTCTATTTGATATATAGCATGGTTGTAACATAAGGTGAAGAAGAATTGCAGGTATACAGGGTGGTTAAAAAAATGTTAGAAATAGAAATGATTTATTGCATTGCTCACAAGATGTTGCATAATGGTTGAAAAATAGGGCGTAATAGAATTATATAGGTGGTTAAAAAAATTTGTAAAAATAAAAAGTGTTTATAAGGACTACCTGGTATTTTGTTAATTTTATTAAGTTACAATTTATACAGTGATGGGCAAATGTGTGGAACCAAGTAGATATCTCTGGAATTATTAGAGATATCAAAATGAAATTTGGAAGGTGGATACTAGTAGATTGCCTATTTATTTCTAATTTTTTTTACAATTTTGAACTTTCTGTTTTACCGGAAGTAATGTCGATTTTAAAATTTGCAATGAAACACCCTGTATAGTATTTTAGTTTATCATGAAACATTTTATTGCGAATACAAAAATATCGGGTTTGATATTGTTTACTTCAATACCTACCGAGATATTAACAGAAAAGTAACTAAGGAAAGGAAAAATTCGATGGTAGCTAAACTCGGTTCAGATTTCATTTACGTCCGATATAAACAAACCGCTCGGTAAGGATTTGTATTTCTATTGGCCAATCGGTGGCATTATACCGTCACAGCCAACAGCACTGCTTGTTCCATATTCGAATACACGTGCGTTTGTTTTAATCAGGCGCACATTAAATCTGAATCAAGTTTAGTAGCCAATGAAATTCATTGCAGAAATGACAGTAGTTGCAAAATAAGTTATTAGTTTTTTTTTATTTGAGCGTAAAAAGATTGTATTGTTTTAATTTGATCGTAAAATGGCAGAATTAAGTGAAAGAAAAAGAATAGAAATATTAATGATGATTGGGTATGGGGAGAGGAAAAGGACGCATCAAGAAGTTTGTGACCTTTTAACATTGTTCATCCGAATACACAAATATCCCGTTCAGTAGTGACGAAAACTTTGTGAAGGTACGACACAAGTGGAACAGTTAGCAACTTACCAAAAAGTAGACGGTTAAAAAGTGCAAGTAATGAAGGTGTAGCTCAAAATGTTGCTATTTCTTTGGAAGAAAATCCTCACTTATCCACTACCGACCTCGACAATATGTATGGAATTAGCCGTCGTTCAGTAGGAAAGATATTAAGGCGAGAAAAATATCATCCATACAAAATTCGCCTCGTTCAAGAACTCTCCGAAGACGATTTCGACAGACGTTTGCAATTTTGTGAAACGATGATGGATATTTGTAACCGTGATAATAATTTTATAAGAAATGTGGTGTTTTCAGACGAGGCTACATTTTGTTTAAATGGTACGGTTAATCGACATAACTGCCGCTACTGGTCGCAAAGTAATCCTAATTGGGTACAAGAGACTCATACACAACATCCCCAAAAATTGAACGTTTGGGCCGGCATTTATAACAACAGAATCGTGGGATCCTTCTTTCTACAAGAAACTTTAAACGGAGATAGGTATTTACAGCTTTTGGAGACACAAGTTATTCCGGCATTGGAGGTAAATGGACAATTACCAAATAATATCTGGTTTCAGCAGGATGGAGCACCACCTCATTACGCTCGCATTGTTCGAGATCATTTAGATAGGACATTTCATCACAAATGGATTGGAAGAAGGCGTACTTATGAATGATCTGCACGAAGTACCGACCTTAATCACTAGACTATTTTCTGTGGGGTTACTTAAAGTCTAAGGTTTATGTTGATAGACCAAATAATTTGCAAGAATTAGCTGCAAGAATAACTCAAGACATCCAGAGAATTACACCATAAGTAATACTCGTAGCTAATGTTACTAGAGAATTTAAAAACCGACTTGCTTATTGTCAAGAAGTAAACGGTGCTCAGTTTGAACATCTAATACATTAAGTGTAGTTAAGTTAAGTTTCAATGTTTTGAAAATCACTTTGATTTAGTTAATAATTATGATTATGTATTTCTTTAATGGATATTAGATTTTTCCTTTCCTTAATTACTTTTCTGTTAATATCTCGGTGGGTATTGAAGTAAACAATATCAAATCCGATATTTTTGTATTCGCAATAAAATGTTTCATCAGAAACTAAAATACTATACAGGGTGTTTCATTGCAAATTTTAAAATCGACATTACTTCCGGTAAAACAGGAAGTTCAAAATTGTAAAAAAATTTAGAAACAAATAGGCAATCTATTGCAATCCACCTTCCAAATTTCATTTTGATATCTCTAATAATTCCAGACATATTTGCTTGGTTCCACACATTTGCCATCACTGTATAATGTTTAAAATGAAAAATCTTTTAAAGCTCTGAGGTTGTTGCGATCGTTTCTAGAATGCGGTAATTTGTTTACTTAAAGTGAGCCCAGACATCAATAGAGGGACATATTTTGTTAATATTCCAATACTTTTTGAATTATTTGCAATTGGAAATGATGATTTATTATAGAAAATAAGGATGTTTTCAAAGGGTTTTCCCCGGATTCCTCGAAAACAAAGAAATTATTTTTTATGACAACCCTAAGTGTAATACAAACAAGTTACGGCTCCTTAAAAGGGACATATTTTTGTCGATTACTTAAGTATTTAACATTAAATAAGTACTTTTTTACGAAACAACTCATAACAATTTTCGAAATACCAGAAAACACCTTTAAAATGAGCAGGATTCCATTATAATTAAGCAAATTACAACGGAAAAAGATAGGTCGCTCGATTTACCAAAATATATACATATTTTGTTTTTAAAAATTACTTTCCCAAATGTTGATTTTATCAGGAACTCAATTTTTGTATTAATATTTACATTAAAAAAAAAACGATATTGGAACGAATCGCCTGTAAATTTGTGCATCGGTGAAACAGGGGAGAGAACCCTCTTGTTGTAATAGCTCCGAACTCCAAACAATTTGCTTTTTTTAATTAAAAACTTGCATGGTGTAACCATAATATTTATTTACTTGTTGAATTCAGTTTCATTTCATGATTTTTGGTATCCCACGTTCCGATGGTGGAAACTATTACCATGTAGTAGTCAGTCCTGATACAAGACTACATACTTTGTCATATAGATTAAATATGTAATACATGTAATAAATATATCTTCAAAAGTAGTAGTTAGTCAAAATTGTAGTCTATATAATCTTAATAACATATACAGTGAGGACGCGTGGATTGGAATAAATTTATTTAAAATTCAGGTGTTTTTTTTTGACTGCGGTTTTTGTGATAATAAACTTATTTATACACGGTGTCCCAGAAATAAATTGCGACCATCAATTTCATTTTTTCAAATGGAAACATTTGTTTTTTATTTTATTTTTGAATTCTGCATTGAATTCTAAGTATTTTTCATGTACAATATCCTATACCGAAGATTAACAGTTATTAAAAAAATCACACTTCTTTCTAAAGTTAAGAAAACAACGGTGAAAATAAGGAGTTTGTTGAATTGAACCCATTTATTTCGCATGAATGGAAACAGAACTTTACCCGAATGGTGAAAACCCCAATATACTAGCAGATTCGGTATGGTTTGAACAGGATGGATCGGAAGGAGAGGTAATACCGAATGGACAGCTAGGTCTCCAGATCTAACCCTGTTAGATTTTTATCTTTGGGTTACGTAAAATCAAAAGTCTACTTCAATAAGCCGGAAAATATTGAGGTATTAAAGAATAGAATTAGGGCCGAAATACAACAAATCCTGCCGCTAAATGAAGTGTTACGACAATTTGAAAACCGTCTCAGGTAGTGTCAGGAAGTTAATGGTCAACAATTTGAAATGGTGATGAATTTTTTTTTCTTCAATTTTGAAAGAAATTTAATTTTTTAATAGCTGTTAATTTTTGGTACATGAAAAATACTTAGAATTTAATGCAGAATTCAAACATAAAATAAAATACAAATGTTTCCGTTTGAAAAAATGATGCTGAAAATCGCAGTCCATAAAACACAGACGTGTCCGAGCGTTTTTCAAAAAAACCAACACCAGAATCTATATATAAATAGGCAAAGACAAAACGATTAGGTACCATTTTCTCCTCTGTCTCTCAACAGATTTTCTTCATTTTTGTTTTGTTTAGTAGCTACTGACGACTTTCAGTGCATAATGCTAATATTAATTTATAATATTGATTCATTCATTAAATGAAATATAATACAAATTCATTATTTACGTCTACACTGTCAACCGCTATTTGATCTGTGCCGGTGGTGCCGCCGCCACCAGACGGTCAAAACTCAAAACATTGAGTAATTATATATGAAGGGAGCGATCGTTAGGTATATTCTTAGAGCATGTACTTCTGGAAGTGGCATACAAGCGTTGTTATTGTTTAGGTTTAGTCGTAAAATAGCCAATGTAGTAGATCAGTATTGATTTTTCGGACGCGTTGCAGTAACTTTCATATTAAATATTCTGTTTTAAATGCGAATTTAATTATTTGATTAATATATTATTACCACAACCTTCCCGAAGGTTCGTGTAAAAAACTGTCAGGCTGCGGACAGTAGGGAATGTATTAAATATTTAAGTTCTCCTAGGGTTGTTGGACCTCTCATTTCTTTAACATTCCTGAACTTGATTGAAACTGCAAATGACGAAAACTTTTAAGTTGCAAAGAGCAACCTAAAAATAGACTTTTTACAATTTTATGAAATAATGAAATTTGACCACTGTCCGACCACTGGCTTAAAATAGAAACCAATGAATTAGTGTTTGGTGACATATATTCTCTCCCTCTCCCTCTCCCTCTCCCTCTCCCTCTCCCTCTCCCTCTCCCTCTCCCTCTCCCTCTCCCTCTCCCTCTCCCTCTCCCTCTCCCTCTCCCTCTCCCTCTCCCTCTCCCTCTCCCTCTCCCTCTCCCTCTCCCTCTCCCTCTCCCTCTCCCTCTCCCTCTCCCTCTCCCTCTCCCTCTCCCTCTCCCTCTCCCTCTCCCTCTCCCTCTCCCTCTCCCTCTCCCTCTCCCTCTCCCTCTCCCTCTCCCTCTCCCTCTCCCTCTCTCTCTCTCTCTCTCTCACACACACACACACACACAACAATTTCTCTCTTCGATACATTTGATTCCACTTTAAGCCCCGTAAAATGAAAATCGTTACAAACACCCTATACGAAATACATGGAAATTTAACAATAACAGTATGGGTTAAAAACAAGGATAGTACATAAAGCATTGCTCGATAGACCTTTTCTAATTAAGTTGTTATCAATATCACACTAAACAGATGAAACAAAACCAGACAAACTCTTAAAAACACGGTGATACGTCACAAGGAGGCTGCTTTTTTTTCGAAATTTTTTTTTAACATTGCTCAAGCAATCCTTTGTAGAATATCCTTGGGTTAGGTTAGGTTGGGTTAGAAATATATATTTTCTAATTCTCTTGATGTCTTGATTTCTGCCTTATATTTTAATACAGGTTAGGTTCGGTTAGGTAAGTGGTCCTATGTGCGTTAGTAGTTACTTATAAATTAGTTACTTCCAATTAAACGCTGATTTTGAAAATACCTAGCCAGAATGTAATAACGGTGAAATATACAATCCGGCTATATGCCAATCTTTACCCTATTTCACTTTCTATTATTTCTTTCCCCAACAAAAAACTAGGTATCCCCATAATGTATTCAATAATTCATTTTTTGTTGGGCAGCTCTCGCGTATTTATTCATTAAAGAAAGGAATTAATTTTTGAATTCTCATACCTGTATTACTTTTAATTTTTCATAAAATTATTCCCCACCTGCCCCCTCAGTTAAGTGAATTGTTGCAAATTGACTGAACATCTTTCTTTTTTTTTGGAGAGCAGTAGGTATACATTATACATACCAGCTATCACTCTAGTAACATTTTCTATTTCCCCTATAAAAAATAGAAACCCCAATTACCACTACCCACTAATTAAATATTGTAGCTTTCTATTAGTGAAATAATTTTAAGAACATATAAACAAATTCTACCTCTTCATATATTAGGACACAAAATTCCCAGTTTTAAAACACCCTACTATACCTAAATACTGGATACAATATTTCATAGAAATATTATATTTCAATATCCTGCATTATTCAAATTCTCTACAGTCTGCTTTTATTGTTCACTACATTTAACTCACTCAAATAAAGCCCGATCGTTTGTCATGATTTTAACGCTGGTGAAGTGTGAAATTATAGCGTTCCTGACAAAAGTGAGACATTCAATTTGGAGCTTACGGGTCAGTTAACATTCAATTGCCTTTACCGAAAATTAGAGAAAAGAGGCGCTTGAAAATTAAATTGCTCGATCTAAATTGTTATATCCTCATTTCTTTTCTTTTGACTAATTAGCCTAAATAAGTTTTTTAATCCTGTTTTTAAAAATAACAAAAAAATATTTTTTTAATTTACTACCCTTTCGAAACGTTATAGCTTTTAAAGGTAAGAATTAATTATTAACCGGCTTCCAAAAAGGAGGAGGTTATCAATTCGTCGCGTATTTGTTTTATGCATGTATGTTACCTGATTCTTTGTCCTGTTGTGCACTAATTTTAACGATTTTGGTCTTGTTGAATAGAGTATATATCCGGATTGGTGAAACTGGAAAAATTTAACTTAGTATCCATATGCCATAAAAAGTAATTCTTAACGCAACCAACCATATTCAATTATATTGGGGGAAACCGGAATAGTCGAAATACAAATAAAAATTCCCATCACCGACATATTTTGTAACATATCTCGAGACTGGATTGTTAATAATTTATTCTTTTTTCTGTTCCGTTGTCCAAACCACATGTTTTGGATAGCAACTTCTAGCGTTTCGGTAATTCATTGGAATTATTATAATATATAGTTTATAGATTAGTGGAGAAAAGCCAGTTTTAAAAAGTTCATGTTTGTAAAATTCGATAAAGCCAAACCATAATGACGAGCGTTTATTTTCAACAAATTTTTCAGTTGCCCCTACCATTTATTTGACAAGATAGAACCAAATGTTTATAAAATTACGATTTTCTAGTTTTTAGAATTCTTTAATTAGGTAAACTTTGTAGAAAATTAGCGATTTGACTTTAGGTGTTCAGTTACGCCCTCTAGCGGTCATCGTACAACACTCTAAATAATTTCCAGGAATTTCGCGCCACTTTAATCTAGAATATTTTTCCCAAAGCTGTACCACGAGCCATTCCTGAGATATGGATTGCTGCCATTCTTATTTGCCCAACCTGTCTATATATAAAAGATATTCGCATTAAAACTCGTTATATTGTTCAATATTTTCTACCTGAGGTTTAAGTAAATACCTAATGTAAAGCAAATTTATTTTTATTTTGAATTTCTTCCTTTATAGCTAAAATCATAGAGTTAGAGTACCGAGAGTAATCATACTGATTATAGGTTAGTCGATAGAACAATTTTTCATAAACACGTTTAAAAAAATAAAAATACATTGTTTTCTGCTAAGTTTTATGATAAGGAGGGAATGTAATTTCGATTTAGTGTCAAACCTGAAGACAAGTCGTTCTTCTGGTTTTGGCATTTGATGAAGAAGTACGTCATGCCGCTGAATCGGAGTAAGTTCTGATTTCTTTTCGGAAGCCAACTTGGTTGGAATATCAGTCGTAAAAATATTTGTGGAGGCCGTTTATTTCTTGGCAATATTTGAAAGTTCCAATATGAACCGATGACAGAAAATTTTTAGATTTGAGTTATAACCCTTTGTTAAAAGGTGACTATAACCGCCATTTTGAAGTAAAATTGTCATGAAGCAATGTAATATTTTAGGGTTTGATTACAAGGCCATATTCTTGGACTATATTGTCCGGCAGAGATATATATTTTTTATTTATTTATTTTTATGGGAGTGATTCTCCATTAGGCAGTGTATAATTCCGTGTGACCATATTTGAGGAGTTTGGCTAATTACCCATTAAACTAACTTAACAATTTAACCGATTTTTTTGCTGTATAGCCATGTTCACACTCACTGTCATTAATATGGTTGATATTATACCTCGTATTAGTTGGTTACATTATGGATGTACGCATTATGGTCAATGGTACGCAACCATTAGCTGGTTGTTGTCATGTTTTGCGAATGATTTTTGATATTTTTGGTTTCCGTTTTTGATGGCGATAAAATCATGAAGTAAGTCTTTAATTTGGATAGATCCAGTGGCTTTGAGTATCTATTAGTGGAAAGTACAGTACAGATAACTTTTGTTGGTTTATATATTGTATAAGGATTTATTGATCGTAACTATAACAATGGTACAAAATATTTGAATAATTTATAGAATACATTGTAGTTATAATCACTTTCATATTGGCAACGCAAGTAGGTGTCAAATGTAACTGTCCATTAAAAAACTGACTACAAAAAATTTTACTTCCACAATAGTAGAATAGCAATTTATATAATACAACATCAAAAGTGTGTCGCAGGGTTATGAAAAGGAAGAAATTTTTTGTTATTTATTTCCTGTCATTTACGTAACCAATTATTTTTAGTATGCAAATTTCCCATGGCGAGTGGAAAACTTTACCAACAAAATATAACTCACCTGACATCCAGGGCCACATGCATATATAGCTGAATAAGTTGACGTTTAGATGCAAACATATTTGCACCAAAGTGGTTGAAATGAGAAAATATGTTTATACCCGTCGCCTGACTAAACTACATTAAAAAATAAACATTTTGCTCTACGTAAATACACCTGGGGCACTTACTTTACATATATTGTTACAAAAAACAAATAAATTGAACATATTTTATTCAAGTATGAAGCTATTTTAAGGTCTCAGAGTCTATAGTCCAGGAGAGATCTGCTTTGGGTTGGTTATTCTCGGTCGGACCTTAAATTTTGATGGTAATGTCTCTGGGAGCTTGTTAAGAATAAGAATTTTCCAGTTTGGAAATCTGTGCTCAACCCAAAGTGAAAAAATTGGCTTTTTAAACGCTCTTCTTTATTATACATACGTTAGAAGTGAATAGAAATTTATTTGATGGCAATAAAATTAATTTTTCCCACGTCGAAAAATCGAATGCTCGTTTTCATAAAACTGTATTTATTTACCTGTAAACAATATACCTCGAGATTACAGTGTTTATCCAATATTCTTGACCCTGAAAATTCTGGGTTGAAGAGTTAGCTAATTTGAGGGCAATAATCGGCTGATCGATATTTCTTCAAACTTTTGCCGGTCAACAACATGCCATACTAACAGAGGTATAGTTTGTAACACTGCTTCCCTCTTTGTGATTGTAATTATCCGGATTCGACAAGTCATCACTTCGATGCAGAGCCAGTCTATCTGACTGCACCATCAGTGATTTCTTTGGGAGGTTGTCTTCTAAGTGAGTTTCTCTTAGCAGAGTTCTTCCTAAAGATGTTCTATTAAGAAGGTGAACATCACTGCTCATTTAACTCTGTTCTTTAATGGATTTTCCTCCAAATTTATTTCTGTATTTACAGGTTCTGCAATTCCGTATATTGTCACTGCAGGCATTGATTGATTTACAGGTATTGATTGATTTACAGATGTAGGTTTAATAGGTTTGAGACTATGGAGTAGTCTCAAACTCAAACTCCTTATCCCGATCCATAACTCCGTTAGGTAGACTTCTGTTACTCTTAATCCAGAGCCTGTATTATTTCCACTTGTTGCAAATTACTAGTCTCACATTATTATTACTGGTTGGTCTTGTCAATACAAGATCATCATCAAAATATCTCAGTATGTTGTACTCTTAGTCAAACCAGAATCCATGGTCCAAGGACCTTACGCTATAAAGGCAAAATAACCACGTTCTTTATTGGACCAAGTCCCTTAGTACAATATTCGGCTCTACTTATTTATGCAATAAGACTATGTAGAAACTCTCTCAAGTACAAGCTGCAAAGATCTCTCTTTCATGGTTTCTCCAAATTTCTCAAGAATCTATCCTCAACCTGAATTCACATGACATCTGTATGGCGCCAATAATTAGTCTCAATCTTTCAAAACAAATTTTCACACCAAATATAATCGTCAGCTGTACGTCAGCCTTTTTATACCATCATAGTGGTTCTCGATCCTGACAAATGGGTCACCAGATTCCTAATCTGGGATACTCTGTATACAAAATTGAAATCTTGTAACTCTTAAGTTGATTTATTGGTGAAAAATAAAGATGATTATCTTTACTTTTCACCAATAAATCAAAATACTTTCCACTACAAAATATTAACTCACCCTTCGACTAGATGTTCGGCTAGGTCGCTGTCTACTGAACTCAAATCTCGCTGTACGTCAGCCTTTTTATATCATCAATGTGGCTCTCGATCCTGGCAAAGGGATCACCAGATTCCTAATCTGGGATACTCTGTATACAAAATTGAAATCTTGTAACTCTTAAGTATACTGTAAAACTTAAGTAAACGATTCTCACTTTTCGAGATTGCTCTATCCTTTGAAGGCAAGACCAATACATTATTTCGTAAAAAGACTACGCCCATAGAATGAAATTTTCGAAAAATGGGTCATTTATTTGAAACATATTTTACTTCGAATTGAATTAATACCGCCATGTGTAGACTGCTTAATTTAAAATATTGGCAATACCAGTACAGGGTATGTGTATTATTGTACCTCTTACAATTCTGCGATTTTCTTAAGCAAACAATTGCATGCATTAGCTAAGGTTAGGTTAAACATCCTGTATCATACCATGAATTCTATTGTGGAGGAATAGCATGTAAATATATCCACGCCAGATGTCCGTCAATCATGATGTCTACGGTCTATATAACGAAAATTGACTTCATATCATATTCGACTATTACTCATTTGTGAGTAGATTTGTTACTAGGGATGAATCGTGGAATAGTGGATACCAAAGCTTTCATATTTATTATTTATCTGCGCCAGAGAACCACATTCATTAAAAAAGAAAACTACGTTATAATGTTATATCAAAACTTCTGCCTGGAATTCATTGACTGGGCCTCCAATTGTAGGAATACCCGCCGTTTCTCGATACACTTAAAGACTTTTAAATGGGAATATTTTTATGTCGTCAACAGTAAATGATTAGATGCAGTTGGACAAAAAAAATCCCCCGTTGTTGTTGTTATTCTGTCTGTGGAATTGTCTTATCATTGCTGAAGAAATTTAAGTCTTTCGTTATTTTACCAAAATCCAAATTAATATCAGAAGTTATTATTTTATGTTTTGCTACCGGATCCGGGTACAATTTTCAAGATTTGTTTAAAACGATTTCGGTATTAGTATGAGTAAATTTCGTATATTCAGGAACGTGATATTCCGCAAAACAGAAACTCTGCAAAAACTAATTTCACTTAATATTGCATTAAAATATTTATCAAGGCTTTTTTCGATATTCTCTCCGAAAATTCGTTAAGCTGCAGCATTTGAATTTGGGCATGCACAACGTTGGATCGACAATTTTCATATTGGTTAGGGTAAACAAGTTTTGATATTCAAACCCCTGGTGAATACAAAAATAAAAGAGCTAATATTTTAACAATATATCAACTTTGAAAGTAACTGTCTCCAATTTGGTTGTCATATATCAGTTTAATACTCTGAATTTATAATAGTCAGCAAAAATTTTCATGTAGCGTTCCTATGTACGACTTTGTTATAAGACAGGGCATTACCAAAAATAAGAGAGAAATTCTGTTCTAGATATCACATTAAAGTCTTAAAAGAAAACCTAAGAAAAACCTTATGAATTATCCCGATATAGGATCGTTCAAAAGGACATTATCATTATTAATTTCATCATTGATTATTAGTAACCAGGAACAGCTTAATTCTATATTTATTTATTTTATTTAGCGTATGGCTTACATCACAGTACATTTATAATGATATTAATAATAGGGTACATATAAATATATAAAATTGTATATGTGGACATTACTTAACAATTAAATACAAATACAAATAGATACTTTGGACCAATTCACAAACAAATGTCTAGTCTTGATATATAATCAATTGCCGCCTTTGTTGCCACCAGGAAATCTTCTGGATTGCCTGTATATGCCCTTATTGGGCAATCTTGCACTATATGGTGTAAGGTGTCGGCGCATCTTCCGCAGTTGAGATGGTTCTGATTCGGTTAAGAGATGTCCAAGTTCGACGAGGGAGATCGAATCCTGTAGGTTTGTTGATTATACACGGCATATTGTGATACATTGGAGCTACTTCACGTTCCCATCTCTCTCTCCATCGCTCATTTATGTCAAAGTTGTTTTGGTAAAGCACATGAGCAGTCTTCAATGGAGGGTGTCTCGATCGAAGTCGATTTCGCTGGATGTCCGGAACATCATTATGAACTTGAAGCTGACGGTTTCTCATAATTTTGTTAAACTCTCTAACCAGGGCATGTTCTCGGCGCAGATTGGGAGGAGCTATGTTGCTAAGAATAGCCAGCCATATTGTATGGGTTGGCTTTATTGTCCCTGATATAGTGCGCATAGTTAGGTTTAATTGAGTGTCGACCATATGTGTGTGTTTGCTATTGAGCCACACTGGAGCACAGTATTCTGCGACTGGATACGCTAAGCCCAGTGCAGAGGATCTCAGGGTGGATGCGGAAGAGCCCCAAGTTGTACCACAGAGTCTCTGTATTATGTTATTACGTGTTCTTAATTTTGCTGCCGTTCTTGTCAGATGCTCTTTGAATGTAATCGTCCTGTCCAGGGTAACACCGAGATATTTAGAATGTTTGTTGTGAGTGAGTAATTTGTTATCCATGAACACTCTCAATTCTCTCTTTGCCATCTTATTGTTTAGATGAAAGGCAGATACCTCTGTTTTTGCATTACTTGGTTGGAGTCTCCATTTTTTAAAGTATGTGCTGATGTTTGCTAAGTCTCTGGTAAGGATATCTTCAGCAATCTGTATCTTCCTGTGTCCAGTTGCCAAGGTCCAGTCATCCGCATAGCCAAACTTGCGTGATTGGGTTGCAGGCATGTCCGCGATGTACAGGCTGAAGAGTATTGGGGCAAGAACTGAGCCCTGTGGGAGACCATCACTAAGTTTCATCGTTTTGCTCCTGTTTTTCCCCATAATCACTTGGAATGTTCTATTTGAGAGCATATTATTAATGAGATTGGTTATTCTTGTACAGGGAATGATGCGAATCAATTTATATATTAGCCCCTGCCTCCAAACGGTGTCATAAGCTGCTGTTAAGTCTATAAATACGGCAGCTATTAAAAGTTTCTTCTGAAATCCAGCCTCTGTGAATGTTGTCAGTGTCAGTACTTGATCTGTACAGCTGCGATGCGGGCGGAAACCTGCTTGTTCAGTGGGGATGATGTCTATTATCTTTTGGCTGATTCTGTTGAGGAGCAATCTTTCTAATAGTTTATAAACCATGCTTAATAAAGCTATGGGGCGATAGTTTTCAGGCCTGTCGTTTGTTTTCCCTGGTTTCAGTATTGCGATGATTTTTGTTCGCTTAAGTGAGTGGGGGATATTTCCTGACCAAAGAATATCAGTGAAAAACTTTGCCAACCATTGCCTCGCTTGGGGCCACAGTGTTTAAGGAACTCTGGATGGATGCCGTCAAAGCCCGGTGCTTTACCATATTTCATTTCATTTAGAGCAATTATGATTTCTCTAATCCGTATGTCCGCTGAGTATTCAGAGTCTACAGCACAGGTTTTCTTCAGGGCCTTGAGTTCCCTTTTAACTTTAGTTGTATGTGTTCGATCTCGAGGGGCTTTGGATGTAGCAACTATACAAGAAGCAACACTGTTAGATGATATCTTATCCTCTCTACGTTTAGTAGGTTTAGCGGCTCCAAGTGTACGCAGCAGGGACCAAGCCTTTCGGCTTGATTTTTTGAAGTCAAGGCCTTCAACAGTCTCGGTCCATTTTTGTCGTCTATTTATGTCGATGTTGTGTAATAGATCGTCAGCTATTTCGCGATCTCCACTTTGAAGGAACTCTGCGTATAGTTCGTCACATGTCTCATTCCATCCAGGTATGTATTCCTTGCGGTATCCCCTAGGGATAGCCGCCTTCGCAGAACTGATTACCGCTCCCACAAATCTCTTATAGCTTTTTCCAACTGGAGGAATCCAGTTGAGAGTGTAGTCCAGTCGTTCAGAGAATTTTTGCCAGTCGGCCTTATTAAGGTTCCATCTAGGTCGGGGATTTGATCGGATTATCGGTATAGATAGGCCTATATTGATGAGCACTGGGCGATGTTGACTGTGAGGGAAATTCGAAAGAACATCACTAGAGGTAGCCAGTGGTCTATCATTGCCATCCCTCGAGACAAAACATAGATCAGGATTATACTCCCGTCTCCATGCGGCTGATGTAAATGTACCCCGATCCTTGGCGTCAAAAACGAGGTATGTGCTCTGTTCCTCAGCCCAGCGCGCCAAAGCTTCTCCGTTGTTGTCGTTGGCACTATATTTCCACATTTCGTGGTGGCTATTAAAGTCCCCAATATAGACGCTTGGGTGTTGGTGGGTTTTAATCACTTCGGGAGGCCAGTTAGTAGCAGGGGGCTTGTAGATGTTAACCACTGTAACTTCTCCAATTCTGGTGATCACTTGATGGATGTTATTTTGGGTGAAGACATCAAGAAAGGCAGCATTCTCTACATCGCTTCGCACATACGTTGCAACGCCGTACGCTCTATCATATGTGGCTCCCAGTAGGTCGTATCCAGATATCTTTCCTCTTGTCTCTAGTTGTGTTTCATCTTCTGCATGAGTCTCTTGTATGGCTACCAGGTCAATTTCGTTCTCGTACAGGATTTTCTGCAATACCTGGCATTTTGATTTACTTATGCCTTCGATATTAAAATGGCAGATTCGGATGCAGGGTCCAAAATCTTTAGTCAATTGGTCTCTAGAAGGACCAGTTTTGCGGTTCGCATATTGAATCTGTGATGTGGCAGAGATTTATTTATTTGTCTTGTTCTGTCGCCTCTTGTGTTAGTTCATTTAGCGTTACCCAGGGTGCACCACGTGGAGGTGAACTAACTCTACACCCCCTTAATTCTATAGACGTACAATCGCTTTCAATTAATAACATAAAACCAGATTCTTTCATCTTTTGTTTTGTATCTTGTTCTTCTTTGTGTAATATAGTTGAGTTTTGAAATTATATGTTATGACCAAGGTTCCAGATATGTTCACAACTTTTTTACTTTTGGAATTGTCGTTTCTTTATATAATTTATGTGCAGCTGGTGCAGTGGGCCATCATCCAATTCGTGGAAGGGACATTCTTCCGATACTTCTGGGAATCCGAAATGTTTTGTCTCTCAACAGGCCGACTGCTGCCGTTACTGGAAATTCCCTTGAAGCTTCTAGATCACATATAGCTGTTTCCCGATGGTTGCCAAAATAATTCCGAGAGAAATACATAAATACGTACAGCTGGCGATAAATTTTAAATAGTTCTGTGAATATAAATTCTGTTAAAGTAGTGGAAATAAATTGTGAGTTGTGAGTGAGTTGAACTGTGTTTTTAAATAAATCCAAGAACTGAACTAAAGTGTGAAAATAAAAACATGACAATATATAGGTCGAGAGGTTTCTCCAATAGAAAATTTATTACATCCTCAAGAAATTTTATAAATGCTAGTTTTTGAGTTTTATGTTGGCGTTATTTGCTTTAGTTTTTGATATAATTGATTTCAGTGTATTTATTGTTTTGGAATGTTTGAAAACACATGACTTACATTATTTTGGCGTAACATCACTAATCAGTCTTAGCTACTAAAATTTTGTATTGAAGCTATAATTCAAGAATAAATGATGTTATTCTGCCCTCATTTGGATATAATATCAAAATTAGGTCAGATTAATATCTTTTTTCAGGTCACGCATCTTACGCCTCAAAATGTGAAATAAATAAGTGTGAAATATTGAGTCACATTTGACTCATTCATGAGTTACATCCTGTGTAAAGCTTGATCATGTTATTGAATGATATGCTGACGTCAATGACATCATCATCAATATGTTCATTGGGACATGACACAAAAATGAAAGGTGGCTTAGGACCCACGGTTGGAACAAACTTCCTTTCGCTATATAATACATGAAGTTATTTTTCGATTTTTCGTCTACCTCGTCATTCTGTTTGACGCTGAACATCTGATTTCACTATTTTCTCTGGAAAGTATACAAACAGTAAAGAATGAACACCCGAATTACATTAAACGCCATGGTCGTAGCAAGGTTTTGATCTTGGGTGGGGTAAGAAAATGTCAAAAGTAAACTCAATAAAACAAATATATAAGTGTTATAGAAATAAAATGCTGTCTTCTTTTAGTATTTATTTTTTTCTGCAATTAAGTATTAACTTGAACTATAAGAGATCAGCTAAGGTGGAGCAGCCGCCCCATTCTGCTCCACCGTGGCTCCGCCCATGTTGAAAGCATGTAAACCGTTAATATTTGTATCAAGTTATACAATTATATTAACTCACTTTTCTTAAGTTTGTCTTACACGTACTACGTGCAGTTTTCATTTCCCAAATATTCGTTGCAGTATTGCAATAATGAGACAACATAAGTCACAGATATTTTAAAATGAAAACAGATAAATTTTAACGAAATTTCGACGTTTTTAGCATTGATATTACACACGATGCTCATCTACTTAAGTCTCCATACTCGCAGGAGAAAGTCGCAAGGAGGGGGTACTATTTTCTAAAGTAACGCTTTTTTCTTATGTTATGGTCTCCATCAGTCAGCCGCATGAAGGAAAAACAATATTTTGTTAACAATGTTTTAAATAAATTGTCAGGAATATGTTAACAACTATGATTTTCCAGTTCAAAATGGTGTTAATAATTTTTTGCTAGTTAGTATTAGTGTGCCGGATCATTAAAATTGTATATCTGCGGATACGGATCTGAATACCGATATTTAGTCCCAAGATCCACGGATACGGATCTTAACTTTTTTAGAGTACTCGGCGGTAAATATTGCACATAAACCTTTGGAAAGAGACAATCAGTTATGGTAGTTATAGACTGGACAAGTAGTCACTTGGAGGTCTCAGTCACATCGCCCGCACATATTTATCATCATCGGCGACAAGCGTTCCAAGTGAGCAATTTTTTAGTGCAGCAGGAATTGTAACAGCTTTTTGGTGGACAAAGCTGCCAAGTTGCACTTTTTGAAATACAATTTATCATTACTTAACTTTAATTATGACTTTTAACTTTTTTATGTTTCTCTAATTGTCACTGTGTTTTGAATCTAATATCAACACTTTATGTATTAATTTACTTAATTACAATTTGAAATATTACGAAGTTTTAAGTTTTGTTTTTTTCTCATTGTAAAAGTATCTATAATACTTAAATATTTAAAATAAACTTCCTATAATAAATATATCATCATTTTAATAAACTTATTACCAATGTGTGATCTCATTATAAAGATAGTTGATTTAGTACCTTTGAGTTATGTACTATCGATATGGTACTCACTTCACTACGATAAATGTTTGCAATATAAAGGTGCCAAATACGTTTTTAAAAAATAAATAAATAATCAGAATAGAATTTAACAGTTTTCATTGTTACCTAATTAACTATATAAAATTTTATCTATGAATTAAAAATTTATAAGGTAAAAAATCCGTAAAAGATCCGACAAAAACTAACGGATACGGATACCAATACGGATTTTTCTTCTCCCTCGGGTATCCGCAGATACGGATACGGATATCCGGCACATCACTAGTTAGTATATGAGTCAAAATTTCGATAACGTCTAGAAAACTTTGCATACGTATAAATCAACAATAATAAAATTTATAAAATAAATGTGAAAATGGGTTTTATTTTTTGTACGTAAAAAATAAAGTTTTTGTGTTAGGGTACTAAAAGTTATGTCTACATTAAAAAAAATTAATTTACTAATTTATTACTAATTTTCCTTCTTTTTTAACGAATTCTTACGCATTTTCAAGCATTGGATGCTTTTCTCATCTTTTTTTTTCTTAATTTGATTTAACCATTGGTTTCGTATTCATTATACTTCCATAGCAGTTGCACTGTTATCCATTAATTATTGGTGTTTGGTTGAACTTTTTTCTCATATTTGTTTTTTTAATTTATCCCATTTCGTTATTCTCACTAAAGTGTTATCCGGAGATAACGAAATTAATATTTTATTGTACAAAACTTTTTAACTCATTTTTTAGACGGTATGCAGCCCAGCAAACTTTGTCTATGAATCATAAGTTCTTGTAGTCCCAAATTATGTTATTGTGTTGCCATTTATAAACAATATTAACATGTTTTAAATAATTATTATACGGTAAATAAATACTATAGTTTTTGGTACGTAACAGGAAATTGATTAAAAGTTAATAATTCCCCATGGTATTTCTCTATAAATTTTAGGCATATGATGTTAATTTAAAAACCTTGTTATCCAGCTTCCACGTAACAGTTGGTATGGGGAAAACAGGAAAATTACGTACAACACCTGAATTTCTCACTTCGTCGGCAGCTGTGGACATGACCGCATTAATGTTAGATGAAAAGGACGGCTATAAATTTGAAAATACTCACCTCTCTTCCAATATGACGATATAAGTGATGACGTCTGCGGAAAATAATTGAAAATTGAATATTAAAATTAAAGTTTGAAGACCTCAAAAAAACAGGGCGAAACCTTCGTGATCCTTCGGAAAAACATCTCAAATTGTGAAAATTCTCTGTGTTTGTCCAAAAATTTTTAAGAATATTTGACTCATCATGTACAAAAAAGCCCTTTTGAGTTGTAATTGTGTAAAATTAGAGAAAACGCGAAAACAGTCATTTTCAAATACTAACAATTTATTTATTTTCTCTTATTCTCCTTCGAATATAATATACTCTCTGGCAAAAAAATCACCCAGAAAGAGATGTTTAAGCTTAATATTGTTTTGGTAAAATATAGGAGCAAATGGTTAAAATTTGAATAAAAATACCAAAGAATTTAGTTTTTTAAATTAATTTTGTTAATAATATCTTTGTTCACGGCGGTTATCCATACACTACTCAACACACCTTTCCATTGATTCAATAAGGTGGTCTATTTCTTCTTGAGGAGTACTATCCCAAGCTACCTGCATTTTCCATGGTAAATTTCCGAGCCTTCTACCCATCATATCCCAGACATGATCTATGGGCGACAGATCGGCGGATCTGGGCCGCCATGGCAACAGATTAACATGGGTGTCTTCACATACATAAATACACTACTTCCTGAAGATGACGTTGGGCTATCATGTTGCCCCGAACAGAGACAACTTTCATGTGCAATAGCACCCATACCATAACGCCTACTGGTCGATGTACATGTCGCTCAATATCAAATTGAGGTTATGGTCTAACTCTTTTTTAGGTCATCATATGCACTGAAGCTGAATCGATATTCATCAGAAAAGACGACCTGATGCCATTCTGCATTCCAAATAATATCAAAATGAACCAATTAATTCAAAAATTTTGAACTTTCAGTTTCTTCTCGATATATTTATTACGACAAACTTTATAATAACAATCTCCTAGCTACCCTTCTTCTTCATTCCTGCCTTTTTCAAAAACCTATCAAAATTACATCTGCTGATCTCATTACTGACATTCCATTCACATTATATTTTAATTAAATCATCCTTCACTGTGAACATCCATTTTGGTCTGTCATATAAATTTCATTCCTTTGCTTTTCTATAGTTAGTAAACTTTATACAGTAATTTAAAATACTAATTACATTGAAGTTTTGATCTAAGGATAAATTACAATCAATTTCATTATTGCAATTAAGCTGAATCACTGCATACTTGCATATTTTGGAACTGACAACATTTCTCTTGCAAGCCATTTAAATGAATAAAGAAATCCAGTTTGAAATTATCCCTCCACCTGAATTCGAATTACAAAATAATAATAATAATAATAAAATAACCTCCAAAAAGGAGGAATCAATTCGTCGCGTGTTTTTTTTGTATGTATGTTACCTGATTTCTTCTCCTGCGGTGGTGAGCAATTTTGAATGAATATGGTCTTGTTTAATAGAGTATATATCCGGATTGGTGAAACTTCAAATTTTGGAAAAGAACTCTATTCGTAAAGTGATGAAATTTGTGAATGAACACATTCGTGCATGGAAATCGACCAATATCCCTAACATATTGGTCCATTTTTCGAAACCTCCTTATGGATGTGTATAGTATTTTAATATATATCATATACTTTTCTGAGACGTGCAACTTGCAGTTTTGCAGAAAATCGCCGAAAATTCCAAAATTCTTATCAAAAATTTCAACGGATATTTCCTCATAAATATTTTAATTCCAACTTAATAGTGCGGGAATTGTAGGTACTGGAAGTTTTAATTGCGAATTTGAAAATTTTCTTTGTACATCTTAAGCATATAGGTAGTAAAGCATAGTATTTTCGGCTCCTTAAATTAATGAGTACCATGCTCGTTTTTTTTATACCAGGCAAATACCTATTTAAATGAAAATTTTTCCATTTTGCGAAGACGGTGCTTTTAGTTGTCACATTCTCCCGGCCTAATAGAAAATTCAGTGACAACAGCATATCAAACTCTAAACTGCTGGAACGTTTATACACAGGGTGTTTAGTTATAGCAAACAAAATCTCAAAGTAAAGTGATAATATTTATTGTTCGTAAACATTTACCTATCAAATTAAATGAAAATGTATCATTGTGTAATGTCGAGGCTTTCGATGTTACCTGGTCCTGTCTATTAAGGTTATACATACAAAATAAAAAATAAAAAATGAAGTTCAAAAAAACTAAAAAGTTGAAAATAAAACATTTAAAAAATATATATAACCGACTTCCACCTATAACTAAAATTATATTTATAATTTTCTGGAGAGTCAAAAAATAAATAATATACAAGGGCTTGCATTTAAAATAAGAAAGTTGGTATTAGCCACAGTCACATGATATACCCTATATATAATTATTTTGTTGAAAAAATGTGCATTTAAAAATACAAATCGACGTTTCTAGCTTTTTGCCCTACAAGCCCTAGTTTATTCGTTGTCGAATTTATTCCATTTGTTTGTTGCACACTGTATATCTCAAATTACAATTTCTATTAACTGATTGATATTCCCAAGCATATACATTCTTTTTATTTCCATAACTATATGACAATATTTTATTTTTCTTTTCTTTAAGTAAATATTCTACCAAATTTTAAACCGAAAAAGCATGTGAATGAAACCCTAAAATAAACTGATTGTTTCAACGATCTTAATAATATTTCTTATTAACAAACCAATTAGCATTATTTCCCCCTTTCATTTGCCTATTCTCCACGAAAACACCCTCTTAAACCTCTAATGTATTACACAGTTTTTGTCCTAACCCGAATTAAAAAAGTTTTTATTGGATAACCTCATTACTTCTAAACAAATGATTTTCACCCTAGAGCCCTTAAACGCTCGAACTTCAAAATTCAGCATTCTCCCAATTAGCAAAGGTCGTTGTATAATCTGTAATTTATTCATTTCAGAGTTGGACCTGGATTTCTTGGAAAGACGCCAACACAATGCTTGCACATCAGCGCAGGATAATAGCCAGGAAGAACAGAGATCTCCAATTGAAATCAGCCCAGAATCGGTGGATAGGATTAAAGTTATTTTATTGGGGGCACCGTCCGTTGGAAAGACATCTATAATACAGGCAAGTATAAAAAAAGTAATCTTTACGTACGAAGCCATTCAGCTGTGGGGCTCTCCTTTTTACTGATCATGGGATAACGGTTGTAAAGAACTGGGAAGGAAAAATGCGTATCTTTTTCATGTTCTAATAAAAACTCTTTCAAAACTACACCGATAAACACAAAAAACCTATAACTGTCCTTTCTTTATAAATAAACTTTTATGATGGATAATTTCTAGTTTATGTTCTAAGAACAAATTGCAAATATAGATAAAGTCAATAATTATTAGTCGCTTTTCAGCATCGTAATATATAATTGATGTAATGTACAGGGATAGTTTCAAATTAGAATGATTTTTCAATAAACAATTTATTTTATTGTAAAACTATATTAATAATTGTTCAACATTATCCTCTTGCATATATGCAAACTTGGCCAAGTTTCTAACTTTTGAATAAGAATAATCATTCAGAATTTCATAGTATTAATTTTGACACCAAGAAAAATCTCTAGGAGCCATATCAAGTTAATACCGTCCATAAAGCAATAGTTCCCAGTAGGGGAGTAACAAACCGTATGTATACATTACAAAGTAACGAATACTCGATAAGACTCGAAGTACCGAATCGTTACTTTTACATTGGTATCGTAACTTGAATCGCATGTTTGCTTCAGCACAATACTTGTCGACTGCCGCATAATACCAATACCGAAAGGTTCCACTCGCACATCGTTAGTTTCGTTACTTCCTTTGATACGGTATGATTTCGTATGTTTTGTACATACGAATATTTCGTATGTTTCGCACGTACCGAAATGGTGTCTGTCCTGCCGAACTACCGAATTGTTATGACAGTAAGATAAATAAGTCATCATTCTTAACTGATTATATCTTTATACTGATATTCATTAATATATTTTCAACACTATCACTAGAAGAAGCACTAGAAGATAAGTATTTAGAAATTGTATATGTAGAGCAAAGTGTAGTAAGGCAATTTCGTAAAATTGCCCGGATTACTGGCTGTCCGTACAGAGATTCTTCCTCACAGTTATTCTGAGAGAAAGAGATGTCTACAAAATGATCAACCAGTATTCCTGTATATAAGTGATGTATTGTATATTGTGTAATAATTATCTGTGTTTGGAGACGTTTCAACTCCGAGTCTGGAGTCGTTGTCAATCTTTTAGTGTTGTTTTCGAGGTTTTTTTTTACAAAATTTTCGCTTTGATCTTGAATTTCTTGTTTGTCAAAATTTGACACTGACAATTTGTCGTTTGGCGATCACTTGACGATGAGGTTACCGTTTTTTTGTTCTGTTAGCAATAAATTCCTCCAGTCCAAATGAAGGTCGGCTGAAGGTGCTCCGATTTCAGTGTTGTTTATCATCATACAGCTGGCTTCTTTAAGTTTTCTCTTTTTTAAATTTTCTTCTTTCAGCAAAATCTTTGTTTTATCCCAGTCTATCCTATGGCTGCCGGTGCTAGTTAATACATGATTGGCCAAATTTGATATGTCCACATGTCTTCTGGAAATGTTATATTGATATTCTTTTTTCCTTACTTCTAAAGGTCTTGAAGTTTCACCGGTATAAGAATGGCCACAGTCACACAAAACACTGTACACACAATTTTTAGAACTCTGGGTTGCGTTAAACGGTTTGGTATGTGTGAGGAGAGAGCGCAAGGTATTATTTGTTTTAAAAACAGTTTTAACGCTGTATTTATTTCCTAACCGCTTAATTTTTTCCAATACACCTGGGATATATGGGATTATATTCATAATTTGGTTGTCTGTTTGTGTTTGGTTGGTATTATTGTGATGGTTATTGGTGCTGGTTTGTTGTTGCGATTTTCTTTCTAGCTGATTTATAGTTTTATTTATAAAGTCTTGGGGATATTCATTTTGAAGTAGATGTTCTTTGATAATATTGACTTCTTTGTTAAAGATTTGGGTGGATGAAGATATGTTTTTTCCTCTATCATATAAGCACTTTACGACACCTTTCTTTACATTCAAGGGATGGTTGGAGTGAAAATTCAAATATCTATTAGTATTTGTAGGTTTTCGATAAGTACTTGTACTTATTGTGTTGTTTGTTCTATCTATAAGTACATCAAGATAAGCAAGTTTGTGCAAATTTTCCATCTCCATTGTAAATTTTATTGTGGGTTCTTGACTATTGATGTAATCTAGGAATGAGTGCAGTTCTTCAGCACCATACTCCCAAACCACAAAAATGTCATCAACGTATCTCCACCACACTTTTGGTTTATTCTTATATTTTCCTATGAATCTTTCTTCAAAATATGTCATGAACAGATTACTGATTATAGGAGATAAAGAAGAACCCATGGCCATACCAAATTCTTGTTTATAGAAATCTCCTTCAAATTGAAAATATGTAGTGTTTAAGCAAAGTTCGGTTAGTTCCATAATTGTGTCAATGTTTAATTTTGTTTTGCTGTGTAAGGTATTATCTTGTTGTAATTTATTTTTATTTTATTTCTTTTCGAAATTACTATCACTAGACTTTCTTTACTTTAAAGATTTCATAAACCATTGAGATCTATAAAAGTTTATTATAGTATAAGACATAATTTCGAAAACAGCTCTTTAAAATAAAATATTTACTCATGTTATTCTATTTGGGATTGAATGAATTTACTGAATGCAGATTCCATATGGAGTTTTGACGTAGGTAATAACAAAATTGAGTGCTACAACGTCTCGAATAACTGGTAGTATTATATTGCAAAGACTATGGAAGAAAAATTTCTTTATAAAAAAAGAAAATGCACTTAAATTTTGGCAGATACGAACATTGTTAAAATCCATGAAGTAGAAATTAAAAAAAATACTTATGCATAATGGTAAGTCAGTGCCAGCAGAACAAATTTTGTAAAAATCAGGTAAATATTGTCGGATAAACATGCCTCATGAAACCCAAACGGATGAAAAAAATTTCTAAATGTGAATGACATATTTTGGGCATAAAATAAAATGTGGTAATTTTCATTGTGATAAGTAGTTTAGGAGAACTGTCAAATTAGTATAGGAATATAATTAATATATATTTCTTTATTGAAAATATTATCTGTGTTTATATTACTTTCTACTTACTAATGAGACTGATATAAAATAATAAAAATTTGTGTTTAGTTGCATTGCTTGAGCGTACATTTATTTTTCTCTTTATTTATTTTATATTTATAATTAAATAAAAATGTTACTTAATAAAATCCGTTCATATTCCACACATAATTATTTTTTCCTTTAATTGCAACGTTTTATATCGGATAATTATTTAATTATTATAATAGGTATGCACTCATCAATACCCTATATTTACGTGCCACTATTCAAATTACCACTGACGAAAGTAACGAGCAACGGATACTTTGTAACGTGTAGTCAGACTAAAAGTAACGAATACATTCAGTATTCAAGAAGTCGTTACTTTTACAGCACTACTTCCCAGCCCATTTCAACTAATTTCGCACATTTGTTATTTAACACAAAATCGCCTATACGATCACTTCAGTAAGAGTATATAGAGAATAACTGATAAGAAATTCAGAGATTTAAATAATAAAAACTCGCAAAAATATGATTTTTTTACTTACATTATGAAAAGTAATAAAGGGATTATAATGCCGTCAATGAAAAAGTTGTTTAGACTCAGAAATCCTTCTTAATGAGCGCGATTCCATGGTTTTTACCGGAAAAGTCAGAAATACTGGATTTAAAAAATAATAATAAGTTTCTGGTACGTAACACAGGAACAAAATGAGAGTTAATTTCGAAAAGATTGTTGAGGAGGTCTAGAATTATTTTGCCTGCTCATTGGGTTTTTCTCTCCTCAAATTTTTTTCCAGCAACAGATAAGTATTTGAAAATTGTACTTATATATAATCCGAGCAATTTTACGAAATTGCCTTACTACACTTTGTTCTACATAAACAATTTTCAAATACTTATCTGTTACTGGAAAAAAAATTGAAGAGAGAAAAACCCAATGAACAAGCAAAATAAAATGATAATTTATGATGTTAAATTTATGTAGTTTGTACATGGATACTGTTGAATAAGCAGTTTTCGAGGAATTGTACTCTGAATAATTTACAGAGATATTTTGCATAGCCCACCCTATTGACAAGGCTAGTGCAATCAGGATGTACTAAAAATATTTTGAAAATTCATGTTATCCATTTCAATTTGCATATCTTGGTTTTCGTAAGTGTATTAGGTTTTTATTTACCTAAGTATTATCTGTGTATATTTACTGCGGTTAACTATTATTAATGAAATTATTTTTTTTTACCTCATTTGGATCCACCACTGTCATGACACCTGAAGAAAAGTTAGTTTGAAGATTTTCTGATTCTTTATAATTTTTTCATTGATAGCATTATATAAATGCGTTTTTCATAATATTAGCAAAAAACCAAGAAGACCATATTTTTGGGGTTTTGAATGCCCAAATAATTTAGTTCTACGAATTTGTTTTTAAAATTAAATTATGTTAATTATGGCTCATTATTTACGTGTTGGTGGAAGCGGTTTGCTATTAGTTTTTTTACCACCAAAAAATCTCTATCGAGGATTACTACAGGCCGTTATACTTATAGTCCTTTTTTGGAAAAATGGAAATCATTTTTCCCGAGATGTGGTGTTCAATCGTGACGTCATAGTCTTTACTCACTTAAACCACCTTATTTGAATTCAGAGGGTTACATCAGTTTCTATTAGTGCTAACTTTCGACCGCACAGCATCTTATCATAGCATGTCTCCTCTGGGGTTTCTTACACTCCCTCTGTCCCTTATGTCTTTTTTTATTATTGACATTTGTGTTTTTATGATACTATGTATTCAAGATTTTTCAATCTATTAAACGCAAGACAATATATTGTTTCTACTCGAGAACCTTCGTCAGTTGCGCTCCCCTCAAGAGATTGAAATCTCGAATAGTTATTTATGTATTTGGTAAATTTACCTGAATTTAATGGTTTGAAAATTTTCGACAAGATAGTATCATAATCTGTTTTATAGGTTCTAGTTAACCTAGGAACTTTTTCGTGTGATTTCTATCCTAGGAAACGGCGTTACACACAATACGACTCCCGATTTGGAGTCTCTGTAAGCTCTTTTTTTTCTGAAACTTCTAGCTGTCGAAACTCATTTCGAGATAAAACATTAACTTTGTGTAGAGTCAAAAGATTTTAAATCATTCTGACACGTTCCGCATTTACCGACAGACTTCGCATATGTTATCTACTTATTTGACAATTCTTGTAAGAAACAATTTTAAATTTCCCATATGATATTTACATAAAATAGTTAGTATTCTGTCCTCCTAAATCTACAGTTGTTCTGTTTATAATTTTTTAAATGTCCTCATCCACGTACCCTTGGTTTCCAGCTTATACCATCTGTCATACCAGAGGATTTCTAGCTTATATCTGTCATTTTTCTTATAGTTTTTATTATATTAAGTATTTTGTGTGTACCGCACTTTAAGATTTATAATAGGTATTCCTGCTATGAATTGTGCTGATTCATATGAAACGGTCTGGTGGCTAAAATTTGCCTTGTCCTGTATTTTTGTTAATTCGTGTTTATATTTATTAAATTTTGTATCCCTGCGAGCCGCATAGTAATATTAACTGTATCATGCCGTAGTATAATCTTCATTTCCAAGCAAATAGTGAATTCCTTCTGTGATCATCTTCATTCATGCCAGTTTGTTATCATGGCTTCTAGTTTGGGACCTGATATTTTTAGGTGTTTCGTATTCATCTACTCAATATTTTTTTATAGATGTATTCGCTTTGGCAGTTGCCTCCTCTGTTTTTTGTCCATCAACATATGCTCCTCCAGTAAGAAGTTTTAGTTGTATCATGTCGGCTTATAGGACAATCTACAAGGTAGGACCTAATACAGATCACGGTAACAGCGTTTTATTCCGATTGACCTCAGTTAGCGCTTATCTTTATATTATATTATTAGGGTTCCGTATATACAATATACGGAAACCCTTATAATATCACTCCGGATTTCTGCCTCTGTCACATCACAGCAATTTTCTCCTAAACTACTGGACGGAAGACGTTGAAATTTGGTATCAATGTATAGTTTGGTGACCCGATCAGGAGTACATATCGTAAATGAAGAAATTTTGATTTTAGGGGTACTTCTGGGGGGAAAACTAAAAACTAAAAAAATCGACCATTAATATTAATTTTGGGGGGCAAATTATAGAATTAAATAAAAATTTAAAAATAAAAAAAAAATCAAACGCATCATGTAATATATCAAATGAAAGGTCTCATTCTGAGGAACACAAATATATTTTTTTAATATTAAAAAATTATTTAAAAAGATATTAACGAAAATATACCAAAATTTACCCATCCCCCCCCCTTATCTCCGAAACTATAAAACGTAAAGTTTTGAAAAAAATTAGAGGTTTAGGTTCTGACCTGAAGTTTACTGAAAAAATAAGGAGAAACATCTACTTTTAATTTTGGGGGGCAAATTACAGAACTTAATGGAAAATATAAAATTAAAATTGTTTCTAACCCATCTTGTTATATATCAAATGAAATGGCTCATTACGACGAAAACAAATACATTTTTTTAATATTTTTAAAATAAATTAATTAAAAGATATTAACAATAATATAAAAAAATTTACTCATTCCCCCTCCCCTTATCTCCAAAACCATAAGCTGGAAAATTTTGAAAAAAAAAATTAGGGTATAGCCACTCACCTGAACTTTACTGGAAAAATAAGGAGAAACCCCTAATATTTATTTTAGGGAGCAAATTATAGAATTAAATAGAAAATATAAAATTAAAATTGTTTCTAACCCATCATGTTATATATCAAATGAAAGGGCTCATTATGACGAAAACAATTTTTTTTGATATTTTTAAAATAAATTAATTAAAAGATATTAACAAAAATATAATTTTTTTTACCCATCCCCCCCCTTATCTCCGAAACCGTAAGCTGAAAAATTTTGAAAAAAATGTAAGTACAGCCCCTCACCTGAACTTTACTGGAAAAATAAGAAGAAACCCCTAATATTCATTTTGGGGGGCAAATTATAGAATTGAATGGAAAACAAAAAATTATAATTGTTTCTAGCGGGTCATGTAATCTTTTTGTTTATAGGAAGAATATAAAAAAAATCCCTAATTCTATTATTTGGGGGAAAATAAATTATTAGAAAACCCCCATAGTAATTTTAGGGACAAATTATACAATTAAATGGAAAATAAAGATTCAATTTTCAAACGCATCATGTATTAGGTATCAAATAAAAGGTTCATTATGTGAATATATCATATTTTTAAATCATTTGTTTAAAAGATATTAACAAAAATATTAAATATCGACATTTTATTTGTATTTTTTAATAATTTGAATAACAGATTTAATAATTTATAATTTAAAACTTGAACTATTTTGCGCTTTATCATCCAATCTACAGAGCCTCAAAACTCAGACAGTAGGTTATAAAAGACTTCTCTGAAAGTTTATTAATAAAATAAAACTCTAATGTTAATTTTTGGGGGCCAAATTAGAAAATTAAATACATATGTATTCTGATAAAAAATCAAGCGAATCCTGAAGTAGATAAAATAAAAAGTCTATGTGTGGAAAATCAAAGTGTATATTTTTTATAAATTGAAAACACTTCCTTTAAAAGATATAAGGGTAAATATAAGAAAAAGCACTCATTCCCTGCTTTTCTGAAACTGGAATATTAGAATCTTAAAGGTGGTACTCTAAGTATGCGAGTCCAACTCGCACTTGACCAAATTATATTATATTATATTATATTTTTCAGCATTTCAGATTTATTTGTTTTTCGTAAACCATGTTGAAACTTGTTATGAAAAAATGTATACATTTTTAAGGTTAAGTGTTATAGATAATTTGAATAGTGCACATTTAACTTCACTGATTCACTTTTTACGAGCAATGCTCATACTTACTTACTCCGTTACTCAACTAAGCACTAAGCTACTCATAGTATAATTTCTACTATATTTAATATATGTCTATTCGAGGAATATTGTCATTCAGAAAAACAAACTTTCTACTGAAGTTAGATGGTTCTGCTTCTATCTTGATCTTGAAAGTTCTTGCAATGTGTAAACTGAAGGTCATAGTTCAGTGTAGTGTTTGGGCAAGGTAAATAGTGCAAGTGCTTCGACATATGCTACAGCACTTTCAAAGCCAACAAACAGAAAAGTTAGATATCAAAGGCAAGGCAACCAGTCATTGAGGAAGGAATATAAAGCCAATTTTGAAACACTTGACCTTCCAATTCGTCAGATTTATCACCTCGTGATATTTTTCCTTACGAATATTTAAAAAAAACAGCAAACCTGAAACAAATGAATAATTGAAGCACCACTTTTGTGGTGAGGTATTGAACATACCTACCACTGGAAACTTGTCAAATTTAATGAAGCATGTTATAGAGACTTTTTATTTCTACAAACTATTAAGATAAATAACTCCTGTATATCCGTTATATTATATACATTTGATCAAGACTAAGGAAATAAAAAGAAAACCGACTTATTACTATTTAAGAGCTGAACAAAATCTAAATATATAACGGTGTCTATAAAAAGCTTAATGTCCACAAATTAGTTTGGTCGTGAAGAGCACGTATCTCAATTCTCAACTTTTATATCACCATAACTTAGAAAAAAGTGTGGCTCCAACGTTGGACATCGTAATTAAAACCTATTAATTCAATTATGTCCCGCTGGCTTCAAAAGCTTTTGATCAAAATTATATTGGATCGGTCTCTACGATGAACTTGAGAAAATTGTTTCTTAACGATTTAATTATAAAGTAAGTAATTTGCTTTTAACAGCCCAATTCGGTTACAATTTCCTCCATAAAGTAGTTGGTTGTGACGAAGGTTTCAAATTCTATCACACTTTATATCTAAGAAATCGAATCAAGGAACCGCTGAGGTGGAAGAATATGTCAATAATAATAATTTAAAATAAGCACATAGCTTTTGAACTAGTCACCGCATATTATATCCATATTCATGCTATAACTGACCTAATGTACAAGGTTGGACATAAAAATATGGATATTTTAGAAATATAATACAATTTTTGTTGTTATTACATAATAATTAACTGATACTACAATTGCAATTTTCACATTTTACGTTTTTTTTTTAACTTTCCGACGCATTTCGACTGTCTTTGTCAAGAAACTAGACTATTACATAGACAATTTCGTTACATTAATTTTTTGATTGCTATCATTCCAAAGGTATTTCTTACTCATTGCTTTTGATCTATAATAAAGATCAGGGGATGGCAAATAGCAGCAAAACATATCGTAGTGGACGTTCAGAAGAAAATATTGCAGCTGTTACTGCTAGTGTTGTTGAACAACCAACAACATCGATTCGTCATCGTGCACAGCAATCGAACATTCCAAAAACAACTTGATCAGCATTTTGCACAAAGATATTTAAAGGCTTACAAGATTCAGATAGCGCAAGAAATAAAGCTCATCTTCAGCGATAAAGCACATTTTGAATTGGGTGGATTTGTTAACAAGCAAAATTGTCGAATCTGGGGTGAAGCAAATCCACCAGAAATAATGGAAAGACCGATGCATCCACAAAAAGTAATTGTTTGGTGTGGTTTTTGGGCTGGTGGAGTGATTGGTCCATACTTTTTTGAAGAGGGCAATAAAAATGCTGTTACTGTGAATGGTGATCGATATCGAACGATGATTACTAACTTTTTGTGGGATGAATTGGAGCATATTGATGTGCAGAATATATGGTTCCGACAGGACGGTGCAACATGTCATTCAGCAGCAGAAACAATCAATCTTTTGAAACAAAAATTTGGTAATGGAATAATTGCTCGAAGAGGAAACATTAATTGGCCCCCTATATCTTGCGATCTAACACCCCTAGATTGTTTTCTATGGAGCTATTTGAAAGAAAAGTTCTATCCACGATCCACAAACAATAGATCACCTAAAGGAGAACATTATTGACTGTTTTCAAGTAATTGAACCGCAGTTATGCCAGAAAGTTATCGAAACTTTTGACACAAGATTAGAAGCTTGTCGTACAGCAGCAGGTGGTTACTTAAAATATATTGTTTTCCATTACTGTTATTAAAAATTTTAAAAAGGAACCTCAAATTGGAACACCCTTTTCAATAACCTTCCATGATTTGCTTATATTTGCGAGCGGCTGCTTTTCATCGGGAACATTTTTAGGTTTAGTTATTAAACTAAATAAAAAATTATTAAATTTAGAAACATACCTTAAAACACTCTCAACTTGGATATAAAATATAGTTGTTTGATGTCTACCGAACAGTTTTATGAAAAAATTATGCTCCCGCAAAACATTGAGTAGTACATAATGCTCTATGACACTTCATCAGCTTATTATTAGCTTACTAAAATCAAAACTGCTAATACATTTTATAAATTAGATGGAATTTAATGGAAAAATTAAATTGTTATTACAAAGAGATATTAACTAAATTAAATTAAATTTAAACAATGTATTACCGCTATGTTAGAACAAACTAAATATTTAAAATTTACAAATCCTGACCTTTAATTATGTCATAATAATAAAATGTATAGTTCAAAAAAATTTAGAAGGTAGGTGAGAAAAAAGAAAAGACATATCTTTATTTATCTAAGGAGCGGTATATTCACCTCCCAGTAAAGTGTCAAGTAACTACTTGTCAGTTAAATCTACTGGCAGGATTAATTTTTATTGAGTATATTCAAGCAAAATAGTCTGCCGGGTAAGTAGCTGAAAGGATCGAAGGTTTTTTCTGTGTGGTATTTACAATTAATAAATGCATATATTATAGAAAAAGAGAATATTATCTGTTTTTTGTGTTATGTGAGTTTTTCCAGAGAAAGAGCTCTTCATTTTAGAGAGGATAATTGAAAATAGTTCTATACCAAAAATTGTTCAAAAACCTTGCGTGCCATATATTGACGCCGCACCTGTTAATTCTGAACACTCGCAATCGCTTCTTTGATAAGGAGATCGTCAATAATACTTTATTCCAAAGTTATAACTAAAATTCTTATTAAATACTCATATAAATATTTACTTGTCAGTGACTCTGTCATGTAAATTATCCTAGCAGTAAGTTGCACTATATAACTCAATAAAAATTAATCCTGCCAGTATATTTATCTGACAAGTAGTTACTTAAAACTTTACTGGGGGGTGAGTATAACAACGCTAAGTAGAAAAAAATGTGTGTTTACGTTTTCTTTAGAATTTCTTTATATTTAAATTTAACTTCAAAATGGCGCCTCTCATATGAAACCATCGAATCGCCATGAACGAAACATGTGGCTTGCAATTATACCACGTCCCAAAGTCGTAAGTTATTTAATTTGGAACCTTAAAACTATTATATCCTATCTAACCATAATATTTAAATAGAAAAATCTACGGATATTAAACTGTGCCTATTAAGTTTCAAAAAACCTATCCAGAAGGATTTTCATTCAAAAAAAACAATATATAAACTGCATAACGCTACTGTGTGGAAAAGACACTCGGTAATGAAATGGAAATGTTACGCAAACATGAAGTAAACTTGAATTTACTGAAAAACGAAAAATATTTTTTTAACCAAAGTTTTCAATTATAAATACTATAGACATCGTTATGCAACTAAAAAATAATTATAGTTTAAGAAACTAAAAAAAAACGCTTTAATAGCAAACCCAACTAAATAGTATAAAATAATTTTATTTATGAACAGTTTATATTACAACAGTACACTGTCGAAAAATCAATCATGATTATTTACCTCAAAATAAAAATATAATAAAATTTAAATTATTAACAGAATAATTCGATTCAGAGTAAAATACGTGCGGTGCTTGAAATATTAAATTTTACAATTATTCTATTGGCAACTCTTCATGAGAGGTGAATATACAAATATAGTGAAATGCAGGCTTTTTACTCTGAATCGAATTATTCTGTTAATAACTTGAATTTTATTATATTTTTATTTTAAGGTAATTAATCATGATTGATTGTTCGAGTTTCTACTGCTGTAATATGATTTGTTCATAATTAAAAATAATTTTCTACTCTTTAGTTATTACTTATTAATTGTTTGCTAGTACAAATGTGTTTATTAAATGTTCGTTATTCACTATATGTAGAAATTATAATCGTATATCAAGAGACTGTGATATTAATTTTGAGAATTTTGAAACAATTGCTGAAGCCTATATATAAATAATGACAACTCAACTCTGTTTCAGCTACTAGCACTTTTTTTCAACTGACTTATGTCTTTAAATATTTTACTTTATTTTATACTTAATATAATTATATTGTTCTCTCTTATTAATAATTATTAATAAGATATAAAAAATATATAAAAAAAATTATAAAAAGGTTTCTATTTTTTTAATATTTAATTTAATTTATATTCAATTTATCTGTATTCTCTAAGTACTTTTCATTATATTATATTCTTTGTCCTGTAATAGGATTTATATCGGTTGGGGGCAATAAAATATTATTCTATTCATTCCAATTTCATTGAAACAAACTGATGATTATCTGGGGTAAAAATTTGGTATTTTGGTATTTTGTATTTGATAACCTGAAATAAATAATACAATAATTTTCCTTTGTTGATGTTTCTAGTTAGTATGTTGCCTGTTGAAATCACCACAATAAACATACATCAATATAACACTGAAAATGATTTTCAAATGATTGACTAGCATGTCAACATTAATATTCTGGAAGCTCTCGTATTATGTCAATTGTCATTCATATGATTTTGTGTAACTGGGAATAGTTGATGTATACACTCTTCGCATAACTCCATATGAATTTTAATCAGTCCTTATAATCGAACTTTCCATACAATTGACCCTGTTCTTCCTACACATCTGTCTGGGAAACGGATATTATTTTTGAAGTTATATATTCCACTTAAATGTTTGAATGTATTTCAATACGCATTTAGTGGAGTATTAACGAAAGCTTCCACTTTTACTATTGTAATAGTAATTCCTAATTAAAAAGTAAATATAAATTCAATTAGCTTTTAGTCGTTTATATAGGCACGATAGTTGATTCTTATAAAATATTGCTGTAATTCGTTTAGTAATTAATTCTATTCCTAAAATTCGTTAATTTGCTGGTAAACCCTACCTTACGATCTGATTACTAATTTACAAAAATATATATCAACTCGCATTACAATTAGTTTATGCTAAACAGACCCTTGATTTTAAACGTTTCATCGTTAGAATCCGTAATGTTTAATATTCTTTTCGAGCAAAATGTAAATTTTTTCTTTTATATCTAACAGCAATTTACATTTTTATTTGAAGCGCACAATATCAGCTTATTTATCTTTATACCAATTCTGGAAACTTTTACTGTTTAAAAATGCCTTCACAAAAACTTTTTACAACCTGATAAATTTATACAAGACAAAGAATTTAAACTGAACAACTTTTTAACTTTACCAAGCCATGAATAATTCAGATAAAACTTGTGAAAATAACTCTTGAATTCTTGTCAGCTATTGGAGTGTTTGCCTTGCAAACAGTATAGTCCTTCTAACAAATACGGTGTTTTTCGAAATTTTTCAGTCCTTTGAGCGTAAGATAATATCTTGTTTCTAGTCGAGAACATTCATCAGTTGCGTGTCGTTCAACGAATTAAATTTCGAATAACTATTTATGTAATTTGTAATTACAACTAAATTTATCATTTTAGAGCCAAATGAATATCAACATCCCTGAAACTTCTCAATATAATTTGGTGTTAAATATTTAATACTGTGTGATATAGAAATCATAATAGCAACTAATGATTAAAGTTAATGTTTCGAGTTGATCTACTCCTGTTGCTAAAGCGGATTTCCTTCCCTAATTCTTGTTTTTTTTTGTAGAGAACGTAACTACTGCTAGAGTTCCCAGAGTTTATCTTATACCTTTGATCTGTACAAATTAAGGCGTTATTGTCCTAATTTTTACCTGAATGCTTCCAAATTTTCTAATTTATGAGTAAAGCTCTGATATTATTACAAGACTATGACTTGTGTCAAATTCTAACAGCTGGTCGTGGTCAGTTTTTTATCGATGTTTTGCGATTTTTTATTAAAATAAAAAAAGCTATTCGTTTTACTGCGAGCGAAGTTTTGAAGCCATAACTGTTGAAAATGAGAATCCAATACCTACAACGGAATTTATATTGGGACAACTTAAATCTGCTAAGGAGAAAATAATTGTTTTTTTTTATTTTCTTTTTATAGGTACCAGCACGGTAACTCCTTTCGCAAGGAACGCTAGATATAACTACTGCTAATGGTCAAATACTAAGTTTTGTAACCTAACATCAAACTTGTGTTTTTTGTACCCAACACCATTTCAACAGTAAGCTGCCATTTTCATGGAGTAAACCAAAAATAAAACAACTAACTATCCTCTCTTAAGTAATATATAATAGTGTCGTCAAGTTAGTGGAGAAAACCTACTAATCTATTAGATTATATAGATATTACAACTTTCCTGAAATCTTTAAAACCACCCTGTATAAGTACAAATCCTCCACAATATTGACTCTTTCTATTTTTCTATTGTTTAAATTATTCCTGTATACCAATGATTTTACTTCGCCCCATATGTCTAGTATTCCATTTATGCAACTGCTCATGGTCTACCCTATAGAACAAAATTCACCTTTTTGAACCACATTTTATGACTATGAATTTAATCTATCATTTATTTTAATCACCCGGTATATGCAACTACTTCTAAATTATTTTAACCCAGGTCTGTAATTATACCCCGTCCTACGTCCTATAATTCATATATCCTAGAAATTTTTGAAACACACTCAATAACAATAATTTTACCCCTTACTTCAAACACCTTGTATAAGCAACTACTTGTGTTCCAAACTATACAGCGTGAGTGATTTGCAGTTTTACTGGCCCAATTTAATGACACTTTCGGATTTTTGTAAAAAGTTATGGCTTACTAGATATTTTGAAAAAACGAAATTCTGTCGATTTAGTCAAATCCCTCTAGCTCCTTTGTTTTTGATTTTGTAAAAATCAAAATTGAAGGTAATTGTATCCCGAATATGATTGTCATGTCTTCATTTGCGTGACAGCTCTCGTTTTCGAGATATGACACAAACTTATCTTTTATTGATTGGAAACCATAGTTGGCTATGACCTCAAAAAATCGGACATTTTTAGAGTTTTTCAACGATATAATACTCGATATAGTTATTCATAAAAATAATGGAGTTAGGGATGCTTTTCTGTCTTATTTTCACTTTTAACGTAGTTAACCATGAAATAGATTGATTTATTAATAACTATTCCAAAAAACATTGAACGATTTTTTTATTAGGTATATCAGACATAACGAAAAAACTAAATAAGTAGGTACTTACTAAAAACCGACCGCCTATCAATTTCTTCAATTGCTTGTAATACCGCCTCCTTTAGGTCACCAACTGTCTCATACTTTCTTTCGTATACTTTGTTTTTCAGCGCACCCCATAAATAGAAGTCTATAACTGCCAAATCGGGAGACCGGGGTGACCATTCGCGTGGGCCATTTCTTCCTATCCAAAAGTGTGGATAGATATTATCTAAGTGTTGTCTTACTAATAACGTGTTATGAGCAGGTGCTCCATAATGCTGGAACCACTCAATACCTAAACGAGTTCTCAAATTCAAATTATGCAACATATTTTGAAAAGAGTATTGCAAGAAATGCAAGAAGCGCTCCCCAGTAAGTGATTCGTCATAGATAAAAGGCCCCAGAATAGTAGACCCTATGATACCACATCAAACATTAAAACCAAATTTTATCTGGGGTCGTCCTTGTTCTACATGGAAAGGGTTTTCTTTAGCCCAGATATGCTCATTGTGTCTATTGAACATATCGCAGTAATAAATCTAGTTTCATCTGACCATAACACCTTTAATGGAAACTGTGGATTGTCAAGGCACATGTCTCTAAACCATGTACAAAACAAAATACGTCGATGTTCGTCACCAGCATGCAAAGTTTGAGAAACTGAAAGTTTGTACGGGTGGAAGTTGTGCGCTTTACTACAGTTCGTTGAGATGTGCCAGCTTCTGCCGCAATCTCACGAGTTGATGTACATGGATTTTGATTTGCCATTGCCAATACATTTATTTGTGCTGCTTCGTTAATTTGATTATGTTCCTTTGGTGGTTTAGTAAAAGATCCATATCTGCGTAAACTATCGTAAAACCTCTTAAATGTACATAGAGCAGGTTAACGACGATTAAAATATCTATGAAAGTATTCCTCAGCTGCACAAACTGAATTTTTATGGCATATCATATAACATTCCACCATATTCAATTTTTCTTCGTTAGAATATTCCATTTTGTCACGAAAACTTGTCAATATCGTCAGCACTACTAATGGAATTACTCTCAAATGAGGAAACGTCAAAGTGAAAACAATCTTTTTCATGGCTACCTACATTAAAAGTGAAAATAAGAGAGAAAAGGATCCATAACTCCGTTATTTTTATGAATAACTATACCGAGTATTATATCGTTGAAAAGCTCTAAAAATGTCCGGTTTTTGAGGTCATAGCCAACTATGGTTTCCATTCAAAAAAAGATAAGTTTGTGTTATATCTCGAAAACGAGAGCTGTCACGCAAACGAGGAACATGACAATCATATTCGGGATACAATTCCCTTCAATTTTGATATTTACACTTTTTTTATAAAATCAAAAACAAAGGAGCTAGAGGGATTTGACTAAATCGACAGAATTTCGTTTTTTCCAAATATCTGGTAAGCCATGACTTTTTACAAAAATCCGAAAGTGTCATTAAATTGGGCCAGTAAAACTGCAAATCTTTCCCAATTTAACCATTGCTCTATCTCCGCTAGTTTCCGAGATCCCCGTAGCGATCATCAAAAAAAAACTCACCCTGTATAACTTTTTTAAACCGCCCTTCATAACTGTAATTATACTTATATTTCAACCATCCTGTATACTCAACTGCTTCTGACAATTTTTTAAGCCTTTTGTATAACTATAATTATTCTCCGTTCTATAACGCAAATATCCTCTCTGTATAACTATAGTTTTGCTCCACTCTTATTTCAACCACCTTGTATAGGCAACTACATATGTGCTACTCAATACAATATTTTTAGAACAACCCTGTGTAACTATTTCACTTTCAAGTTATATTTCAACCATCTTGTGTATACAACTACTTATGTACCACCTAATATTACATGCACGCACGCACACACCTTCAACAGAAGAGATCGCCGGAATAACAAATTTTCGTTTTAATAAGCTAATGGAATATTTTCTGCAATTTGACGCTCATGTAACTTAACTTCGTTTCTAAAATAAACTGACTTCAAAAGCATCAAAATGAAAATCATTATAACCACCCTATACGAAAATTTGACATTTACCATGATTTTTACAGTTTTGTGCATATATTTTTCCGATTTTCAGAAAAATGGTATGTTTTACGTTATAGAAAAATGTACGGAATCAAGCTGGAACATATCTTTGTATAATACAATTTATAATATTCAAATTGCATGAGCAGTTTTAGACAAAACAGTGAAGAAAATCGCTGAAATCTAGCCCCTTCTTATTTTCTAGAAAACCGTAAATCTCATGTTATAGACAATTATTCGGGGCCTTTCAGTAATGTTCCTTAATATAATACAGTTTAAATCATCAAAATTGCCCAAGCTGTTTTTGAATAATCTCTCGACATACATAAAAAAAGTTGCATACGAATTGATAACCTCCTCCTTTTTGGAAGTCTGTTAAAAAGTACCTAATAACAATCTTTTTTTGACCCAACACAATTTATATCATTGATATCAGAAAAAAAAATTTTTTAATGTTAAAACCAATACCATTTAAAAAAATGCAACTTTATGCTAAAACTCGAAATTTTCAAATATTTTCGAAAATCTAACTGCGCCACTGGATTTCTATAAAAGAGGGTGTTAAGAACACAAAAAAAGGTGACAACCAATTCTGAATTCCACCATTGAGGTTTTCTTAAAAAAGGATATCGAGAATGGGAGGTTTTTTCAGTTTTATTTCCTCTTAGTCTCTACTAGTATTAAACATTGTTTCAATCACCTTAATGAACACAATGTAGGAATGAGGACTGCCCTGTATATAATTCTAAAAAGAACCAATACAGTAAAAAAGTTTAATTCTAATTAAATTTTAACAATTATTCACAACAAAATAGCAAAGATGATTTGGAGGCATTACTTTTAGCTCCTGAGATCAGTAAATGTACTGATTAGGCTGCTTGTTTGTGTACTTACTTTATCTTTATCTTTGTAGTGATACAAACTATGTTAGGTAGGATATGTTACAGTTAAATGTTGCTAGGTATGTTTTGTATATTATCTGTATGGAAAGGGTATTGCACTAAGATTGTATATAATGCAGAAATAAAGGTAGGCTAAAAAAAGATTCATAAAATGTAATAAAACGAAATTTAATTACCCTTGACTCTTTGGTAAACTAATATTTTAGCAATGCACTTCACACAACCAAAAATAGTAAACCTCGTCATACAATTTTTATGGGTATATTACGTAATTTTTACTTACAAACATAAATTATTTTTTTAATTACTTGGCACAATTTTTTTCCTCGTTCGAGTAGCTCTTTTGAACTCTCGTAAAAGAATCCCCAACGAAATTTGTTTATCTTTAAATTAATTCATTTAAAGTAAAACATCTAAATATTTAAGTATACTTCATTAAGTATTTAATAACACAATTTCATAATAAACTCGTGATGAGTTCCTACATCTAATAAAACAGCCCCCAAAATTTCTGAGAAGTTATGAGGAAGTAAACAGAGGGAGCGAAGAATTGTTAATTTAGTTCCGGTCTTAAAATTTCTTAATGGAGAAATATGCACACCATGGTTAGAATTTTTTCGTCGCAGATAATATCCAATTTCAGGCGATTTAAAATATTTGCTTGAAATATATAATTACACAAAGGGAAAGAATTAATGGGTGGTGGGCAATGGAGATTTCTACTGTCTTTACAGAAATTCAATATCTCGTAATAGCAGGGAACATGGAATGCTAAATTTGCAGTTACTGAAGCCTCTTGGGGACCTGTTGGATCGTGAAGATGAGGTCCTAAAATTAACGAACGTTTATGTAGAGTAGGGATGTCGGAACTGTCAAAAAGTATCGATATATATTGTATCGATATTATTTAAAAGTATCAATATCGATATTGATATATCGAGAAAAAAAATATCGATATATCGGTACTATTTGAGAACAGTAGTCTATATATATACTTAGTAATTGGTTTAACTAGTGTATCTGATAAAGTTATATGCAAACAATTTATAGATAGAAAATTTAAAATTTTATTTTGAGACTTTTTTACAACTTAAGGTAGTAATATATTGTTAAATTAGCTATATACTACTACTTCTTATATTTTCTGAAAATTTAGATGTCGGTCTAGTGATAATTTATACACTCTCATATATACCTCATGCATTATCAGCAACATATTTAAAATTTATTTTAACTTCAAGCACTTAGGCAACATATAGCATAAATATAATAAATTAATTATATTTGAAAGAATTCTGCTAATCTTACAAAGATCATGTATCTCAACTTGTTTGACAATATATTGGCTGTTTTCCAATTACCGCACAATTGCGCATAGTGCGGCACAGTGCTGAGCACTAAGTGTTCCAATTTCAGCACTGGCTCGCACAAATGGACACAAGAAATAATTGTGCCTTTGGGATGTTTTATGTAAGTACTAAGTAAACATAAACTTTATCATAAAGCAAGAAGTATATTCCAATTAACGTCCTAAAATTGCTGCACTGTGCGGCTCAAAATCACTTTGTGCTCTGGTAATTACTAGAGCACAAAGTGTCTTTGTGTCGCTCTGTGTCGTAATTTTCGGGCGTTATTTGGAGCCTACTTCATGCTTTATGATAAAGTTTTACGTTTACTTGGTAAACCTACATAAAACATTCCAAAGGCACAGTTATCCTTTAACTGTGGACGTCACAATATTGTAACATGTCCATGGACGCGAGGTCTCACAGACCGCTATAAGTTTTGATTTTTTTAAAAGTAAACAATTGTTTTAGTTTTACTTATTTATTTTTTATTTACATTAGAGACATCAAAATCAAAGAATATAACAATAGTTTAGCTTATATAAACTTTTTTTCTTATATATTTATATAAATAATATTTTAAGGCACTTTTTAGCCTAAATTTACCTGAGATAAAAAAAAACTATAACTTGAAAAATAATAACTTTTTCATAAACCAAGGGTAATTATCTGTAACTATAAACTATACTGAACATAAAAAACAAAAAATCAACTTCTTAACCTAAAACATAAAAATTCTGACATGGGTCAAAAATCAGTAAAATTATTGACATTCATTGCACAAAGGCTTGGAACACTGAAGGCATATCGCTTGTTTACAACTAACACAAGTGTAGTTAGTCTTCCTCTTTAGTTTAGGTGGACAGATTCTACAGGTCTTTCGCTTTAAGGATTCGATTTCCAAAGAAGGAGGCTCTTCTGAAGATAAGTCTGCTCCTAAAACTCGCTTTAGTGTCAAATTCAATTCCTTGGGCAAATTTGAGTTGATGACGCGTCTTTGCATATGAGGCACTTCTTGAGAAAATCTCCTCTTTCTATTTGTTTAGACAAGTGCTGATTGTGTAGAATATGAGCATTTACACCACACAAGTCCAGAACTCTAAAAAACACAACCATAGGCCACCTTCTAGTTCGTCGACTGCTTGAATAAATAGAGCATTTCTTGTCTGTCTCATCCACTCCTCCTTTGGTAGAGTTATAATACTGAATAATTTCAGGTTTATTGATGCGATCGTCGATGGTGTTACTGTGATGCATTGATGATACCAAAACCACAGCTTTGTTCAATTTTTGGACATACGAACACAGAGTTTTGTCTTTCGTAAACCCAAACAAAGCAGAACCAACTTCACGAGACTTGTGTTGCTGGAAATCTTTTGGTAATTCCCTTTTATTTTTTTTCACGGTTCCAACATATGTCAGTTTTCTCTTAGCTAGTTCATCAACAAGTTCAATTGATGAGAACCAATTGTCTGCTGTCACGTTGCGGTTTGATCCTTGAATCGGTTTCGTCAAACGCAAAACACACTGAGTTGGAACCAGAAATTTCTTCTCTTCGGCTGGCAATCCTATCCCATCAGACCCTTTGCCAGAATATATATAGCCATTGTAGAAATAAAAAGTTTTAGCGTCACATAAAGCACGAACAACCAGTCCATATTTTCCCGGCTTCTTTGGCATATAAGAGATCATATGACTCCTCCCTCGAAATTTCACCAACATTTCGTCTACAGTGACACATTCGCCAACTGTATATAATTTTTGAGAGTTTGTGACAAACTTCTCAAAAATCGAAGAGATCGCTGCTAGCTTATCAGTCTTTTGTCGCTCTAGACGATCAACTGGGTTATCAAAACGTAGGCATCGTAGTATAATCAAAAATCTAGTCTCAGACATAGTGCACCTAAATATTTCACAGCCTGTACCATCTGTAGCGAAAATGTAGCTTTCATGATTGGATTTCAAAACAGCAGAATAATACAATAATCCAAGAAAAGCATTCAACTCTACCATATCTAAAGGTTTTAATTCAGATCTATCTTGACGCTTGAACTTTGCTTTGAATTCAGAAATTTTCATATTGGTCCATATCAAAATAGTCTGCCGCATATCTATATCAAAAAGTTTGTCCCAAATACTAATAGGATCCTTGTTTTCGTCCTTGGTCAAACGAGAAGTAGATCGACAGGTAACAATGTTATGTTGAGGAGTTTTTACCCTCTTAGATGGTGGATTAATAGACCATTTGTAACGATTTTTGCCGTAGTAATAATTAGGTAGTGAGTTTGAAGTTTCAAGTCTTCTTTGAATATTTGAAAGTGGCACGTTACTGTCTGAGCTATCATCATCCGAACTATCATTCCTAAAGTCTTGTCTGCTATCTGTTCCGGCACTTTCTTGGTCACTATTATGTTGTTCTATGATGTCTGTTTCATACACTAAACAATCACTAATGTTGTCTTCATTATCTGACTGATCTGACGCTAAAAGTAAGGTACTGACTTCGTTTTCAAAAGAAGGATCGTTGACACGTAATATTTTTGCATGCTTTTGTGATAGCGACGGTGACCTTGAAGATCGTTTACAAGCAGAAGTACTTGGCTTAATGTTTTGTGACATTTTGATTATAAACTACCTAAAACAAACAAAATCGCATTTATTATTTTTTGTAAGGGGAACCATGGACATGCGGTCTCACATACCGCGATCGAAATTAAAAACAAAATAACTCACCCAATTTACAGCCGGTGACACAACCTCTCGCCTTCGCAGACGTTTTGACACTAAAACCGAAGCTACTAAGCGCGGCAGGTACGGGGAACGCGGGGAAGTGGGGTAAACGCGATTTTTGAAATCCCAAGCGGTCTGTGAGACCGCGCGTCCATAGTTAAAGGTTATTTATTGTGCCCATTTGTGCGAGCCAGTGCTGTAATTGGAACACTCAGTGCTAGCACTGTGCCGCACTGTGCTCAATTGTACGGTAATTGGAAAACAGCCAGTATTAATTTTATATAGCACGGAACAAACATACAGAAAAATATCGTTTTTAATACGTTTTCAATACTTGGTTTTTATATCGATATATCGAATAAAATCATATCGTGTAAAAGTATCGATATATAAAACAAAAAATATCGATATATCGATATTTTTCCGACATCCCTAATGTAGAGTTTGTCATTTTAGTGGAGAGGGGAGCGCGTACGAATTTAAAAAAATGTAAAAAAACAGTCATTTGAACTTGAATATTTGAAAGCGAAGTTCGTAAATTTAACGTCTTATCGCCTCTCTTTACCTATCAATTTGTTCGTGGGCGTAACTGTAAGAGATAATTTGGTCAAGTGCGAGTTACACTCGTATACTAAGAGTTCCGTCCCACATTTGAGATTTGATGCAATCAAAGTAAATCAAAGTATATATTTTTCTAATACTCCAGTTTCAGACAAGCAGGGAATGAGTGGATTGTCTGCTATGTTTCCTTAATACTAAGGGTTTTAAATTTATAAAATATATACCTACTTTCATTTCTCACAACGAGCCTTTTATTTTATTTGCTACATGATGTGCTTGATTTTTTAAAAATAATTTCATTTTTTAATTAAGATTAGGATGTTCGCTATATTTTACCAATAAACTTTCAGTGAAGCCCTATAAAATCTTTTTCTGAAATTTCCTTTCATTTAATACATTACGCTACGTGTGCAACTAAAAACACAGTTTTATTTTCCATTTAAATTTATAAATTAATTTTAGAATTACTGTTTTATTTTTCTTGTAAATTTTTAATTTTTTCCAAAGTTTAGGCCCAGTAGTTCGCAGATATAGGTAATGGGTCGAATTTTCTATATTTTTTAATAATATTATTTCAACAAATTATTTTAAAAATATGAATAAAATACACTTGTATTACCTACATTGAGCCTTTTCACTTATACATGATGCGTCTAAAAAAATATTTTTTTATTTTCATTTAATTATGTAATTTGACCCCAAAGTTATTATCGGGGTTATCTCCTTATTTTTATTAATATCTTTTAAAAAAATATATTTAAAAAATGTGAAAACATATTTGTATTCTTCAGAATGAGCCCTTCCATTTGATATCTTACACAATGCATTTGAGAAAAGTTTAATTGTTTATTTTCCGTTTAATTCTATAATTTGTCCCTCAAAATTAAAATTATGAAATTCTCCTTATTTTTTCTGTAAACTTCTTATTGAGACCCTATACTTCTATTTTTTTCAAAATAGTATGTATTATGTTTTCGGAAATAAAGGGGGGGATATGTACTTTTTATAATTTTGTTACTATTTTATTTTTTAATTTATTTTAAAAATATGAAACAAGTATATTTGTCTTCTTCATTCATAATGACATATTAGATGATGAGTTTCAAAAATTGTCTATTTTATGTTCCCTCTAATTATATAATTTGCCTCCAAATATTAATATTATGATTTTCTTCTTATATTCCTGTCAAATTCAGTTGAGGTCCAATATGTCAAAGTTTTTTCAAAATTTTAGGTCTGGTAATTTCGATAATAAAACCCATTATTTTTAAAATATGAAAAAAAATAGGTTTGTGTTCCTCGGAATGAGCCCTTTCATTTGATGTATTACATGATGCGTTTGAAAAATTTGCAATGTTTTATTTTTCATATAATTCATAATTTATCCCCAAAATTAATATTATGGGTTTCTCCCTATTTTTGCTGTAAACTATAGACAACGGCATATATCCCCAAATTTTTTGAATTTTTTTTTCAATAGTTTCGGTGATAAGGGGGGAGGGGTGGAATGATCGATTTTTGTTACAAATTTATGTCCAGTAGTTTCGATGAAAATTGCTCTGATGAGAAAGACGGAAAAATCAGCAGTGGCTGCATTACGATTTTCATATATTGGATATACAGAACCCTAAAATTGGGTAGAAACCAGTTTTCATCAATTGAGAAGCGTTCAAAAAAATATGCTTTTGAAATACCAATACCAAAGTGTGCCTCCTGTAAAAAACGTTTTCCCCACCTAATTGTTTCAAACACCACGCACCAACTTAGTCAACACATTTTTATGCGGAACCTGCTTGAATTATTATAATTAAAAATGATCGCATATTTACATTCACTATTTACCGCTGCTTCCTAAATTTTTCACAATAACTAATAAATTCAGTTATTTAAAAAACTAAATTCAACGTGTAGTCCAAAGTTGCAGTTAATTAATTCCGGAAGCATTCATCATATGAAGTGACGGGAACAATTTCCCAGAAAACAAGAAACTGATTCACATTTGCTCATTTTCGGTTGGTTGAAGCTCACCGCTAAAAACTCAGATTATTGCATACATCAAATGAATATAAAAACACTGCCACACTAAATTTTTAGCAGATTCTGAAAAGAATTAAGGCATAGAATATACTATGCATAATCAAGACATTAGGGTACTACGATATGACGTTAGAAATCATATAATATTTATAATAATTATCTTTTGGGTCTCACATTATCCGATTTTTTAAAAATAATAATCACTATATGAATTCATAGAGTTACTAAGGGCCGCTCAGAAAATACGTTGGCATAAAACCTTAAAACTTTTATTTTATTTTTTACGATAGTAAGACATTATTTTCTTCTTTGTATATATAAATATTTTTACGTGTATAATTTAGTCACAGTAGCTTATAACTTGGTATGTTGACTATACTAGTCAATAGCGATTCTTACGTGCCAAAATTCAACAGCAAACCACTTATCCACCATGTATATAATATATTGTAAGCCATAATTGCATAATTTTAACAGCAAACTCGCAGAAGTAAATTATTTGGGCATTAATAACCCCAAAAAGATTGATTTTTCTCGTTTTTTGCTTATAGAGTGACAAAAAAGTTCATCTATTCAGAATGCCGTCAATAGAAAAATTGTAGAGAATAAGATCTTTAAAATGAGTGTTTATAAATTATGATCGCAACATTTTTCACTAAGAAAAGCTGGAACAAACAATACAAAGTGACTGGTTTTAAAAAAATCATACATTGGTTGTAATAACAGCTAGAACCTTAATCTTCTTCCTAATGATAGTTTATAACGTTGAGATTAATAAGGCTGAGAATCGATATTGTCCATGAAGAAAATCTTGCAGGTTGCAATTTAAATAATTTGTACAGATATTTTGCAAAACTGATCGTATTAAGCGGGATAGTTCTATACGGATATGTAAAATATATTTTGAAAGCTCATAAAATGCACTTGACTTTGTATATCTTTTTGTTATCTTACCGTAAAATGTATTATGCTTATGAATTTTGGCAGATCCTTATTTCTCCTCAGATGTCCTGACAGTGGCGAATCCAGTCAGTGGAAAAATTAATTTAGTTAATAACAGGAAACAGTATACATGTAACCAATTAACCTAATAAACCAATGGAAAAATAGACCAATATGCGCAGATCATAGTTATGTAAATACAAACCTAATAATCTGCTGAGAAAAAACATATAATAATATAATTTACCTACCATAATTTTCATCTCGTGCTCGCACCTCAAGAAAATTCTAGATCCATCCATGTGCCTTAACAACTTGTCAGCGAACCACTCGCTGTAGATGATATTTTCATACTTATTATGCAATATTTACGATTATTTTAAACAAATTTCTGGGCAATATAACAAAATCCATTTAGACAAATTGAACTGGAATTTATGAATTTTTAAAATAATTCGATGTGAATAAAAGTTTTGTTTCCTTTTATAGCCTGTACTTTTTAATTATAATTATTGTCGACAAGTCGATGTACAACATATAATACTTGAAAAATAAACGTTTATAAAACATGTACTTTCTGCCAATCATCACCCAAAAAATTATTAATAACGAGTTAAATAAAATCGAATACCAAACAATCCCTAACAACCAACATCAAACTTCACCAAGCAACACTCCCAAGACAGCGACATTAATACAATAACTATACCATACATACAGGGTCTATCAGAAAGACTAAAAAGAGTGGGAAACAGATATAATATCAAAACATCATTTAAAACAAGAAATACACTAAAATCAATTATATCAAAAACCAAACCCAAAAAACACAACTCAAAATACAAAAAATTGCATTTATAAAATCCTTTGTGAATGTAATAAATTCTATATCGGAGAAAACTCTAGACCTCTAAATGTTCGAATAAACGAACACAAAAATTATACAAAAAAACGAGTTTGAAAAATCCAAAATTTGTAAACATGCTTGGGACCTTGGTCATAAAATACAGTTTCAAAATTCAGTTATATTACACAAAGAAGAACACAACACCAAAAGAAAACTAAGAATCTGCTTTAATTTTGTTAAATGAAAACGATTGTATCGCTACTACCTCCGTAGATTTCAAGATTTATTGCTCATTTTTAAAATTATAAATAAAAATGCTCCTTCTTACCTGCAAGATTTTCTTATTAAAAGGTCAGATATGCTTGATTGCAATTTAAGATTTAATGATCAATTCTGTATACAAGTCTTCAATACAAGTTGTATGGAAAAAACACTGTTCATTCGAGGGCTTAAAATATATAACGACCTTCCACTTAGAGTTAAGACATCACATAATGTAAAGTTTTAAATCTAATCTAAGAAAAATGTATTTTAATTTATAGGTTATTATTGTTTATTCTGTTGATTGTCATATTTACTGAAGTATGTATGTACAGATTATTATATAGTAGTTTTTTAAGCTAAATTCTATTATATTCTAATCGTTCATAAGGTTTTTCCTAGGTTTTCCCTTATGATTTTAATGGGATCACAGAATCAACAAAATTCTTTGGTCGCATTTTTGGCAAATGCATCTTATAACAAAGTCGCACCTAAGAGCGCCACATAAAATTGTGAAGATCTCCCTTTCAAATTCTTCTAATTGAAAGAAACTTTATGATTATATGATCATTAGAAGTTTCTCTGCTACCCCGAATATTACAAATAAAATCTCTTAGTTACGTCAGAAATCAAATAATACATACATATTGTGAAATATTTTAATTCTACATCTTATAATTGTGCCTTTTTTATCGTAGTTTCTTAACCATTGACAACGGGGTCTGACCTAGACTCCGAAACGTTTGGAATATACAGCAATTTTCGTAACTGTGGTGTTATTTCCCAAGAAGTACTTAAACATACAATACTTACCAGTTTTAACCTGATTTTGAAAAGATAAACTAAAATTACTAATTTTTATATTTTGACACTTTTCATGCATATTTTAGCATCGTCCACATATTCCATCTTATATCAAGCTTTTATTTTTCATAGAATTCAGTAATAACCAATAAAATCCTTAAAAAATCCTATAAATGTTTTGTTTTTTTTTTTCTCTCCGTCCTATGAAGGGCCCCTGGATGATCAGGATTAAGATAAACCTATGAATTGGTAGCTTTTCATGGGAAATCTAAACAGATGACTATACAAAATTCTTTACTGTCAATTCCCTTTGAATAAATAATTTATTATATAATTGTAGTTTAACCACGTTTAACTATAATATTATTTTAATTAATGTTTATTTCCTACTTACACATAAGACAGAGCAACACAAAATAAATCATCTTAAATATAGCAATAAAAAATAAATCGTATAAAATCAGTATATAAAATATATTTATTTAAATATTTTTCTAAAACAATATTATGGGGCAGTAGATATATGTATATATATAATTTTACCTTTTTTTACATCTTTAATTTCCTCGGTCAACTAATGTCTCGTTCTCGCCTAGACAATTCTTTTTTCCTATAAAGAGAATCATAACTGTAAGCACCTACTCTACGCAAACGTTTTAACCTCGGCATGGAGGATTCGTTTTTTAGTAACCTACATAACGATGAATGCGGACTCGTCGTTAACTCGGCGATATTTTCAGGAGTATCGGTAGTCAGGGAGTTGCGTGAAGCTGGCCTTAACTTTACTTGACGCAGCATGTCCATGGATACCAACGGCTGAGAGGAGCTGAATCTGTTTACGGGTGTTTGCTGACGATCCTGAAAAAATTTAATGTCATTTGAAATGTAATTTCAAGAGAATTTGTAAGAATTATCAACCCCCTAAGGTCAATTGACCCCAGCCAAATCATAACAAACGTCCTAAGCAAGAAAGAACTTTTTCATGTCACATTTACGTTTATGTAGATCCACCACATACTGGTTACATGGAGGTTGGACTCGCGTCCCAACTCCCAGTCAATAGAGATTTTAAATGACAGAAAATTTAAGAACGTACCGTACTAACCGTGATAGAAAATATATTTTGAAAGAATATAAAATAGATTTACTTTGTGTATCTTGCGGTACAGTGGTGCACAATGTATTAATAATGCTTGTGAATATTGTCTTAACCTTTGTTTAAGTCAATATTCAAAGCATTACTTTTCCTCCGATCTCTTGACAGTGGCGGTTCCAGTCAGTGGAAGAACTCTTGTAATTAATAACAATAAACAGAAAGATAACCATTAACCTAATAAATAAATGGAAAATCTAATACACTCCGGGACAAAAACATAATAAAACAAGTCATCATGATTTTCATTTTGCGCCCCTTCATCAAGAAAAGTGTCTTGACCAGTGGCGGCTGGTGGGTTATGAAACCGGTGGTGCACTTTAGTGGTCAAATATTGGGATTCAAAGATGCAACAAAACAAACCATAGCTTTGCTAATACTGCATTTAATTTTTATTAATTAAAATATTCGTCAACTTTTTTAGAAAGCGAAATGTTCAGTGACCTTTGTATTAAAGTCTGGCATTGATTGAATATATTTTTTCAATACTAAGTACAGAAAGAGCATTTAGCCAGTCCTGAGACATCGTACTACTTCTAAAACGATTTATTATTGTTTTTAATATAGTCAATGTTAAAGTTGATACTCATTTTCAGTTATGTAAACACACACACACACTCTGTATATTAAATATTCTTTCATAGAATACGAGAACAAAAACAAAGCAACCACTAATTAAATCACGTAAACAAAAATTTGAATTATTGAAACGTTCGGATACGCCTGGTTAATATCAGCACAGCTCGGTGTCTCCGTGCGGCGTACGAGAATCAGCCCATTACTCCATATAGTTTGCATTAACTATCTTCTATCTCACGCGCTAAGCGTCTTTCATCGTATCCTATAGAAGCTATATAAGTTTCACCGTGCGCTAGCCGAAATACACGGTGAAATATTCTTTCAAGCGAATATAAGTCTTAATACAAGTTTGGAGAGAGCTTAAATTGTTTTTTGATAAATTCGTTGTTATTGAAATGCTATTTATTAAACATTTTTAACCTTATCTTATTAAATTTGGTGGTTCAGCGCACGAGTGCACTTAAGGGACAGCCGCCCCTGGTCTTGACACCCATTGCACCTGATCTACGCTCTAACTGACTGTCACACATTCCCACTTTTAATACAATATTTGCTAATGTTAACTAATTTCCCGGCCATCATAAGAAAAATCCAAGATAGATAGACAAACTGAAGTGCGTTATATGAACGTTCAATTTTTTTTTTAATATATATCCCGATCGAACTAAGCTGTTTAATACGGTGCATTTGAAAAAATATTTCTTTAAATTAATTAAAGTACAAATTCTTCAAAAACTACTTATCCGATAGTATCCATCTTGAGCCAAGAAAGTTATGAATTTTTTAACTAATCCACTTTAGAATAGTTTTTCCATTGATGGTATTACGATCCCTTCAACAAATTTCATAACGTAATCCGAAAGAATCCATATTTTTTAGGTTTTTTATTATTCAAGTAATTTACTTCTAGGGGTTTGTGTTAAAGTCTTATAAATTATTCCCTATAAACTGTTACTGAAGTGATGGTATAAGCAAATTATTCTAAAATTGTATGCCCAAAATACTTTCTATTTTACTCTATAGTCTGGTGTAAAGGGTTTCATACCACCTTTAAAGTTTCTTTTAATTCAATTAAATTATACAAAATATTTTCAAATTTTAGTCTGAAGTTGGTAGACAATGTAACTCGTTCCTCGAAGTTTCCTTGGACTTCCATCGTCTTGAAGTGGATTGATCTCACAACGTTTCAATAGCTGTGTATCTGCTATCGTCATCAGGTGAATGATAGGAAATTCAGATAATCCGTCCTATTTATATTATACCCTTAACCTTCGCCGGTCATGGTCATTGGTTCTTATCTTTTTTTTGAAGGTGGAAATCCATTATGGACAATTTGCTATCAAATTAGTGTGGGACTCACACCCACTAAAACCACCTTGTATCAGTTTATAAGGTGATGGTACTGTTGCGTGCCACCTTCCTGCCTTTCTTTGCCTTCATCACACCATTCTGTTTAAATCTTCTTTCTCCTTTTCCTCTAAATTCATTTGATTATCCGTCCTATTTATATTATACCTTTAACCGGTCATGCGTCGCCGGTCATGGTCATTGATTCTTATCTCGTCCAATCAGCGTCCTCGTACCTGGAGGCAGAGGCCGAAGAAGAGCTCTCCAAATATTTTTAATTTGGACGCTGGGCTCGCTAATTATATTTTCGTTCGAGATTATATATGCTGTCTCTATGAATTTTCTTTTGTACCAGTGCTCTTCCTTGTGAATTGCTCTGGCCTGGTCCCAGTTGATATTATGGTGTTTGGTCCATGCCTGATTAGCTAGCCCAGACTTCGTTACCTCCGCCCTTTGAGTAGCTGTGCGGTGCTCCTTAATCCTGGTGTCCAGCGGTCGCTTTGTCTCTCCAATGTAAAGATTGCCACATTCACACGGTATGCTGTATATGCAGTTCTTTGGTATTGCTGGTGTGTCCGGCCTCGTTCTTGTTATCATGCTCCTCAAGGTGTTGTTGCTTTTGAAAATCATTCTGATTCCATAGCTGTGTGCAATTCTTCTAAGTTTCTCCGACAAGCCTTTAGTATACGGTAATATTAGAGTTGCTACCGTGATGTCCTCTTCCTGCCTAGGTGGTTTGTCCAGCTCTTCAAACGCCTTGGTAATGATCGTATCGGGATATCCATTCGCCAAAAGGTCTTCCCTAAGTTTCACTTCTTCTTTGAGGGCCTCTGGTGTGCTGCAGATATTTTTGGCTCTATGGATTAGTGTTTTGATGATGCGAGTTTTCGTTGCTGTTGGGTGGTTGGGATTGTAGTGAAGGTATAATCCTGTATGCGTAGCCTTCCTGTAGACTGTTGTTTGGATTCGGGTCCTAGTCCTTTGACACTTTACATCAAGGAATGGTAGGCACCCACTCTCTTCCATCTCCATGGTGAATCTAATGGATAGTTGGGATAACGGATAATCTGAATTTCCTATCATTCACCTGATGACGGTAGCAGATACACAGCTATTGAAACGTTGTGACATCAACCACTTCAAGACGATGGAAGTCCAAGGAAACTTCAAGGAATTTTCAAATTTGTACCACAAAATTAACATTAACAGGTTCGGTTTTTTCAGAATTTTGAGTTCAGTAGGTGTAGGTAGAGGCTGTACCTGAGAATGCACGGGTTCACAGTATTTCTTTAATAAATTTGTATTCTCATAACGAGTCATTTCATTTCATTTCATTTAAAGAACAGATAAAAGAAGAAGGGGAAATATCTCATCTGATGTAAATTTGAGCAGTAAAACTTTAAAGCCAAGTTTCAAATGAGTGAACTGTTGCCAAAATTTACTCTTAAATAACCAATAAAAGACTAAATGCCCACAGTGTCACTGAATCCACTGCCTATAAACTACTTTCATTGGGCTAGAACCACATATATAATCTAATAGAAAGACAATTCAGATCCTGCCTAAGGAAATGGCTCTGTTTATAAATATTTGGGAGAAATAAAACTTGACCACAGAGATAAAATCTGAAATGAAACTAATTCGTTAAAAACATTCATTAATTTTTTTTAATAAATGGGATAGCTCTGGCGTTCCCCAGCGTGACTTCAGCAAACAGCCATAGTATGAGAATGCCCAAATAAAAAAATCAAGAGAATCTGGGATAACCTTATAGCAGCAGGATGTGAGAGCTCACTGAACGGATGATTCGAAAATATACAAGCACAACTTTAACTTGAACTTGTTTAACATTGATAATTGTTTGTTATTTTTCAATCTCGAAAAGTTAGAATCGTAGTTTCTTTGACATGTTTTAGTAAACCTACGAATTTTTTCGTATGATTTCTATCCTAGGAATCATAGGAAAACGTCGTTACACACAGTACGACTCCCGATTTGGAGTCTCTGTGAGCTAGGATTTCCTGAAACTCCTGGTTATCGGAATTCATTTCGCGATAAAACATTTAGATTACCAACTTGAAACTATTAAATACTTCTTGTCAATATTAACCATGCCGTATACCGTTGAATTTACCGCCATTTTTTGAAAAGATATTAGTCTGTGGAAAGGAAAAAGATGGTAGCTAAACTCGGTTCTGATTTCATTTACGCCCGAATAAACAAACCGCTCGGTAAGGATTTGTATTTCTATTCCAAGCATGGCATTATACCGTCACAGCCAACAGCACTGCTTGTTCCATAATGAATACATGTGCGTTTGTTTAAATCAGGCGTTAAATCTGAATCAAGTTTAGTAGTCCATGAAATTCATTGTAGAAGTGACACAAAATAAGTTATTCGTTTAAGAGAAAGAATAGAAATATAATGATTATTGGGTATGGGGAGAGGAAAAGGCCGCATCAAGAAGTTTGTGACCTTTTTAACATTGTTCATCCGTACACAATATCCCGTTCAGTAGTGAGAAAACTTTGCGAAGGTACGACACAAGTGGAACAGTTAGCAATTTACCAAAAAGTGGACGGTTAAAAAGTGCAAGTAATGAAGGTGTGCTCAAAATTTGCTATATCATTGAAGAAATCCTCACTTATCCACTACCGACCTCGCCAATGTGCATGGAATTAGCCGTCGTTCAGTAGGAAGGATATTGAAAAATATCATCCATCAAAATCCGCCTCGTTCAAGAACTCTCCGAAGACGATTTCGACAGACGTTTGCAATTTTGTAAAACGATGATGGTTGCAACCGTGATAATAATTTTATAAGAAATGTGGTGTTTTCAGACGAGGCTACATTTTCTTTAAATAGACGGTTAATCGACATAACTGCCGCTACTGGTGGCAAAGTAGTCCTAATTGGGTACAAGAGGCTCATACACAACAAAAAATTGAACGTTTCATTTATAACAACAGAATCGTTTCTTCCTACAAGAAACTGCAAATGGAGATAGGTATTTACAGCCTTGGAGACACAAGTTATTCCGGCATTGCAGGTAAATTGACAATTACCAAATAATATCGGGTTTCAGCTGGATGGAGCACCATCCTATTGCACTCGCATTGTTCGAGATCATTTAGATAGGACATTTCATCACAGATGGATTGGAAGAAGGGGTACTTATGAATGGCCTGCACGAAGTCCCGACTTAATCAACAAGACTATTTTCTGGGGGGTACTTAAAGTCTAAGGTTTATGTTGATAGACCAAATAATTTGCAAGAATTAGCTGCAAGAATAACTCAAGACATCCAGAGAATTACACCAGAAGTAATAGCTAATGTTACTAGAGAATTTAAAAACCGACTTGCTTATTGTCAAGAAGTAAACGGTGCTCAGTTTGAACATCTAATGCCAATGTTTTGAAAATCACTTTGATTTAGTTAACAATTATGATTATGTATTTCTTTAATGGATATTAGATTTTTCCTTTCCTTAATTACTTTTCTGTTAATATCTCGGTAGGTATTGAAGTAAACAATATCAAACCCGATATTTTTGTATTCGCAATAAAATGTTTCATCAGAAACTAAAATACTATACAGGGTGTTTCATTGCAAATTTTAAAATCGACATTACTTCCGGTAAAACAGGAAGTTCAAAATTGGAAAAAAATTTGAAACAAATAGGCAATCTACTGCAGTATCCACCTTCCAAATTTCATTATGATATCTCTAATAATTCCAGAGATATTTACTTGGTTCCACACATTTGCCCATCACCGTATACTTTACTACTTTTAATTACTGAACTTATGAATTAGACTAAATATAACGCTCACAAAACATCTACTTATATAAAATTTTACATGAGAGAGTCTTCGAGTTTACTCTATGGCGCCAATATCGAACTATGTAGATTTCTCCCGAACTGACAGTTACACGTGGTAGGTATATACAGAGTCCTCCCTCGGTCGGCGTTATAACTTTCCGTAACAATATACTTGTTTGCGAACCCGAGAACATAAGATTAGCAGCCGAGCGCCTTACACGTTCGACCAAACCTACTATTTTGTGATACTTATTTAAGATAGTATATACGTATCGTATTAAAATGAAACACCAGCGCCTCTACCGCGCGGGAAACATACCTTGATGTTTACGTAACAAAGCGAATGTAAACAAAGGATATTCTCTCCATAAGACGGGAGCTTCTATAAGGGTCTATATTCGTTCTTACTGACACAACAAAATAACATTTAAAAAAAATCTAAACACTTGAAGCTATAGCCAATAAGATATTAATTTGACCGTAGGTAATACAGCATCTAGGGTTTGAACTTTATTGGAGTTGACGTATCCTATGTCTTTTCTAACACTCCCAAGAATATCTGTACAAAGTTTCATGATAATCAGTTGAGTAGTTTTGGCGTGAAAGCGTAACAAACAAACTTGCATTCACATTTATAACATTAGTAGGGATACATTCATACAAATTTTATTTTGCTTATTTGGTCTTGTATCTAAATAAGTTTGATAACCTCACAAATCACACAGCCATCTAAAGCCATCCTTTAGAATCTATCTACATTTATACATACTCTTACCCAAGTTTACTTACCGCCGTTTTCTTCAGCTTAACCTTTAGTATGTCATCGAGTGATATCACCGGCCTAGAATTCTCTTTTTCACAAATACTTGTTTTATCACTTCGCTTTGTGATTTTCAAAGTATTCGTAGTTGTCAAAAAAGAAGGTGGGGGCGGTGGTGGTGGCGGCGGAGGGGGTAAAACGGGTGCCGAAGGAGGTATACATGGAGCTGATGGCGGGGGCACACAGTTGCACTTTTCTTTTAAGACTTGTATTTCTTTCCTTATGCTAGCAAAACTAATTATTTCTTCTTTCACCTAAAAAACACCACTTTACTTACATATCACGCCAACGGTTTTCACAATGGTAGGTTACCTTCTTGAGTTCATCTGTGAGATCATCGCTTCTCTTCTTTTGTATTGCAATCTCCTCTTTGAGATCTTCTATGTCTTTCTTATAAATTTCGCATTGACATTGCACCAATGGATTTGCAACTATCAAAGAGGTGTCCTTGTATAAATTACATATTGAAGATAGGCTCTAAAACATATCTCAAGTACAAACCGCCGAATATTTTGCTGGTTTTCTTTCGTATAAATCACTTATGAATAGAGATTCCAAAGTCCTCAATCCCGAGATTCGGGCCTTTTCCAAAACCTTTTTTTTATTAGTAATGATAGGTTTTACAAACATGCTGCCAACTTAGAAAAGGACCCCGCACCTTTCTTGTGGAAAAATGGACTTCCGTCAAATTTTTTGAAAGTTATAAACATTTATATAGACAGTCAGAAAATAAAAAGAGTTGAGTTCTGCAAGTATTTAGGTGTAATAATTTACTACAGACTTAGGTGGAAGAATCATATTGACTATATAATAACCAAAACAAATATCTTTCACAAACTATCAAAATTTATGAATTCTGAGGTACTTCGGATAATCTACTCTGCATTCTTTCAGAGCATTGCGAACTATGGCTGTATAGCTTGGGGGGGTGCCCTTAACAACAATTTACAACACCTACAACGACTACAGGATAGATTATTAAAAATTGTTAATAAAAATCGATCTTTGATTCATGAAAATACACTTAATATGAAACAGTCATTTGCTGCTGAATGTATTTTATATCATTATCAAGAATTAACTAAAACATATACAAACTCAAACAGCATAACTAGAAATAAAAATATTCAAATTCCAATTAGACTTCGGTCGGTTAGCAATAAGATAAGCCACATTAATGCTATTCGCATATTCAACTTTCTTCCACCCGAACTGAAAATTCTAAAAAATAGTGATTCTAGGAAAAAAAGGTCAAAAAATGGATACAAACAATTATGTAAAATAAAATAAAAATGCAAAAAACTAGGAGCAAGACACTAATATACTATGTAATATTTATAATAATAAGCATACTATTCATAGTAGCATAGTTAATAGAACTGTACTTACAACTACAATCATAACAAAAAATAGTTTTAAATTAGTTTTAAGGACCCTAGGATAAGTGGCTAGCCTACATGCAGATAACTTGATTATCTTTGTAGGAATTACTGTGTATGTATAAAATAAGATATGTATACTCTGTAATCAATAATTATTATTCTGGTCAATAAACTTGTACAGTTTTTGCAAAGCTGTGGAATATAGTGTGACGTGTCGTAGATTTGATAAATTTAATATAAAAATTACAGGACGCATCGTTTTTACAGGGTTACTACCATAACTAATGCAAAAAATAATAGATGCCCACTATAGCAAAGTTTACTACTCACACTGGATAATATACGAACACGTCCAAGAATTCATTTTTTAACATTATATTGATTGTGCAGTTAGATTTTATTATGTATTCAACGTTAAAATAAAAAAAAAATAGTTTTCTAAAAAAACATATTACGTATATTGGAAACACCCTGTAATCAAAAATAATTAATAGTAATTATTTTGTGCAACATTTATGTCAAGTGATGTGCAAATCACGCTTTCTGCAATAAAGGGAAATAAAATTTGATATAATAAAAAGAAGATATTTCCGATGTTTAACACCTTATATCTAGAAAACTAATCATGCAATTAAATATTCTGCTCAGTTAAACACGTAAAAATGTAATAACACACAAAGTTGATGGAGAGAAGTTAAAATGACCGGGTAGTACAAAAAACTACCTTTTTTAAAATATACAGTTTTTGCAATTAGTTTAACATCTTGTTGAGTATAAAGAGACGGATCATATATCTCTTCAATGTACTACTAAAATTTCAGCACTGGGTGACTGATTAATAGTAAAAAATAATATATGCCCTCTCTAGCTATATTTATGACTCACACTATATATTATATGAAACATCCAATAAATTATTACTTTAACGATATATATAATTTGTGCAAAGTTTTCAACCTTGTAATAAAAACATGTAACGTATTTTTGAAACACCTTGTAATCCACTAAAATTTATCAGAATTGTTTTGTGAAATATTTATGCCCAATAATGTACAATTCAGGATTTCTCCAATAACCGGAAATAAAACACCTCTATTATGAGAAATCTAATATCAAAAATGGGGCATTTTCGACGTTTAACCCTGTATCTCGAAATCTACATCAAGTCCAAACAACATACCAAGATTTCATAAAATTTGTACGGAAGTCCATTTTTCCATAAGAAATTATTGATTTAAACATATTTTTCCTAACTCAAACTGTCTCATGTTGAAATTTTGTCTCTGTACGAAATATTTCTAAACCTCAAACTGAATATAAGGACTATTTATCATCTGAAAAAAAAACAAATTGGAATGTTTCGGAGGATTACAGAGTCTATTTGGACGATTTTTAATAGATATGTGTTGGAAAGAAGGACTATAGTCCAGAAAATAACGATTTAGTGTTGAAGTTAATTGTTGTTCATCACGTCCCAGGTCGATTTTAATGTGAAATTTAAGTTATAAATCAACATTGCATCAGGGAACTAAAATCACTGTAGATTACAACCGTAACAAAAAAGCGTTGATAACTGCTAGCAGTATTAAAATTGCAATGTTGTTGATAACAGTCTGGTGCAGCCTAGGAATGCTGAAGAAAAACTTATAGTCCAGTTACCAAGGGTTTCACCCACTAATTTTTTTATAACTACACTGTTTTGTCTGAAATTTTTATACTTGGTGTCTTTAACAAGACTTATCTTACTAAAAAATACAATGTTAGTTAATCCTGTACAAATAATAAATCTAAAAAGAACACTGTGACAAAGACAAATAGAAAACCTAATCAGTATCTGGTGACATCTATATCATGTGATGGCCACTGAAACATCAAAATTGACCTGGAAATAATGAATTTATTCCATGCATTTGCATTTTAGTTTTAATATCAAACTTCCGGCCCGATGAATTAAAGAGTAATTTATAGATGTTGAAAACATACAATTCAACTTTAACTAAGCATTGAGATTTTATACTTTCACGTCCAAAACAGCTACTTCGAATCCCGAGTACCTCAGGCTACAACTATGCTCGGGTAAGGATTAGTTCGGATGCAAGTATGTTTGCAGCATTTTTTACATGTTTCAACAAATATATACGGAAATCTAAAATGTGAGGAAATGTAGTTCTTAATTTTTAATTTCCGAATTCGTTTGGTAAATTCCAATCGGTCATCTCCAGTTAAAAGAGTCATATTAACAAAATAATGTTCTAAATGTAATCAGGCAGAAATTATTAATGCTACAAATTTCATCTTCCACCTGTTTAAAGTATAGCGATTGGAATCTCTACTTTCACCTGAAACTAAAAAAAGTTTACTCACATTTTTAATTTGAACACCTAGTTGTGTACAAACATCCATAACTTTATTGGACCAAGTTTGTGATGCTGTACAATACCTCTTTAATCTCAACAAAACCTTCCCACAAGCACCGACCGTTGCCAATTTGGTGCCGTCAATCGAAGATCTTCGACTCACGTTCAGTTTTGAACTGCTAAAGTGTCGATTTTTGCTGTAGACTCTAGAATGGATGAGGTTTTTCGTTGTAGGCGAAATTCGGGTGTTTGGAGTCTTCCGATAAATTTTTGAGTTATTGATGAGGTTTTTCATGCTGTCTTCTTTGTTGGCGAGCTAAAATATATATAAACATAAAATCTAAAGGTAAATTCAAGTATAGCAGTTGTAGAGATATGAAAGCTACAATATGAACGTTTTTTGTTAAATGAAAGTGTCGTTTACTAATGTTTAATGTAAAAACAAATGCAAAACTTTTTTGTACTAAAACTTTATAATGCGCGAGTTGAGGGTTCAAATTATTTTTACGGACGGAAGTAACTAATAAATCTATGCAACCAATATAACACGTCTTCAGAAACAGTGAAGTATCTATATGAAATTTACAGAATCTTAAGAGACATTTGTAGTTTAGACACAGATTTGTTATATAACTAGGCAAGCAAGATTGGTTAAAAACAAAAAGCCTGCATTAGTCTGAGATAAGTCCATTCATAAGTAAATAAAAGTTAAATAAATTCAATCTCAGGTGAGAGACGCATTTTCCGAAAATCGCAAAGACGACCCGTTGCATTGGGACAGTCCCCCTCAGGCTTTCTTGGTGACAGTCTCAGTTGTCTTTAAAATTAATTAACATACATTGGGATGACAATTTATATTTCGCTCAGGAAGCATAATTTAGAAATACATCCTTGTTTCAGGTAAAATAATCTTAAATGCAAATGATCAAAACAATTTAAGAAAATTTGAGATATCACAGAAAATAATTATAAATAAAATAATACAGTTAATCAAATTTTATTGATTAATGTAGTCAAAAAATAAAAGAACAAACCAAAAACAATCGTTTTAAATGAAAATTGGAGTCTTGTGTAAAAGAATAGGATACATATGCCAGTAATAATATAAATTAAAATGAAGAGAACTAAATAACAATGTAAACCAAAATTATTGCTAAAATAGACATGATCCTAAAAATGGGTAATATTAAAAATTTGAGATTTATATTGAAAAGGATGCTTTAATTAATTATTAAATATACAGCAATTTTGGTTAAAACTAAATATCATTGTGTAAAGTTAAGTTAGAAGTATTTGGAAAAATATTTGATTGTCAAAAGATACCAGGAAATGCACAATTTTTAAGTGATAATTATATTACAAATTAATTACAATAAATAGTTTCTAAATGTAGACAAAATTGTACCCATAACATTGGGAGACTAGTGTGATGGTGTATGTATAAAAGTTCAATTAATGATAGAAGCATTAATAGGGTTGAATAATGAATACAGCTATACTTAATGTTTCTAAATAGAATCATAAGTTACAGTAATATTGTTGGGGTAAACTTTATAGTAATAACCTACAATTATCTTTACAAAGTAAATGATTTAACAAAAAAAATAGTTTTGCTCTTAATAACATCTCTGCAAATCTGGAGCAACTTTGTATTTTGAAATCTTTAACACACCATCATCAAAACTTAAGAAACAAGTCGTAAGTACCATCTAGGAATACTTATATAATAATATGTAAAATGTGTAAAGCACTTAACAATTAAAAGAGTTTAATTAAAGCAATAAAACCCTTAGATGAGATTAAATATTGTCTTACATAAACTAGGAAGTAAACTAAGGATATGGGTTTAAAATGCAGATAGTTTTTGTTAATTATTATTATATTAAACTAACAAAACTTTGTATGTAATGTTTATAATCAGATTTTAAATTACAGTCCATGTACATATATAACTGTTTATCTGTATAGTGCTGTATATATTACTTAACTGTAAATGGTAGTACAAATATCCATACTGGTTAAATAAATGAATTCATATATTTGAAACTATTCAGAGTGTCTCTAAGTATTTTGTTCATGTTGGTAAGGTTTGAAACTAGCTTTAAGTAATTCTGTTTATTGGGTATATCTAATTTAAAACAAAACTTTTTTAAAGCGGATAAATCTGGATGTCAAGTTACTATTTTATTAAACCACTTCCAAAAAGGAGAACGTTATCAATTCGTCGGCACGTTTTTTTATGTATGCTCAGTGATTATTCAAAAACGGCTTGGGCAATTTTGATGATTTGAACGGCATTGCATTAAGGAATGTTACAGAAAGGTACCATATAATTTTCTATAACGTGAGGTTTTCGGTTTTCCAGAAAATTAGAAAAAACAGTAATTAAGGGACTACATTTCAGTGAATTTCAGTGAATCTACAATGTTTTCTCTAAAACTACTCAATCAAATTGATTATCTTAAATTGTATTCTACAAAGAGATGTTCCAGCTTGATTCCGTATAATTTCTATAACGTAAAATATACGGTTTTTCTGAAAATTGGAAAAGTATGTGCAAGAAAATGTAAAAATCAATGTAAATGTCAAATTTTCATCATAAATATTTAGCTTAAATGTCAAAATATGCCATGAAAGTATTTTGCGGGGCTTAAAGTGAAATGTATCAAAAAGAAAAATTGTTATGTAAGCGATCTTTACTTAACGGTAGACGTTGGTAGGTGGAAATTCAAGCAGCAAGCAATGTGCGCAGTTGAAATATAGGGCGAAGTAAAAAATTACAGTTATACATGTGGGTTCAAAAAATATTACCGGTAAATGTGATACTGGCTGGTACATAAGCAGTTGCATATATAGGATAGTTGAAACATAAGGTGGAATAGAATTCAAGTTATACGGGGTGGTTAAAAAAATTGTATGGGGTGGCACATAAGTAGTTGCATATACTAGGTGGTTGAAATAAGAGAGAAGTAAAACTATAGTTATACAGAGTGGATCAAAAAACGTTAAAAAACTGTTAAATAAACATATACAGTAAGGATATTTGAGTTATAGGGCAGAGGGTTCAAAAAATGTTAGAAGCAGTTGCATATGCAGGATAATTCAAATATAAGGTAGAGTGGAATTATAGTTAAACCGGGTGGTTAAAAAAATGTTATACCATTTAGAACATAAGTGGTTGGATCAACATGACATATGGGGTGAAGTAAAATTACAGGTATAGAGGGTGATATAAACAATTGAAAAATAGAAACAATCAATATGGTGGAGAGGATTAATACTTATACAGGGCAGTTACAGCATCATGTAGGGTTAAATTAATAAATGATAGACAAATAATTTATATTGGGTGAACAATACACATAAACAAATACAGGGGGGTTGCAATATAGGGTGAAATAGAGTTGCACTTAAAGAAAGGAGTCCCAATAATAAAATGAATAAAAAATTTAAAAAATATGTGGAAATTAGAAAGAGAGAGGGTGAAAGAGAGAGTGATAAGAATATGCTAACATAATCAAGTGAATTGTACTTTAAATAAGATAAAAAAGAATATATGTAAGAAAATAGTGAATGATTGCACATGGTTTCTAAATGGTTTTTATTCTAAGCCAGTTGAAGTTGGTTCTTTTTTAAATATAAAATATTTAGAGAACTAGTATTAGGTTTATTGGTAGACACCAATTACAAATATTTCGAATGTTTAGAAAAATTATCTGTGAATCAAGTGTTTGCTTAGCAAACTTTTGAGTAGTAATGTGTAACACTGTCCGTGCCGCACTTTCGTGCCAACGCTTTCCCATGCACAGCACTTTACGACACTTCGACACTTTGTGTTATGTCCGTTCTAAGTTGTGGCTAAGCTGTGTGTGTTTCCTTATCAGAAAGGATGTGTCGAATGTCCGCCGCTCAGATCGAACTAGACAAGGGACGGGAGACGATAGGTAAGAGATAAAATAAATCGGGAGCAAGCGTTAGAAGTGTGCCACCTGTTTTTAGATAGTATCGAGTGCATTTCTTTATTCGTTAAATGATTTATTCACAATTTTTGAATGAATTGCATTTTTAGGGTGGCTAATTGTGTGGCATACAAGTATAAACGTAGTATCTAGAAATTACATTTCACTAGAAAGCCTAGAATTGGTGCTCAAACGTCACACTTCTGCTAGCAGCATTACGCATCCTTTCCGTTGCCTTGCCTAAGAAATAGAGTGTAAGCAGTAACGCAGTTTAACGATATATACATTTCTAATTTGTATTACGAATTTGCTTTTACCTAAAAAGTATATGCCTCTTGTTCTGCACTGTTTAATTAGATTTTTTCAGATTAATCACCATAGCTCGGTATTTAATTTTTTGGATATGATATAACAAATTATAACGAAGGGTTGTCCAGAAAATTTTTTTTCCAATTTATTCAGTTAACCTAAACGCCAACATTAGACAACAACAAAACTATGTAAAAAAGTTAATCAAAAATAAAACTTCAAACATAAATATCACACCAACTTAAAAAGAATCTTTCTTATTAATTAAAGTGAAAAGTTCAGTTATTCAATGAACATAAACGGCACAATTAGACAACAACAAAATTATTTAAACAAAAAATATTCATAAATAAATCTTCAATAATACATATCACACCATCAACATAAAATAGATTCTTCTTAAATAAATTGAAAAATTAATTATTACGTAAATTATAATTTAAAAATATTATTCAAAATTGAGTTAAAGGTAAAAAGAGCTATCAACTCGTTTACTGTGCCATACGCAAAAATGTTAGATGTGCGGCTTCGGCTATATGACACAATCGTGTCGGGAGTGTCGGCACAGTATACCGTGCGTGTGTTATATCGTTATATGAATGAAGTATGCTGTTCTTAATAATGCTAACCAGAAAGCAAGAGCAAGGAACAAGTGTTAAGATCGAGTATGACATGTTATTATGACACAAGAAATAGAATATATCATTGTACAGAAAATAAGTTTAAAGATAATTAATGAATCTAAACGCTAACATAATACAACAACGAAGGTATTTAAATAAGCAATCTTAAAAAATGAAACAAAAATAAACCTTAATGTATATTTTGACAAAATTGAAAAATTAGTCATTAAACAAATTATTATTCAAAAATATTTTGTATGCTTTAAAAATTTTAAACCCTCCCATGTTTTTCACATTAACTAGGTATTTACCGGCGTTCAGGATTTTATTCACTAAAATTTAAACAAATTGGAAGTATGACATATAAAAAGACTAAATTCCATCCAGTCTTGTGTTGTAAAATTAAATATTCACTGGATGTAAGAAAGGCTTAGATAAACGGTAATTAACGTATTCGTAAATGAGGTTCCCTGTAGACCTGGATTTAATGTATTTAAAACTAGACTTTTGGTAAATTAGAATATAATTTATTGTAGATGTTTTTGTTTGTATATAAGGCTCAAAATAGGGCGAATGTACGAACGCTTATTTTTTGTTAAAGACGTTAACGTATAATGTGCCTAGAAATGGAAATAAGAATAATAAAGCTGGTTTGTAGTGATCAACTGTCAACTCTTTTATTGTGCTATATGACACAATTGTGTCGTAACACTGTGTTGACTCACTGTGCCGTGAGTGTGTTAAGGTGTCAACACTCTAAAATCTGAAGTGTTACCCATCACTACTTTTGAGACCTCTGATTCACAGATAATTGTTTAAACCATTGGAATTATTTGGTTTGTTAATAGACACCCATTTCCAATTATTCCAATGGTTTGAAAAAACAGCTGCTAATCAATGATCTTGACAGTTGGCCGTGCCAACAGTAAATTTACAGTTTTTTCAATAGTTGGAATAATTGGCAACAGGAGCCTACAAACAAGCCTATTTGCAACTGGCCACTTTAAACAAAACTATTAGAATTTTTGAATTTCATGAAAATTGAATTTTACAACTTTAAATACCAAGTAATAAAAACTAAAAACAACTTACCTTGTCAGGTGAAATGCCATCATTCACATTCAAATTTGCATTCAGTTTTGGTGTACCAAAACTATTGTCAATAAAACTATTAGGTAAATCTAGTTTTGAAACATTTAATTCTGAAATTATAGCCTGTTCATCAAATTCCATAGCTGTATTCAGAATTTTCTCAATAGGTGTTGATGAAGTTTTATGATGAAACAAGTTTGGTGAGAAAAATGAGAGTTCCCCAACACTGCCATTCCTATTTTTCAAATCGGTTTCTTTACTTTTCAAATATGGATTGATATTTACACCTTTTTCATAAAACCTGGTAATTTTGTCAGGACACAGGTCATTTTTATTGTAAAAATCTGATTTTTTAAAAAACTGTGATTTAGATGATGCATTATCTTGCAAATATATTGTACCAAGTTTTGGAGTTTCTGTTATTTGATTGCTTTGCTTTAGGCATATATCAGTTTCTATTGTTTGAGTACTTTGATTCACAGATAGAGGCTTTTCTTTTCCTGGAGAATGTAATTTGGCAATACTAGATTTTGATCTTTGTAAAGTTGTGTTTCTTCCAATAGTAACATCACATTCTGATTTAGGACTATTATTCATATAGTTTGTTTCAAAAAGTAGGTTTAAATTAGTTACATTCATTGATCCATAAATTGACTTCCTGTCACGATTCCAACTCCTTCTTTTATTAATTGGTGTTTCAGTGATAAGGGGGATGTCTGGTGACAAATTATTGTTTAAAGGAGTATCACCAAATTCACTTACTGGTCTAGGTCTTTCCGACAAAGTTGGGGATAAAAATGTTTCTTTGGAACCTGACAATAAACAATCATCACTGCATATTTCAGATGCAGGGCTTACCCTTGCTACATCAATTGACTCAGATGCTATATTTTCATTACGGTTTTTCAATTTGTTCATCTTTTTATGACCCCTACCATTTCTAAACCTTTTTCGCCTCGGCATTTTTACAAAAAAAAAGTTGACGTGTAACCGCTTTTCACGTCAAATTAATTGAAAAAATGCCAATAAATTACAATTTATGTCCTAAAAAAGTGAAACAGTTGATGGTTTGCAAAATTAATACTATATACTCTCCATATAACTTTAAAAAATTCCTTTAAAAAATACATTCTGAAAAAAATACAAAAAAATGTAGAAAAACAGTTTGATAAATTTGAAATTGCCAATTTTTAAACACAGAACATAAATGTCTAATATTATTCTTCCTCTTCTACTGTTTTCAACCACAAAACATTTTGTGGTTTTCAACAATAAAAATTAGTTAACCATAGAGGTTATAAAGTCCAGAGACCTCGTAGTGCCTTAGAGCATACACCTTTAAGGTCATGAGACTTCAATTGCACATGCGCAAAAAAACACTTATAATAATTAGTTCTGATCTAATACTAAGTAAAAAAAAAGTCCAAATAACTATAGTTGATGCCAGTTAAAGGGCTTCTTTTTTAATTTTTTGCAATAAAACGAAGAACGAACCTAAAATAATTTTATACAGCAATTAAGATCATAGCCGATTTGCAGCGATCTACCGGTTATAACTGTTGTTCTACCCTTGGTTGACAGTGGTTGTACTTTGACATTTCTCTTTTCAACACTGAACTAGAACCAAAACTCTAGAATGTAGAATGTAATTAGTGAATTTGGTTCAATCAGAAAACGTCAGAATCATATAAGTTTTTGTTCGCTCAAATGTCGAACAATTGAAAGAGCAAAACATATGTAAAAAAAATATTTTTCTGCCCCTACTTAAGACAGCCGACCTCGTTTGAATAAATGGCAGTTTTCCAATTACACTACAATGCTTTATGTTAACCTTGTAAAATTACTTAAAACATCCGAAGGCACAGTTAGCACTGTGCCGCATTGTACGCTGTTGTGCGGTAATTGGAAAATTCCCAATGCAAATAAATAAATATAAAAGAAAAATGTAGCGCAGACGAAACTTTTTCTGGTTGCAAACTAGTTGCACTACGTTTGTTCGAAGGTGATCGTTGGCAGTAATTTCTTCAACGGTTTGAAAAAATTGCCAACTGTCCTACTTTCCTGAGGTAATGTCAAACATAAACGCAATATGAGCAGTGCGGGCTCCGAGTTGAATTAAACTGCGGGCTAAAATAAATCAACTGAGCGATGCCGCAACACAAAATCACTTCAGTCACACGTATTTATTTTCCAGTATCAACACCATGAGTGCTTTTATGTAGTTCAAAGTTTGCGGCTGTCACGTTGAGGCAATGCACCGCCCGCAGGGCGTATATAGCTTTTACCTTGGACATAGCCTGTTCCAAAGGGGCTGAGGGAAAACCAGATTTTTCTGACAACACTGTTGCCTTTATTTGCCTTTACCAACAGGCACTAGATAGCGACGGATCATATTCATGTGGAGCGCTTAATTTAGATATACGCTCCTGTCTAATTTACCTATAAGGAAATTCGCAGGGTTCCACTTAATCCATCCGAAGTAGATGCTCGTTCGCCTTTCCGGTAGGTTAGTATAAACCACAACAAATATATTGTTTAAACATGAATTCAGTTTATAAATATAGAATTCGTGAACAACTTTACTATAGCGCCACCTGTCAGATCCTAGCTTAGATCTGAAACATTGTCTCTATAACTCTTTGAATAAAGTCAATTTTTATGTTCTAAGCCATAATTATTGTGTGAAAATGACCTCAATCGGTCGACGTTCAGAAGTTATAATATAATAATCTGATATCAACGGTTATAAATAAAGATAATATTAGGTTTGTTCATGGTAGCCAGTTGCCAACGTTTCCAACGGTTTTAGAAATTCTACGCCAATCAGCGAGCTCGGTAATTAACTCGGCGAACGCTCGATTGGAGTAGAAACTCTCAAACCGTTGGAATCGTTGGCAACTGGCTACTATGAACAAGCCTATCATGTCTTATGCTAAAGTACTTATGAATAATATAAACTCAGTCCAATCTGTTCAAAATTTTATCTAAAATTGATTTTACCTACTTTTCTAATGTTTTCTAATTAACACCTTTTCTAGAAATATTCCTTTTACGAAACTGATGATTTATCTCTATGCCCAACACGATTTTAAAATCATAGAGTAGTTCGATACGTTACAGATGCATTTCGAATTCCATTGGTTTTTGTCGTCTTCTAGAATATTTTCTTACGTGACTGTGAAAAGACGTGATCCTTACTGCATTTAGAACGTGCAAGTATTGGCAAGCAGAAATAATGGAGTCATATTTCAAGAAGTTTCTTTCACTTTATATTCAGTGACTAGTATAGAATTGATCTCGAAATCGAGATCTACGAACAACATTAAATGAAGAAGTCGAAAGCTGTATTAGCATTTTTTGATATTATCAAGTACTTCTTACAACTTTTGAGTATTTTCTCTATTGTATTTAATTATATCTATTGGTTGAAACATACTGTGCAATCTGTAGAAAGCTGTGTTACTAAGTTCAATTTGTAAAACAACTGAAGCATGATTTCTTAAGCTGAGCTTTACTGCTAATATTTGTCATTATAGGTTAATATTTTCTTTAAATTATCAAATATTGTTCAAAGAATAGACTTAAGTTTCATGGATAGTCTATAAAACAAAACAATATATTAAATATTGACTGACAAATATAGGTTACATTAAGTAAATAATAATTTGGTCAAGTGCGAGTTGGACTCGCATACTAACATCTTTTAAAGGAAGCATTTTAAAATTTATAAAAAATATACACTTTCATTTTCTACACATAGACTTTTTTTATCTGCTTCGCTTGATTTTTATAAGAATACATATGTATTTAATTTTCTAATTTGGCCCCCAAAAATTAACATTAGACTTTTATTTTACTAATAAACTTTCAGGGAAGTCTTTTATAATCTACTGTCTGAATTTTGAGGCTCTGTAGATTGGAAGATAAAGGGCAAGTATTAAATTATAAATTATTAAATCTGTTATTCAAATTATTTAAAAATACAAATAATTTCAAAATTTAAATAGTGTAGTTTCTAAAGCGGGAATTAAGTCGATGTTTACTATTTTTGATAATATCTTTAAACAAATGATTTAAAAATATGATATATTTGTAATTCACATAATGAGCCTTTTATCTGATATCTTACATGATGCGTTTGTAATTGTATAATTTGTTCCTAAAATTACTATGGGGTTTTATAATATTTTTTCTTATAAATTTCAAGTGAGCTCTAATACCCCTAATTATTTTCAAAATTTTATATCTTTATGTTTAAATCTTGTAAACAATTACTTTTAAAAATATAAAAAATATATATTTGTATTCCTCATCTTTTTTTATTTTCCGTTTAATTCTGTAATTTGGCCCCCAATATTAATATTAGGGATTTCTTTGTATTTTTCCTGTAAACCAAAAAAAAATAGGTCTTTTAGTTTAGGGAATAAATGGGGGAATGGGTAATTTCTTTAAAATATTTTTTTAAATCTATTTTAAAATATTGATTAAAAAAATTAAAAAATATATTTTATTCGTCATAATGAGCCCTGTGATTTGATATATTACATGATCCGTTAGAAACAAGTTTAATTTTTTATTTTTCATTTAATTCTGTCATTTGCCCCCACAAAATCAATGTTAGGGGGTTTCTCCTTATTTTTCAGTGAAGTTCATGTGAGCTACATCTCTATTTTTGCAAATTTTTGCGTTTATTGTTCCGGTGATAAAGGAGGGAAGGGGGAGGGGGGGGGAATGCGTAAATCTTTGAATATTTCTGTTAATATCTTTTAAATAATTTATTATAAAGATATTTAAAAATTAATTTGAATTCGTCATAATGATCCCTTTGATTTGATATATTACTTGATCCGTTAGAAACAATTATAATTTTTTATTTTCTATTTAATTCTATAATTTGTCCTCCAAAATGAATATTAGGGGTTTCTACTTATTTTTCCAGTAAAGTTCAGAAAAGGTGCTATACCTCTATTTTTGTTCAAAATTTTACAGCTTATGGTTTTGGAGATAAGGGGCGGGGGAATGGGTAAAATTTTTTATATTTTTGTTAATATCTTTTAATTATGAAGACGCGAGATGTAAGACCGATATCTAGGATTTTCAAGAGAATGACACCTCGAAGAGAGTATTCAATATCTCTGACAGGTGAAGTAACCTGAAAAATTTTATCGTGACATTCTGTCCTAGGAGTTAAGGGAGAACAGCATAATTGCTGTTCACGGAACGGCTCCAGATTCGGAACCTCTGTGTACTGATTCTCTTGAAAATCCTAGATGTCGGTCTTACATCTCGCGTCTTCAAATTTAACGAAATGCATCAAATGCATAAAGAAGTGTTCGAGAGGACATTCAATTGTGGGAAGCGCAACCGATGAAGGTTCCCGACCAGAAACAATATATATTATATTTATATATAATATATATTGTCTTGCGTACAAAGGAATGACATCTCCAAGAGAGTATCTTTTAATTAATTTATTTTAAAATTATGAAAAAAATATATTTATTTTAGTCATAATGAGCCCTTTCATTTGATATATAACATGATGTGTTAGAAACAATTTTAATTTTATATTTTCCATTTAATTCTGTAATTTGCCCCCCAAAATTTAAAGTTGAGGTTCCTCCTTATTTTTCCAGTAAACTTCAGTTCAGGCCCTATACTTCTTATTTTTTCAAAACTTTACGTTTTATAGTTTCGGATATAAGGTTGGGGGAATGGGTAAATTTTGGTATATTTTCGTTAATATCTTTTTAACTATTTTTTTTTAAATATGAAAAAAATATATTTGTGTTCCTCAGAATGGAACCTTTCATTTGATGTATTACATGATGCGTTTGAAAAAATATATATATTTAAATTTTCATTTCTCCTTATTTTTTCTGTAAAGTTCGGGCAACGTTCTATATTTCCTATTTTTTCAATATTTTAGGCTCAGTAGTTTTACTTTTTCGCCCCAGAAGTACCCCTAAAAACAATTTTCTTCTTTTACGATATGTATTCCTGATCGAGTCACCAAACTATACATTGATAGTAAATTTCAACCTCTTGCGTCCAGTAGTTTAGGAGAAAATTGTTGTGATGTGTTGTATATAAGGAACCCTAAAAATTAAATGCACTTTAAAACTGAGACTTACATAATTTTTATTTGCTCCCTAAATAGAATAAACACCAAACGTAAGCGAAAATTTATATATATCACTTACCTCACTTAAAACCATATCTAAATTTGTTCAAATATTGTGGAAATTAACGCACATACCTATAAATAGATAAAATAAAATGTCATATTTTTATTTATCAATCGATTTAAGTGCAATAAATACAAATTCTTTCTTAAGAAATTGTTTCAGATACAAACGCAGAGATAAACATTCCACTCTCGATTTTATTATACATATTCTAACGGAAGGTAATAAGGGTGCCCAAAGGAGAATTCTGTATATACAAACTAGATGTCACTGTCAGCAAACGGTACTTGACCTTTCGGGAAATCTAAATAAGGTCAAATAGTAAATAACTGTTCCGTGAGAGCAAGTTCAGTTTATTGTGAAAGTTTGATTGCCCATATAGTTTAGTATTAAGTATAACATATACCTCGAAGTTTCCTTGGACTTCCATCGTCTTGAAAAGGTTGATCTCACAACGTTTCAATAGCTTTGTATCTACTATCGTCTTCAGGTGAATGATAACGATAGCAGATATAAAACTATTGAAACGTTGTGAGATCAACCTTTTCAAGACGATGGAAGTCCAAGGAAACTTCGAGGAACGAGGGACATTGTCTAACAGATTCAGTATACATTATAAAACAATAAGTATTTACATATTTATAGAAAACCCATGTTTTAGAAGTATAAAAATAATTGGAGAGAGATATTTTTTTTACGTAATCTCGAAAAGATTGTTGAAGAGGTCTTGAATTATTTTGTCTGTTCATTGGGTTTTCTCTCCTCAAAATTTTTTCCTGCAACAGATAACTGTGTTTGGAGAAGTTTCAACTCCGAGTCTGGAGTCGTTGTCAGTCGTTTAGTATTGTTTTCGAGGTTTGTTTCTAAAATAAATTCGCTTTGATCTTGCATTTGTTGTTTGTCAAAAAATTTGACACTGACAATTTGTCGTTTGGCGATCACTTGACGCTGAGGTTACCATTTTTTTGCTCTGTTAGCAATAAATTCCTCCAGTCCAAATGAAGGTCGGCTGAAGGTGCTCAGATTTCAGTGTTGTTTATCATCATACAGCTGGCTTCTTTACGTTGTCTATTTTTTAAATTTTCTTCTTTCAACAAAATCTTTTTTTTATCCCAATCTATCCTATGGCTGCCGGTGCTCGTTAATACATGATTGGCCAAATTTGATTTGTCCACATGTCTTCTGGAAATGTTATATTGATGTTCTTTTGTCCTTACTTCTAAAGGTCTTGAAGTTTCACCGGTATAATAATGGCCACAGTCACACAAAACACTGTACACACAATTTTTAGAACTCTGGGTTGCGATAAACGGTTTGGTATTTGTGAGGATAGAGCGCAAGGTATTTTTATTTTAAAAACAGTTTTAACGCTGTTGGTATTAGTGTGATGGTTATTTGTGCTGGTTTGTTGTTGCGATTTTCTTTCTAGCTGATTTATAGTTTTATTTATAAAGTCTTGGGGATATTCATTTTGAAGTAGATGTTCTTTAATAATATTGACTTCGTCGTTAAATATTTGGGTGGATGAAGATATGTTTTTTGCTCTATCATATAAGCACTTTACAACACCTTTCTTTACATTCAAGGGATGGTTGGAGTGAAAATTCAAATATCTATTAGTATTTGTAGGTTTTCGATAAGTACTTGTACTTATTGTGTTGTTTGTTCTATCTATAAGTACATCAAGATAAGCAAGTTTATGCAAATTTTCCATCTCCATTGTAAATTTTATTGTGGGTTCTTCACTATTGATGTAATCTAGGAATGAGTGCAGTTCTTCAGCACCATACTCGCAAACCACAAAAATGTCATCAACGAATCTCCAGCACACTTTTGGTTTATTCCTATATTTGCCTATGAATCTTTCTTCAAAATATGTCATGAATATATTACTGATTATAGGAGATAAAGAAGAAGAAGCCATGGCCATACCAAATTCTTGTTTATAGAAATCTTCTTCAAATTGAAAATATGTAGGGTTTAAGCAGAAGTGTCCAGTGAATTCCGAATAAGATGTAAATAACTTCTAGAGAAGCAATACAAAATGAAACACAATCTTACCCGTACAGAAAAATATAATAACTTTATAATCTGATAATCTAGAAATGTTATTAGAATCGCTAGAGAATAACGGATACAAGTGTACTTGTTCTGAACCTCTGTTGCTTATATACAATTGGGTCGCTCGAAAATTTATACTCAGAAGACAAACTATATATTTTTAATATTACAACAGGTTGTTTTAGAGAACCCTTAATTAAAAGTGTTGGAAGATCGTTTTTTTCAACCTCTGACTCAAAGTTAATTCCGATAGAAACTAAAACAAAGGCATTTCTGCAACAACTTAAGAGTTCAAAAAGTTAGACTTTAAAACAAATTTAATAGCTTTTCCAGGAAACGAAAATTTCCCGGATTTATAAGTAGTAAAACTCTTCAAAGACGGGAAACATGCAATGTAAATACTTGTTGCAATCAAAGCCATATGAAATGCTTTGAAGGCAGTTTGGAACTTGGAAGTTTTAGAATTTCTAGTTGAGTTAAAGTCACATTAATATTCAACATAGGTCTGACTTTGTAATTAACGTGTACGAGTCAAATACATCAGTTGTCAATAGTTCCAAGACTTTAATAAATAAATAATTTATTAAACAGATTCCAATAATTTATATCATAAATTAATCTTTAATTACCTACTCCGTAGCTCTGAAAACTATCGTGGGTAATTTTATCCTACTGCGGATTGTCTTATAAAAATGAAACAGTAGAACTATTTGGTGGCATCGAACGCATTTAAAATACAAAAACATATAAACAAAAGATGTTTTAATTTAGGTAAGTCCTTTAACTAAAAACGACAATACTTTATTTAATTTTATCTTTCTAATTATGTTTTACGCTATGCTGAAGATGGCTGACTACATCGGATGAAACATGTACACACCTTCAAAAAAGTTTTTATTGTTTCCGTGGAGAAGTTGCAAGCGCACTCGCCTATTCCTTGATCTTAGTTACCTCCACTGCAAGCAAATGGACTACTCCGTCAAATATATACAATTTCTTAAGCGTGTTTTTGGTTCTTAAGACTATACTTAATTATTATGACTTTCTTGTGAATTGGTATTATACTACTTTCTTTCTATTGGAGAAATATTTATTTCTCTCGCCAGATCCAGATAATTAGTTAATCGTGATAATGATGTAAAGTCTCTCCTCTATATTTTAAGTATTCAAGTAGTGGTAGTACAGTATCAGTCGGCGACATAAAAAGTGACTGGTGCATTTCTTGCCTCACTGACGGTGTTCAAAAGTCCCTTGAAGTACTTTCCCCCTATCAACAGGATTTCGATTTTCTCGTGATTAGAGAATCATCCCGCATTTTTAGCATCTTTCTGGGTCTTGATCTGAATCCTTTTTTTATGTTGACCACTTCGCTATAAACTTCTTTTCTTTTATTTAGACTCCTGCTGAGTTAATCTTTGGAGTAAATAATTAAATACCCCTAGTCAACCATAAGTGGCTGGTTTACCTCAAGATGACTACTTATTTGTCCAAACCTCGTTGAGTGTGAAAAATACAGATATGTTGTTAGGGTACCAAACAATCTTATTTGAGCGGAATTTGTACCTGCCAAGCTTCGCTAGTGAAGTACAATTTTCGTCAAGTTACATATTATGTAAGTTCCTTTATATACAAACAGCTGCGAATCCAAGATTGTCATTTGGGGGGGCTTGATCTCGTTGGGGTTGACGTCACTTACGATTGATTTTAGTAAAATAAAGACTACAAAAACATACCCCTCAGATGATTGGGGGGGGCTTCAGCCCCTTAGCCCACCCCCTGAATCCGCCAGTGTATGCAAGGAGTCCGGGAAAAGGTGGGAAATCTCTTGGCTTTAGAAAGAACATGAAAAGAAATATGAAAAGTTTCTATAAATGAAAATCGGTTTTTCTTTCATTAATTTTAAACGTAATTAATAAAATAAATTCTATAATTGTGATAGATACTTGTGTTCTTCACATAGTATCTTAAAAAAAGACGGGGTAAGGTTTACAACTTGATACCTAAATTTTTAACACCTTGGATAATGAGTTTAAAAAATATATCTGGGTACGAAAACCCTTGTTTATTGTCAATAAAATGAACCGTTTACATGAAAAATAATAATAAACGAATACATGTTTTATTTTTAATAAAAGCCTCATAAATTTGTTTTTTTTTTAATAAAACATGTGTCTGTATATCTCAAATCTGAATCTTCCAAACGTTGGACAGTCTAAATCAAATTGTTTAATTTTAATTTCATTGGGTTATTTTACCACTGAGAACGGGGTCTGCTTTAAATCCAATTGAACACGGTAGGTGGCACTGTGATCGGAATGTAGGAAATGGATTTTGAATTTTTAAACTGCTGGACCGATTTTGATAACGTTTTTAGGGTTCCGTATATACAATATACGGATACCCTTATAATATCACTCCGGATTTCTGCCTCTGTCACGCCACAGCAATTTTCTCCTAAACTACTGGACGGATGAGGTTGAAATTTGGTATCAATGTATAGTTTGATGACCCGATCAGGAGTACATATCGTAAAAGAAGAAATTTTGATTTTAGGGGTACTTCTGGGGGAAAACTAAAAAAATCGACCGTTTCCCCCCGTGATCTCCAAAACTACTGAGCCTAAAATTTTGAAAAAAATAGGAAATATAGAACGTTGCCAGAACTTTACAGGAAAAAATAAGGAGAAACCATTAATAGAATTAAAAAATTTAAAAATAAAAAAAAATCAAACGCATCATGTAATACATCAAATGAAAGGTCCCATTCAGAGGAACACAAATATATTTTTTTCATATTTAAAAAAAATAGTTAAAAAGATATTAACGAAAATATACAAAAATTTACCCATCCCCCCCCCTTATCTCCGAAACTATAAAATGTAAAGTTTTGAAAAAAAATAGAGGTATAGGGTCTGACCTGATGTTTACTGGAAAAATAAGGAGAAACCTCTAATTTTAATTTTAATTTAATATATCAAATGAAAGGGCTCATTATGAGGAAAACAAATATATTTTTTTCGTATTTTTAAAAATAATTAATTAAAAGATATTAACAAAAATATAAAAAATTTTACCCATTCCCCCCCCCCCTTATCACCGAAACCATAGCTGGAAAATTTTGAAAAAAATGGAGGTATAGCCACTCACTTAAACTTTGCTGAAAAAAATACGGAAATTATAGAATTAAATAGAAAATAAAAAATTATAATTGTTTCTAACGGATCACGTAATATGACGAATACAACTATATTTTTTTAGTTTTTTTAAAATGAATATTTTAAAATATTATAAAAAATATTTTAAAAAAATTATCCATTCCTCCCGTTATTCCCCAAACTATAAAACCTACATTTTTTTGTTTGCAGGAAAAATATGAAGAAATCCCTAATATTAATAATGGGGGCCAAATTATAGAATTAAACGGAAAATAAAAAAATATTTTCTTAACGCATCATGCTCATTATGAGAAATACAAATATATATTTTTCATATTTTTAAAATTAATTGTTTACAGTATATTAACATTAAGATATAAAAAAATCATTTCTCGCTTTATTTCCGAAATCATACTACCTAAAATTTTGAAAATAATGAGGGGTACTGGGGCTCACTTGAAATTTATAAGAAAACTTAATTAATTAATACTTAATTCTCACGTTAGAAACTACACTATTTAAATTTTGAAAAACATATTTTATTTGTATTTTTAAATAATTTGAATAACAGATTTAATAATTTATAATTTAAAACTTGACCTATTTTGCCCTTTATCTTCCAATCTACAGAGCCTCAAAACTCAGGCAGTAGATTATAAAAGGCTTCTCTGAAAGTTTATTAGTAAAATTAAACTGTAATGTTAATTTTCGGGGGCCAAATTAGAAAATTAAATACATATTTATTATAAATAAAATAAAAATCAACCGAATCCTAAAGCAGATGAAATAAAAAGTCTATGTGTCGAAAATCAAAGTGTATATTTAAAACGCTTCCTTTAAAAGATATTAGGGTAAATATAAGAAAATGCACCCATTCCCTGCTTGTCTGAAACTGGAATATTAAAATCTTGAAGGTGGTACTGAACCCTAAGTATGCGAGTCCAACTCGCACTTGACCAAATTATTGGTTTGTAAAACACGCACAGTTTGTTCAAATGAAAATTTTGATTGAGGTTTAGAACGCCCAAGTATTCGAACGATCTTACCTGAACTGACATTTATTGCTTTATCGTAAATAATTTATTTATTTGTTTAGACAAATGCTAATATTAATTTTCTTTTGCAGCAATTCGTTTGGAACGAGTTCTGCGAAGAGTACTATCCAACAGAAAGGAAGCACACCTACTATCCGTCAGTAATAACCAACGAACGTTTGTACGAAATCAAAATTTCCGACCTTCCAGTTATTCCGTATTTCCCTGTGAACTCCTACTACGAATGGGCAAACTACAGGTACTATGGACTGCGTAGCGCCACCGCCTACATCTTAGTATTCGATTTGGCCAACATCGACACCTTTCAGTACATCAGAACGCTAAGGGAACAAATCTGCGAATCGAGAAACATGCAAAACGTACCTCTTTTAGTAGTAGGAAATAAACAAGACCTAGTAGTGTCGGAAGAGGGGTCGACGAACAACTCGAAACCGGCAATCACTAGCGGTAGCGATGAGAAACGTAGAGATATCGTCAACCTAGTCAAAAAACATTGGAAATCAGGTTACATAGAATGTAGTGCCAAATATAACTGGAAAGTAGTTGCAGTATTTAAAGAACTTATCAACATGATCGATAATTTGAGTAGTCGAGATCAAAGTCCGATGTTAGACAACATTCAAGAAGCTTTAGACAGAAATAAATGTGTTATCATTTGATTTTCTTTTTATATGTTTTTGTTTTGACAGTGTGTGTAACAGTAGAATTTATTTGCTCATTAATACATTTATACCACTTAGTTTATTTCTATAATATGAATAATTTTGACGGCAAGAAACACGAAACTGATAAGATTCTAGGTTTTTCTGTAATCAATTTAAGTGATTGTGTTGATTTTTATATCAATGGATTTAAACAATCAAAACGCCTAAAACTCGCTATCCAGATTAATTAGTAGATATGCAGGGTATAACAGCATTTTGGCAGGTGATAGTACAGGTCAAAATGAAATAAATAACTTTACAATGATGCATCTAACTTATATAGTTAAGGAGCCATCCATAAATTACATCACACAAATTTTACGTATATAAATTTAATTCGATTAATATTTTCAAGTTTTTTGTTAACAAATAAATTTTGGCAGTTTAATATTCTAAATTCACGTTTGGTTAACCCCTTAACGTGTAACCTAATTTATGGAAGGCCCTTTAGAAACCTATCGATTGTGAAGTTTTTTGAACTTTCAATACGTCTGGCAACTTTGTACGTCACGAAAATCCTAAAAATTGAAAGTTTTCTAAATAGAGAACGAAAAAGTAGTGTACAACAAATATATTGCAAGAACCGAAAAGCCGAATATACCTGTTCACGGGAAAACTCGTAATATGAAAGAGGATCTATAAACATTTTCTTGGTATTCCGGATTTCTGAGTAATTCTATCACATAAAATCACATAAACATATTATTACTTCACAACTAAAAAGCAAGAACACAAAAATATTTAATATTGAAATGAAATTATTTTTCTTTGCTAAGCCAGACCACAACAAGTATCACTATGTTTTGAAATACCCTAAATATCGCATTGTTTACATTTTTACTACGAATATTAGGATTCGAACGACAACAGATTAACCAATGTTGCCATGTTTTCTGTTTTATTAACTCTGTGAGGAAGATTCACGGAATCTCAACCGTATGGTAGCACCACTGCATATAAGGGTATAATGGCCGCCACATATACAATCTTATGCATTGCTCCATGATTTTAAAGTGAATCTTTTCATCTTACGATCTCACAATATTTGTAAATTATTTTTGTAAGTCCAATTGTACGAAATGCGGTAAATTTAAACCATACTGCCAAAAGTAATAAATCAGAAATAAATTGGCTAATTGCCAGATTCTTATAATTTTATTTCACAGACTACATATTTACAATCCAGAATTGCAAATTTGCGACTCCCAGGAAATGATAAGAACTCAAAGGAAAATGGTTGTTATAACGTAATATGAATTTCTGTGGATTGATTTCAATACGAATGACAATCTTGTGGGAAAAAAAATACCCCAAAAAGGTAACAAACCAGAACATATAAATTAATTGAATTTAATTAAATTGCCTATTGTTAATGATTTCTTACGGTTTTCGTTAATTGAAATTTCTAAAATGAAAAGTATAAGAAATAGGTATTATTGTGATTGCGAGAAAGTAGATATTAAACTCGTTGTTTCAAGTTTTAAATATCACAACACTATACAAATCTAAATATTGCATTTAATAAAAAGTACTATTTAACGTAAAACCACAGAATAGTAAGACCGGCCATTGTACCCTTTGCATACGCTGGCGCCCCCATGCGGTTGACGTTCCCTGAATCTTCCTCATTAGTTGAAAATGTTTAAATAGATATATATGGCTTAAAGTGAGGTTTTTATTGTACTGTTCGGTTGATAAATTTGTTGCTCTTTTAAAATAAATGGTTAATTAATAAATTTATGTGTCTACTTTGACAAACGGTATTTGTCAAAAACTATAGACTTCGTGACATATGTTATATGAGACTTTTTTATTTATAATGATCAGTCCTATCACCTACCCAAAATCTCTACACTGCATAATGTTACACCCTATATACATTACTAATGGAGCAAACTAAGTGAGTTTCGATCAGGGCGCATTTCTAAATTACGCAAGTTATGCACCAAGGGTGGCAGAATTATGTTCTGAGGATCCATATTATAAAGCTATATTTTTGAGAATGGGTGAGTTCAGCAGATACAAACTGTTGTTAACGTTTGCTTACGTTTTATGTTTTGTGCTGCACAAAACATGAAACGTGCAGCACAAAACATGAAACGTTAGCAAACGTTAACAACAGTTTGTATCTGCTGAACTCACCCAATCATTTACCCTGGAGTAAATTAATTTTGGACAAGCCATACTTTATTATTGTAATGATCTCTTTTAGCATATGACTACCCTGAAGAGACAAAAAAACATAAATATTTGGCATATCCACTCTACACAGGAACTCGTTATAGTCGGAACGGAACGTTACGTCACTGTAATGCAAAAAGCTGCCCAAAAAGCGATTCAGAGTGACAAAACGTTTAATAATATTGGGTTCTATCGTATGGTTATAATATAGTGAGTTACATAATACGGCTGCTGTAAGCCCAATAACAACCCACAGGCCTTTGTATTGTTTACCGCATGGCCAGTGAGAAAGATGGTTTTAAGTTACATTTATGAAGTTAGTGAAGTAATCAACAGATAGAGTGATTCAAGAGCATGCTTTGGACGTAAAGTTTAATATTTTTTGTTAATTTGTTTAAAAATGGCAATTATCGTTCACTCAACGCGTCGCTTGGAGACCGTTAAATGAAAGAGCAAGACGCATCAGTCGCATTCATCATCGACATAAACACGATATGTGCCATACCAATCCGTTATTTAATATTATAAGGATTTGCCTACCACTGCAATGAGGTTAAGGACCAGCTAGTTAATGAGTAAACTACATCCATTTGGATCATAAGGGGTTTTCGCGGAAGCAGTTCTGAAATTACTGAAAATGAACCAATATAGAACTAAGTGAACGAATCCCAAATGAAACATCGAACTATAGACGATAAAAGCTGGTAACAATAGCAATCTAGAAATGTATTGTGAACCAAATTGTTACAAAATTTGGTGATCTGGGTTACAGTAGTCTTGAGTTCGGTGTTCGCGGTAAGCAGTTATTGGTTCTGAATCGATTCTGAATCGATTCAAATGGTTCTTGCTCTGAAGCAAGGATTTAGTTCGATCATACATTAGAGCATATATAAGTAAAAGCTCTAAGAATTATGCGCTTCGACCCTTAGAGCATTTACATTCTAGAGATAGCCTGCAGTGCACTAATGTCGTGGTAAGACTAAGGAGAGAGAGGGCAATAGAAAGGGCAAGAGGCTATTTCACTCGGTTGGCAGCTGCTTCCAATAAAGCATGTTGTTCATTGGCTGCGTCCACCGACCATCCACCCACTAAGTGAAATAGCCTCTTACTGTCTCTATTGCCCTCTCTTTCTAGCGTTGCCACGATTGTATGCTTGACAGGCTATATCTAGATGATAAATGATCTAAGCTTCGACCTGATTTCTAACCCACTTCGGCTGTCGGAAGTCTATCGAAGTATGTTTAGTTCAGATTTCGTTTGAATTTGAATTTAGCAGTTGGAGATATGTGAAAATAGCCAAAATTCTTTCTGCAAATTATTTTTAATTTAATGTAGAAGAAATAAACTGTTCCAATTATTTATTACTAATTCCTGTTAGGACTTAAAATAGTATTTTTTCATAAATAATATTTTTAACTAACAAATAGATTGGTCTACAGTTTGTTTTGTGATGAGGGCTGATGAATTTTTAGAAGTATATAATATAGGTACTAGAAGTGTCACAATAAATACAAAAATAATAAATTTTCAAATTAATTGGCAGAATTGATACCCAAAATTAAATCATTGAAATGTATTATAATCTTTTATGATTTGTTGCAAGTTAAGTAACTTCAAGTATGTTGTTGACTGGTTTAACGTAATTGAAAAATATACTAGATAGGTAGGTAATTAATTTGTGCAGAATGATGACCTTTTAATGTCTAAATTTTTTTAAATGTTTTATTCTAAACATTTTTTTATAATGCAATTTAAAATTTTCTAAATAGTGAGGAGTGTCATTTTTAATAAAGACACATAGATATAACCAGTCCTAGCTTTGTATACCACTACTTTTTCAAAACTTTTTTAACTGAAAAAAACTGTTTACAAACTAATTTAAAAATGCATATATAATTATATACCAATGCACATAAGGATTAGAATAACGAGGTTGGGGTAATTTTCAGTTGAAGTAAATGAAATCTTAAGTCCAGATAAATATTTTCCTTAACATCAGAAGGCAGATATATCAGAATTTAATATAGCATATTTTTAAGTCAATGTAAAATTTGAAAAAAGGGCAATTTTTACTTTATGAAAATAAAGAGGTCCATTTAGTTTCGTTTTCAAAGTCGAATTTTACAGCTGATATAGTAGCTTGCCAAATATTCAAAGACCGATATGTTAGAATTTGGCCTAGACTATTTTATATGTAATTGTGATATAAAAAACGTATAAATGCACATTTAGACTTTATGAAATTAAACAGGTGCATTTCTTTATATTTTCAAAATGTAAAGTTTGAAAGCCCATGCAGTTTGCTAAATATTGATTGTCGGATACCTGTAAATTTGAATTAGAATATTTTTTTGAAAGAAATGAAATAATTGCAATTTTAAAGAAATGTTCATTTACATTTTATCAAAATAAAGATGTACATTTCATTACATTTGTAAAATTATAATTTTACAGCCAATATAGCTTGCTGAATATTGTATAACAAATACCGAAAAAAATTGGAACTATAAATTTAACACCTAATATTTTTGAAATAAATGCAAAAATAAAATTTTTAAAGGGATGAATATTTAGATTTTATCAAAATAAAGATGTGCATTTCATTACATTTGCAAAAAGTTTAATTTTACAGCCCATGTAGCTTGCTAAATATTGTTAACAAATACCAAAATATTCTCAGATGTCTGCTACTTTCAGGGTTGTAATATTTATAGGGTCAGTAATTTTGAAAAGCATTTTTTAGCTATAATTATAGTCTATATAACCTTTTGTGGAGTCATTAGTATTAAATTTATAGACAAATAAATATAAATTAAATATTCCGAATATATTACAATAATGCTGAGTGAAAAGGATTTTCTACATAGTGATATTCACTCAATATTTAAAAATTTAAATTCAGGAGATATTTTCAATTCCGAAAAATGTACAGATTGTTCATGCGCACCGTTTAATCCATAGAAATTAACCACAAAATGATTTTTACAGATGACATGAAACAAAACAATATGTGAACTCCGGTGATCCGATTTAAGGACAGAACAAAAATTGAAATAAAAATAATGAACTGATTCTGAATCGATTCAGAACGGCTTCCGCGAAAACCCCTATAGTTTTGGTTCATCACATTAAGGAGTCCAGGAATGTTATGACAGGAACAGAAGTCTTGTAAAAACTAGTGAATTTTACATCTCCTAACAATTTTTTTTTTGTGGATTCCTCCTTGTTGTAGTAAAGTAGTAACGATACTTAAAAAGAGACACTTACATTACTATAACAATTACCGTTTAAGAAAATGGCTTCATGAAAGAAAACAATTGGTATATTTTGTTATAAAATTTTACTATGCTAAATATTATTTACAAAAACTAATTGTCAGCTATTTAACCCATAAAAACAATCTTAACGTCCCTATGTTGAATGTTTAGTGATTAAAATAATGAGTCTTCTAAATAATTTTAAATATTATTTATTTCCATCTTCAAATTACTGAAACTGTATGCTGAAGTTCAAAGTCACCTAATAATAAGCACTCAAAAATTTAAATTGTGTTCAATCATAACTAATCATAGTTGTTATAAAATATTGATTGATTTCTTTTCACTGAGCTGTTGTAAATAAAAAAAAAAGTTGTATAAGTTGCGTCAAAATTACTTCAGACAATACTTAAATTGATCGTAGAAAAACCTATTTAAATTTGTGCAAAAATAAGGCAACATTTTAACACGATAGCGTTAATAGGTCGTAGATTATGGTAATGAACTAGTTTTACTCATATTACAATCAATAAGTAAATAATTTTTAATGAATACAAAATTGTTTTTAAAGTTCAGTAAGAAGCAAATTCAACTAAGTTCATACTCAGGAGTGTCCACAACAACTGAGCTAACAAGAGTTGGTTTAATCAGACTACGTTGTGGTACATAGAAGATTCGAGTGCTTTTGGCAAATTACTTATTATGAGTCGCACCAATTTATTTAAAGATAAACAAAAGCGCCGGGCATGAGAGATAAATTGTTCTATCCCAGATCCACTTAGAGTAAACCAATTTTATTTCTTGATCTCCAACACTTCAATTTTAAATTGTTCTGCTCATTGCGACTATAGTTCTTCATTGTACGAACGTAAATGGAAATTTTCTTTTCCAAAATGAACGTACAAAAGCACGATCCTTTTTTGAATATCAATCATTTGCCCATACGACCATATATCTATTTTTATGTTTCTTTGGGGAATAACACCACATAGAAATAAAACTACGTATATTGCAGGAATACCAAACGTTTCAAAGTCTATTCTGACTTCGTTGTCAATGGCTTTATAATAATCAAGAACATGCCACAAACAACGTTTAGAAGACGACCATATATCTCTCTTGAACACACTGGCTCTCAGCAAATGTTTATTTTAAGAACCGTTTTTGAATTATTTGGCTTAACCTTAATGTAGCGTTTGACTTTTTTTTTTCATTAGAAAGTGAAAGACTTCTTTAATACTTATATTTAAGAACAAATTATGAAAAAAAATGCTTATAATTGTCCCTTTAGCCCTAAAAATAATTATTTTCTTGGCATCTAAAAACCTACCATAAATATCACCA